>CM051235.1:138116948-139316948 GCA_027917425.1 Gastrophryne carolinensis
CCTGGGTTTTCTGTCCACTTTAAGAGGGGGGATGGTCCCAAAAGTCTTATAGACTTGAGGGAGTATTGCTCCTCTTTATAATGACTCCTTTTAAAAATAATAATTTCCCTTTAAAGAGTCTTTTAGACTCCAGGGCCATGCGAGTTTTGCTCCCTGGGGCATCCCATATATAATGTTCGCCCTGTCTGCATTGCTAGGGGTGGGAGCGTGCTCACAACCTGAAGATGTGGGCACCAGAAAGTAGGTGAGATCTGTGGTGCCCCGGGGTTTCACACAGCCAGTCTGGGATGCCCGGGGGGAAGGCCAGTGGCCGACCCTGGAATCTTTTAGATTTTAGGGCCAGTTACAGTGGGCTTTGTTCTGCTTTAAGCCACACGCCCATGTCCCATCAGTTGTGAATTCACACTATATTTGAGTGACTACAAACCAGTGAATAAGGGTCAGTGAAGTGCACGTGTGCCTGGAGCAGTGGGCTTCCCTAAACTGGGCACCCGAGGAGCAATTGGGGGATAGGTGCCTTGCTCAAAGTCATGTCCAAGCCAGGAATCACTCCTGCAAGTCTCTGCTAGCAAGAACAATTCCCTAACCACTAGACCATCGCTGTCCCAATATCAGGGCTTGTGATTTGTCTGAAGACACTGCACTGTATCTGAAAGCTTTGTGAGCAGAGATATGTCTCCCTCCACCCTGTCACTTTCTGCTGACATTTGTCACCTACTGCTAACTCTTATTTCAAACAAGGGGAAAAATGTTATAACCTTTTAGAATATCCACCAAATATTTTTTCTATAGTCTAGCAAATAAAAGAATGTATGTTTTTACATGTGTTACTTGACAGTTATACTAGAAAATTACCAGAAAAAATGCTGTAATGCAGGACTGACATTTGACAAAATGCTATGGATTAAAGAAAATAAGTATGGCTTATTGTCACTTCTTCTGTGACAGCAATACGCTACAGCTTATAGGGTGTGTGTGTGTGTGTGGGGGGTGCAGGTAGCATTTCCCCCAGGCTAGTATCTCTACCTGAATATTCACCTCCTTTCTGCCCCAGTGACAGGTAGCGACAGGTGATTTTAGTGAGCGCCACCAGCAAGTTTAAAGAGACTGTAAGCCCACATATAAAAAGGCGCATTTACGTTCTCTCCCCCATTGCAGCTCCCCAGGTTCCATAACTTGATGTCCCCCACAACTAATGTGAAGCATAGTAATGCACCTGGCATACCCTCTCCTCTCCAAGCGAGACAGGAGGAGGCTTCCTCCGCCCAGGGGTGAGGGCACGATTGAGATCTGCGCCACTCAGCGGTGTCTCTGGCCAGCTTTACCATCATGGCTGCTCCTGAGTATTGAAGTTTGGAGTAGTCATGGACGAACCAGGAGACGGGTAAGTCACCCTTTTAAACTAACGTGTACGTCTATGACTAAGAGGGCTTGGTGCCCTTAAAACGCCTAGCCATACCTGTTCCGTGTCGCCCATCTGTTTGGATGATTTTAGATGATTCTAAAGCTAGAAATAAACATTTTTTATCAAAGTGCTGGCAAAACATTTCTGTTTTATGCCCTCTCCATCGCCATGAATGTGGGTGTTTGTCTGTCTGTCCCTGATGAAGGGGGCTGCTCCCCCGAAACGTTGAAATTCAGGACACTGCTTACCATTTGACCCAATATGGACTTTGGACACTTTGTGATGGATGTTTCATACCACATTTGTCTTTCTATGGTACACTTATATAACGGAGTGCTGGTCATTTGTACAGATTGAATGTGGATGTGCACTGTAATTTTACGGAGGGGCAGGACCATCAACAACCATTAGTTGTGGCCCCAAGAATTCTGTGGCACCTCTCGTTCTCCAAGACCAGGAGGTTACTGATCGGTTAAATGTCTGGGAGCAGTTGCAGGGTACAGAAGGTAGGTGCCTGTTTGTTTTTTTATTTGGGTTTACAGTTCCTGTTACACTGTTATATTATTGCGTTGGGCTACATTTAGCACTGTCCTAAACTATTTTCCGCAGAAATTGCTGAGATATTGGGGTTTACAGGTTCAGCCAGTGACATTTTCTATTTCATCCTGTCCCCCAATTAGCTCAGCAGAGTGGGACAGGATTGCTGGCCCCTCCCTCCTCCTCCTGCCCCTCCCTCCTCCTCCTCCTCCTCCTCCAGATTCATCACATTGCTGTCAGCACAGAGAGCTGATTACTATGCAGCATCACAGATCCAAGGGCCACGCCCACTTCTCATGCGATGGTGTAACAATTACCTTTGCCTGCTGTAGCACCCTAACTTGAAGAATAAACCATACGAGCAGAATATCCCAGGGTTCTGTCTGTCTGTGATGCCCAATAGATCCTGGAGTAATGCAGCACCTTCAGGTAGAGTAGTAATCTCCCATGGTCATCCAGCAAAGCTTCTGTTTCGGCCAAACTTATATCCTTACTCCACCCAAAAGATTGGCCCAGGTCTGGACAAGGTTTTCCAATAGGGAGATCCAGTCGCACTTGTGTGTTTAATGGTCTAATTACATCCAGTTTAGTAAAACATTTGCATTCTAGTGGCTAAATGTGAGAGGAAAAGGGTTACTGCACGAGCAACTCCTGGGCCCCATTTTATGTCTGGGGCTTAGTCATGTTTTTTCTAACACTTCTGCATAACATGATATTTATTATACCTTGGATCAGGAAAACGGTGTTCCAAAGACAATTGCCCTGATTTATTAACACCAGTGAAAACAAATGTGAAGTCAAATTGTACATGCCCAAAACAACCAATCAAGTTCCATTTCTCCTTATCTTTTGTAATATTATTAAATATAACATACAGATACAGATATGTGTAAAAATATATGAAAAGCCATGAATTCTCACCTCACCTGCCATCCCACGTCACATGTGCGGGCGCTCCTCCAATCAGCTGCTTCCCATCTGGCTGTGTTTAATAAACCTTGGGTAGGGGGTGCCCAACAACTGGAGGCAATCTGGGGATGCCGCAGTAGCCTGCACATGCCCTGTAAGATTGCCAGAGAATTTCACGCCGATCCCTGGGGTTTTACACATCGTGGCATCCCCAATCAGGATGCTCCAAAACAAGGGAGTGATGCAGAATTTAGGCTGGTGGTTGCTACTCTATAAACTAGACCAACACCCATTTTGAACGCAAAGGGTGTTGGCTCCCCTATACATCCTTATTCCCCTCCCCCCGTGCAATAAACCCCTGCAAGCCCGTTTCTTGCCTTTCACCTTGCTCCCCCACCAATGAGCTGCCACTGGTCACATGGGTTGTAGTCCACTGGTGACTGGATACCTGCGAGAGGACTTCAGGATTTTTGCCAGGTGAGTGAGGAGAAAGGTAAGACACGACTGTGCTTCAGGGGGACAGCGGCTGCCAAGTACAATACAGTAGACATGGATAAGGCACTTCTGGTCTGAGTACAGTAGGCACTTATCATTGGCAGTCTACTTAAACCGGACCTTCACCATGATTTATTGGAAAGCCCAAACCCTTAAAAAACGTTTCCCCAGCATCTAAAATTAATATATTTTAAGTTTTTAGTCACTTACTTATTATTCTTTCCCCCACTGGGCTGAATCTCTGTTAAGGACTTTAGGATACGGGCGCCGCCATCTTGACTTAGAAGCTACACTTACTGAGGAGAGGAGAGTGGGATAAAGTACAGGAAGGCGGGTTATAGTTGTGCTTTGCTCAGACAGAGCAGAGCTGGGGGCAGGGAAAGGACAGCAATCCCAGAATGCAGAGCAGCACAGTCAGAAGGCACTTCCTGTTTGCAGGCTGCCTGATGTTCCATGAGCCGCCATCTTGGATGTTTAAAGGCTCCTAACATGCAGTAGATGCAGGTAGGATGATTTTTAATGTGAGCAATCTGTATGTACAGGGTGTGGGAAACATATAAGATAGACACTTATTCAGAGTGAAGGACCGCTTTAAAAGTCTATCATCACAGTACTAATAATATTAATATTAATAATAACAATAATAATAATAATTCACTACTTCTTCTGGACCAAGAAATGCTGAGCTACAGGCTCTCAGCAGAAAATACACAATGATGCAATAATATATAATACTACCTGAATATATAAAATGCTCCTGAATGAACTTGTGGTGGATCTATAAACTTTGCATGAATTTATAGCAAGTGGAAGAATGTTATCGTACTTTTCGCACACACTCATCTGTGCATAAAGGTAGTAGAGGCCATGGCTATGCTGATGTCAGAGAATGCCAGGCAATCAGATATCAGTTTTGTGAGTTTGGTGGAAGTTAGTAATCACTGCTGGTGTGTATGTATCTCACTGGGATAGGCATGGGTGACCCATGCTAGTAATGCCTGTGTACACATAGATCAGATAACCTAGTGTACCCCTATGACTGGATTAATTAACAGCCAAGGGTATAAAGGTCTAGGATAGAAGTGCAGAGTCAGGACAAGAGAGACAGAGAGCAATCTTTCTGTGCTGGATAACTTCACCTGAGTGGGACTGCTCCTGGGCTGTAGAGGTCTTCTGGTGCCCCCCACGGAAGAACCAGCAATCAGGTAAGACATTTGGGCTTATAGCATGGATTTAGATTTTTTTTAAGACAAGATCATAGTAATTAATTTGTACTAAATGATGTAATTACACCAAGTCATGGGAGCTTGGCATCAATGTCAGCTGCTTGCCTGACATCCGCTTCCCAAATGAATGCCAAGTAGCTGTCACCCCCCAGCTGATGGAGCAGGGTGGGATTATGGAAGACGGGACCCATAAGAACTGCAAGGGCTTTACGACTGGCCCAGCATCTGGAAGGTTGGAGCTAATTAGAATATGATTCTCTTGTCCCATCAGAGGAAAAAGACGCATTGTGACTGTCCGGTGGGCGGAAGTCTGAGCAGAGTGAATGGTACATGTTACCAAAAACCAGAAAGAAGCCATTGTGTTGTGTCAGAGCAGAAAGCCAGTGTGACAGGGGCAGCGAGCGAGGGGATATATAACAGAAAATGTGACTGACAGAAAGGCAAAGCTTAAAGGGTGCACATAAAACAGGTAGAAAAGGGTGCGGAATTGAAAGGCAGATGCAAGGATGGATGTCTGAAGGTGGAAGAACTCAACAGAAAAACAACAAATCCTAAAAGGGAATGTAACATTACTAAAAGTTTTCCAAAAATTCAAGGAGAGGGAGGAAAAAATTCTTCTGCATTCTGAAAGGGGACTGGACACACAACAGAAGAGGAGAAGGTGACCATCCAAATCTAAGCTAACTTGTCATCACCAGTACCAGGTAAGTTGAAAATGCCCATTATAGAAGATAATTATTATTATTATTATTATTGTTTATTTATATAGCGCCATCATCTTCCGTAGCGCTTTACAAAGTAGTGATTACAGACAGGGTAGAAACATATGATACATATACTATTTCAAATGCAGTTTTACAGAGTTGACAATGGATATTCTGAGTACAAGATACAATAGGGGAGAGAGCCCTGCCCTGTAAATAAAAAAAAATATATATATATATATATATATATATATATATATATATATATATATCATGGGCGAAGCTGCCAAGGTGGTACTAGTAAATAAAAAAAAAAATATATACAAAAATAAAATATATAAAAATCACAAAAATCTAATATATATATTAGATTTTAGTAATTTTTATCTATTTTATTTTTTTTATTTGCTAGTACCATCTTGGTAGTTTCGCCCAAGAAATGTTTATACCATTCTATTATATAAGGTGTCCTAATATTAAAGAGTGCTTCTGGTGACATTTCACACATATTTCTCTAATAAAACCTGAGTAACTTCATTCCTGGCTGACGCTGGCATGGTGGGGAGGGGGCTGAGAACTAAAGCAGGGAGTGGAAGATCAGTAAAAACAGAGCATATTTTTGAATGGTGACAAACCCAGGTTAACCCAACAATGGTCTGTAACCTTTTAAGTCAGTATGTGCAGTAAGCTGCATTTTGCAGTTAGTCACCATGATTCACACCAGTGCCTGTGTATGGAATGTGGTTGGGGGCAGCGGAGGCTGCTGAGCGCGTAGACTTTAGCATGGCCAAGGACTAGAAATTTGGGCACCGAAAAAGCTGTGGTCAGCGTTTTTTTCAGTCAAGGTATGTTGGAAAATGCTAAGCTTGTTGTTTTTTATATTGTATGTGCTGTATTTTTTATTTTTAGATTAATGATTTTCATTTCAAATATATTTTAACCTAAAGGCTGTGTAATTTATTTTATTGTATTTTACCAATCATTTAGATATAGGCGATGCCATGTGATGTTTCCTTTTTGTTTTAGAATATTCAGCTTATATTTTGAAAGACAATGCTCAATAACATGATGTTTTTTACATACATACTTAAGTTTAGGTATCCATAAATAGGGGATTAAAATGCAAAGGGGAAGATTGATTAACTCTGGTAAAAGGAAATCAGAGTAACACCTCTGGCCCAAATAATTAGGCCCTTATTTAAGAAAGGATAGCGTCAGGTAGCGCCTGGTTAATGAGAGGTAGTGACAGATAGTGACTGGTCAACGCCAGACACGGCACGCAATTACACATTTATCAAGCAGAATCTGTTTAGCGACTGGGATAGCGCCATGTAGCGTCTGGTTCATCATTTTTACAGCCTCAGCGAACAGCGCCGGCGTTCAGCCTTGCACAGCGCCAGGTATGACCTCTCTCTACCTGATGCTCTCCCATACATTTCAATGGGCGATCCTTTTCTTCTCTTTAAACTGGTTTTTTTTTTCAAAAAAATCACAAATAATTCTTTGACCTCTTCTGGCATTGAAATAGCAGTTTTTTCATAATTTTTTCATTTTTTATATATTTCCTCAGAAATGACATTACAGGTCTGGCATTAAAGTGTTCATGTTACAATATTGTTACATTGTAATTCCATATGTTTTCGCTTTGTTACTAGTTGATAGATGCTTGATAACACACTTTAAACACACCGCCTCCTGCGCTCTGGGCTTCAAACAAATATTTTTCAGCGCCAGAGATTTGTGAGGCTGTTTTTTTGCTGAATATGGTGTGAGTCGGTCGCTATGAGCAGTCGCTAACATGCGCTCCCATACAGCGCTGTACTGGTCAAATAGCGACTCCTCACAATGTGTTCAACATCACTGAACAGCGACTGAGTCGCTATAAAGTAGCGACTCACGGCCGAGCACTGCGACTACTAGCGGGCGCTCTGAAAATGCCTGCTACAGACGCTCATTTGTCGCTACCTGCCGCTAATGATGAATCAGCCTCCCCGATTGAAGGTAACGAAAGATATAACCCTGGGCAATTGTTCTCTAGTTTTCCTGCTATATAAAAATCTCCCCTATCGCGTTTAGCACACAGCTGGACACATTTACCTCGGCAGGAGCAGTTGTCAATTTGATTACCATTACCATTAAAATGTCTTGGCAACTGCTTAAATTGTGTTTTAGATTTAATTTTTAGTCTATAAAAGAAGTGCTCAGAGGGAAGAAAATCTTTAAGCTGTTTTAGAGTTAGTAAATGATGTATATGATCAGCTAGTGTTTTCTAGTAGTATATTTTTATTAGTGGTGTAAGTAAATGTGACCGGGCCTGGGTAAGAACATTAAATGGGGCCCAGCCATGACTCACACAAGGCTGATACAACTGAGATAAACGATGCTTCCTTTCTGTACATGATCCCCTATTAGTCTAATAAATAAAGTGGACAAGCAATAGTGTCCCCCCTGCCTTCACTTGCCATAATGCAGTCACTACCCCTGCACCCCCTGTAGTTATGCCCCTTTTATTTAACTTGCGCTATGTGTTTTAAAACTGACCTGCCCCCCCCAACCCTACAGTTTGGCATACTCACCTCTCCATGTGATGGGGGATTAGATTACAGAACACTTCTGCAGGTGCCAGCAGCCAACAGTGTGGGATATGGTTCTGGAATCCAAACTTTGGAAGAGATTAGTACTTACTGGAAGTAACTGGGAGTAACGAGGGAGGGGGATAGAGTACCAAGGCTATATATTTTTGTTGTGCGGGTACTTTTTAAGTATTATTTAATAAAATACAGCCTAAAGTAGTCTGCTGACATGCTAGTCAGGAAAGTTGTTTGAGGACATGATAAATGGCATTGCATTATATGTGGATCAGGATTCCAATACTTAAAGTGTACTTTAGCAATGGCCATATATATTTAGGATTTATGACATACAGTATATGGCCATTGATTGCTTGTACACACATAGGATTGTTTCCTTCACCTTTAGCCTATACATGCAATGAGACAAACACAAGCAGTGAGTATGCACGTACCTGGGGAGCAGTTGGGGGCTAGATGCCTTGCTCAAGAGCACTTCAGTCATGTCCTGGCATTGAACTTGCCACCCTCTGGTCAAAAGGCCACTTCCTTAACCAGGACTGCCCCTTTAAAATATAAATAATCAAACCTACCTAATACATAACATTGGCTAGTGGTCATTTCATTTCACATGGTCCTAAAAAAAGGACTTTTGGATCATAGTGGGGATGAACGTCAGCAGGCATCAGGTATAGAATAGCGGATAATCTTGGGGGTAGCATATCCGGCAATAAAATAATAGTTACATGAAGTTGGAATTACTTAAGATATTATATATACTAACATATTTTCAGCAGCACACAACTAAAACACTTTAAGTCAATTTATTTAAATTTTTATATTTTAGGCCTATGCGAAAAGCTTGCTGCCTTGGGCTGCCGTATGCCCAGTAATTCAGCGTGGGCTGGGGGGTGCCCAGTGTGTTCAGGGATGTATTAAACACAACAGCTTTAGAGGGCAATTTATCACTAGCGCCTCATAGCGCTACTTGGGCGTCTGTGGAGAGGCGCTATTAGCGCCTTGGCCGCAACAACTGCGCTGTAGGCTACCTGTAGCGCTGTGGGCTACCTGTGGCGCTGTGTCTTGTTTATTTTTTTTTTCAATGGAGATAGCGACAGTTAGTACCGGTGGGTAGAGCAAGAAATCATTTATATCTAACATGTAAATGAACAGTGCCAGCGCAGGCGCTGTGAAACCGCAATACTCAGGCATACAGCACCAGGTGCAATTAAAAAAAAAAGGCTTTAAGAACAAGCCAGGGATCCTGTGTCACTTGACTGAGCACAAAAATAAAAAATGCTAGTAGGACTGGAATGGCAAATTGAAGTCAGTGGGAGAATGACAGTGAACGTCTGATGAGATGTGGAGCTGTAGGGAACACAGCATCGGCGCTAACAAATCACCCGGCACTCTTGATACATGGATCACTACACGTCGCTAGGAGAGGCGCTAAACATTTTTTTGCATAATAAATATGAGTTGCTGGTGGCGCTCATGTGAAACACCTGCCGCTACGTGGTATTAGCATTCCTTGAATAAACCCCTTAGTGTGTATATCAGCATTCTGGGAATTGTTGGCTTTTTTCCCTATCACACTGACATGAACTTTGCACAACATTCAGGACATGTTGGCCTTCTCCAGAGCAGATCCCATGTGGATGGTCAGCTGCCGTACATAGAGGGCAGGACCTTGCTCACCATCCTCTAGTGCCCCCTTGTGTAAATTGTGGGGAGAGGAGAGAAAACAGCTAACTGATGGTGATGTGAAAAGAAAACTGGATATTTGATGTATGTGATCGGTATCATTAAGGGTCATGCTAAATATTTAGCAAAGCAAGGTGCACCATCCTTGTGGTGTGAAATGCAACCTGCATCTCGCTGAGTTTTTCAATTCTAGCACTCAAGAAAGAGCTATAAAATGTTTTTGTTTTCCCAAAATATCACCTGTACCTGCAATGGGGCATTTTTACAGGTGAAGGACATCGTTTGTTTTTACTTTGGAAGTAACAGGGCCCTTTGGCCTATGCAGAATAATAGGTCTGTGTTGTTTCTAAATTCCTAAAAAAAGACCCTTATCTCATCTGAAAAAAATGCTTCATCACAGGTACTGGAACAAACAGTTATATTGCACTTTCTTGCGTGTTAAAACTAAAAAACTCACTGGGAAAATGGGCCAATGATAAAATGGATGGCAGGAGGAGGGGTCACTAGAGGTGTAGCTAGGCTTTCTGTCACACAGGGAAAAGATTCAAAATGGCACCCCCACCTGTGCTCAGCCCCCCTGACTTGCTACACCCGGGACATGTGCCCCCCCGTCCCCCCCTAAGCTACACCCCTGGGGGTCACTTATACACCTGACATCAAGAAGTATCCAGCCAGGCTTGTTTTTTCTTTTAATGGAATGAAATCAGGGGTGAACCTCGGATTTTGTTCCTACCAGGAGAAGAACACCACAAGCTTGGCAGGTGTTTTATTTAGTTCTGGTGTGTAAGTGGCCCTTCCTCTCATGAGATTTTTATATGGATTTTTAATATTAAACTATTTCACGATACACCTTTTTTAACCTTCAACTGCTCCCGGGGCATGGTGGCTAGGGCAGCCCTCCGCTGCTGGCATGTGTGCACTCACTGGTGTGATTTACTTGTGTGTACTCTCACTGCATGGATGGGATACATGCAGAGCACAAATTCCTATGTATGCACAAGCATCCAATGGCGATATAAACACAATTTTATTTTTTATTTTGTGCTCGCCTTTAAAAGAAAACGTCTTTTCACTAAGAGAGGACATAATGGCAGGGCCGGATTAAGTGTGGTGGAGGCTCCTGGGCACAAAATCTGTTGGAGGCCCCAGGTACAGTATTTTTTCATTTAAAATAAAAAATAAAATAGTCCAGCCAAGTAACTGATTGGTGGTTGTCTGGCACCCACCTACTTACTGGAATGTCAGACCGAGTCCCTTGTGGCACCCTTGTGCGGGTGCGTGCTGCTCGGGAACTCCTGCTTTGCCATTCTGGGTGGGGGGTAGTGTAGTGGCCCAGCTGGTCCAGCAGAAAACAGTTCCCTGCATTGAGCTGCCAGCGGCTGTGCTTGGTGGCCTATGTGCAGTGACAGCTCTGCACCCACCCATTACTGTAGCGTTGCTGATGGCGGCTTTGCTGCTCTAGACCCTCCGTCCTGCCCTGCGGTGGCTTTGGCTGCATGTTTGAAAAAACAAAAAAAGGCCCCCGCTGCCGCCGATAGCTTTGTTGCTGGCCCTGTGAACCATCAGGCCAAAGACTGAAAAGCCTCCTGGACCAGACCATAACCCAAAAGTTGGTGGAGGCCCCCTTTGTAGGGCAAGTGCTGGAGGCCCCGGGTGCATGCCCCTTGCACTCCCCTCATAATCTGGCCCTGCATAATGGTTATAATGGTCTGTGTGCAGACAATGGGCTTAAGCACTGTACCTGCATTGTGTGCATTGGGGGTACACACTGGCACACATGCTAATATGCACAACTTATGTCATTCACTATGGCTCTACACTCACACTCCATTCACTGCAATGGAGGAGGCAATGCCAGGCACTGTGACTGAGGCAGGGGCAGAGACACAAATGACAGTGAGTGTTGGTTGGGCACCCAAGAAATTCTAGGGCGCATGCTTGGCATGAGACTGGGGATGGGGATAATTCTGAGCGCTGGACCGGAAGGAAGCTGTATTGTGATATCTTAGTTTGTTAAAATGTTCAGCTGTTAGAGTGTGTGTCAAAGCCCAATTAAAATATTACAATTGTTAATATTAATTATTTTAGTTTGTATTTCCCTTTTACTGTTTGAATTCCCATTTGAGAGAAGGTACCTCACTTCCTGTCCACACAGACTTTTCTTCCAATCATGAAGGTAGATCAGAGAGCGCAGACACTCTGTATAGGTTCCTCACTGCCATTTATTTATTACTTCCTTCGGTTCTTCTGTCCACACCCCCTCCATGTTCTAGCTCCCTGTACCCCCACTTCCTGCCTCTTGCTTCCCGTCTGTAGTCCCTCCTTGGCGCAAGCCTCCATTTCATTGACTCACTGTTTCTTTATTCCTAACTGCCACAGAGGGATGCACCTTTCTGTACCAGATTTTTCTCATTTGCGCCCTCTAGTGCTGCAGGCTAGTAATACAACACGGGGGGGGGGTCATGCATAATGATTGGTTTCCCCTCAAACTGCATGTCTGTGAATATCCTCATTCATCCAGGTGATACCTGCAGGAGAGTGGACTTATATGGAGCTAGTTATCTCACTTTCACTATGCAGAATGGCAAGAATTTCTGTCAATAAATATTAGATTCGAACTATGAGGTGTTATTAAGCTGCCCTGTGGTCGTTTTTGGCAAATAAAACTAAGATGTGGATTTGAGTGGATTCTTGTGCAAGTTACGCTGAACTGAGAAAGCCATTCAGATGACCGGGGTTAAACTTCTCTAGTACAAAAAAAAAAAATTTGCACACACAAAACCAGGTACACATGCTTTTAAACACGTTCTGTTCCCAAACCCACTGATGTCAGCTATTTAATAAGCAACATGTAATAGCTTACTCAGTAATACAAAGACCAAAGTGTGGTCACTCATGATCAGCAAGAAACGCTCGGGAGATTTATATTGAATAGGTGTCCGCTGTGTTTTTCTGTTTTGTTCTGTTTAGGGAATAAGCTGGTAAATGCTGGACACACATATGCAGCAACATTTCTAACTTTCTGAAGGTTCTCTCTCAGCTTGGTCATAGTATATCTTATGAGCAGTGGCGTAACTAAATGTGACGGGGCCCTGGTGCGGACATTAAATGGGCCCTTTCATAACTCCTATACTCCTCCTTTTTTTGTCTTTTAACGCAATTGGTTGCACCTATACAACTAATGACCAAAACAACAGAGACATATGGTGCTTCATTTATCTAAATGATGCCAAATGAGCCTTAATATGATAAAAAAGGTGAAGGATCAGCAATGATGCCCCCCCCCCCGACCTTCTGGGTTGCACCCTCTCAAGTTACACCCCTGCTGAAGAGCTAAACTTAAAGAGATACAGAAGGAAAAAGCAATTGTTACACCATTGTGTTGAGCTATGTTTGACACTGTCCTAAACTCTTTTCCTTTTTTACATTGAAGAAGAAATGGCCGAGATATCAAGGGTTTCAGTTTTACCATATGATTTATTTTTTGAAATATTTGGGGGTGATACCTGTGATTCCGCATATTAATCAGCATAATGGGGGAGCGGGGTCTATTCTCCCGCCTGGCTGTTCTCCCTATCTCCCAGTGTCCACAGTCTGATAATGTAGAGGGTTTAGACCACCAGCTTAGCCCTATTATTGGTGGTCTATGCCAAAGGAATTCAGGGGGTGTGCCACTGCTCTTTGCCTTGTTTCTAATTTAAGGAGTAGCTGCCTTCTGACTGGAAGGGAGAGCAATTGGACTTGCTGGGTTTCCTTTAAAGCGGACCTTCAGCACCATTTAATGAAAAGCCCAAACCCTTAAATGATTCCCCAGCATCTAAAATTAAAATAATTTTAACGTTTTTAATCACTTACTTTTTATTCATTTCCCTACTGGTCTGCAACTCTGATCAGGACTCTAGGATACGGACGCCGCCATCTTGGCTCAGTAGCATCACATACTGAGGAGAGGAGAGGGGTCAAAAGTGCAGGGGGCGGGGTTATAGCTGTGCTTTGCACAGACAGAGCAGAGCTGGGGAAAAGGTCAGCGATCCCAGAATGCAGAGCGGCACAGTCAGAAGACACTTCCTGTTTGCAGGCAGCCTGAAACTCCTTGCGCCGCCATCTTGAATGTTTAAAGGCTCAGAAAATGCAGTAGATGCAGGTAGGATCATTTTTAATGTGGGCAATCTATATGTACAGGGTGGGGGAAACATATAAGATATGTTCTTATTCAGAGTAAAGGTTTGGTTTAAGTCCCTGGCCAGGCATTAAAAAAAGTCTATACTCAGTATTTTTCCCCGGCAGCTCCTCTGTGCATTGCCGCCGATGTGCATCTTACTTACCGATAACAGAGAAGCAGTGATTCTGGCGTCCAGCGCAGCGGTTTCCATCATGCCCCCTAACACGCCTTCTCTATTCATTGCAACGGAGGTGGCATGCACTAAACCTGTCTTTCCACGTCCCCTGCATTGCAATGAATGGAGTAGGTGTGTGGAGGCAGAATCAAGGCCTCTGCAATGCCACAGAGAGAGGGTGCACTGCTGCCTCAGGAAGTATGCAGATGCATGGGCATATCCTACCCGCATAGAGGAGGGGACAAAAGGTGAGTATAGATTTTTTTTGTTATGCCTGGAAAATTTATTTAAAAACCTTTTCCACTCAATATGACCTCCAGTCAAAAAAAAATAATATTCGTATTATGGTAAATTGATAATATTAACTAGCTTGCCTCTAAAGTGGATGCAAAACCCAACTAGCCAATCTGTCTGCTGATAGTCTCCTTCCTTCGAGTAGAAAAAACGACTTATTCTAATAGATTGCAAACCCCATTTTGGCGTTCTGTTTCTGGGCTCCAACCCATCAGATAGCATTGCCAAGCATGCTCGCATTGAATCCTGAAATACTGTGCATTTCCTCCGACTCCATTTATTCCATTTATTCCTGTCCTCAAATCCCTGCCACTCAGACCCCCATCATTGTGTCAGGGAAATTGCCGGATCTATTGTTGTGGAATTAGAGTGGCAACAGGATGGCAAAACCATCCAAAGGGTCCAAAAGGGGGGTGAGAAATGGAGGGGGGATAAGTCCAAACCTTTTTTAGTATTTAGTCATATTAATCATTAACACTCTGCATAAAAATACCCAGCTAAGCACAGTATTTTCTTTTAACAACATGTCAAAACATGTAGCTACTTTATCCATCATGCAATGCTTTGGGCAAATGTTGAAGTGGTAAATATTACTTTTTCCAAAAGGTTGGCTCATCGGACATCAGTTACGTTTAAAGTGGACCAACACCCAATCTATAAGATTCCCGGGCCGATCACCTCCCTCACCGCGGGACATCCAAGATCGGGATGTCCTGCGGGGTGAAACCCCCCCAAAAAACCTTACCTTATCTAGACGTGCGCGCGCCCGCCGTTTGTGAATGGCCGACACGGGTGCGCGCACTGTAAGAGTGACGTGCGGGAGGCGGCGGCGGACGCGCTGTCTTGTCCGTCGCTGTCACCCGCTTGTCCGTCGGCGGGGATTGGACGGCGCGGTCACGTGGGAGCGTAGTGAGGTGAGTTTTTGGGGCTTTCTGGGGGGTTTCACACAGTGGGGCACCCCCGATCGGGGTGCCCCCCCGAAGTGGACCAAAACCCAGGATAGTCAAAATCCTGGGTGTTGGTCCACTTTAAGAAGTTCTCCCCCATAAAGGTGGAATAGCACAGTCAAACCCCCATATTTACTTTCTCTTAGTAAAGTAAAACAAACAAGCCCCCACCTGTGCTCAGGTCCCCCTTTGGCGCCCCCCTGACCTGCTGTACCCGGGGCACGTGCCCGCTGCCCCATCCTAGCTACGCCCCTACGCCCCTTTTTATGCAAAGTATATAAGTAACCCCTCCGCTTGCTATAGCATATTTTTAACAGTAGACAGTTTTATGACTTTTAAGTCAATATGCCAAAGTATTCACAGCAAAAACAAAGCTCAAAGAGTAACGCAGCAAGTTAGGTGGCTTATGACTAAACATACATACAAATAGTAATGTATGTTTTTTTTAAAGCAATTGTAATGTAGAATATGTATGATAAATAATGTGCCTCTTTTCTTTCCACACAGCTGATCCACAATGAACTGGGCTGGATTATATGGCATTTTGAGCGGTGTTAACCGCCACTCTACAGGAATCGGGCGCATATGGCTGTCAGTAGTGTTTATCTTCCGTATAATGGTCTTAGTAGTGGCTGCAGAGAGCGTATGGGGAGATGAAAAGTCTTCCTTTACCTGCAACACCCAACAGCCAGGATGTAACAGTGTTTGCTACGATCACTTTTTCCCTATCTCCCACGTCCGTCTATGGGCCCTCCAGCTCATTATTGTGGCCACACCAGCTCTCCTAGTGGCCATGCATGTGGCTCATCTGCAGCACCAAGAGAAAAAAGTCATGCGAATGACTGGTCATGATGACCCTAAAGAGCTAGCTGAAATGAAAAAGCAAAAAATCAGGATCTCTGGAGCTTTGTGGTGGACCTATACGATGAGCGTGATTTTCAGGATTATCTTCGAAGCAGCCTTCATGTATATCTTCTACCTCATCTACCCCGGTTATTCCATGATACGACTTGTGAAATGTGACGCTTACCCCTGCCCCAACACAGTGGACTGCTTTGTGTCTCGCCCCACTGAGAAAACCATATTTACTGTGTTTATGCTTGCTACGTCCGGAATCTGCATTGTTCTAAATGTGGCTGAAGTCTTCTTCCTTATTGGCAAAGCTTGCTCCCGCAGAGTTCATAAGCGCGACGATTCATATCATGGCCAGGAGCATCGTCAAAATGAGATGAATACATTGCTCACAGGGGGGAGCCTTAGGAAAAAGGTATCAGGAGATCAAGAGAAAGGAGAGCATTGTACCACATCCTGAAACCAAGACCAGAACCCTGACAGCTAATATTTGGGACAGCAGTAATATCAAGTAACTGGACTGGACAATATATGATCACTCAGTTATGGGTCAATTATGGGCGTTGCTGGTTACAAGACAAACCAAAGTATGAAATGACTGTTATGAGCAAGCACATGACTAACTTAAAAGGCAATATTTGCACAAGAGGCAGTGACCTGCTTTGATTGCCATGATAATGTGGGCAATGCATAGGGTTTTCCCCACCACCAGGCTCTGTTCTGACCCATTTACATTGTTTAAATGCTCACCAGTCATCATTCACCCTACATCGGTGCTTTTTTGCAGTATTTTAAGTAACATTGGGGACAGGGGAGGGTCATTTTTTGGATGGGGGCGGCTTGTGGGTGGCTTTGTATTGTTATAATGTTTTCATTCATATGATTTTACATTTAAAATAAAAATTTTAAATCCATTTGTGGTTGTACTAGAAGCAATTCTCAGACATGGCTTTATTACGTACACATGCAATAGTTCTTCACACTCCAGCTTCAGTCCTATTGGATGATTATCTGAAAAAACAAAGCACCCAGCGCTCCCCTAAAAATCCAAATCTTTAATAGATTCCATTAGCATTCTTAATCATGTGCAAACAGTTCAACAGCAATAATCTTAATCCTAATCCAGCCATAAAAACAGTGGGAACAATGAGCAGCAGATATCGATCTTATGCGTTTTGGGCAACTCTGTCCTTAGTTAATGCCTAGAATGTAGCCCACACAAAGAGATACTTGCCTGTATTTACTAATCCAGCACCCAATGAAGGATGATTAAAAAATAGATTCTATTTTAATTAATGATGTGATGCAGGATGTGCGAGTGAGCAGCTTCCATAGGCCTGGAATCTTGCAGTCGATCAGCAGACTAATAAAAGTATGAAGGGGGACCAGATGTCTGGAAGAAGTGCCCCCGAAACTTGCCTAGAGCAACAATCAGCATTTATTTTGCCCGGGGCCAACATCCGCACAGAGGCCAGCAGGTGCGGAGAGAGAGCAGAGACCGGCACCTCCCAGCGACACTCCCCAAGCACCAGACCACAGTGGCCAGCTTTGGAGACGCCACTGCTCGGTGGGGTTGACATCGCTCCCACAAGAGGGAGGAGTGCCCAGCACAGCTGCCAGTATGGTGCCCAGCACAGCTGCCAGTATGGTGCCCAGCTCAGCACTGAGCACAGCCCCCAGCACAGCACCCTGCAAAGTGCCCAGCTAAGCCCCTAGCACAGCGCCTAACACAGTCCCCTGCACAGTGCCCAGCTAGGACCCCAGCACAGCCCCCTGCACAGTGCCCAGCTATGCCCCCAGCACAGCGCCCAGCACAGCCCCATGCACAGTGCTCAGCACAGCCCCCCAGCACAGTGCCCAGCACAGCCCCCCAGCACAGCACCCAGCACAGCCCCCCAGCACAGCCCTGTGCACAGTGCTCAGCACAGCCCCCCAACACAGCGCCCAGCACAGCCCCGTGCACAGTGCCCAGCACAGCACCGAGCACAGCCCCTAGCACAGCGCCCAGCTAGGCCCCCAGCACAGCACCCAGCACAGCCCAGTGCACAGTGCTCAGCAGAGCCCCCGTGCACAGTGCCCAGCTATGCCCCCAGCACAGCGCCCAGCACAGCCCCCTGCACAGTGCCCAGCTAAGCCTCCAGCACAGCGCCTAGCACAGCCCCCGTGCACAGTGCCCAGGTAAGCCCCCAGCACAGCACCGAGCACAGCCCCCTGCACAGTGCCCAGCTAAGCCCCCAGCACAGCGCCTAGCACAGCCCCCTGCACAGTGCCCAGCTAAGCCCCCAGCACAGCGCCTAGCACAGCCCCCTGCACAGTGCCCAGGTAAGCCCCCAGCACAGCACCGAGCACAGCCCCCTGCACAGTGCCCAGCTATGCCCCCAGCACAGCGCCCAGCACAGCCCCCGTGCACAGTGCCCAGCTAAGCCCCCAGCACAGCACCTAGCACAGCCCCGAGCACAGTGCCCAGCTAGGCCCCCAGCACAGTGCTCAGCACAGCCCCCCAGCACAGTGCCCAGCTAAGCCCCCAGCACAGTGCTCAGCACAGCCCCCCAGCACAGTGCCCAGCTATGCCCCCAGCACAGCGCCTAGCACAGCCCCCTGCACAGTGCCCAGCACAGCCCCGAGCACAGCCCTCTGCACAGTGCCCAGCTATGCCCCCAGCACAGCGCCCAGCACAGCCCTCTGCACAGCGCCCAGCAATGCCCCCAGCACAGCCCTCTGCACAGTGCCCAGCTATGCCCCCAGCACAGCACCGAGCACAGTGCCCAGCTATGCCCCCAGCACAGCGCCTAGCACAGCCCCCTGCACAGTGCCCAGCTAGGCCGCCAGCACAGCGCCTAACACAGCCCCCAGCACAGCGCCTAGCACAGCCCCCGGCACAGTGCCCAGCACAGCCCCCTGCACAGTGCCCAGCTATGCCCCCAGCACAGCGCCTAGCACAGCCCCCTGCACAGTGCCCAGCACAGCACCGAGCACAGCCCCCTGCACAGTGCCCAGCTATGCCCCCAGCACAGCGCCTAGCACAGCCCCCTGCACAGTGCCCAGCTATGCCCCCAGCACAGCCCTCTGCACAGTGCCCAGCTATGCCCCCAGCACAGCGCCTAGCACAGCCCCCTGCACAGTGCCCAGCTATGCCCCCAGCACAGCCCCCTGCACAGTGCCCAGCTATGCCCCCAGCACAGCCCTCTGCACAGTGCCCAGCTATGCCCCCAGCACAGCCCTCTGCACAGTGCCCAGCTATGCCCCCAGCACAGCCCTCTGCACAGTGCCCAGCTATGCCCCCAGCACAGCACCTAGCACAGCCCTCTGCACAGTGCCCAGCTATGCCCCCAGCACTGCACCGAGCACAGCCCTCTGCACAGTGCCCAGCTATGCCCCCAGCACAGCCCCCTGCACAGTGCCCAGCTATGCCCCCAGCACAGCGCCTAGCACAGCCCCCAGCACAGCGCCTAGCACAGCCCCCTGCACAGTGCCCAGCTATGCCCCCAGCACAGCGCCTAGCACAGCCCCCTGCACAGTGCCCAGCTAGGCCGCCAGCACAGCGCCCAGCACAGTGCCCAGCTAGGCCCCCAGCACAGCCCCATGCACAGTGCTCAGCACAGCCCCCCCAACACAGCGCCCAGCACAGCCCCGTGCACAGTGCTCAGCACAGCCCCCCCAACACAGCGCCCAGCTATGCCCCCAGCACAGCACCCAGCACAGCCCCCCAGCACAGTGCCCAGCACAGCCCCCCAGCACAGTGCCCAGCACAGCCCCCCAGCACAGTGCTCAGCACAGCCCCCCCCCAACACAGCGCCCAGCACATCCCCCAGCACAGCACCCAGCACAGCCCCCCAGCACAGCACCCAGCACAGCCCCTGCACAGCCCCCAGCACAGCACCCAGCACAGCCCCCCAGCACAGTGCTCAGCACAGCCCCCCCAACACAGCGCCCAGCACAGCCCCGAGCACAGTGCCCAGCACAGCCCCCCAGCACAGTGCCCAGCACAGCCCCCCAGCACAGCGCCCAGCACAGCCCCGTGCACAGTGCCCAGCACAGCACCGAGCACAGCACCCAGCACAGCCCAGTGCACAGTGCTCAGCACAGCCCCCCCAGCACAGTGCCCAGCTATGCCCCCAGCACAGCGCCCAGCACAGCCCCCGTGCACAGTGCCCAGCACAGCACCGAGCACAGCCCCCTGCACAGTGCCCAGCTAAGCCCCCAGCACAGTGCTCAGCACAGCCCCCAGAACAGTGCCCAGCTATGCCCCCAGCACAGCACCGAGTACAGCCCCCTGCACAGTGCCCAGCTAAGCCCCCAGAACAGTGCTCAGCTATGCCCCCAGCACAGCGCCTAGCACAGCCCCCTGCACAGTGCCCAGCACAGCCCCGAGCACAGCCCTCTGCACAGTGCCCAGCTATGCCCCCAGCACAGCGCCCAGCACAGCCCTCTGCACAGCGCCCAGCAATGCCCCCAGCACAGCCCTCTGCACAGTGCCCAGCTATGCCCCCAGCACAGCGCCCAGCACAGCCCCCGTGCACAGTGCCCAGCACAGCACCGAGCACAGCCCCCTGCACAGTGCCCAGCTAGGCCCCCAGCACAGCGCCCAGCTAAGCCCCCAGCACAGTGCTCAGCACAGCCCCCCAGCACAGTGCCCAGCTATGCCCCCAGCACAGCGCCTAGCACAGCCCCCTGCACAGTGCCCAGCACAGCCCCGAGCACAGCCCTCTGAACAGTGCCCAGCTATGCCCCCAGCACAGCGCCCAGCACAGCCCTCTGTACAGCGCCCAGCAATGCCCCCAGCACAGCCCTCTGCACAGTGCCCAGCTATGCCCCCAGCACAGCGCCTAGCACAGCCCCCGGCACAGTGCCCAGCACAGCCCCCTGCACAGTGCCCAGCTATGCCCCCAGCACAGCGCCTAGCACAGCCCCCCAGCACAGTGCCCAGCTAAGCCCCTAGCACAGCGCCTAGCACAGCCCACTGCACAGTGCCCAGCACAGCACCGAGCACAGCCCCCTGCACAGTGCCCAGCTATGCCCCATGCACAGTGCTCAGCACAGCCCCCCCTGCACAGTGCCCAGCTATGCCCCCAGCACAGCGCCCAGCACAGCCCCCTGCACAGTGCCCAGTTAAGCCTCCAGCACAGCGCCTAGCACAGTCCCCAGCACAGTGCCCAGCAGAGCCCCCTGCACAGTGCCCAGCTATGCCCCCAGCACAGCGCCTAGCACAGCCCCTGCACAGTGCCCAGCTATGCCCCCAGTACAGCGCCCAGCACAGCCCCCTGCACAGTGCCCAGGTAAGCCCCCAGCACAGCGCCTAGCACAGTCCCCAGCACAGCACCTAGCACAGCCCCCTGCACAGTGCCCAGCTATGCCCCCAGCACAGCACCGAGCACAGCCCCCTGCACAGTGCCCTGCTATGCCCCCAGCACAGCACCAAGCAGTTGCTAAACAGGCCCGCCCAGCCTTTGAAATGCAGGACATATAGCAGAGATCAGGTAGGCAAGCAAGATGGCCTGGAGAGAATTGTTCCCACAGCAGACTGGAAAGGGACGGGACTACCAACCAGTGACCTTGCAGGCTATGCAGGATAACTCAGCTCCTGCCATGACATGTGGCAATAGTGCATGGTGTGGGCACCCAGGATGGCACAGGGGGCTCAGGGGCACATATCACAGAGAACAGCCCACCCAGTCGGACTACTCGCAAACTGAGCAACTCATGGGATCCCCCAGGGGCACATATGATTAACTGTTGAACCAGAGCTGACACCCTAAGCATCCATTCCTCTCCTGAATGCCGCTGACTCACCTGTCCTGTATGACTCCCTGTCGCCCCTGAACCTAGAGGGGGCCCATCGATCCCCAGGAGCAGTCAGATCACAAAGTTCTCGAGGTAACATGAGAGCTCCAATCAAGGACTGTTGCCCTGGTGCTCCCCAGCCCTCCCCCCACACGAGAACTTTGGAATGGTATCTGAGCTCTGGGGAGAGAGCCCTCCGCAAAAGCACAATGGCAGGCAAGACCGAATGGCCCACTTGTGGCCCCCCAGTCCAGTTCCCCTGGGGAATTCAGCAACTCAATCCTCTTATTTTAGGGGCATGCCGCAGCATTGCTCAACACAGAATTCTGCTCCTGACCCTAACCTGAGAGCTCTACTTCAATTTATTATGACTAGGCCAAGCTAAGATCCGACCTAGAGGCAGTGGCGCTGAGAATAGAGAAAGCTTTGCCAAGAGAAATTGAGGACCTTCAGCAGAAAGCGTCCTCTCTGGATACAAGGGCAGTAACACTTGAAAGCACCACGAATGACCATAAATACTGAATCCGAGCTCTGCAGTGGACTCAAGAAGAGCATCATCAGAGACCTGTGGATGTTTGCTTGCAGTCATATTATTTAGAGAACGGCAACAGGCGAAACAATCTCAAATTAAGGAGCATCCCTGAGAACAACTGGGCACCCAGCAGGGGACCCTCATTCGGCCAGAGATAACCTTTGTCAAGTTCATTTTTTCACGGTGAAGGAGGATAGGCCTGGGAAAGAGGTTAGGTCAGCTGGAAAGGTCATCATATCCACATTTTCCCTGATCTCACCTGCCACACTCTGCAGATGAGACGCGTGCTGAGACCACTGTTGCACTGGATCTGTGAAGTTGGTGAGTCCTATAAATGGGGATACACCTTTCACCTTATCGTGTGCAAGGATACGCCGCAAACTGGGAGAACTCTCAGAACTCTTATTTGGCACAGAACCCATCCAGATACTGGACTGGATGAATGCTCGAATCAACCATCTTCCCTAAAGGGAGCCCTCAGAAGAAGGGGAAGAAACTGAAGGTGTCCATTTCCATGAGGGCAGTCACATGTTTGGGGGGTCCTCCAGCCCCTAGACCAGTGACAGGTGACATAACCACCTTTTTTTCATGTTTAAAGGTGCAGGCATAGAAACTGCATCTCGGTGCAACTGAAGGCGGTTATATGACAGTCTTGTTTCTTATCTTATCTGTTTACCCTGACTGCTGGCTGGGGGGATGGGGTTGGGGGGGGCATCCCTTACACCTTCTCCTGCCCCTGCCCTGTCCGGAGAGATTACTACCCCCCTACTGGTAGAGTTGGTGTGGGTTGGCTGGGGACATACCCTTCGATGACAGCATACATGCTTCATGATGTCCACAGGGGTGTGTTATGCTTAGATTCTTGTTAGTATTCTTAGTATTTGCAGGTTTACAGAGAGAGGCTGCTTCGAGACAGGCTATTTGTTAGAAATGCCTATGTTCAATATTTGCTTGTATTATAAATTGTTTATTACTTGCAGACAGGCTGGCGCTGGGGGAATGCCCTGGCCACCCATCCTTTGATTGGCCGCAAACTTTGCTCCTCCCTGTTTTGTGAGGGCAGGCTGGGTGGGTCTGGTGGCTTCCCCTCAGCGCCAGAATACACCTTTTGTTAATATCATAAGATGTGGTTTAAGTATGGCAGGGGTTAATTAAGTGAGTGACTGTGCTGGTGGGTAGTGCAGGGGTTGTACACTGTTACAACAGAGCTGCTACACAACTCTCCATCAAGATCTTTTGCAGCAGTGCCAGTGGAAGGCCTCATCAAAGCTAGCAGAAAAAATCCCTACCCTAGGAGATCCGTTGCCCTCTGGGTGATCCAGCACTCTTGGCTCACCTGGTGGGACCGTGTCAGTGGTAGATCTCCTCTGGCCAAAAAAAGGACACCTGCATCCCGGATAATCTGGGATAGTAGACATAGTCAATTTTTTTGCATCTTTGATAAGTTCGTTTGTGCTTCTCTTTTGTTTTTTTTCTTATTCTACTTTCTGGTTCCCCCCACATATCCCACTCCCCCTCTCCAGCAGCCCATGCCTATACCTACCTGATCCCAATGGAAAAAGATGGTTACTTTAACTGTTTGCACCTATAACGCCAAGGGTATGATGCCAGAAAAAGTGGAGTATCCTGTATGACTTCCATAAGGGGTGAGCATTCTATTATTGCAGGAATCACGCTTTAAAACAATAATTTTCCAGAAATTAGGAAATGTTACTATGCTGCATGGATTCGTGCCACAAATCCAATAGGTAACCTTCATCATTCTATTCCTTTTCAGGTAAATGAACACAGAAAGAAACAGAGGGCAGGTACCTTGTTTGAAAGCCAACATCTACCTCCCGAACCAGGTCACCACAGGTCAGCGGATTTTGGCCAGACTGGCAGAGTTCGCAGAAGGTCTAAATATATTGGAAGGTGATTTTAATATGCCTATTTACCCCAAGGTAGATACCGCCCATGGGTAATCCACACTTTTTCGTACCAAACTCTGCCTGTTGCGACAAACACTGCATGAGCTCCAAGTAGTTGATGTATGACGGAATCTAAACAAGGATGGTAGGGACTATACCCTTTTCTCCCAGGTACATAATACCTATAGATGGAAAGATAGAACATCTAGATAGAACATCTGTGGGGAATTATAGACCTATACCATAATAAATAACAGACTTCAACCATCATTCATAGTGCATAGTGTAAGGATCAGACGGGATTTGTGGCAGGTAGAGAGGCAAGGGACAATATTATCAAAACTAATAATTTGATGCACTATGCTCAGACTCAATCCATACCTTCGTGCCTGTTATCTGTGGATGTCGAGAAGGAGTTTGATAGGGTCCACTGGGGATTCCTGGAGGCCGCCCTGCATCAAATAGGCTGTCCTATATGCAAACCCTATGTTGTCCCTATATGCAAACCCTACAGCTCAAATCAAGGCCAATGGGATACTCTCCCATGCCATTACCATCAGAAATGAAACATGACAGGGGTGCCCCCTTTCCCCCCCCTATTGTAATTATTTGTGATGGAGCACCTGGCAGTAGCGATTAGAGCAAAATACTTTATTCTTGTGGAATGCGAGAGTGCAAGCTCGCATTAAATATTGATGATCTGCTATTAAACGTCACTAAACCTCTTTCTTTTTCTTTCCCTCTATAATTAAGGAATTTGAAAGGTTCGGACTTAAAGTAAATTACTCAAAATCTGAGTGCTTTAACATATCGCTTACATCCAGCGCTACTGGACTCCTCCAGCGCAATTTAACATTCCACCATAACCTACCTAGGCAACCTAGCCTAGGATACCTACCTAGGATACCTGAAAACCTGAATAGCCTTTTCAGACTCAAATATCACCCTCTTCTATTTATATCCATTGGAGACATGAAAAGGTACAATAGAGGCCTTTACTCCTGGTTTGGGGCAAAACAACATCCTGAAGATGGATACCCTGCCCCAATTCCTGTATGTATTCCAAATGGTCCTGATTGAGGTGCCTAGACCCTTCATTAGACAATTGCAGTCAGCGTTCCTAAAGTTCCTGTGGAACAACAAGAAACCTTGTGTCTGCTACAAAGCTTTCCCCATGAGCACACCTTGTCTGTCTTATACAAAACCTTTCTAAATGCTTTCTGCAGGAGATGGGTTTGTCAGCAGATGGGAGGAGAAATTGGGTGATATAGGTGTCTGGTAGACCTCTTTAGATTTGGCGGTGCAGACTCTGACAGATGCTGGCGTTGGGACCATGACACATGTATGGTGGTAGTGTCTGCCAATGAAAGCCCTGTGGGGGAAAATTCTTCAGATCTACAAATTAATAACAATGGTAAAGGTACCCAACTCCCCGCAGGTGTTACTTCTATCTATGTTGACTGGGTCTGTACGTGGCCAATAGAAGGGACTGCTGCAGCATTTATTAATGGCAGGAAGGTCAATTATTCCACGACATTGGTGTTCCTGTGTCACTCGCTCTATAATGGAATGGCTGGTAGAGGTAGAAAAAACTCGTAGGATGGAGGAGCTAATGGCTGAGTGCAATGATAGACAGGAGATTTTTCATCACATGTGGACTGCCTGGATATTGAAGAAAGATACGCAGGCATTCAAAGCACTCCTCCAATCCATGGGTCTCAGATGAAGATTCCATGCCCGGATATATCTGCATTTTAATGCCGTAGGTAACATTTTCCCTATGTATACATCCAAAATTTACATATAACATTGAACACGGGGTTATACACAAAGAAATCTCGCAAAGCCACATTACCTCAATTGGTTCTATAACAAGAAGAATAAACTAAGGTATACATCCCCGCAAGGTTTCCCACTGCCTCCATCCCCCGGATGCTTCCGCTAATAACTCTTACTTCATTACCCTACCATCACGTAACCTTGTTTTTATTCTTCCTCCTCTATCCAATTTGAAGCCTACGCAAGTAATCTCAGCCAGACGTTATGTGTGGAATAATCATTAAACTTTATTGAATGTCTTCAGAGTAAGTCTTTACTCTGTAGTCACACCTATGCAGAGTCAGTTACGGTTTCTGTTCCAGTTGCAGTTCAGGTGCAATATCCAGACAGATGTTAATGTGGCCAAACTGGAACAGAAACAGGAGCGGCATCTACATAGGTGTGAACACAGCCTTAGGCTCTATAGGATGACTTGTATGTTCTATATATGTACTATACAGTAGCTACTCCACAATAGTGAGGACTCAGGCAAACAGACATCACTGAGTTACAAAAGCCACATAGTAAACCCCTGGAGTTTGTGGTTATCTGAATCCGTTATTTTAACTACCACTCACATTGAATCAGTACCACTGTGATGGTTTCTTTTTTTTTTACTGTAAAGCAGGTGTCTCGAAAACTGAGTAATTTTAAAAAATCTATATAAACATGTCAGCTAATAAGAGGAAGGGTCACTCCCACCAGGCTTGTAGTTTTCTTCTCCTGGTAGGAACAAAATCCAGGGGTAACAGATTTAAGCGTATCTGGGTGACCTAGCCAGTCAACACTGATATCCTTTTCTTTCCATTAAAAGAAAGAAAAACAAGCCTGGATGGATATTTCTTGATGCCGGGTGTATAAATGGCCCTCCTCCCGCCATCCAGCATATTTATATGGATTTTTATCAATGGGACATTTATTCGCGATAGTGCTCCTTTAACTTCCATACAAAAGATTGAATATAACAAACATACATTTACACACTGACAACTGTTGAGACAATTTAAAATATAATCATGTCACATGTGTCACATGTATCCTCCTTCTTCTAGTGCATGCAAGGCCTCTAGGGTGAAACAACGGGGTATCCTAGCGGACCCCCATCAGCGGCTTCCCTGATACAGAAATACATACTGTACCCACATCTTCAAACACCTCCTATTATGCAAAGGGGCTTTTAACTTGTCCAAGAAAAGATCTAAGATCTTACACGGGTTCCACAAGTGGAACATGATCATCTTTTCACACCAAGCAATCTCCCAAACAATTATCAATCCTGTCATGTCCAAGGGAGCATTAACAGTGGTTCACTGCTAGTTACTCTTTTTTTTTTTTTTTTTTAATTCTTTTACAATAAGACCTACAGAGTTCTTAACCTTTGCCTCCTTTACCAGAAGCAAGGCAAGAGATTTCTGTGCTTTGTATCTGGTTTTACAGTGGAAATACATGTTATAAGAGGAGACCCCAGGTAGACTGTTTACAAAGCAGATCCATGGTACCCAATTCTAACATTACTTTGCAATATTCAGAGCAAGCTTCACAATCTCTCAGCTGAAGGAGCAGGTAAAGATATTGGTGATTACATCTGCAATGCTAATGCTCATTCCAAAAGAAGAAGAAGCTGAGTGACTAAAAAACTCCCTCATTGAACTCAAGTTAATTGCTATAAGGATGATTACTTCTGGGAAGAGGCCCACATGACTGTCTCCCAGGTTCTGGTATTTGGTGAGGGTCTTCAATAGCATCTTCACTGAATAACCTTTCCCCAAGCAGTCACTGAAGACATTCATTGCAGATCTACCTAAACCAGGGGGAAAACACTATGGTCTGAAATCCCTCATAAATGTAGATGTTTAGATCTATGTCCAAATTCTTGCAAACAGTCTCCTGTCACTGCCCCCAAGGTATAGATAAGGACAGGTTAGCTTTGTCACCAGAAGCCAGAGACAATATAAAATCCCTGCTTGTCTTCTCTTCATTGATGCTGAAAAGTCAATGGTATCCTATTCAAACCATTCACAATATCCAACACAACGATTCCTAATATTGTTTAAACATCATTTATTTCCATTACAAGAGGTGTTTTCAAATACACTGGTTTTCAGTTTTGCAAGAAAACACAGACAAAAGATAAGCCAGTTAAACAGTTAGCAATATTAGGTCAGATACTAGCTTGATTTTCTTTTTTTGTTTTTCCGTTTCCCTCTGATAGGGAATAAAATAATGATTTCCTTTGAACTAGAGAGGGAGAAATATTTCTGAACCATTATGTTCAACTATTTACAGGTCTGTGTTGTGACAATGCGATACCATATTAAAACTATTAAACCGGACCTTCACCCTGATTTAATGAAAAGCCCAAACTCTTAAAAAACAATTCCTCAGCATCTAAAATTAATATATTTTGCATGTTTAGTCACTAATTTATTATACTTTCCCCCACTGGGCTGCAACTCTGTTCGGGAATTTAGGATACGGGCGCCGCCATCTTGACTCAGAAGCATCACACTTACTGAGGAGAGGAGAGTGGGATAAGGTACAGGGGGGCGGGTTATAGCTGTGCTTTGCTCAGACAGAGCAGAGCTGGGGTCAGGGAAAGGTCAGCAGTCCCAGAATGCAGAGCAGCACAGTCACTTCCTGTTTGCAGGCACTTCCTGTTTGCAGGCTGCCTGCAAAAATGGCAGCTTCCATAAGCCGCCATCTTGGATGTTTAAAGGCTTATAAAATGCAGTAGATGCAGGTAGGATGATTTTTAATGTGAGCAATCTGTATGTACAGGGTGTGGGAAACATATAAGATAGACTCTTATTTAGAGTGAAGGTCCGCTTTAAACTATTGCATGCGTTTGTCTTCTCCAGTCAGGCTACCACACCACAAATAGCTCCCTACAGAGAAGGAGAGAAGTCAGGTGTAATTAATGGGGTTCTCTCCAGAAGTCAGTCTCGTCCAAAAGCCCCTTATACCTGCTGTTTTTTTGGGGTTTAGCAGCCAAAAAGTTTTTAACCTTTTCTTTCCTATGAAGGAACTCTAGACTATCCAAAATAATAAGTAATGGCCAAAAATAACGGTACCAGGGCCACGTTGTAACAGATCCCCAGATACACAGTAAGATGGTCACATACCTCAGACTGCAGTTGTTAGGGTGGTAAATATGCAGTAGGCAGAGCAGACTGGGCTGCTCAATGGTTGGCAAAGCCAAGGCTCAGGGTCAGCCTAGGATGGTGGCCAGTGCTGATAACGTGATCCGATGTCTGCCGGTGTCAGACATGGCAGGGTCAGTAACAGGGTCTGGCACCAGACATGGTCAGACAACAGGATTAAGAGTTCAAAGGCTTAAGCATGACAGGACAGGCAGCGCCCATGCTGACCAATACAGTCATTGGCTTCATAGTTCCTGGAGGGTTTTTTTTTTTCATTTACCTGCCCTTCAATCATCTGTTATGCTGTCTACACAGTGCTGGCATTACCTAGCAACACTAAATGCTGAGGGCAAAGCAGCGTCATGTAAGCTCAGTGAGCAATGCTGAGTGGTAGTTGCAAGGCAAAGTTGCCACCCTCTGATGTCGGAACTGGAGGACATCACGGTAGTGGCCCCAACAAGTTTGTTTGCTGTGACACAGAGAATATGATGAGAGTCAATTCCCCCCCTCCCCGAAATTGTGCTGAATTCTAGTTGTATGGTATCATAAATAGCCCATGCAAGTAAGTCAGGGAGATAACTGAAAAGATTAATTAAAAAACTGCCAAAATCATATTGTGGACTCCCCCAGCATGTGTCCACATCATTCTTACCACATTTTGGGCAAGTGCAAGAGGACAGGTATGCTCCATGAGGCGAGATGTAAGAGGCGCGAAGGACGCGCAAAAGCATCTCCCTGAACTCAGGGAGTTTTTGCAATGAGAAGGTTTTGAGGAGTTGCGAGGGATCAGTGGATGACATTGGGTCAGGCCAGAACCTCCCAAGTCGTAATTTAGACAGTACCTGAGAATGGTGGAAAGCCTAGAAGGGGAGTGGTGCAGCATCTCTCAAGGCTTATCCAGGGTGCAATGTAGTGTAGTGTATGCCTAGACAGGTATTTTAAGGAACTTTTAGGAGAAGAGAAAAGTAAAGATCGACATGGTTTTCTTGCCACGGAACCATATGTAGATAAATACCATAAAGTAGTATTTCTAAACACTTGTGGTTTCCAAATGCAAAATATTTCAAAATAAATGTATCCAATCTAGGTTGTGAATCACTCCTTCTTTGGCACTAATAGGATTGAATCACAAGCTGAGGGTAGGAGGCATGATCTCCATTTGGGAGGGGGCTGAAACACACTGCTTACACTGCAATTGTAAGCCTAAATGCAGGACTAGGGGTGGCAGGGGTGGATTTAGGCTGCAGTGACTGACTTCCTTGTGTGCCTGAAAGCCTTTTTTATTCTATCCTGGACATACAATCTTTTATTTAGCTTTGTCTTTTTATTGTCATTTTTGAGGATATTTTTGTGTTCATCTCAAGCATGTTTAACGCAATCAAAATGTCTTTTGGTCCCTTGTAACAATCACTCCTGGTTAAAGATCCATAAGAAATCCGGGCATGGAGTTCAGTATGATGGGCCTTCTATCGGCGGACGTGTGGCTACTCTATGGGGTTTACACATGAAATTGACAAAGGCCCTGTTTCCTCTGCAGGATTGACAAGCCTGTGTGCTTAATATTTGATAGTAATAAGAAGGTTAATAGCTTGGCTGTTCTGCTCTGTACAGCCCAGGTCCTGATTAAATTGTATAAATAAATACTAATGTTGGAGCACCCCCTTACTCTGTGCTCCTGTAATAATTCTAGAAAAAGGTGAGTATTTCTCTAATGCCTGTCTTACCAATGGCATATAAGGGTTGGTAAGTTTATTGTCCATGTGCATCAGGACCCTCCTTGAGTTATTAGGGTAGGTTAAGATCTGCTTTAAACTCACTTGCTGTATTAACTTGCTACATTCTACATACTAAGATCCTCTTTGTCAGTAGAAGTTTATGCTTTTTTATTCTTGATTTTAGTCCAATATTAGTCTAATAAAATACATTGTCCTCCTGGAGATTATTGAAACTCAATGTATTTTTTAATATTTTAGTAATGTCTCGCTTTCTCTTCTGTCCTCCAGACTGCTCTAATTCCTGCAGGGCTTTGTCTGTCTCATCCATGGTGGTAAAGGGCAGCCGCGGGGAAAGGTTATGGCGCCCTTGCCTCTCCTGGAGGGTGGCCCCCTGCTGATGCTGGTATTGACTTGTAAATTGTGCTGACAGATACGAGATTCTCCAGGAGAAGACAAGGACAAAGTCTGCTGCCAGTGGTTTAGGGATCATGGCTGAGGATCAGCACAATGTCAGTGCAGACAGCTTGGGTTCATAGAAGTTTGGTGCAGGCAACCCAGATTCAAATTTATGTTTCAATATTTTTTATTGGGTTTTCAACAGTACAGGTTTGGAAGGCGTACAGTCAATATAACCATCCCACGCAGGGGAGGTAAAAGATTGCAATCTGTCATACATAGAAATGTGCCTTAACCGTACCTGATTTACTACATAGAGCTTCTGATAGGGATGGGGCAAGTGAAATGCAGCAAATTTTAAACAGCAATCTGCCCCGACCCATGTCAGGGACAGTGCGGGCCCCGGGGGCCATCAGAACCCGCAGCACGCACCACCACCGGCACACCTGCTATCCCCTGGTCCTAGTGCCAGATGGGATGAGGCGTGCTTTATACTATCGAACATTTCCAAGTTTGTAGACAGAGAAAAAATCGTTGAAAACTTTTAAATCGTTAGTATTATAAGATGAAAAGGGGGAAGTAGAGGGGAACCAGATTAGGGGGGTTGAGGCGGAGGGGAGAGGGGCATTGGGGATGGAGGGGAGGAAGGGGAGGGAGGAGGGACGGGGGGGGGAGGGAAGGGAAGGGTAGGTTGCTCCCGTGTTCCACTGGCCGCTTGTCTAGTCATCGTATAACAATCCTTATAATACCCGTGGAGATTCTCCAGGCCACGCAAACATTATCCAGAGCTCCCATAAGGAAATGAATTTATCATGAGAGTCGGTCAGGATGCTAGTTAATCTCTCATTAGTAAGGAACCTGTTCATCCTGGCCGACACCTCTGAGATAAATTGTTTTTTCCAGGCTTTTTCTATAGTCTGCTTAGCCGCTAGCAGCAGGTATACAAAGAGCCTGTGTTGCTTGTTAGTCAGCTCTCGGGGCTTGCAGTGCAGGAGAGCAACCCATGGGTCTCTTCTCATGCTGGTTTGGAAGACCTCATTGGCCATCCTGTACACCTGGTTCCAGAAGCGGGCCAACATGGGACAGGTCCACCATATGTGTAAGAAATCCCCCTCCACGCTGCAGCCTCTAAAGGATGAGCTAGTTTGCCCCGGGAACATCCTGCTCAGGCAGCCCGGCACCAGGTACCAGCGGGGCATTACCTTGTAGGCTGTTTCAACTGTCAGGACGTTCACTGAACATTTGGAGGCATATAACCATATCTCAGCCCACCCCCCTCCCCCGGGCAGGGACCTAAATCCTTCTCCCAGGCACCCATATATCCATGAAGATCTGGTTTAATTTCATTTAGTGCCGAATAGATTAAGGATATTGTTCCCCTTTGGAAAGGGTTGTTAGCGCACATTTCCTCGAAGGGGGTCCTAATCCGAAAGGAAGGGCTTAGTTTTGTCAGGGGCAGAATCCAGTGCCTTAATTGAATGCAGTGGAAGTATTCCTTATGGGGGATATCATATTTTCCTTGTAAATCGTGGAAGGACCCGAGGACCTCCCTTGTGAGCAAGTCTGATATTTTATTTATACCCCTATTTTGCCACCATCTAAAGGCCAATGTTTTGCTCACCCGGGGGAAACTTTGGTTGTCCCACAGGTGTGCCAGGGGGATGTGAGGGGACATCAAGGAAGCAGAATACCGAGTCCCACACAATGAGAGAGTGTTTCATTAAGGGGCTCAGCGTTTTGGGTCTGAGTCTCAGGTCCATCCAGAGCAGGCTATCGATAGGTACGCAATTAGGGAGTTCCAAAAATACCCACATTGGGGGATTAAGAGCAGAGTGCATGGGGACCAGTTGGGTGATCTGCGAAGCCTTGTAGTATTTGAAGATGTCTGGCACCCCTCTTCCTGGGCTCTTTGTGCTAGCATAGTGCATTTGGAAACCCCTGGGCGCCCCCTGGACCATATGAATGTCAAGATCCTCCTCTGCATCACCCAGAGCATATATAATGGGATTCTCATGGGCAACACTCTGAAAAAATAAAGCAGTTTCGGGAGTATTGACATCTTGACCGCGTTAATACGGCCTATCCAGGAAATTGGATACGATTTCTAAGCCTCTAATAGGCGGGTTAGGGGTCTGAACAGGGGGGGATAGTTAGCCTCGTACAAGTCTGCGGAGATGCGGAGATGCGCACCCCTATGTAGCGATAACCCTTATCGCCGGAGGGCTTCCCCGCCAGAGACGTCCTTTTCCCAATGGTGAGAGGTGCTGCAGGAATCCCAGAGTCATCCGTGAGGGAAACAGGAACAGCCCTTACAAGGGCTAGTGAATTGTAATATAGCGTTTCCCCCAATAAGAGACAGAACTCAGTATTGAGGGTGAAGATAAACTTAACTTTATTAGTGCCACACTGGGCCTTATATGCAAGTTGCCATGCAAGGGGACCTCCCCCATGGACCTGATGGAGGACTGCATGACAAACACACAGACCAATGGGAGCAGGACACACAATCCCTCAACTCTGCCGGTAACACAATCCGCCACACAATGGCAGTCTGTAACACAATCAATCATCACAATGAAATTGTCTGTAACGCAATCAAGAGCATAATGACAGTCTGTAATACAATCCACAACATGATGACATTGTCTGTAATGTAATCAAGAGCATAATGACATCGTCTGTGACATGCTCAAGAAAATGAGTCTATGCAAAAGTCCAAGGGCAGAAACAATGCCTTTAAAATCCAAAAGGCATAGAGTCTGTCACACCCTAGATATGGGAGTGGTTCCACTGACCAGCGAAAGGGGAAACTGGCCTTGATCTGGTCCACCACTTTCACAGGCAGGGACACATTCAGCGCCCTCAATTTCTCGTTATTTATCGTCAAACCCGAGACCTGAGCAAACTGTTTTAGAATTTTGTACAGGTTTGGGAGTGATGTGACCGGTTGGGAGATGGCGATCAGGGCATCATCAGCAAAAAACATGGCTTTATGGTGTACACCTGCTACCTCTAATCCCTTAATATTAGAGGAGTTTTCGAATTGCTATTCCCAACGGCTCCATGGCCAGGATAAAGAGGAGCAGGGATAAGGGGCATCCCTGCCGGGTTCCCCTTGAGATATTAAATGTTCCTGAGGTGAAACCCAGATGCCGCGCTCTAGCTGCCGGGGACGTATAGAGAGCCCCAACCCATTCCAAGAACCGCTGACCGAACCCCCATTTCCAAAGCACCCACAGAAGATAATCTTAGGATAGGGAATCGAATGCCTTCTGTATGTCTAGTGAGAGCAGGAAGGCCGGAATGCCCCTGGAGTGGGCGTGGTGGACCAGATGGGTGACCCTCCTGACGTTATCTCCAGCCTGCCGGGATGGGACAAATCCTACTTAATCCCCGTGTATAAGTTCTGCAATGAATGTGTTCATCCTAGCCGCCAGGACCTTGGCCAGTAGCTTCACGTCAATATTAATCAGGGATATTGGCCTATAGTTCGGAATAAGCAAACTGTCCTTATCTGGTTTAGAGATCATGCAGATGTCCGCCAGTAGTGAGCTAGGGTTGAGCGAGGTTTCTGCACACAGAGTGTTGAAAAGATTTCAAGTGTGGCGCTAGAATGGAGGCAAATTGTTAAAGTGCAGACCGCTAAACCCATCCAGACCCGGAGTCTTGGAGGTTTTCAGGGATTTGATGGCGAGAAGCACCTCGTTGGGTGTGATAAGTGCCTCCATTCTATCTATGTAGCGCTGGTCAATATTGGGTAGTTCAACGTGCTCAAAGAATTCCTCCAGTTTGGTCGCACTAGAGTTTACTGGGGCTGAGTAGAGGTGCATGTATGGGGGTCGTCACTAGTCACACAAGCAATAGAGACTGTGCACGTATGGGAGTCGTCACTAGTCACACAAGCAATACAGACTGTGCATGTATGAGGGTCGTCACTAGTCACACAAGCAATACAGACTGTGCACGTATGGGGGTCGTCACTAGTCACACAAGCAATACAGACTGTGCATGTATGGGGGTCGTCACTAGTCACACAAGCAACACAGACTGTGCATGTATGGGGGCCGTCACTAGTCACACAAGCAATGCAGACTGTGCATGTATGGGGGTCGTCACTAGTCACACAAGCAATACAGACTGCACGTATGGGGGTCGTCACTAGTAGCACAAGCAATACAGACTGTGCATGTATGGGGGTCGTCACTAGTCACACAAGCAATACAGACTGTGCATGTGTGGGGGCTGTCACTAGTCACACAAGCAATGCAGACTGTGCATGTATGGGGGTCGTCACTAGTCACACAAGCAATACAGACTGTGCATGTATGGGGGTCGTCACTAGTCACACAAGCAACACAGACTGTGCATGTATGGGGGCCGTCACTAGTCACACAAGCAATGCAGACTGTGCATGTATGGGGGTCGTCACTAGTCACACAAGCAATACAGACTGCACGTATGGGGGTCGTCACTAGTAGCACAAGCAATACAGACTGTGCATGTATGGGGGTCGTCACTAGTCACACAAGCAATACAGACTGTGCATGTGTGGGGGCTGTCACTAGTCACACAAGCAATGCAGACTGTGCATGTATGGGGGTCGTCACTAGTCACACAAGCAATACAGACAGTGCATGTATGGGGGTCGTCACTAGTCACACAAGCTTCCAACTGTAACCTGAAGGGAGACATCAGATACAAGTTTTCTACTGAAACCTGAATCTCCTGCAAGTCAGGAAAGGGCTGTTTCCCCTCAGCCAGAAGCGTGGGTCAGCCTCAATAGCTTTTAATCTAAACAAAAGGTTCTACAACATTTTCACATACCCCCTAGCAAGAAAAAGGTCCTTGGGTGTGATCAAAATAAGTGTGTCACAGGCCTCATAGCACTAAATATCATGATAAATATTGTTTCATTCTTAAAAAAATTGTTTTGAGGGCACTTTTAGATGCGTAGAGTGTTGGGGACTGTCAGATGGAACAGGGGGCGGCTTCCAGAGAAATGGAGATACATGTGAGAAGTCTTAGAGGTGGGAAGGGGAGAAGGTAACCAGGGTTGGGGGGCATGACTGGGCTAGCGTTCCATATGCCCTGCGTGATTTACCTCCCACCACCGAAATAACAAGTCCGGACCCCCATGTCGTTGGCAAGATTAAATTTAATCGGCCACAGCCCAACATATATAAACAAAAGTGTACAAGCAGAAAAGAGTCCCCCTATTGTTCCGGGTCTGAGAAGCCTAGAATCCCAAGAATGAAGGGAAGGGGAGGGAACAAAATTAACATCTCGACCCCACCAAGCGGAAGCCAACATAAACGCGGCCACATACCTCCTAGGCCAGGGAGCTTAATCGGGCTAACCGCCAGTGGCCAAAACATTCCCTTCCCTACTTGAACCCCAACCATCCGAAATTCTTTAACCAACTCGTCCTGGCCGGTTTCCATGGAAACAGCCGCATACCCTACCAATGGAAATGCTACCTCAGACCCGAAACCCGAGAGGAGACCCGCCAAAGCCAGGCAGCGCTGAAACCTTAGCGCTGCTTGGCCCGCCACAACTCCACCGCCATATCGATCCGCTCCTTCAATGACATGTTAAGTCGTTCCCCATGTCATTCAAGTGGACCCCATCGGATCGCTAAAACCCCCTCATCCCCTCTACCTCGATGTGGCGCACACTCAAACCCCCGTTCAGCCTCACAAACCTCACTATCGCCTTGTTGACCTTAACACGAATCTTCTCGATGGCCAATAAGTCTCTAGCGTGCCGCCAGGCAAAACGGGGAACAATCTGAGACCACACCAACACCACCCCCGGAAATACTCCCAGAAAAAACAAGTCCCGCGTTATGGACTTGATCAGGTGCCTCATCGGCACCTTCCCTAAATCATTCCCCCCTGCATAAACGACCAAAACCCCCGGCAGCCCCTTCCTTGCCATCACACGCATTGTGTGCTTCCGCATGTCCTCCCAGCACAGGCCTCTCACACCGGCCCAGCTCAACCGAGCACGATCCTCCAGTATGCCCAGCTGCATTCCCTTCCTCCGAACCACCGCTCACCGAGCTGACCAGTAAACATATGAATGCCCGACGATCACGACCGAGCACGCCGATTCTAAAACAAAAAATAAGGAAAGGGAAGGGGAGGGAGGGAGGTAGGAAAATGTTATCGACCGAACACCATTCACCTGTACAACCGATCAATCCTGTCCGGCCGAATGTACCATCGAAACCACGCCGATTCCCACCTCCCCAGCCTCTTTATTATGTCATCCGGCAGTCCAGACGGCACAAGAATGCCAAAGCCGACAACTTTTTGTCAACCGAAGCCGGGGTCTCGCCTCCTGCCAACAACTCGCTCACGTACCAAATTAACAACCCTTACCTATCTTCAGCCGTCGCCGGCACCCAAACTCCTCCACCAAGGTCCACCACTGCTGCCACGTCTTTACATACGACCCCCAAGTAGATGGTGCAACCAACTTTTGAATTAAGCTAAACAGGCGTCTTACAGAATCTCCAGCAGCCAACTGGGGCACGACTCAGCGACCTCCCTTGCCGCCGGTGCCAATTTCCTTAAGCGCTCCCACTGTGAACGAGAAAGAGCGTCAGCTATCCCGTTTTCCACCCCAGGCACATGCGCCGTCCTGCACCACACGTTATACCACAGACAACCCGACACCAGCTGCCTGAGCAGCACCACGACCGGTAATGAAGACGAAGTCTGTGTGTTAACTGCCGCAACCACCGACATATTGTCTGACCGAACACACACCTCCTTGTTCCTCAGCACCTCTCCCCATAGGGTCACCGCCACCAGCAGTGGGAACAATTCCAAAAAGGCCAAATTCCTAATAAGGGCCGATTCCATCCATCGCCCTGGCCAGAGGCCCGCACACCATCTCCCCCCCCCAGGTAGGCCCCAAAACCGACTGAGCCAGCTGCATCCGTGAAGAGCTCAAGCTCATCATTCGCCCCCACCGGTTTCAGGCAGTACGCCAGGCCGTCAAAGGACTCCAGGAAAGTGATCCACATCCTGATGTCCTCCTTCATCGCCGCTGTCAACCTGATGAAGTGATGCGGCTCCCGAACCCCCCCCGTCGCTAGTGATAGACGCCTGGTAAACACCTGTCCCATAGGCAAAACCTGGCACGCGAAGTTCAACTTCCCGAGCACAGACTGAAGTTGCACCAACATGACCTTTTTTACCCCCAGGGCCCCCTCCAGACCCCCAACCAAATCCTCAATTTTATCCCTCGATAGTCTACATACCCCTTTCCCCGTATCGATCTCGATCCCCAGGAATTTTATCACGGTTGCCGGACCTTCCGTTTTGTCGTGCGCCACAGGCACCCCAAAAGCCCCAAACACACTTAGCATGGTTGCCAACAACAATTCGCATATCCTAGTGCCCACCGGCCCAACGCACAAAAAATCATCCAAGTAGTGGGTGACGGACCCCATTCCCGCTCTCTCCTTAACCACCCACTCCAGGAACGAGCTAAAGGCTTCAAAGTAGGAGCATGAAATTGAGCACCCCATCGGGAGACACCGATCCACGTAATACCCCCCCTCGAAAAAACACCCCAAAAGATACAAGCTATCCGGATGCACTGGCAGCAGCCGAAATGCAGATGCAATGTCGGTTTTTGCCATCAATGCCCCGGGGCCTGCCTCCCTTACCATATCAAGAGGGAAGTCAAACAACGTATAAGACACCGATGACAGCTCTTTGTCTATTCCGTCATTCACCGACGCGCCCCTCGGGAAAGACAGGTGATGTACGAGACGAAATTTGCCCCTCTCCTTCTTGGGCACAACCCCCAACGGGGACACCACCAGATCCTCCAGAGGGGGGGGGGTCACTGAATGGCCCCGCCATCCACCCCAAGGAAACTCCCTTCCCCAACTTTTCCCTTAGCACCTCTGGCCGCTCCTGTGCCGATTTCAAGTTTCTGAGCGAGCGCACCTTGGGAGGCGCTGCACATGGAATCCTAAAACCCAAATCGAAACCGTCCGCCAGTAAACGAGCCACCCCTTGATCAGGACACTTATTTAACCAGGGCCGCATCTCCGCCCCTCTCACCAGGGATACCCCTTTTTCCAAAACCATCAGCCCCCCTGCGCCCCCCCCCCGACCCTTCTTAAAACATCTCCCAACTGAGTGACTCCCACCGCAGCCCAAACATTTGTGCTGAAATTTGCACGTGGGCCCCCCATCTGCAGAAGGAGTCATTGAAGGCCCAGCACAAACCCGGTCTGGCTGCATCCGCCACTCCCGACCCCATTGAAGTGGTGGCCCCCCTGAAAGGGGGAGGAACCCCTGGCAGCTGGGTACACTCCCCCCTCGCATTCATCACCCTCAACCACAGCCCGATGTCCCTATGATCCCACTCCAACCCCTCACTTATCGACATCCGTTGCCGAAACTGCTCGTCGTACCTAAGCCACGCCGAACCCCCGGGGGCGGGGCCTACCGTCCCGGATGACGTCACCGCCTCTCCCGGCTCATCGAGGGAGTGGTGGGTGGGGGCGTGCCTTTTTTACGGCCCGAGCGTGCGAAGTGAAGATGGCGACAGAGCAGGCGGGGGAGGCGGCTGGGCTGCTGCCACCTCCCCCAACCCGGACACCAGGCGACGCGCCGAAGATCTCCCGCGGCCGGAGCTTGCAGGTGAGTGCTGCGCCGCGGGAGGAGGGGGTGAGGAGAGGGGCTAAGCCGGGCAATAGCCCGGCGTGTCAGCCGGGGACGAGAGGGGGGTGGCGGCGAGGTGGACTGGGAGGGAATTAGGCTCCTCACCCAGTCCTCACCTCGCCGCACCGCCTCCCTGCGCAGCGCTGCTAGAAGGGTACTTATCTGGCTGGACGAGCGTCAGCCCGACTGCTTGTCCATCCATGGGTCAAAGAGGAAGGAAATGGGGACGGATGTCCCCTTTATACTCCCCCTCCCCCCTGAGGTCACTTCCCCCAGTGACCACTTCCACATGGCTGGTCTGCCTCCGGACAGGAACGCAGGCCAGTCATGTGGGCTGCCCTCCTTAAAGGGATGGCGCTTTCTGGAGCGGGTAAGAGGCAGAACAGAGGTTGCGTCTGGGCTGGTGTTGCTGGATTAGAGTTTAAATGTAGAGAGCAGCCTAGCTGGGGAGAATTAAGAGTTGAAATTGAATTCTCTGTGAGACTGGCTGACAGTGAAAGAACTGATGGAGGGGGGTTGTTCTGGAATAGCAGAAGAGGTAGATGAAACAAGCAGCAGAGTTGAGAATGGATTGGAGTGGTGCCAGTCTGTTTGATGGTGAACCACAAAGGAGCATGCTGCAGTAGTCTAGTCAGCATACATGCACTAACCTCTTTTGGGGCCCCTATCCTTAAAGCAGCCTCTGCCCTGAGTGTGTCCTAATTCACATAGTCTTAAAGTGATCCTATACCCAGAAAGGAAGTTTATGTCGTCACCTTCTATCCCCAACTTAGTACCCCAAAACAGCCTGGGTTTCTCTCTTTACTTAAGACTTTGCCCAATATTCATGAAAACATGAACCAGATGCAGTTTGACTGGTTGGCTATATTGCTCCCTGGGGCTTTCTGGTGATGAAACATTCAGGTAAACACAGCTCCACATTGGGGATCAGCCTTATCAGTTATAATACCTGCAATAAATTGGAAAGCACAACAAGCTCAACTGCCATTATGTGGCAGTATTGTAACTGAATGAATTAGCATTTGGCTGCTATTTGACATCATACAGCTTCCTGTTAGTGTTTTTATGAATATTGGGCAAAGTTTCAGCAAAAAAGAAGCACAGGCTGTTTTGGGGCACTGAGCTGGGGTTAACAGGTGACAACATTCCTATTTGGGTATAAGTGCACTTTAACACTCTAGACATTGAGCATTGCTGAACAACCTGGTCCCTTGTATCTTCATTTTGACCCTGTGTACAGCCCCAGCGCTCTATTAATACAGCACAGATGGATAGTAATAATTACATTATCAATTTTTCTATAATCATTAAAATATAGCATTTAGAGTTTTGTATTATATTTCCTTTTTTGTTTTTGCAGAATATGAAAACATTATTAATGGGTCCAGGTCAGAATGACGTTGCTGAAGAATTCCGTCAGTCTGCTGAATGTCTGAACAAGCGGATTGGAATATAAAAACTCCAATGACCCTATATATATATATTTAAATGGTCTGGAATTCCTAGAGCCGAGCAGATGTAGGATGCTGATTCCATGTTTGATCCACATGTCACTGTCCCAGGGAGAAGGGCACTCCATGCTAAGTAAATATACACAAAAATAGAAGCAGGCAAGACTGAGTCACAACAAGGAATAGCAATTACAGTAATTGCCCCACAGCGAGCTACGGGAACTGACCATTGCTAAGTCCTATTCAAGGACCAGCAGTGCTACTGTCTCCTATAGAGCAGCTATCAGATCTCAATGAGATTTAATTGAAGAAGGTCCCGGGGTGAATGCAGCATAGTTACTTACGGGTTTATTCATCAAGGGATAGCGGCAGGCAGCGTCTGGTGAACGCCGGGCACTGTACGCAATACCACATTTATGAAGGCGATTCTGGAGAGCGACTCTAAAAGTATCATGTAGTGTACAATTCAACATTACAGGCAGCTCAGCGTATAGTGCCTGCGCTCTAGCTTCCAGAGCAACAGCTTCCTGTCGCTACCTGTCGCTCTCCCATACATATCAATGGCCGTTCCTTTTCTTCTGTTTAAACAGGATTTTTTGTTTTTAATTTTTTTTCTCTCAAATAATTGTGTCACCTCTCCTGGCCTAGAAAGAGTCATTTTTGAAAACTATTTTGATTTTTATATTTTTATGCAGAATTGTCATTACAGGTTTGGCATTAAAATATTAATGTCACAATGTTACAACAATGTCATTCCATGTGTTTTTGCTTTGTTACTGGTGGATATGTGTTCAAAAACAGACTTTAATCACACAGCATCTGGCGCTCTATGCTATAGCGACCAGATCCAGAGCACCGAGCTCTGTGTTTGAGTCGCTGAGAGTCGGTCGCAATGAGCTGGCGCTACCTTTCGCTACCTGCAACCCTGTACTGGTGTTAGAACGGCCAACATACATCTCATACAGCGCCCGATAGCCGATCACAGCGTATACTAGCAGTCACTCTATGTGCTGCTCTGCCGATACCTGGCGCTAGTAATGAATCAGCCTGCCAGTGTGCAATTATTGGAAGCTACCTTGGCTGGCTATAGATACTGGAATCATCTGCCTGTTTTCTAAAAAACAACAAATGCCTAAAACGAGGACTAGTCCTGAGCAGTTACGTAATTTACATGTGAGCTAACCTGCCTCACCGCTACCTCCAGGTCCACCAGAGATATCACCGGGGTTTGTGCTGATTATTCCCCGGTTCTCACTGCTACCTCTGGGTCCTCAAATCATGTCGCTGGGTCCTCTGCTGCTGCAGATTGTCCTATGGCCATTATCCTCTGATCATCCTCCAATTCTCATCTCTGCCTCTTTGTACAACAGGGATACGAAGTGGAAGAGTAAAGTTAGGTGTACTAGGAGTTAAGGGTTTAGGGCACACCTGCTCATCCTGCTGTGGGGAAAGTGGGAAGGTTAAATACATCGGGCTTGCAAATGTAGTTAAATAGGGGCTAAGTAAGGATGGGATATAGGAGGGGCACATCAGCAAATAGAGGTGACAGCAGTGGCTTGGAAGCACACTGTGACGTTGATTGTACAACCCCAACCCCATCCCCGGGTGACATATTCGGCCCAAAAATTTAGTCAAATTTAGATGAAGTTGAGTGTTAGGAACATGGTTAAAATGTGGAAATGATGGGGATGGCCTATAAAAAAGGGACCCAAATATTCAGAGAAATTATGCAATCAGCATGTGGGGATTGTTACATTTGAATGTAGACATGTGGTGGAAGGACATACGAGTAGAGTTTTGTAGAAAATCTTCATTATTTTATTCCAAATGAAAAAAAGTCTGAACCTATTCATTACAACCAGGTTCCAAATCATTTAAAGTGGACCGAAACCTACTAAACTTGTGAAATACATTCGGCTAAAGCCCCTGTTGATAATCCCTTCCTAGGGTGTAGAACTTAAAATGGATATTTTTGCTTTCCAAATTATCCTGGAACACTTTATTTTGCTGTCCCTTGCTGTCAGATGACAGGTGATCAGTCATCGCCAAGGTGTGACAGTGACATCCTTGCCACACACAACAGTTACAATGAATGGAAGAGGCGGAGCTTTACAGCTAAAACAGGCGCCATTATCCAAGATTAGAGTGAAGCAGGAGCAGTGAAAATTGCCAAAGTTACTCTCCATGGGAGGGGGGGCAATTCAGGGGAAGCTAGTTAAAATGTGGTTTAGGGGGTTAGAGAGACTTAGAAATGACCTACCCTGGCTGATATTCCAGGCTGACCATTGGAGGAGTTTCTGGTCTGGGAAGTGGATAGTAGTTGGCTTGTGGAAAACAGGGCAGCTTAGACGTTGAGGGGGAGGAAGCAGGGAAGACCTGAAGGGAGCACCCAGCAGGTGGGGTGAGGTGACTGATAGATTTGGGAGCAGGGCCTAAAGGAAAGTGGGAAAGAAACCTTCAGTGAAAACCTGATCACTCCCCCTCAGTAGTGGTAGGGTGTCTTGACTTGTCATATCTTGCCAGTACCAGGATGCCCAGGACAAGACAGAGATACTCACCATCTGTACCAGCAGTAAATTGGGTGCAGGCCCACCCATCAAACCCCAACAGTGGCAACCTCTAGTGAAAGAATGTGGGCTAGTAGTGCCCCTTGTCCTGGGCATCCTATTACTGTTAGCATAGCAGGGCATTCCGAATCGGCATGCTACCCTGCTGGCGGGGTTGATTAGAACTGCGGTTTGGATATCGCCCCCCACCACACACACACACACACCCATAAGCCCAAGAACCATCCTGGAACTCTCCTCTTCTGGGTTCCAGACCCACATGACCACTCGCAGCCAACTGCTGCATTTGCCTATAGTGTCTCTTTAATTAAGAAAGCACAACTATAGAAGAGAATCACAGAGATTGTATAAGAAAAGGTAAATGATTTAAAATGAACAGCATTTGTGGATTTGTAATTAGAATTAACAATAGGGTAAATAATATATGAAGGCTGTACTGTGGGGGCACACAAAGGCAATAACTATTTTTAAGCCTAAAAACAACAAGTCCTATTCTGGCCATGGACCATAGCAGCTGTTCTCTATGTGGCAGTGAAAGCATTGCCCTGACCAGGACCTGCACAGTGGTAGTCCTGATCATTATTGCTTTTAAGAGGAATTTGGGATACAGATGCCGGAGACCTTTGGTGTCCTGTTTCATCTTCTATTTTCCCTTGTCGCTCTAGATGGACCACCCAAAGGGCTGCGGCACCAAGATGATTATCTGATGAGAGGTCCCAGTTATCACCAGCAGCCAAAATGTACCCAAGAGGAATGAATGATTGTTTCTAAAAATTCTCTAGTCTAGTGGGTTCTATAACTACACTGCAATCAATGCAGTTTTATTGTTATTTATTTAGGAATTTTGGCAGATATCGGACTAAAACTCCAGGATTAGAAACAATACATAAAGCAATGCAGAGAGCAGATATGGCTTATCCTGGGGGCTTCACGTTGGAGGGCGCCTTGTCCAAGACTGCAGGATAGTGCAGACTGTGTGCCCTACAATGATGACAATTTGCCCACCAGCTGTGTATAATCCCCTGGCTCGCCCGGTATACCTACCTTCCTGGCAATCCCAAGATGCATGAGTCGGCATCCCCTGGGCTGATGTGCACTTCCGTGCCAGGCCTATCTGAATGACACAGTTCTCTGAATGTAAACAGTATTCTACGAGGTTCTTTCATATGTACGGCTCTGTGGAAACAAAAGCAAGACGAGTATACCCAGCAACTGAAGGTTTCAAACAGTATTGGTATCCCAAATCTGGATGTCCCCTGAAAAATGGGGCACATGGATGGGATAGATGAGTTTAAGGGTTTTGGTCCACTTTAGAGGAACTGCCCAAGCAACATAAAAAATGATACTTACCTTTTGTCACCCGCAGCTGATCAGTCCTATTTTGGCACTGGGCAAACGATGGCCGGCCAACCTCTGCCATCAATCACACTACCTGGGTATATTAGCATCAATGCAACTGATGGTCACTCAACACAGGGGCACCAGAGTAGGACAGAAAAGCTGCTGGAGACCAAAGTTTCTTCTTTTACTTATTAAACCATGTCATTTCCTGTGTAACCTAGATTTTGATTACATTATAATGGCTTAGTCCACCTACAACTAAAATTGATGTTTGGGGAGATACATATGTTTGTAACCTAAATATCTGAACTGTGGCCACCATCTGAAATGGGGGGGGGGGGGGGGGGTCACTCCCAATTACGTTATGTTATAAGAGAACCGGAACCTCCTGCATGAAATTGTCCTTGATGATATCTGCAGGATATGTGGGAGCCCAGGAATGAGCAATACCTGAAATAGCTGTTTGGGTGTATTTAGCTTAGTTTATATAATTGAATGTAATATGACATAAAGCCCTAACACGGCATGTGCTGCTGCAGGCCATGTATTGCATTGTAGCCTAATATTTACTAAGAAGACTAATATCCGAAAAATGCTTTTTTAGAAAAAGAACTTTGCATTCCATAGATGTCACAAACTCGTGTTACTATCCTATTGGATGTAAGGCATTCCTCTCAGTTGGCTGGCCTCAGCTGTCAAAATACAACAAAAAGTATATAGACAGCCAATTAACAACTGAGTGACAGAATTTGCTTTACATAGCAATGGCAGAGTGCACATGGGATTATATATATATATATATATATATATATATATATATATATATATATCTGCTACTTTTGTAAGTATTTATTGTTGAATCACAGGTGTATTTGAATGAATTTAATTATCGGAATTTCATTTTACACAAGTGCATATACAGTATTTAAGATGTTATTAGCACGTAGCACTTTATAGGCACACATAGCTATATAGATATAGGTATTATATCTTGTCACTAGTGATTATGCCCTGCTAGGCTGCAAGATTTTTGAAACAGTTGTCTTGGGTTTGTTACTTGCCCTTTTCACAATAAAAATTTGTATGTATTTTTATGTATTCAGAGTTGTGCATTTTATCTTTTTTGTGCGTTTTATCTTTTTTTGAGTAGTATTGTCTTGCATTTGCTCCATTGGCAGCACAATCTGCAATCTGTATAATATCAGGGGGTTGATGTCTCTGTCCTATTACAGAACCTTGAAACATTACAGGGAAAGTCCACTTTTGATGGAATTTTTGAAAGTACCGTATATATTTTTTTGTGTCAATATGATGTCCTCAAGGCACTGATTTAGTATTTTTAAAAAAGAAATTATGTTAGCAAATGTGTGTTTTATGAAAGTAGTTTTCAGTATCTGTAATCTGTAGCTATTGGCAACCATACACCAAGTGACCCTCTACAAATTACACTAATGCAGCCAGCACACCAAAATACTCTAAATGCTTTGCAACCATTTTATAAAAAGTGCACAAATTGAATATCAATATATATATATATATATATATATTTATATATATATATATATATATATATATCAAAGGCACTTGTGAAATTAATCAGAAATTGGGGGCAGGTAAAGTCCTGGTTATAATATGGCATCAGGTGGCGGGGGAGTCCGACATGGATTCTTATCTAACTACTGTTCCGGGGAAGAGGTGGCATTGGATTCGGTTTCAAGCGGACCAACAGACTTAAAGTGGATCACCACCCAGGGGTGATCGGCCCGGGAATCTATAAGATTCCCGGGCCGATCACCTCCCTCACCGCGGGGCATCCAAGATCGGGATGTCCCGCGGGGTGAAACCCCCCCCCCCCAAAAGCCCCAAAAAAACCTTACCTTATCGGCGACGGATAAGCCGCCGACGACTCCCGCGCGCCCCTCTAGCAGTGCGCACGCCCGCGCCGGCCGTTTGTGAATGGCCGGTGCGGGCGCGTGCCCTGTAAGAGGGACGTGCGGGAGGCGGCGGCTTATCCGTCGCCGAAAAGGTAAGTTTTTTTGGGGGGTTTCAGATAGCCGGGCATCCTGATCTCGGATGCCCCGCTGAAGTGGACCAACACCCAGGATAGTGAAAATCCTGGGTGTTGGTCCACTTTAAACCAGACAAACACAACAAGCAGTGCTCATATGCATCCCTCCACAGGGCAATTTAGAATGCTGTAAATAAAAATTAATTTACCTTTTTTTTTTATTTGGGCCTGCCTGTTACTGTGCATTGTCAGTTATGTCCGTTGCATCCAGACAGCAGTATGGCTGAGATGCTGGGAGAGGAAGCTCCAAAATGGCCACTACCTTTCTTTTCCAACTGTGCCAGTCTGTCGGTCCGGTTTAAGGAAAACTCCTTTTTATAACACAGAGTTGCAAATTAAAAAACAGATAAGCTTAACACGTTGAAGACATCATTTTGGCACACAATAATGGAAACTTTAAAAAATGTAATCGAAAGTGGAATTACCCTTTAAAGTGGGCCAAAACCCTCGGTCCAATGGTGCATGCGCAGAAGCTCATCCAATCAACTTCGGCTTACATATTAATGTCGATCCCCCAGCGTCTTGGGTCCTGGGCACAGCCATCTTGGAAAATGCACAGAGTGGCAGTTCTGTCACCCAATCCCATGTGGCAGTGTGACTGTACTGGTCAGTCCCGCCTCCCGCTGGAATCAGGGGAGGATTTCGGTGATCAGGTAAGTTGTTTTATTATCATTTTTTTTCAATATCTTAACTGAATTTTTTAATTTTCTTCACATAACAATCCAGGACCTTACATGCAGCAAGGCCAAATGTCAATTATTAAGCAGTAAAAAAGCAATAGTAACATTGAAGTCACATTGCAGTGTGATACAGAGTAATAGGAAAAAAAAATGTTGTGTTATTAACCGTTATTACTTCTAGGCTTATCAGAGACGTAACCAACCACAACGAATAGCGAAAGAGGATGAGGAGACAAAGAAGGAGAAAAGGAATAGAATAGAGAAAAAAAAGAAAAAGGGTCAAGGGGTGGATATGGTAGATTGGTCTACTGTATGCTGCCACAACCATACCCAGACCACAGTTGTTTTATTGTTTTAACACCCAGTTTTTGCTTAGAACAGGGGAAGGGTGGGGTGGCTGCTGGGTTACAAAAAGCTTTATAATAATTTATTGCGTGTTAAGTAAAGGAGCTCACTTGGAAGTACATTTCAAATTACACCCAAAGCAGAGTCAAAGTTAAACTGGACCTTCAGCATAATTAAATGAAAAGCAAAAACCCTTAAAAAAATGATTCCCCAACATGAATATACTTTATGTTTTGAGTCACTTACTTATTACTTTCCCCCACTGGGCTGCAATTCGGTTCAGGACTCTAGGATCCAGGCGCCGCCATCTTGCCACAGAAGCATCACATGCTGAGGAGAAGAGAGGGAGGAAACTGCAGGGGGACGGGTTATAGCTGTGCTTTCCACAGACAGAGCAGAGCTGGATTCAGGAAAGGGACAGCAATCCCAGAATGCAGAGCAACACAGTCAGAAGACACTTGCAGGCTGATTCATTACTAGCGCCAGCTATTGTCTGTACAGAGGCGCTAAGAGCTAGTATACGCTGTGATCGGCTATTGGGCGCTGTAACAGAGCGTCTCATTCGCTGTAGTAACCTGGCCGGCATTGATGAATGAGATGTATGTTGGGCGTTCTAACACCAATACAGCGTTGCAGGGAGTGAAAGGTAGCGCCAGCTCATTGCGACCGTCTGTCAGCGACTCACATCATATTCAACAAAAAAACACACACACACACACACAGCGTCGGCGCTCTGGTCGCATAGAGCAGCAGACGTTGTATGATTATCCACCAGTATCAAAGCGAAAACACATGGAATGACATTGCTCTAACATTGTGACATTAACACTTTAATGCCAGACCTGTAATGATAATTCTGCATAAAAATATAAAAATTCAAAAAAAAATTCAAAAATTACTTTTTCCCAGGCTAGGAGAAGTGACACAATTATTTGAGAGAAAAACTAAATTATTAAAGACAAAAAAAACCCTGTTTAAACAGAAGAAAAGGAACGTCCATTAAAATGTATGGGAGAGCGACAGGTAGCGACAGGTAATACCTGGTGCTCTGGAAGCTAGAACTCCGGCGCTAAACACTGAGCTGCCTGTAATAATACATCAGGTGCTGTTAAGAGTCACTCACCAGATTCGCTTTCATGAATGTGGTTTTGCAGTCAGCGCCCAGTGTTCACCAGACGCTGCCTGCCGCTACGAGGCGCTACCTGCCCCTATCGCTTGATGAATAAACCCCTTGGATGTTTAAAGGCTCAGAAAATGCAGTAGATGCAGGTAGGATGATTTTTAATGTGGGCAATCTGTATGTACAGCATGCGGGAAACATATAAGATAAGCTCTTATTCAATGCATATTTTGGAGAAAAAATGAATATTAACTCACATGATCGCTGGATCCGAGCCCGAGCTGGATTTCCCGGCATGCCAGGCTCGCAACCTGCCATCCGTCACAGGAGGACTGCCACATCCTCTCCATTCATTGCAATAGGCCCAGCTGTGGCGCGGCTGAGATCCAGAGATCAGGTGAGTTGATCATCGCCGGACTAGCACTGATCAGCTGCATGGGACAAAAGCCGAATACCATTCTGGTCTTTTCTTTGGCTGCTGAATGACTTTAAAAAGGAACAAAATTAACTCACCCTCTCCCCAGATCAGTCTGTTCCCCTGGACCAGGGCTGGCTCCAGCTGTATGTGGGCCCTTGGGCGGCATGGTCTCTCTCCATGGCCCCTTTGTGGTGAAGAGTCGCATCACATCACTGAGGGACGTCGCAAATCTGGATGCCCCCCAAGGATCGAGGCATCACCAGTAGGAAGAGGGAGGTTGTGATGCCGCTGTATAGAGCCCTGGTAAGGCCACAGCTAGAATACTGTGTGCAGTTCTGGAGACCTTACCTGCAAAAAGACATTATTCAAATAGAACGGGTCCAAAGGCGGGCAACGAAAATGGTGGAAGGGCTTAAACTTAAAACTTATCAGGAGAGACTTAAAGAACTTAATTTGTACAGTCTGGAGGAAAGAAGGGAGAGGGGGGACATGATTGAGACCTTTAAATATGTTAAAGGATTGAATAAGGTTCAGGAGGGAAGTGTTTTTAAGAAAAAGCTTAATGATAGAACAAGGGGGCACAACCTGAAGCTAGTCGGGGGGAAGATCAGGAGCAATGTTAGAAAATATTATTTTACAGAAAGAGTAGTAGATGCTTGGAACAAACTTCCAGCAGAGGTAGTTGAAAAATCAACAGTCTGAATTTAAACATGCCTGGGATAAGCACACATCTATCCTAAGATAAAGAGTACATACAGTATACACAAAAGGGCAGACTAGATGGACCATATGGTCTCCTTCTGCCGTCAACCTTCTATGTTTCTATGATCATGCTATTTGGACCAAAACTCTAGTTTTGGTTTACTTTAAAGCGCACCAAACCCCTTTAAACCTCACCTCAAAGTCTAAACAAATCTAGAGTCTCCTGATTTTGGATGCTCCTCCCTGTGTGTGCCCCTCCCTTTGATCATTACTTACCTCGAACTGGTGAATGCACTGTGGGATCACCAGTTTGAGTTAACGGGCAAACCAGGGGGCTTCTTTCACAAACAGGGGCATCTCAAATTCAGATGTCCCTGTAAAGTGGACCAAAACTCACAGGTGGAATTGCTTGCATAGTGGGTATGCCAGAGATCCCAGGGGGTGTCACACAGTAGGGTATCACAGATTGGGATCCAGGGATAGAAAATCAGCTGAGGTGGGCAACTTAAAAGCAGAACAAAAGCCAGCACTTCCTCCCCTGGAATCTAAATCAAGAAACCCTTTTGTGTGGAACCCCGCCATTTGAGGAGATGTGGGCACCAGCTGTGGTCCATCGCCGGTCAAGCGCCGTCGCACACCCCAAAGACCGGCCCTGTCAGTGGGGCCCCCCTGGCAGCTGCCCCACTTTGCCGGGTGCTGGCACTGGCCCTGCCCTTGAGTGCCAGTGAACAAGCTGGCTTAAGGGTTTTGGGCCACTTTAAAGGATATCTTTGAGTTTAAAAAACATACTTACCTTACCCTCAGCAGACATAATCCAATACAGCCCCATAGGGTCTGCGTTGGCTCAGGTTTCCTGTGGGTAAGGGGGTATAGCTTGTTGTTTTTGTTTAACCCACAGATGACTCTTATGGATTCCTAGAAGTATGAGATGAAATCTGTCTTCAGTTATTTTATCTCCTGCTACTGAAACAACATTCCCCTTTCATTTCAGTTTTTGTGAATGGACCCTATTATTTTGTGTTGTTTCATTTGCTCTCCTAAGCATCACAGGGGTTTACATGTGATGACTGTAATTTCCGGGCCTGTATTTAGAAAATAAGATGGCAGAAGTCAGCTCATGAATAACCTGCTTTCATGTTTGTCATTATACACAAAAGTGTAACTATAACCATTGTAGCCCATGTGACTGCTGTGGGGCCCAAGGTTTGGGGGGAGGGTGGCAAACAGGTCTATAAAACTTGTTCACCTGTTTTCTATAACAACCCTTTGTACTTCTATATTGATCCTTATACTGCAAAATATGTTTATTTCATCTACTGTATATCTTCTTACATATGATAATAGATTGTAGGCTCTTTACCCTTTGCACTCCCTAGTAAATTGCAGGTCACCCTTTTTATCCTACTTTCACCCTAATGGACTTTCATATCCTCTCTCAAAACTTTTGGCTTTAAAGTGGATCAAGGGTTTTCACACACCGGGGTTATGGGAACTGAAAGGGATTGTCCAGGTATAACAAGAAAAAAAAAAAGGCTATACTCCCCCTTTGTCCCCCAGAGCTCCTCTGCATGGGTGCTTGTGCAGCTCCTCAGCGCAGCGCTGGCATCTGTATAATTACTAAGGGCAGAGAACCAGCAAATTCCATCTCTCAGAGGTGCCCTGAGGTCCTTATTACTACCCCCTTATGCATACACCATTCATTGCAATGGAGGGGGCATGGCAAGGTAGGTTTAGCAACCCAAACGCCCCGCCTTGGTAATCCCCCTTTGTTGCAATGAATAGAGCAGGCAAGTTAGAGGGGGTGAGCCTGGTAAAACCTACCCCAGCGGTGTACCCGCAATGCAGGTAAGGGAGGCAACTAATCAGCGCGCTTGGCTCTATTCATCCACTAGGAACAGAATCCCCTCGATTCAAAGAGCAAAAGTTAATTGATTTCGGATCGAGAATCGTAAGTTTGGGTGGGTGTTAGTCATTTTTTCCTGTTTTTTTGGCCATTTACGACTCGCACGAGCCTACGTTCGAATGCGTATATGCTCTTACGATCATCGCAAGTTCGTTCCTAAATTTTAGGATCAAAACGTAAAACTTAGGATCAAATCCTAAAACTTAGGATCAAAACGTAAAACTTAGGATAATTGGATGTGTTTCGGTGTGATTCAGAGAACAGTTTTCAAACCTCTAAATACGTTTTAAAAGAAAGCCACTGCCGACACCTTTTAGCAGTCGGATTGCTGTTCTTGAACAGGTTTTTTGGCTATGTGGAGGAGTCTGCGCGTCTTGAGCTGCAATGAACTGCATATATCAGCATGGCCGAGCCCATAAATTGTATTGCAATGCATACCTGATTCATGTATGCCTTATAAAAGCATTTTAATGTGGACCTTAATTAGTCATTTGCATGTAAACCTTTATTTGGCAATATATTTGCGTTAATTAAAGAAACTTATGTCCTTTGTTATTTATTTTTAAATTGATGTACTAGAATAATATTTTTAGATTGCATTTATTGGTGTAGTTGTTTACCTTTGCTTTGTTTAATTATTTAAGCACATCTTTGGTCAGATGCATCACACTTACTGAGGAGAGGAGAGCAGGATAAAGTGCAGGATGTGGGTTACTGCTGTATTTTGCACAGACACAGCAGAGCTGGGGGCACGGAAAGGTCAGAAATCAAAGAATCCAGAGCAACACAGTCACAAGGCCCTTTCTGTTTGCAGGCTGCCCGATAATACCTGAGCCGCCATCTTGCCTGTTTCTAGGCTCATAACATGCAGAAGTTGCTGGGTGTTTTTTAATATTTGAGAGCAATCTGTATGTAGAGGGTGTGGGTAACCACACAAAAAATTTAAAGTTGTACCATTTGAAGCCAAAATAAAAAAATTAAATCCACAAGTAAAAAATGCAAGTTAAGTAAAAATTAAACAAAGTTAGATTTACTTATGCAAATGCATTCATTAATGGTTGGTTACTGCAAAATGAATGAAATAAAGAAAAATAAAAGACCAAATATTTAGAATGCACTATAATGAGGTAAGTTTGTAGTGCGGAGCCGCAAGATCAGAAGGATTTACGTCCAGACAAAAAAGGAAAAAGGGCAAAACCAATGTTGCAACCTGAGAAATGAAACGGAAAATTCAGGATGGAAACTGACATAGGTCTGATTCCCGAACTGCCATACGAACGGACGTATATTTTAGGATAGAAACGTATTTGCTTATAGAATCACTCGCAAGTTCATACGAACGCACGAGCGGACGTGAAAAATAGGATGATCGGCACCAAAATCCAAGCTGTTACATGTTTCTTTGAATCGACCCTAATGAGTGCGCTGCAATGCACCTCTAGCTGGGGGCGTGCCCGCACTGGCCATTCACTAATGCCTTGCGGGGGTACGTGTCTAGCTAAAGGTATAGCTACAGTGGCCTGCACATGCCTGTGGGATCAAAGACTAGGGTTCTAGTTCACTTTAAAGTGTACCTGTAGTCAAAAGTGGCACACAGAGCATTGTGTCCCTCGCCCCTAGCGCCAAATTAGGATGCCTGTCCTTGTGAAGTCAACCTGCACCCTCCCGTGCAACTTTGCGCAAGGGACTATAAACTTATCAAACATACCATCCACACACATCATCAGTGTGCCCTGCAATAGATAGGGATACTCACCTTTTCTTCGCAGAGCTTCATCCCATTGGGGAAAGTAAATAGCCACATGGCAGCCGCAGCTCCTGCAATAGGAGACATGCGCCACTGGAGTGAAGGGTGCCCCCATCATAAAACTTTCGATGCCTAGTTTGGCTTACTAACAATCTTTAACTGTGGGGACATGCCGATTTAGAATGCCCTAGGGGGTGGTTGTTAAAAAAAAGAGCTGTAATCTCAGTATCTGTTAGAAATGACCACCTAGAAATGCATCTGAAATGTTATATTATGGGGGGGCAGTACTACTAGGGGTTATTTTGAGCAGATGGGCATCCCAAATCATGGCATGTGGAAAACACAACCCTGTGGGCCAGTAGGTTTGTGGGGGCCCTTGGTCAGGAGAGTCTTAGTGGGCTGACAAAGTAGTGTGTCACCTTTCATCTCCGCTGTCATCTTCTTCTGCTGATCGCCCTCCAGTCCACTTATTGCCTTCCCTGTAGCCACCAATTAACTTTTCAGCCCTTACTGCTTGCTCATCTGCCACTAAAGACTTCATCATTACTACTGGTTGTCACCTTGTTCTTGTCACCTTCTGAGCTTCCATCAATTGCCCTCCATTCCATGCCACCTTCTCCATTGTTGCTGATGGTCCCCTGTTTCTGATGCCAGGCATGAGCAGGTCTGCACACAACACCTAGCATTCGGTGGTTCGGGTCCACTGTAAAATAATACCATGGCCAAGTGTGAGCCTGAGTGGGCCCCTGGCAATTGCCCAGGTTTGCCCTGTGCTGGCGATGGCTGTGGGCCAAGCTTACACCACTCTGGAGTGTAAAAGATTTCAGGGCCGGTTACAGCTTGGACTGGGATGGCCCAATGTGGGACCCCCCCCCCAAGTTTACAAGTACATTCACCTTAAGATTCAATCCCATGGCACATAAACATGCCCCCGCTGGTATTGCCAACCCCTCTATCCACCCCTCAAACAAATCTGAATGGCTGGTGGTCGTGTGTACAGCTGTTGGCAAGTGGTAGAGAATCTATTCATTCTGAATTCATTATCAGGCATGCATATAAACAGCAATGGATGTTGATTGGAGGAGAGCCCATCTGCTATAACAAGTGGATTAGGGCGAGTTGCTTGGCAGATCAGAGGGTTTCACACTCACCATTGTAAAGCAGACCAAAACCCAGGCGAGTGAACAGCCTAAGAATTAGTCTGTTTTAAGTTCCACTTTGATATCAGTTGTTCTAATGCAGTGCATGCGCAAACATACCATACACCAGACATGCTCAACTCGTGGCCCTCGGAGCCACCTGCTGTGGCGATAGTGGCATGGATACATAGAATGGGTGGTAGCAGGAGACCTATACAGGAGGGGTCACATTGGCAAACAGCGGCCACTTGAAGTAACGTGGTGACTTTGGGGATACAGTTAGATTATGGGACTCATGGGAAAAGGGCTATAAATGCGGGATCCATATAATCAGAGGACTAAGGCAATCAGCATGTGTATTGCTAGTATGTTACATATGAATGTGGCAATAGGGTGCTGCAGTGGAAGGATATAAGAGTCTAAAGAATCTCTTTAACCCCCCTACAGTTTTGCCCGAGCCATGTTGTGGAAGTGAGTAAAGGGGCTCCCAGTTTTCTTCTAGCAGAGAGCTTACCCTTACTGCCCTCTGCTGCTGAAACGTATCAAATCTGTGGGCCAGAACCCCACGCTCTTTTTCCAAAGAAAACCTGAAGTTTACCTCCATGCTTGAAACTGCCTCTGCTAATATAGGAAGACTAGTGACATTTTCTGGAGACATTTTACATTTTTTGAGAATTGTTTTGGGGTAAATGGAGTTTGTGATGATAGTGTAACTCAGGATGATGTACGAGTGTGACTGGTTTGCTGATAGGGTATGTATGTGCATGTGTTTGCCTGCAGGGGTTGTGGTGTGTGATTTGGTGTGTGGCTCATGCCGCAGCCACCAGAAGACCAGCCGAGCAGTGGCTTGCGGAGCGGCCACCATCTCTCAGGCCGTTGCGCGCTGACACCCGAGAGGCTGTGGCGCCGCTGAAAACCAGAGCGGGGACAGCGTTCATGTAAATATACCTTTTTTTTCTGCCACGTTGCTTATGGAAATGGGAGGGGGAAATGCCACACTGCCTATATGGGGAATGGGTGGAGGAATGCCACACTACCTATATGAGGAATGGGAGGGGGATGTCACACTGCCTATATGGGGAATGAGAGGGGGAATGCCACACTGCCTATATGGGGAATGGGAGGGGGGAATGCCACACTGTCTATATGGGGAATGGGTGGAGGAATGCCACACTGCCTATATGGGGAATGGGAGGGGGGAATGTCACACTACCTATATGGGGAATGGGAGGGGGAATGCCACACTGCCTATATGGGGAATGAGAGGGGGGAATGTCACACTGCCTATATGGGGAATGGGAGGAGGGAATGTCACACTGCCTATATGGGGAATGGGAGGGGGAATGCCACACTGCCTATATGGGGAATGAGAGGGGGGAATGTCACACTGCCTATATGGGGAATGGGAGGGGGAATGCCACACTGCCTATATGGGGAATGAGAGGGGGGAATGTCACACTGCCTATATGGGGATTGGGAGGGAGGAATGTCACACTACCTATATGGGGAATGGGAGGGGGGAATGTCACACTGCCTATATGGGGATTGGGAGGGAGGAATGTCACACTACCTATATGGGGAATGGGAGGGGGGAATGTCACACTGCCTATATGGGGAATGGGAGGGGGGATGCCACACTGCCTATATGGGGAATGGGAGGGGGGAATGCCACACTGCCTATATGGGGAATGGGAGGGGGATGTCACACTGCCTATATGGGGAATGAGAGGGGGGAATGCCACACTACCTATATGAGGAATGGGAGGGGGATGTCACACTGCCTATATGGGGAATGGGAGGGGGGGGGGGAGGAATGCCACACTGCCTATATGGGAAATGAGAGGGGGAATGCCACACTGCCTATATGGGGAATGGGAGGGGGAAATGCCACACTGTCTATATGGGGAATGGGTGGAGGAATGCCACACTGCCTATATGGGGATTGGGAGGGAGGAATGTCACACTACCTATATGGGGAATGGGAGGGGGGAATGTCACACTGCCTATATGGGGATTGGGAGGGAGGAATGTCACACTACCTATATGGGGAATGGGAGGGGGAATGCCACACTGCCTATATGGGGAATGGGAGGGGGGATGCCACACTGCCTATATGGGGAATGAGAGGGGGGAATGTCACACTGCCTATATGGGGATTGGGAGGGAGGAATGTCACACTACCTATATGGGGAATGGGAGGGGGGAATGTCACACTGCCTATATGGGGATTGGGAGGGAGGAATGTCACACTACCTATATGGGGAATGGGAGGGGGGAATGCCACACTGCCTATATGGGGAATGGGAGGGGGGGAATGCCACACTGCCTATATGGGGAATGGGAGGGGGGAATGTCACACTACCTATATGGGGATTGGGAGGGAGGAATGTCACACTACCTATATGGGGAATGGGAGGGGGGAATGCCACACTGCCTATATGGGGAATGGGAGGGGGGAATGCCACACTGCCTATATGGGGAATAGGAGCGGGGAATGCCACACTGCCTGTATGGGGATTGGGAGGGAGGAATGTCACAATACCTATATGGGGATTGGGAGGGAGGAATGTCACACTGCCTATATGGGGAATGGGAGGGGGGATGTCACAATACCTATTTGGGGAATGGGAGGGGGAAATGCCACACTGCCTATATGGGGAATAAGATGGGGGGATTCCACACTGCCTATATGGGGATTGGGAGGGAGGAATGCAACACTACCTATATGGGGAATGGGAGGGGGATGCCACACTACCTATATGGGGAATTGGAGGGGGAATGCCACACTACCTATATGGGGAATGGGAGGGGAGAATGCCACACTACCTATATGGGGAATGGGAGGGGGGAATGCCACACTACCTATATGGGGAATGGGAGGGGGGAATGCCACACTGCCTATATGGGGAATGGGAGGGGGGAATGCCACATTGCCTATTTGGGGAATGGGAGGGGGAAATGCCACACTGCCTATATGGGGAATGGGAGGGGGGAATGCCACACTACCTATATGGGGAATGGGAAGGGGGAATGCCACACTACCTATATGGGGAATGGGAGGGGGGAATGCCACATTGCCTATTCGGGGAATGGGAGGGGGAAATGCCACACTGCCTATATGGGGAATAATGGATTCCACACTGCCTATATGGGGAATGGTATGGGGGATGCCACACTGAATAAGGGGATGGGGGAAATGCCTCACTGAATAAGGGGATGGGGGGGGGGAATGCCACACTGCCTATATGGGGAATGTGATGGGAGCCACACTGCTTATATGAGGAATGGGATGGGGGGATGCCACACTGCCTATGGGGAATGGGACAGTGGGATGCCACACTGCTTATGGGGAATGGGGGGGGGGATGCCACACTGCCTATAGGGAATGGGACAGTGGGATGCCACACTGCCTATGGGGAATGGGAGAGGGATGCCACACTGCCTATGGGGAATGGGAGGGGTATGCCACACTGCCTATGGGAATGGGACGGAGGTGCCACACTGCCTATGGGAATAGGATGGGGGGGTGCCACACTGCATATGGGAATGGGATGGAGGAAATGCCACATCTAATAATGGGATGGGGGAATGCCACACTGCCTATGGGAATGGGACGGTAGGATACCACACTGCCTATGGGGAATGGGAGGGGGGTATGCCACACTGCATATGGGAATGGGATGAGGAAATGTCACACTGCCTATGGGGAATGGGATGAGGGAATGCCACACTGCCTATATGGGGAATGGGAGGGGGTATGCCACACTGCCTATGGGAATGGGATGGAGGAAATGCCACACTGAATAATGGGATGGGGAATGCCACACTGCCTATGGGAATGGGATGGTGGGATGCCACACTGCCTATGGGGAATGGGAGGGGGGGATGCCACACTGCCTATGGGAATGGGATGGGGGATGCCACACTGCCTATGAGGAATGGGACAGGGGGTGCCACACTGCCTATGGAAATGGTATGCCAAACTGCCTATGGGAATGGGATGGAGGAAATGCCACACTGAATAATGGGATGGGGGGATGCCACACTACCTATGGTAATGGGATGGGGGAATGCCACACTGCCAATTTGAATGGGAGGGGGGAATGCCAAACTGCCAATGGAGAAGAAGGTGGAGGGATGCCACACTGCCTGTAATGGGGTGTTTTAGTACATTTGGTTTAGAATATTTGTTTCTCTTATTTTCCTCCTCCAAATCCTAGGTGCGTCTTATGGGACAAAAGATGCTGTATATAGATTCATTAAAATCTTATTTAGTCAGAATATAATTCTAAACTATTTTATTTCATTGTGGCCTGCAAGCAGCTATCATATTATGGAAGGGGCATGGTCCCCTGCCATCCACTAATTTTAGCATATTTTTTGCACAGCTACAAAACTAAGCTGTTTTTGTTGAGCCTGAAACTTAGCTATAAAAACATTTTTTTCTATAGAGCAAATCAAAAGAATAAGCAGCAAAGGGCAACAGGCATTTTACTTCTAAAAACTGGCTACAATACAACAGAATAGTGTTTGGTTTTAGGGCGTCTGGTATCAGTACACTTCTTACTTATCTGGAGTTGTTGATAGGGCATGGGTCAGATGGCCTGTACTAGTAACACCCACTGTACCTGTACCTCTCTAACAAACTTAAGTCATAAATTGGATATAAAGTAAAGAAAAAAAATGTTGGCCCATTTACCCCCATTACACCTTGTCTATTGGCAATCAATGGGGTTTTCCAGGTTCTGCAGGTCATTTGAGGTGCAAGAGTGACACTATTGCAGAAGTGTTTCATTCCACCCACTTTCAGGGCTTTGTAGGGCTCATTAATCGGATTCACCTTGGGGCTGCTTCAACAACCGGATGTACATTTTCACCTGGTGTTGAATCTGTCCCAGGTTAGACAATAAAAGTGAAGTTTTCTCTGCTAAAAAAAAGGAGTGAGTTTTCTCACGAGACTCTAAATCAACCCTAGAGTTGCATTCAATATACTGTACAACTGTAAAAAAACATTCTCTGTCTGGGAGGGCAAAACACAGGCAGGCTGATTCATGACTAGCGCCAGGTATCGGCAGATGAACGTCTGTACAGAGGCGCTTAGAGCAACTGCTAGTAGACGCTGTGATTGGCTATTGGGCGCTGTAATAGGGCGCTTCAGTCGCTGTAGTAACCTGGCTGGCATTGATGAATGAGATGTATGTTGGCCGTTCTAAGACCAGTACAGCGCTGCAGGGAGCGAATGTAGCACCAGCTTATTGCGACCGACTCTCAGCGACTCACACCATATTCAACAAAAAAACAAGACACACAGAATGTCAGCACTCTGGATCTGGTCGCTATAGCATAGAGCGCCAGACACTGTGTGATTAAAGTCTGTTTTTGAACACACATCCACCAGTATCAAAGTGAAAACACGTAAGATTGTGACATTAATGCTTTAATGCCAGACCTGTAATGACAATTCTGCATATAAATATAAAAAATCAAATAAGTTTTCAAAAATGACTCTTTCTAGGCCAGGAGAGGCCACACAATTATTTGAGAGAAAAAAATACAATTCTGTGATTACTCACCTGTAGAATTGGTATTATGAGTATACAGTACGTCCTGCTCCACATATAATACTTATTATCGGGTATTACTCCGCCAGATGGCGCTGGACTGCAGAGACATTGAAAATAGGCTCCTCCCGGCCCCTCAAATACCCGGGGACCTCCCACAAATCCCCAGCATTGAAAAGCAGTTAACGAGAAGCCGGGAGAATAAAAACAACCCAAACTATTAACTATAACAATGATAACAATCACCATACAGGGGATCCAAGATAATGCAAAATCAAGGGTGGGGGGGAGCAGGACGTACTATATACGTATTATTCTTAGTATACAGTACGTCCTGCTCCACATACATACTATCGGGACATCCAATAGCAGTGTCCATAAAGTAGGGTGGGATCCCCAAGAAAAGGTAACAGCAGATTAAACCACTGCCGCCTGCAAAACCTTGCGGCCAAAAACAGCATCAGCTGAGGCCCTAACATCAACCTTGCAAACTTGTTCAACAGAAGCCTGGTGCTGGAAGGCCCAAGAGGCACCAATAGCACGAGTGGAATGAGCAGTAAGGCGGAAGGGAGGATTCTTCCCCTTAGCAGAGTAGGCCTGAATCACAGCCTGACGAATCCACTTGCTGATATTAGACTTGGCAGGAGCCAAACCCTTCCTAGGACCAGAAGGGACCACAAAAAGAGCATCAGTTTTTCTGAAAGGTGCAGTAGCCACCAGATAGTACTTCAGACACCTAACCACATCCAAAGAATGCAACACCCTCTCCTTAGCATTACAAGGATTAGGGCACAATGAAGGAAGAACAATGTCCTGATTCAAATGAAAGACAGACACTACCTTAGGCAGAAAATCAGGCTTGAAGCGAAACACCACCTTGTCCTGGTGTCTCTCATAGTAGGGGGGCTGAATGGAAAGCACCGCCAACTCAGTTACACGTCTAACAGAAGTGATAGCCACCAGAAAGACAACCTTGAGTATAAGAATAGCCAGGGGGGAATCCTGCACAGGTTCAAAGGGAGCACCCTGCAAGGCTGACAAAACCAAGTTCAAATCCCAAACAGGCACCATAGGCTTACGTGGGGGACGCACATGAGTGACCCCCTGGAAAAATCCTGATCAGAGGGTGCTGAGCAAAGGACTTCTGGAAGAAAACAGCCAGGGCAGAGACCTGTCCCTTCAGAGTACTGAGTTGGAGCCCCATCTCCAACCCATGCTGCAGGAACTCCAGAATCCTGGGAATAGAGAACACACGACAGGGAAGAGACTTAGACTCACACCAGTCAATGTAGGCACGCCAAACCCTGTAGTAAATGGAAGAATAAGACTTCTTCCTAGCCTTTATCATGGTATCAACCACTGAGGTAGACAGCCCCTTCTCCATCAAGATGGAGGTTTCAGCAGCCAGGCCGTCAAAGCCAGAGTTTGTAAATTGGGATGGCGTAGTGAGCCCTGAGTGAGCAGGTCTGGCACCAAGGGCAGAGCGTACTGATCTACTGTCAGCTGCACCACGTCTGCGAACCACACTCTTCTTGGCCACCTGGGGGCCACCAGAATTGCTGGTACCCCTTCCAGAGCAATCTTGCGCAGAACCCTGCCCAACAGAGGGAATGGAGGAAAGACATACAGGAACTGAAAGTCCTGCCATGACATAGCTAGGACATCCACGGTCAAGGCCAGAGGATCCTGGGACAGGGAGACAAAGGCCGGGAGCTTGTGGTTGTGACGGGACGCAAACAGATCCACATCTGGTTGGCCCCAACGGTGACAAAGAAACACCCTGTTGCACAGAGACCACTCTCCCTGGCGAGAGGTCCCCCTGCTCAGAGAGTCTGCCAGGAGATTTTCCACCCTCGGGATGTACACAGCTGAAATGCAGGGGACATTGGACTCCGCCCAGGTCAGGATTAGAGAAACTTCCTGGAGGGCCCCCTTGCTCCGGGTCCCTCCTTGATGATTGATGTAGGCAACTGCCGTCTGGTTGTCCGAGCACACCTGAACAGGCAGGCCCCGAAGATGAGTAGTCAAATGAGCCAGGACTAACCTGATTGCCCGCAGCTCCAAGACATTGATAGGTGTGTGGGCCTCCTGAGGGCCCCACCTCCCCTGGAACCGCAGGGACTTCCAGAACCCCCCCCCAACCTGCATCCGTTGTGACTGTCTCCCAGGAAGGGGTCAGAAAGGATCTGCCCCCCAACAGGTTCCTTGAGTCCATCCACCACAAGAGGGACCTCCTGACCAAGGGGGAAAGCACACAGACCCTGTCCAGGGACGCTGGGTCCTTGTCCCACTCCGACAACATAGTAACATAGTATGTAAGGCTGAATAAAGACTTTAGTCCATCCAGTTCAGCCTGTTTAACTCCTTCCAGTGGTCTAGTAGCCATAGCTGGGAATGTTATTACATGCCAGGAAGGCATCAAGGCCACTTTTGAAAGTTTTTACTGTATCCATCATTACTACTTCCTCTGGCAGTGAGTTCCATAGTCTCACTGCTCTTACAGAGAAGAATCCCCTCCTATGTCCGTGGAGAAAGCACCTTTCCTCTAACCCTAGTGGATGCCCCCGGGTTATGGTTACACTCCGGGGTATAAATAGATTGTGGGACAGATCCTTGTATTGACCCCGAATATTTATACATAGTTATTAGATCACCCCTCAATCGTCTTTTTTCTAGACTAAATAAGCCTAACTTGGACAATCTTTCCGGGCACTCTAGCCCCCGCACTCCTTTTATTAACTTTGTTGCCCTTCTTTGAACGTGCTCCAGTTCTGATATGTCCTTCTTAAGCACAGGTGCCCAGAACTGTACACAGTATTTCATATGGGGTCTGACCAGTGACTTGTACAGGGGTAAAATGATGCTCTGGTAATGAGCACCTATGCCCCTCCTGATGCACCCCATGATCCTATTTGCCTTGGCAGCAGCTGCCTGGCATTGATTACTACAGTTGAGATTATTGTCAACTAAAACCCCTAGGTCCTTTTCCATTGTTGTTTTACCAAGTGTTTCTTTATTTAGTGTGTAATCATGACACAGATTTCTCCTTCCCATGTGCATAACCTTACATTTATCTGTGTTAAACTTCATTTGCCATTTAACTGCCTATGCTTCCAATTTATCTAAATCTGTTTGTAGCTGCCTGTTGTCCTCTTTTGTTTTAATTACTTTACTCAGCTTAGTATCATCTGCAAAGATTGAGACTTTACTGTTTAATCCATACCCAATGTCATTTATATATATATTGAAGAGAATTGGTCCCAGAACTGACCCTTGTGGTACGCCACTAGTAACAGTGACCGAATCTGAGTGTGTACCATTAATAACCACCCTCTGCTTCCGATCATTAAGCCAATTTCCCACCCATCTGCACACGTTTTCCCCCAGTCCAAGCATTCTCATCTTTTGTACCAGCCTTTTATGTGGCACAGTATCAAATGCTTTAGAAAAGTCAAGATATATGATATCCAATTACTCCCCCTGATCCAATCTTCATAAAAGCTGATTAGGTTTGTCTGGCAGGAGCGATTCCTCATAAATCCATGCTGATATGGAGTAATAAGGTCATTTTCCCCAAGGTGCTCCAGGTTAGTATCCCCTAAGAAACCTTCAAACAGCTTGCCCACCACAGACAAGAGGTGGAGTTGCAGAGGCCTCAGGTGGAACTGAGCATAAGGGACCGCCTCGAAGCACGCTACCATCAGGCCCACCAGTTGCATTCCCTGCCTGATGGAGGGATGATGACAAGATAGCAGGAACTGTACCTGTGCAATCAGACTGTCCACCTTCTGTTGAGAAGGAAAATTCTTGCCTGAACTGTATCCAGATTCATTCCTAGGAAGGGAGTCACCAACGAGGGGGACAGTGAAGACTTGGGGTGGTTGATCACCCATCCAAAAGACTCCAGGATGGACACCACCAGTTGAGTATCCAATTCTGCCTGATGTAGAGATTGGGATGTGATGAGAATGTCGTCCAGATAAGGCAGCACGCGGACGCCCTTGAGACATCACGCCCGCCAGCACCTTGGTGAACACCCTGGGAGCTGAGGTGAGACCAAAGGGCAATGCCACAAACTGGTAGTGTTGATCCTCCAGAGCGAACCTGAGGAACCTTTGATGACCTGGAAATACAGGGACAAATTTGTTGAAGATCTTCAAGTCCAGGATGGGCCTGAGTGACCCATCTTTTTTGGGTACCGTGAATAGGTTGGAATAGAAGCCCTTGCCTTTTTCTCTAAAGGGGACCTTGCAGATGACCCCCAGCTCCAGGAGGCCTTGCACAGCTTGCACTAGCTCCTGAGCTGACACAGGATCCTGAGGAATCCGGGATCTGATGAATCTTGGGGGGGGGGCAGGCAGCAAACTCTATCTTGTAACCGGAGGACACTACATCCTAAATCCACCGGTCTGAGACATGAAGCCTCCAGACGTGAGCAAAGTGCTGCAGCCGTCCCCCCACCCGGATGGGTGAGGGCGCCCCATCATGCCTGAGGGGGCTTGGGAGATGACTTAATCTTGGGGCCCCAGGAGCAGCCAGGATGACCACGTCCTCTGCCCCTCCCTTGTCTAGCACCACGGTAGGGGGAGGAGAAGGAGCCCTGACCCCGAAAGAGCCGAGACTGCCGCCTGTGCTGGGGTAACCTGCCTCCCTTAGCAAATAGGTCCAGGCGGTCCCCAAACAGGCGTAGTCCTTTGAAGGAGAAACCAGTGAGGGCCTTCTTGGCAGTGTTGTCAGCAGCCCACTGGCACAGCCAAACCGAGCGGCGTATAGCCACCACAAGGGCAGATGTCCTGGCACACATTCTAATGGTGTCATCCAAGGCAGAGAGGACAAAATTTACAAAAACATCACAACTGGAGAGTGCATTGAACACCTCACAAGGCAAATAATCAGGGGTACTATCAAGTATACTTCTGATAAGGGTTCTAGTGGCCACAGCCGTAATGGCAGAGGTACAGACCCGGCGCAGCGCTGTCCCCGCACATGCAAAAGCATGGGATGCCAGCTGGTCAATGCGCCGGTCCTCAGCATCCTGCAGGGTAGTAGAGTCAGGGGAATGCATGACAGAGGTGTTAGCCCTAGGACCGGGGCATCCACCTCGGGAGGGGATGACCAACACTTTACCACATCAGCAGGAAAGGGATACTTCCTATCCCAACTTTTAGGTACCCCGGGAAGATTACTGGGGCACTCCCATTCCTTGAGCACAAGGTTATGGAAATGTGCCTGCTCGGGAAATTCCAAACGCGATTTTGTTGTATGGAAAAGCTCCCCCCTTTGCCTGAGAGCCGCAACAGGGGGAGAGATGGACAGGACCTCAAAAATCTGGGTCAATAATCTGTCAGTGTCATCCGGGGCCCAGGGGTCAGAGCCAGAATTGTCATGACCCCTTGGCCTCTCATCAGATAAGCCTGAGTCAGAGAAAAGCTCCACTTCATCAGATGGGGTATAGCCACAAAGATTCCAAAACTCCTCAGTTTCCATAGGGAAAATAGTGACATTAGGCGTTAAGTGCCGTTTTTTTGCAGGGGCCTTACGCACCAAGGTATTAGCAATTAACTTCTCAACACTAGCCAGTCTAGAAGAACTAACCAGGCTGAGAATCCCCACTAGTATGCAACTCAGTAGGAATGAGGTTTAAGCTTGGGGGAGTAGGCGAAACGAGGTGCAGCCACTGGCAGGCCAGATTGCAGCACAAGCACCTGCTCAGCACAGGGCACACAGACCCGCGCCTTGTCAGCGTCAGCATGAGGCTGCCCACACACTACACACAGCCGGTCTTGTCCCAAAGGAACCCCGGTCACATTATCCTGAGATGCCTCCATATGGTGATTATAGCGGCACTATAGGCCAATAGGGATTAACGCTATACAGCAACCCTGGATGCCACAATAACCCGCTAGGGAAGTGGGAGTAATTACACTAGGCCTAACAAGTTATCAAACAATGACGCAGAACACGCCATAGACGGGCCCCGCCCCCCCCGAAGAGCGCGAAGCCAGGACGTGACAAACAGCCAATGACGGTGCGCCGGCGGTAACGCCGCAGCCAAGCGCGGAACATAGTGACAGAAAAGGCGCGCGGCGGCGGCAATTTTAAATACAGTCATAGAGAGGCAAGACAGCGCGTCGGCTGACACAAGGCAAAATGAAAAAGTATAAGGTTAAAACACGTAAATGCATAGCATACACACGACACCCCCCCCTTTCCCCCCGAAGGCTACAAGGAGAATGAGGGAGGACAGTGGCCACTTAGATAGGGCCCACCGATAGGCAGGGGCAAGGGGCAATAGTGCGGGAGGGGCATCCCATAGAGGCTCACCATATGCCTGAACCGCCTACCCTTTGGTGGGGAATTGCGGTGGAGCAGCACTCCCAAGCACCTAACAGCGGTGCTGCCTACCTTCACCTGACCAGTGCAGCCAAGGCTGGGAGGCATAGTACTAATGGAACGGGTGGGCTAATAGCCCCACTCACCTGCGAGTAGAGAGAGAGCCATCTTCTCGTCCTTAGCAGTCCAGTCTGCAGAGAAAATCTGGGGATTTGTGGGAGGTCCCTGGGTATTTGAGGGGCCGGGAGGAGCCTATTTTCGATGTCTCTGCAGTCCAGCGCCATCTGGTGGAGTAATACCCGATAGTAAGTATTATATGTGGAGCAGGACGTACTGTATACTAAGAATATAAATTAAAAACAAAAAACCCTGTTTAAACAGAAGAAAAGGAACGTCCATTGAAATGTATGGGAGAGCGACAGGTGGCGACAGGTAATACCTGGTGCTCTGGAAGCCATAGCTCCGGCACTATACGCTGAGCTGCTTGTAATGATGAACCGTACGCTACATGGCGCTGTTAGAGTCACTCACCAGAATCGCCTTCATAAATGTGGTATTGTGTACAGCGCCCAGAGTTCACCAGATGCTGCCTGCCCTTTACAAGGCACTACCTACCTCTATCCCTTGATGAATAAACCCCTCAATTTAAGAAGGCCAACTTCCCTAGATTCAAGGCTGTGTTCATCAGCATCCATGAATGTATCACAAATTGCCCTCTCCACAAAATTGCAAAAATGGATGGCTAGGGCTTTCTCATTTCTATTTTTGCGATTTGGGTAAACCCAGTGTCACATCTTGTTTTGTTTCTTTCCAGATACAGCAAATTATAGACATTCCAAAATGCTAAGCAATTCTTTTACTGGTCAGAGACAGCCTTTTGGATAAATCCAGGGATAGCAAACTCCACATGTAGAAACGACAGGTGTTCTGGTCTGTAAGAGCATCAATGTCATTTGGAAGTTAATAGGACATTGCTATCAACAGACACAAAAATCAAGGCTTATCCTGCTGTTAAAAAAACTGTTAGACTCAGACCGATGCTGGAGGTCTCTCTTGTACTGGGCAGCCTGTTACAAATCTAATGGGAATGTCTGCTTATTAACCAATTCTGGGATGTTATGATTAAAATATACTTGAGGGTTAGTGGTTCTTCTTTGGCCATCTCACCTCCACTTACCCTGCAGGTTCAATACCCAATATAAAACAGGGGATCAAACTACTTTTTGATAGCCACAAGGTCAGTTATACCCAAGCATGGGATCAACAATTGTAAAATGGGTTTAAAGACAGTGTCGGACTTAAGAACCTTGGGCCCACCCTTCAGCTACAAGACAATTAGAGAATAAAAATATGAAATTTCATGTGTATTCACCCAATAACAAAGGTCATTTACTAATAAATAACTAACTCATGACACTCCAGGAAAGTTAGAAACACAGTTTTAGACTTGAATCTCTTGTACTGACTTGATGGTGGCCCTAAGTATGTGCCTGGGACCCACAGGAGGAAGCTCTGGTGCCCAATAGTTTTGACAGAGGTCAAAACTATTGGGCATGGATGGAGGAACTGATGTCTAACAACAAGGGAATCAATACACCCTGGTTGGTTGGAATTCTGGATCTCAGCTGCTGACCCAATGACATTCCCCTTTTTGTGTCATGCCTGCAGATCAGTGTTTCCTAATCCTATCCTCAAGTGCTACTAAACGGCCATACTTTGCAGATTTCCACACTGATGCACAGATTAAGTAATTAGTGCCCAACTTTGGAGCTTCATCTGTGGAGATCCACAAAACCTGACCTGTTGGTGGGTCTCAAGAAGGGGGTTGGGGAACACAGTTGCATATCATAGATTAGAAGTTGAACTGCATGACGTTTACCTGTCCACTATTTTATTCTCTTCCATAACCTACCTTGCTTTACTTGACTTTTTTTTTCTTATTCTTCATGTTCTTCCCTTGGTGTTTTACTGTGCCTTTGCACATCTCAATTACCCTCACTGGAGACAAGGAGCACAATATCTTTTAGATAAGATCACTCAGCACTCTTGTAGCCCAATCAGCTCATCTAGTTCTATATTGCTTAGGTAAGACTATATGCTATAACTAGACAATATGCAATATGCTAGAACCCGTGGAAAAATAGGAGACCTCCTTTGACACACATGAGGGCAATAGCAGGGATGATAGACCGCATATTCAGACTGCACTGGCAGGACTGATCGAAGGAAATGTGTGTATGTGTATAACTGATGGACCGAAGACTAGCAGGGCAATGGACTTTCATGGCAGCACCCCCCCCCCTAAATATGCTTACATGTCCACCTCCGCTGTGAGTGGACAGGATTCGGTTTTCTGTACAAGGGCTATGTAAAGTGGTAAACAGCATTTAACACTCCAATATCCTGTTAGGTACAGCCATAATTAAGACTTTGTAAGTGTTGTCCCTAAATACACAATTTCTTTTTTGCAAAATTGGGCTTTACGCCCTCTGAGATAATGGCGATGCCCAAACTCCCCAGATGCATGGCACCCTAATCCGTCCATATATAGGCCCACAGGATTGAGGGAAGGGAAGCATTCAAATAGCAGTATATATTTCAGAGAACAGCAGGTCTTGGTCTCTAATCCTCTGCAGATTTGGCACTGGTCCCAGCACATAAATTGTTTCACTAGGCTTAACAAACCTTGGCCTTGTTGTAAACATGAGTGCTAACAAGCTCTACATGTTGGTAAGGCCAGAAATGTTTACTGAAGCCCTGAATACTCCTATCACTTACACATCTCTGCTCATTATTACATTATGGCTGGATTCACACCTTTGTGCGGAGTATTAAAGCTTCTTTTTAGCTTTTAAATGTGGGCTTTCTAAATATTAGTTTTTCTAAGGAGAAACATGTTAAGCATTCCTATAGGATTAACCTAATTATTCCCACTAAATACTTAAAAATACATCTGTAATCATTTCAGGCTTCTTTGCCCCACAATCAGTCAAGGCCCCCTATTGGTAAGACAGAATCAGTCAAAAACTCAGGGTTTAATTTGAAAAAAAGTTGAAAAAGTTCATATTTGGAAATGTAGACACATGCTGCTGGTTTAGAGGTGTTCCTTTAAATATACTCGACTGAATGTGAAGGTAAACACTTCGTGTGCCAAAGGGTGTCGGCATAATGCTGAGCTTATCTAGTATTTTTTAACTTTTTTAAGCTGGCAAATGTGTGTTTTATAGAAACACAACCTGCAATATGTTGCTATTGGCAACTGTACACCAAGACCTTCAAGAAGACAGAAGTGACCCACCACACACAGAATGCTGCTGCTGGGCATGTGTGAGATTGAGTGAGCTCCCTCACCTCAGCGGCCATATTAGCAACATTCTTTGTCTGCAGGGCTTACGTCTCTCTTCTTGGAGATCTTGGTGTACAGAATGGGTGCCGAGTTGCCAATAGCAACAGATTACAGGTACTGAAAACTGCTTCCATAAAATGCATTTGCTAACATAAGACAAAAAAATTCTAAATCAGCACCTTGAGGACATCCATTTGGTACAAAAAAAAAATCCACTTTCAAAAATGCAATTAAAAGTGTACTTTGTCCTTAGGAACATCACTTAATGTTTTGGAGATATTTGGAGATATGACTGAACAGTCCACTGCCAATAAATTTGAATGATCACCATTCACTTGCAAGCTCCTCTCGGCTCTTGAGCTGAAAGTCCAATGGTTTGGTCATATAGGGAATAAACAGAGCAATGGTGGGTGTATAAAACAGTAACTGTCTATAAACTTCAAAGCAAACTAGAAGTTTTCCTGAGACATCATGACTTTTCAGAATTCTGCAGCATTTACCTGGTGGGCCATCACAAGTAGGAGAGGTTTTGATCCCAGGTAGCCCTAAAACATATCATGGCCTTGCATGGTTTGCAAATGAGACATTCTATCTCAAACTGTATAAGGTCTTGCACTATAGCTACCCAGTGTTTGGGGCAGATTACAAAGATGGCCCAAAAGAGGAGTGGGGGTCAATCTACACACTTACATTACAGACAGCCTTTGTGCAGACCCCTGAAATGGTCAAAGATGGCAGGTCGGTCTATGGAACCAATTGTTTGGAAGGGAATATGGTGTAAAAGAGGCTCTTTGGATTCCCATGCGTTAGAGACAGAGGTCAAGGTCCTATTTCGGTGGCATTCTGTGTCAGCCAGATTAAAAGAAGCCTGCCAATGCTACTCAGACAGTTTTATAGAATGTAGAGTTAGAGGAACATTAATCTATGCTTGGTGGGAGTGCTCAGTAGAACATTTTGGCAAAGGACTTTTTTTAACGGATTTATAAATTGATAGGTTACAGGATGGAAAAAAAAATGCCATTGTTCTAAAAAAAAAATAAAATAAAATTGAAGGCCAGTTAAATAGATGTTATGGCCTGGATATGTAGGTTGAGGATTACTGCTCGAGATTACTGTATTTACTTTGATTTAAAGTGGATCAACACCCAGGATTTTGACTATCCTGGGTTTTGGTCCACCCCAATCGGGGGTGCCCCGCTGTGTGAAACCCCCCAGAAAGCCCGAAAAACTCACCTGTCCCTGCTCCCACGTGACCGCTGCAGCCAATCCCCGGCGCCGGACAAGCGAGGTCCGTCGCCAGACAAGCGAGCGAGCGAGGCCGCCACCGCCGCCTCCCACTCGTCACTCTTACAGGGAGCACGCCCACGCCGGCCGTTTGTCAATGGTGCGCGCCCTGCTAGAGGGATGCGCGAGCCGCCGCCACCGCTCGCGCCGATCGGGGTGCCCCGCAGGCCCGATGCTGATCGGCCCGGGAATCTTATAGATCGGGTGTTGGTCCACTTTAATTTGCTCCTTTTACTACGGTTAAATAATGAAACTTTTAAAGATCTTTGGGCTAAGTCGCATGCCTAATTAAGTGAGTGGCTGTATACTGACGGTGACTCAAACTGTTTAGGTAACACTATTGTAACATCTTTTTTTTTTTTTACAGTTCAATATGATCGGTAGTTATGTATGCATCCATGTACTGCATTAACCAAAACCCAGGATTTTCACTTTGATTTTGGTCCATCCCTCTTGAGTATCCCGATTTGGGATGCAGCACTGTTTGAAACCCCACCATTTGGCTGTCATCCTTACCTTTCCATGAGCCCATGGTGCAGATACGGATCTCTTCTAATCAGCATATTACACAGCATCATTCGTTATAGGATGCAAGTGATTCCACCGCCAGTCGCACATGCGCTGTGGACTCATTGGTGGAGTAAGCTTATCAAGCAAATGGGGGGGGGGGTACACACATGGGATGCCCCAGGGAAAATGAATCAGGTGGCCCTGGAGTCTTATAGACGTTTGGCCCACTTTAAGTTACTTACATGTGCACATATATGTAATTTGTATTAATTTGAATTTCAATTCCATAAAAATATTGAAAATAAATTGAAAATAAACTAAAATGTTGTTTGGCCCACACAGTGCTAAGTAAAGAGTAAATCATTGTTTTTTTGTCCACTGTAAATTTTTTGTATTATTGCTAAAGTGTCAGTAAATGATTAAAGAGTAAAGCATTTATTGATCATAAACAATTACCATTATTGATTTGTGTATTAGAATCCTTAAGGAATAAACACAACATACAATATTTCTAATGCCCATTTACATGAGCAGATAAATTGACTGTTCGCTCAGTGAGCAAAGGACTATACAAATCTTTCGCGATTAAACCCGGAAGATCTGTTGGTTGTTCGCTTGCTTGCATGATCGCTCGTGCATTGTGCCGACTGTGCTATTTGTGGACAACTTCTGTTTCCACATTACCGTTCCCTCTACACAGGGCATCCCCTATGCAGGATGGTGTAGTAACCAGGACTAAGGACTGTCAGATTGGCCATTTGGAGAGCATCCCTTTATTTCTGTCAGTCCTTCTATTCTTTCATTCATTTTATTTCCTTCTTCATTCATTCTATTATTTCTGTCAGCCGTTTTGTTTCTTTCCCGCTATTTTCATTCTTTCCATCTATTCTTAATTTCTTTTATCTGTTCATTTTGGCATTTCTTTTCATTCTTTCTATTTTACCTGTCATTCCTTCTATTCTTTCTTTACTTCCATCTTTTTTCTCTCCCATTCTCTCTTGAGGCAGATTTTTTACTTTTGTTCTTTGCTTCTATCATGTATTTTATGCTTTTGTTCTTTCCATTTATTGTTTATATTTCTTTATGACTTTTCATCTATTTTTTTATCATTCCTTTTCTTCCCTTGTCATTTTTGTCCTTTTTTTCCTGCTTTCTCTTTCTGTCATTCCTTCTATTCTTTGGCAGTATTCACCATACATGCAACTTTATCGGCACGTGTACTATACCGCAAGGGGCCCACATAAACCAGGAGCCGGCCCTGCACATTACAATGATGAATTTATGAACAAGACATTTTTGGTCAGCCAAAACCACATGACAGCCGATCCTCGTTTATCGTAGCAACCATTTCCATGGATCGATTTGAGTATAATCGTGGGTGCTTTAGCAATTTCTAGTAATGTAAATGGGGCTTAAGACCTTGCAGTATAGGTTTTGGAAAGATTTCAGAATTAGATTGAAATGTGTGTATACAAGATTAAGTTGTGATGTATGCAAGCAGTAAGACTGATAGGAAAGCCTGTAACAGTGAAAGTGGATATACACATAACAAATTAAACCAGGTTGAAGACTATAATAGTAGACTGTACAGACATAATCTGCAGGGAGACATGCCTTTGCTGTCAAACTGACGACTAAACACAGGGCACAACTGGCAAAGTGGCTGACTAACCAGCAACACATGTCTGCAGAGCCCTTTTCTCTGACAGACAGAGCCTGCAAAACACTGCTGACACTTGTGACGTGCACGGGGAGCAGGGACTCAAATTCCACAGCCCCCTGTATGTATATTTAGAAGAAGAAAAAATAGTCCAAAAATAACAAGTAATATACAAGGGGAGGGCTTTTCACCACAGCTATGAGAGGCCTGCGGCTACTACACAGACAGTGGATGGAAAGACCCCCCAGACGAAGAAGGCAGAGGAGAGCCAGGCTTTGCTTCGGGGATTAACAGAACTTGTAGGCCTGAACGCACAAACTACAGGCACCTCTACCATCGGTAAGATAATATCCCTTGCATTATATATAATAATGGCCATTATTTATTGCTCATTTTACTTTAACCACTGACATCGTCTACCTCTACTTCCCTCAAGGTGAGATGTGACCGACGTTCAAATGGGAGACTGGAACTTATTAGGTAAACTTCTTGAGAAGGCGCAAGAACATTCCACTGTTGTGGGCAAAATCTGGCTAACGGTCCTGTTTATTTTCCGAATCCTGGTGTTAGGAACAGCAGCAGAAAAAGTCTGGGGGGACGAGCTGTCTGGCTTCACCTGCGACACCAAACAACCTGGTTGTCAAAATGTGTGTTACGACAAAACATTCCCCATTTCACACATTCGATTCTGGGTGCTTCAGATCATCTTTGTGTCCACCCCGACACTGATTTACTTAGGACACATTCTGCATCTTGTGCACATAGAAGAGAAGCAGAAGCAAAAGGAGAAGTTACGGCAAAGCAAGGGAGACTCTCAAAATGACAAACAGTTGCTGCTTGAACCATCAAAGCCCACCAAACCATCGATCAAAGATGAAATGGGCAAGGTGCGGCTGCGAGGCGCCCTTCTACGAACGTACGTTTTTAATGTCTTCTTCAAGACACTGTTTGAGGTAGGATTCATTGTGGCCCAGTACTTTCTGTATGGATTTCAGCTGCAGCCACTGTACACTTGCAGCCGCTGGCCTTGCCCCAATACTGTAAACTGCTACATATCACGGCCAACAGAAAAGACCATATTTATTATATTCATGTTGGCTGTTGCTTGCTTGTCGCTGCTACTTAATTTGATTGAAATATATTATCTGGGATTTACCAAGTGCAGACAGGGCCTAACGGGGTCTAACTGCGAACCAATGCCGAACTTGCCAGCTCCAACGGGAAGCATCACTCATACTCATATTATACCTCATTATAGTCACTACAGTTCTTCAGACAAAGGATCAGGTTTCAGCAATTCTCTGCCATTCCCCCTCTCTCCCAGCAAGACCACATCTTCTGCAATTGACAGCAGCCAGGCAGCACGGAAACAGAACAGGGAGAACCAAGCTGTGGAACGCCATGGCATTGCTGATCTCAACAGTGCACTGGAAAGCGGTAGTGAATTGGACCATGCCGAGCACCAAAGGCTGCCGAGCAGAAACAGCAGGCAGAGTAGCACCCGGTCACGGCCTGGGGTGCTGGCAGTGTGAGGAGGTGCTTACAAATGGTTGTACATTTAGGGGGGGCGGGACTCTAAAGGATGCAACTAAATATTTTCATTGCATATTTTCAGTCTGGCAGCTTAGCTACAGGCTCACCCAGAACATTTTGTGCTTCTGGAAATGAAACACTGGATATGTATTTGTATTTATAGGAATATAGTAATATTTATGGACATCAAGGATCTGCTTTATCAAGCACTTGTGCCAGACAATGCCATTTCAGTGCAAATTTGAGTAAATATGATTTATTCATTTTTCAGCACTGCTAATGCTTCGTAAACGTGCTTCTTGTAGTGCAGGAACATGCACAAGTGTGAAAAAACATTTTTTACTACTTTAATGTGCACCGATCTGGCACTGTCTGGCAGAAGTGCTTGATAAATCAGGCCCATATCTTCAGGTACATTTAATTAGGCTAAGGTGGACAATTTGTTAGGGAACGTGGTATGTGTGTGAAAAAAATACTTGAATAAAAATCTATCTATATAAAAACTTTGTGAATGCAAACTGTCAAATCAGTCCAAGAGATCAACACATTAATAGCTACTACTCATGTTAAGCCTGACTTTTGAGATAAAACACATAACTATATTTTGTACAAGGTATCGATTTAAGACAGTCCAGGCAATGGCAATGGCAATAAGGTAGCAAGCAACTCACCTGAAGCCTGTCCCCTGTGCCTCTCCACTGTAGATGTTGTGTCCCTCATTTCAAATCCATGACCACACTCCAAATGTGGTCACACAGCTGCCCCTGTCCCTCAGTACTCCCAGTGTGAAGAGCCCCAGCCAGCGTGACCACTGTAGCTTGTATAGCTCACTCAATCTGGAGCCTTGTTCTAGAGAAACGTAACTGAGGTGGTTAAACATTGGAGCTTTGCTACAGCATCTAGCATCTGCTGCAGAAAACGGGAGGAAAGGCAGGGTTCAGGTGAGCTCCTTACTGCCATTGCCTAGATTGCTCCTTTAAAGTGTACCTATACTCAGAAGTTTAAGTCATCACTTCCTATCCCCAGCCCAGTGCCCCAAAATAGCCTGATCTTTTTTTTCTTTTTCACTAAAGCCTCAAATTCATTAAAACACTAACAGGAAGCCGTATGATGTTGAATGGCAGCCATATACTAATTTATTCAGTTTCAAGGTAAACTTCCACATAATGGCAATTATAACTGATAAGGCTTTCCCCCAAAGCTGAGGTGTGTTTAACTTAAGGTATCATTGCTGGAAAGCACCAGGGAGAAATATGGCCAACCATTCAACCAGCAGACTGCATACGGTTCATGTTTTTATGAATATTGAGCAAAGGCTTTAGTTAAATTAAAAAAAAACTGTCTGTTTTGGGCACTGGGCTGGGGACAGGTTATCAAATAAACATCCGTTCTGGGTATAGGATAACTTTAAAGGAAACAACTTCATTAAAGGAACATTTAAGGCAAAGGGGTAAATTGGCCCCCTTCTGCATGTCCCATCTCAGACTGCATCTTTCATGCACCAGCACTTTGCATTCCCTAATAACCCCTATTGAACTGGTTCCCATCTCCCGACCCATCATTCTCAGTCCCCTTAATGAATTCACTTCTAAGGGGGCCTTTACATTGAGCCATGCATACATAATCGATGCCCTGTTGCTGAGGCCCAGCAGAATGGAGGTAATTAACTAGGGCTTATTTAAGGGTCAGACTGCCCGTTTATCAAAAAAAAAAATCCCAGCGCTGGTGCCACTATTTTTTCTCTGGCTGCTCATGCCACTGGGAGTGTGTTTCCCGCACTGTGCACGCTCCTGTCCCCTTTAAGTTAATGGGCAGACAGGGCCACACATACAGCTACACCTGCAGCTGTAGTAAAAATGGTGCTGCCCGATTGATCGATGCACTGTATTGTGGCAGAAGTGTCTATGTAACCCACCCTGCATCAGCGCTAGGGCAGGGTGAGGAGGCCTTGAGAAATGGACCAGCCCTTTAATAAGCCCTAGTGAATTATCTCCCTTCTTCCCTGGCAGCCAGCATGGTAGAACAGCAAGCACGCTTATTTAACCTTTGTCTAGGGTAACTTTAACTTGCAAAGAGTTTTTCCTCTGCTTTTGTTGGCTTTGTATTACAAAAAAAAAAAAAAAACCAGAAAACCTAGCTCCTATCTCCAGGACAGCATATTACTATTTCATACTTGAGCTAGTTTCAGTGTTTGATGATGTTTAATGCAAGACTACCTCTAGGAAAGGGGAGTCGGGTGCCCAGCAAACCTACAGACTAATTGCCTATTAAAAAAAGAAAAAAAAATTACTGCTTGAAACTCCACTTTAAAGAGGAACGAAATCAGAATGGCTTGCTGAGGGGGCATTCCAATTGGAACCATTGTATGAACCCCTATGGCTTGTGCTGTATGTGGCAATCAGCAGAGCCCTGGACCCTCTTGCTCTGTACCCCATTGCCAGCAGCACATGGTTATTATCCGGATGCACAGTTCTCTGCCGACTGCCACAGGATCCCGAATTTAGGCTAATATTCAACCCAGGCCAGGGGGTTTCACACTGAGGGCCATCCCAAATCAGGATACCCCTAGGGAAGGGTTGCTGCTGGAATTAATATCTTTTAGACTTTAGGCCCTGGTACAGTGATGGTGTATATACTACACATAGCCTTTTATAAAAAGCTATACAACAGGCAGTTTACCATTTAGGAGGCATGGAGAAACCGACAGGAACATACTCACCAAGCTTTAGCCAGAGGGAATGTGTAACATTGTAGATGTGTGATATTCATCTAGTGGGCATTCCTTGTATCCTTAGGGGTTAACATGGATAATATGCATCATATACTCACCAAGCTTTAGCCAGAGGGAATGTGTAACATTGTAGATGTGTGATATTCATCTAGTGGGCATTCCTTGTATCCTTAGGGGTTAACATGGATAATATGCATCATATACTCACCAAGCTTTAGCCAGAGGGAATGTGTAACATTGTAGATGTGTGATATTCATCTAGTGGGCATTCCTTGTATCCTTAGGGGTTAACATGGATAATATGCATCATATACTCACCAAGCTTTAGCCAGAGGGAATGTGTAACATTGTAGATGTGTGATATTCATCTAGTGGGCATTCCTTGTATCCTTAGGGGTTAACATGGATAATATGCATCATATACTCACCAAGCTTTAGCCAGAGGGAATGTGTAACATTGTAGATGTGTGATATTCATCTAGTGGGCATTCCTTGTATCCTTAGGGGTTAACATGGATAATATGCATCATATACTCACCAAGCTTTAGCCAGAGGGAATGTGTAACATTGTAGATGTGTGATATTCATCTAGTGGGCATTCCTTGTATCCTTAGGGGTTAACATGGATAATATGCATCATATACTCACCAAGCTTTAGCCAGAGGGAATGTGTAACATTGTAGATGTGTGATATTCATCTAGTGGGCATTCCTTGTATCCTTAGGGGTTAACATGGATAATATGCATCATATACTCACCAAGCTTTAGCCAGAGGGAATGTGTAACATTGTAGATGTGTGATATTCATCTAGTGGGCATTCCTTGTATCCTTAGGGGTTAACATGGATAATATGCATCATAGCCAAGATCACAATCAATGAATCCGAGACGTGAATGGGAGAGGCCGTGTGTGTGTAGAAGGCCGTGCATGCAATTAGGTTCTAACAAACAAAGTTGAATGTGATAACTGCTTGAATTCTCACATATAAATCCTATCACATTACTAAATGGCTATTTTTAGTTGTTCGGTATAGATATACTTTCACATACCCATACTACTTCTGAAGGCCCATTGCAGTGGGGAACATACCCACAAGCCCTATTAAATAAAGCTTGTGAGCCTGCAATCATATGACCGTGGTTAAAAGAATCATCTGACTATTCTTAGAGCAGCAGTCACACCATCACTCCCTGGTCACATGACTGCTGGCCCATTTTTTCCTGTTTCATGAAATAAAGTGGTTTAAAGTTTAATATGTAAGTTTGAGTTTCTTCCAAATCCTAGCAGTTCTACAGAAGGAAGTAACTCCACGGAAATCTGTAGCAGGATATATGAAGACTGGCGTAGGGTTTATTCTGGGAGAGGTATGCGCAATGGCAGCAGCTGTGTGCACAAAGCCCCGGCAAGAGTTCAGGGGAAGGAAGAGCTCACTGGCAAGTTCCAAAGCATGTCAAGGATCTGGGAAGGAGGGGTTAGCTAAGGACAGGCCCTAAAGGTAGAAAGAAGCATCCCACGCTGCAAGCGAAGGTCACACATTGATGACAGGTGGTGTGCTCCCTCCTTCAGGACCAGCTAGTCTGCCTTTAGGATTTACAGTTTCCTATATGGCCTGGCTATAGGCTGGTGAGGCCATTTCATGTCTGACAACAGAAAAGTAATGGACAGGACAGGAAGAGGGCTCAGTTGCTTAGTGTTCTCCACATTGCTTCTACCTCCAGTATTTGGTGTTTGTTTACTTCTATGAAATGCAGACACTTTGGGTCCTAGCCTGCCTGGAAGAACTTTCCCAAACCATATCAGCACAACTGTTGTAGAACTACAACCATCAGCATGCCCATTCAACAGGAATTCTAGATTATAAGCCACACAAGATGCTTAAAGCGGACCTTCAGCATCATTTAATGAAAAGCCCAAACCGTTAAAACTATTCCTCAGCATCTAAAATGAATATATTTAATGTCTTTAGTCACTTATTTTTTATTCTTTCCTTCACTGGCCTGCAACTCAGTTCAGCATTCTAGGATATGGGTGTCACCATCTTGGCTCTGTAGCATCCGGGTCAAAAGTGCAGGGGAGCAGGGTTATAGCTGTGCTTTGCACAAACAGAGCAGAGCTGGGGTCAGGAAAAGGTCAGCAATCCCAGAATGCAGAGCGACAGTCAGAAGACCCTTCCTGTAGCTCCATGGGCAGCCATCTTGGATGTTTAAAGTCTCAGAAAATGCAGTAGATGCAGGTAGGATGAGATTTAATGTGGGCAATCTGTATGTACAGCGTAGTGGAAACATATAAGATAGAATTTTATTAAGAGTGACGGTCCGGTTTAAGTTTCAGAGCATCTGGGGACACAATGGTTGGGAAAGGCTGAACTAATTTAAAAAGGAACACCGGAGCCCCTGGAGTCTAAAAGACCACCCTGGTTCCACTTTTTGGGGCATCCTGAATTGGGATGCTCCGCTGTTTAGAACTCCCGTTTCGCTCACCTTGTCCCAGCGACACAGCCGAATCCCAGCTCACCTCTAGTCTTGCACGCACCTGCACCTAGCCTTTCTGAATGGGTGGCAAGGGTACGCAACGGCTAGGAGGTGAGTGGGGGATGCGGCTGGTTGAGCACTCAGCAGCAAAACCGTCAGGGGAGCCGAAAACAAGCACACTTGTTCTCGCCAGAGTCTGCATAGTGGAAGCAACAGAAAGGTAAGTGAACTAGGGGCATGCACACAGCGGGGCATCCCAATTCTTGATGCCCCCACTGAGAGGAAGACCACCCCAAAAAGTGGAAATCAGGTGTGGTGTTCCTCCTTAAAGGTCCGCAGATACACTCCCTTGTAGTCATGCACACCAATAACAGAGGGGTCAGCCCCAAAGTGCATTTTAGCAGTGAACACTTGCATGATGCGCCCCTACAGGAGCCTCTTTCCTGTTTGCCTAGCAGCAGTGACGCCCATCAGGACTGGTATGGGAGAGCTGATCTCACAGAAACCAGAGAGCTGTAGCCCACAGGACTCTGTGTGATCAAGCCTACAGGCTGAAAGCTGCCTTTAGTGATTTAAACTATACCAGCTTTGGTCCGTGCACCTGGGGCATCCCCCATTCAAGTTGTCCCTACTGTGTTCACCTTGTTTACTTACCTCACAGCACATACAGGGACTTTCAATGCTGGGCATATGAAAGAACACACAGATTGAAACCAGAGACAAAGTGATCAGAGTGTCTGGCATCCCTTCGGCCCCTCCTCTCCAGATGTGCGTGCGTGCATGCGGCAGCCAATCACCTTTCCCTGGTTCTATGGTGCATGTGTGGGCTCTAGTCCAATCAGAGCAGTTTGCCATGCATATGTAATGTTCATCAAACAGCCCCCATGGCAACCAGGAGCAAAAACTGCGCATCCTCAGTGTGTTCTGCCCCCAGTCTATCCAAATGGCTGGGGATGGGAGCGTGTACACAGCCCAAAGATATTTACATTGTTAAGGGAGCCAGGAAGTAGGTGGGTTTGCAGTGTCACAGGGGTGAGTGGTGGTTTCAAATACATTTCGGAAGCCAGCGACCAGCCCTAGAATCTTCTTTCTTTTTTAACATCGCATTCACCATGAAGGAGTCACTCAGCAGGTACAAGGTCGTCATATGGGCACTCATGAAAGAATTAAAACCATTTTATTTGCAATGAAAGATTCCCACAAACAGGGCTCGACCAGGACAAGGGGCGTGCACTAAGAGTGCCCGCATAAAAACAATATGTACATTTCTGAACAGCAGCTGAACAATTCATGTGGGGGTCTCCTAAGAACTTTATCAACAACTGGCTTACTTTGCACACAAATCTCTAGTGAGAAAATAGGCCAGAACATAGATCAGCAATGGGGGGGGGGGGACATGGAATCAGGAAAGCCAGTTCAATTACTCCAAGTGACAGAACAGATCAGCAACAGTCATATGCTCCTCTCAACACTGAAGTGTCCCCAATTGTGGAGATGCGAGGACACCTGCTGGCCAAGAGAAAGTCTTCATGGAGGTCGAAAGCTAAGATAAGCAACAGGAACGAGGTTACTGCGTGAGCATCAAGAATGGTATACTAAGCTGGAGGACAAATGAAGAACTACGGTAAAGGCCAACAGAAAGCTGTAAAGTTTAAACCAAGTATGTCACCTATAAGTGATGGTGCAACTCAAACACTAAGTAAATGCATGTAGCAAAAAGAAAGGCGTGTTTAAAGAATTAAGTGCATTTACAGGCATGAAGTGTCATTTTTGAATGTAGGGGGGGAGGTTCATGTTTTATGTTGATGTTTTATCTCCACAATGCTGGTCCGACCTAATCTCACAAATACCCACATAAGAGAAATGAATAAAAAAAAAATATGGGCCCCGCCTTTCTTACATTTACCCTCCACTGAGGAACAATATGTGAGAACAGCACATGAATGTTTTATTCAGCAACCTAAAGCTTTGCAGATGGCGTAAAGGGGAACATGTGCCCAGCACTTGTTGTGCTCCAGTTCATGGTAGACGAGTACCCCCTTATCCTGTCCATTTGTCTTGAATTCAAGAACCCTATGAAGTCCAGTGTCCTTATTTCATCCTCATTTCCAGGCTCAGTTAGTCAGTGTCCTCATTTAACGCTCCCCCGCGTAACTGTTCCTCATAGACTTCTCGTACAGCTAGAATTCGGCTCAACATACTCTGGAGCATGTTTTTGTCCATAGGGATAACTGAATACCATAAAGGAGAGTCACACACACACGACCTTTCAGGCTGCAGGTAGAACATGTCTGACCGATTTCGAAGATTCTCAGGGCTGTTTAAAAAAAATAGAGGAAAAAAAAAAAAATTGTTGGTGCTCAAACTTTAAAAGAATAAGAGATTTAGGCAGGTAAGAAGAAGGGGCAGAAAATATTTAAGCACATGCAAAGCATAGATGATAGCCATGGGTCAATTTTCAATTTAGTATTAAAACACGAATTTTCAATTTAGTATTAGAACACGAATTTTCAATTTAGTATTAGAACACGAATTTTCAATTTAGTATTAGAACACGAATTTTCAATTTAGTATTAGAACACGAATTTTCAATTTAGTATTAGAACACGAATTTTTCAATTTAGTATTAGAACACGAATTTTTCAATTTAGTATTAGAACACGAATTTTTCAATTTAGTATTAGAACACGAATTTTTCAATTTAGTATTAGAACACGAATTTTTCAATTTAGTATTAGAACACGAATTTTTCAATTTAGTATTAGAACACGAATTTTTCAATTTAGTATTAGAACACGAATTTTTCAATTTAGTATTAGAACACGAATTTTTCAATTTAGTATTAGAACACGAATTTTCAATTTAGTATTAGAACCTGAATTTAGCAAGTTTACTGCAACACAGACTGCTCCCTTTCCCACGTGAATCCCACATGGCTGATCTTCCAATTCCAAGCACAAGGTAGTTACAATCAGTACAAAGTACTATTAAGTAAAGAGTATCTTACCATTTGGAAAGGTAAAACTCGTAGAATTTTACAGGGCAGCGTAGTGGGTTCATTTTGTTCTCATGCTGTTCTATTAATGGTTGCTGGTCGTCTTCCCGCTTCCTTTTAGATGAGATTTCTTTGGGGACAGTGACACAGTTATTTTATGAACACAATTTACAGGCTCACAGCAGACAAGCCCCACATCCTGAATAGAATACGTTTTGTTCGTCATGGGAGGACTAGCAACAACCCCAAGACACCTGAAAACCCAGCCCCATCACTAAGGCCTTAAAGCAGTCCCACATCCTAGACTCCACCACCTATAAAAAATACAAGGTGTGTATGTGCTCCTTCACACTGACTGGGTGTGAAGGAGCAGGAGTATCTCTGTTTGCGGCATCCTTCCAGCACCTACTGATCTTTGCACAAGATGGCAACCAGGAGCGGGTTTTTTTCAAAGCTGTCCCCCTCGGCTATATTGCAATTGTGTAGACCACCTACATGCATGGACAAGCTAGATTTCTGCTAGTCTATGCAGGATGTAAATTATAACCATTCCTCCCTGTGCCCAGTGATGGAGATGCGCTCGTGTCCCCGAATGCTGTGCACAGTGCGCACCTGGCTGTACTAGTGATGCTGGGGCCAAGCTGCTGCACACAATGCATGCTGGGAGGTCATTCTTCAGCCAGCTTGCATTACTCAATATAGAACAGTGCCTCTGCAGTTCCAGCCTCTATACGGCTGCCTGCCCATCCGTGCAAAGTGGGGCACTTCTAGAACAGGTATTTCCACAAAAATGTATTAAAACATAAAAACCTGGATACCTTGGTTATTACAATAAGGGGGCATTAGGTTAAGAGAGAAGGGTGTGGGATCTCTTTAAAGCAGACAAAAAGCCTAATCTAAAAAGGCTAGATGATTCCCTGTGCCTGAGGCATCCCAATTAGGTGTGGTGGTGGTGGTGGTGGTGGTGGTGGTGTGTGTGTGTGTGTCGAGCCTATATCACACACTCCTTGTAACCTCCCATCCTTACTGAGCCTCTATTTTTCCTTTATATACTGTTCCTATTTAACCCTCCCACTTTCCCCACAGCAGGTCAGGGGTCACATCAGACGGGCTTTGAGCACATGTACTTAAAGGGACATTCCAAGCAAAAGGTTAAAATGAGCCGCTTTCTGCTTGCCCCATGCCGATTTTCAGGAGTGGCATCTTTTATTCACCAGCACTTTGCATTCCCTGAAAAAACCCTGCTGAACTTGCTCCTTTCTGCTGACTCCTCTTTCTCATTACCCAAAATGAATTACATTTGAAGTTACACTAAAGAATGCATGGATAAGTCATCCTTTGTTGCGGAGGAGGCCCAGCAGAAGGTAGTGCGTTTGCTAGGTCTTATAAAGAAATATAAAGCAGGATGAATATAAGATGTTGCCCCCTACATTAAGCGTGGAGAGAGCAGAAAGCAGGATAATTGCCTGTAATGTCCCCTTAAATTTCATTTCCAGGGCAATAAACTCTATACCCACCTTTTCCCCCCCACAGCTCCTCCGTGCAGCAGAGGCATCTTCATACTTGAAGGAGGTAGAATGCGCGAGTCGCCCAACACTCCTACTGCTTTCATTGCCAGTTTCAGCATTTGGAACTAAGGGCCTTGGAGCAGGGGCGGACCGAATCGGTCTGCTCCCTGTAGAAAAACAGATCCAGTGACAGATGCCCCCCCGTCTGCAGGGTCACCTGAGGCGGCTGCCTCACATGGCCCAATTACAGCTGTAGCTCTGCCTTGGATGTAGATGCCGAATATAAAGGAAGGGGAGAACTCATTATCCATCATCATTAGAACACTCGGCTGCTGTTATAAATAAGGGCATTAGATTGAAAGAACATAATGATTGAGGTTTATAAACTACCTATGAAAGTTCTATTCATTATACAAAACTAGCGGTGACTCAGACGGGAATAGGAGCTGTGGCCAGAGAGCCACTTTAAAGCATCAAGTCCCAAGGCTCCAGAGGCACCATATGCAGAGTTACCAACCATACAGCCCTCATGAGGTCTTAATAAAGGCAATAAAACAATTGGTCTCTGAAAAAGTAAAAGCCAGGGCAGAAATTTGCCCCTTTATGGCAATTTTAAAAATCTGAATCTAAAGTGGACACAGCTGGAATTCTAGGATAACTAAAAAGTATGACTGAGGTTAGACTCCTGCCAGCAGAAACATACAGATGTCCAAAGCACAGGCTTTTCACTAACCTGGGGTTTGGGGCCACTTGGCAGGGGCATGTGTGTGAAATCCTGGAAAACACCAGTATTCTAATAGAATAGATTGCCACGAATACAACTACCCTGCAATCGATTCTGAATGGATTGGTGGCCACTCTCCCCCGGCTGTGCGTGCCGCCCATCATTCAAGGTAGGCCTGGCGTGTGCACCGATCTGAGGGATCCTGCCACAGCCCACACATGTGGCCCGGTCTTCTGCTTTTCTTTGCTTTCTGCTTACATTCAGAGGAAAATAGGACCTCCACTCTAGAGGAGAGTGGCTGGGGTCCATCCCTACCAGTAAAAATTAGGATGCTGTGCAATCCGCTTTCAATTGTAGGCACAGATAGTCAATTCATTCCTTCAAAAGCGCATGTGGAGCCAGGAGCCTAGTAAAAGGGTAGTGATGTGGTTCTTTTGCTTTAAAACTAGCAGGGAGGGAAAAAATGGTGAGAGGCTACAAGGCTGAGAATCTCCTAAGGTGTGGGTCAGCATTAAGGTTAGGTTCTGTTAAATATGGGAGATAGGAGGATATGACCCTACTGTGTGAAGAGAAAACGACATTTGTTTAACCAGAAAGATATATACAATACCTTTTCCTTTCTTTTGCCTTGCAGGTGGATAGTAGCGGACGCTCACTACTTTTGACGTTCCTCTGCCGGTGGTGCACTTGCGAGAAAACCGGACGACGTTTGCAAACGAAAGTTGCATATGTTCTTCAGCAGTGCGCAGACCAAAGTACTTGGTGTTAAAGAACATAAGTGTGTTCAGGAGCACGTAAGGAGAGTACACGCCAAGCTGTTTACAGTCCCACAGATGTTCTTCTTCCACACGTGAATGCATGAGCCCTAAAATTGGGCACAAGTCAGGGAAAACCCTCTGAGCTCCCACATATAAAACCATCACCAGCTCTACCTCAGCTTAAATTATTACAGCTCCCCCAACCCACCACAGTATCTAAGGGTGCTGTAACCCCCACCCCCACCATTTACTTGGACGAGACAGCTATAGTGAGGCATGTCTGAGAGCATAAACCCCAATTTCTTACTACTGGGTGCCAGGTTGCGATGCCATGCAGTCAATATCTTATTCAGCTCTTGCACGAAGGTCAGGTAATACAGGTCTGTAAAGATGTTCACCATCCGATTATTTTCCAGAAGATACTAGAAAAATGATGTTCGGTAAATGAAACAGAGTTAGGAAATATTGTAAACAATGTCATTATTAGTTCACCATCTTTAAAATGTTTAGAACAATTTTGCATGTGGCCTATATTTTGGCTAAGGTAAGCACCAACGTATTATTCTTGCTTGTGGAGATGCAGCCTCACATCCTGTCTAAGGTGACAAAACAGGAACAGATTTTTTAACAGAAAATGGCCATGTGTTTAGCTGGCCTCACGCTCTCTTGTAGTCATTTGATTTCTATAATCTCTGATGTGCTTCTGGGCCGGCTGTGGTGTGTGCGCCCTCGCACTGCACACAAGCCTGGCTAAGGGCACAGTAGCACCCACAGCAAACAGTAAAGTTTTATAGAGCGGCACCCACCAGGGACATTAGGGAGTGGTTTCGGTTTTCCGGCATGCTGGGATACTTGTTGCATGTAATGTCCCTGCCTGGGGCCCTTACTGTGACGGGGGCCTTCAGGTCCTGGGGCCAAAAGGCAATTTCCATATTTGCCTCTTGCCCCACAGTGACCTTGAACTTCCCAACCATTGTTTTGGGGGTTCTCTGGATGGTTTCCTTTTAAATGAACTGTAACTAGGGCTTATTTTTGGGGTGGGGCTTTTTAATTTGGGGAAAGGGGGTATATACCAACTGTAGACATTGTCATATAACAGCAACAATGATAGGTCTACAGGCTTTCCCTAACTCATGGGGGGGGGGGGCACCAGCAATGCAAAAAATACAATTCTGTGAGTACACACCTGTAGAATCGTTTTTACTATGCACAGCACGGCCTGTTTCATTTTATCCTTACTTCTGGGTATTCCGCCACAAGGTGGCGCAGTTGACTGCAGAAGATTTGTGGCTCCTCCCGGCCCTATATAAAACCAGGAATCACCAATAGACCCCCAGTGTTGAAAAGCAGTCATGCAAGAAGCCGGGAGATAAACCATGATAAAAAAAATACACAGCCTCTAAATACTAAATGTTTAAACAAATCACCATACAGAGGCAACCAAAGATAATGATAACAATTGAGGGATGAAACAGGCCGTGCTGTGCATAGTAAAAAATTCTACAAGTGAGTACTCACAGAATTGTATTTTTCCTAATGCACAGCGGGGCCTGTTTCATTTCATCCTTACTTCTGGGACATCCAATAGCAGTGTCCATAAGGATAGGGTGGGATCCCCAAAAAGTAACGGCAGGCAGTTCCAACCATTACCGCCTGAAGTACCTTGCGGCCAAAAGCAGCATCCGCTGAGGCCTTAACATCAACCTTGTAGAACTTGGTAAAAGTATGAAAAGAAGACCAAGTAGCGGCCTTACAAACTTGTTCAACAGAAGCCTGGTGCTGAAAAATACAATTCTGTGCTCACCTGGAGAATTGGTATTATACGTATACAGCATGTCCTACTCCAGAGATAATTCCTTACGTTTGGGTTATACATCCACAAGATGGCGCTGGACTGCAGAGACAGCAAAAAAGTGGCTCCTCCCGGCCCCTTATATTCCAGGGACCTCCCACAAATTCCCCAGTATTGACAAGCAGTTAGCAAGAGGCCAGGAGAATAACAACCATAACCAAACAATTTAAACCATAACCACCACCATACAGAGGCACTAAGAATAATGAAAACAAGAGCGGGGTGGAGCAGGACGTGCTGTATACGTATAATACCAATTCTACAGGTGAGTAATCACAGAATTGTATTATTATAAGTATACAGCACGTCCTGCTCCAGAGATAATTCCTTACGTTTGGGACATCCAAAAGCAGTGTCCGTAAGGTAGGGTGGGATCCCCAAAAGCAACAACATGCAGATTAAACCACTGCCGCCTGCAGAACTTTGCGGTCAAAAGCAGCATCAGCTGAGGCCCTAACATCAACTTAGAGGAACCCAAGAGGCACCGATAGCACAAGTGGAATGAGCAGTAAGGCGGAAGGGAGGATTCCTCCCTTTAGCAGAATAGGCCTGAATCACAGCCTGACAGATCCACTTGCTGATGGTAGACTTCGCTGGAGCCAGACCCTTCTTAGGACCAGAAGGGACCACAAAAAAGAGCATCAGTCTTCTTGAAGGGCTCAGTAGCCACCAAATAGAACCTCAGGTTCCTAACCGCATCCAAGGAATGTAGAGCCCTCTCCTTAGGGTTACTAGGATTAGGGCACAGAGAAGGCAGAACAATGTCCTGATTGAGATGAAAAGCAGACACAACTTTAGGCAGAAAATCTGGTTTAAAGCGAACCACCACCTTGTCCTGGTGTCTCTCAAAGTAAGGGGGCTTGATGGAAAGCGCCGCCAACTCAAAAACACGCCAAACAGAAGTGATAGCCACCAAAAAGACCACCTTAAGCGTAAGAATGGACAAAGCAACCTCATGCACAGGCTCAAACGGAGGCCCCTGCAAGGCAGATAGAACCAAGTTCAAGTCCCAGACTGGTAACATAGGCTTACGTGGGGGGCACACATGAGTAACCCCCTGGAAAAAAGGTCTTGACCAGATGATGCTGAGCAAAAGATCTCTGAAAGAAAACAGCCAAGGCAGACACATGACCCTTCAGAGTGCTGAGTTGAAGTCCCAGATCCAAACCATGTTGGAGAAATTCCAGAATCCTAGGAATAGAAAACACGACAGGGAAGAGATTTGGCCTCACACCAGTCAATGTAGGTACGCCAAACCCTATAGTAGATGGAAGAAGAGGACTTTTTCCTAGCCCTGATCATGGTGTTAACAGAGGCAGGCAGCCCCTTTTCCATTAAGATGGAGGTTTCAGCAGCCAGGCTGTTAAAGCCAGCGTTTGTAAATTGGGGTAGCGTAGCCGCCCCTGAGTGAGCAGGTCTGGATCCCTGGGCAGGTCGTACTGATCTACCGCCAGCTGTACGATGTCTGCGAACCACACTCTTCTTGGGACGGGGGCCACCAGTATTGCTGAAAACCCTTCCAGGGCATCGTCAGAGCATCCATGGCTAAGGCCAGAGGGTCCTGGGACAGAGACACAAAGACTGGAAGCTTGTGATTGTGACGGGACGCAAACAGATCCACATCTGGCTGACCCCAACGGTGACAAAGAGCGAAACACCCTGTCGCTGAGGGACCATTCCCCCAGGTGAGAAGTCCCCCTGCTCAGAGAGTCTGCCTCCACCCCCGGAATGTACAGAGCTGAGATGCAGGGAACATTGTCCTCTGCCCAGTACAGGATCAGAGACACTTCCTTGAGGGCCCCCTTGCTCTGGGTCCCTCCCTGATGATTGATGTAGGCAACCGCCGTCTGGTTGTCCGAGCGTACCTGAACAGCCCGACTCCGAAGGTGCGGGGTCAAGCGGGCTAGAACCAACCTGATTGCCCTCAGTTCCAGAACGTTGATAGCGGTGTGGGCCTCCTGAGGGCCCCCACTTCCCCTGGAATGATAGGGATCTCCAGAAGCCCCCCCCCCCCCAACCTGTCAGACTGGCATCCGTGGTGACTGTGACTGTCTCCCAGCAAGGGGCCAGAAAGGATCTGCCCACCAACAGGTTCCTTGAGTCCAGCCACCACGAGAGGGACCGCCTGGCTAGGGGGGACAGAACAAAAACCTGATCCAGGGACACAGGGTCCCTGTCCCATACAGACAAGAGGTGGAGTTGAAGAGGCCTCATGTGAAACTGAGCATAAGGAACCGCCTAGAAGCAGGACACCATCAGGCCCACCAGCTGCATTCCCTGCCTGATGGAAGGATGAGGGCAGGACAGAAGGAGCTGAGCTTGCAGACTGCCCACCTTCTGCTGAGGAAGAAAGATCCTGGCCCGAGCTGTATCCAGATTCATGCCCAGAAAAGGCTTCACCAAAAAGGGATACAGGGAAGATTTGGAGTGGTTTATCACCCAGCCGAATGACTCCAGTGTGGTCACCACCCGCTGAGTATCCAGCTCTGCCTGTTGGAAGGACGGAGAAGTGAAAGAATGTCGTCCAAATAGGGAAGAATGCGAATGCCCCGAGCTCTCAGCAGAGCCATCACTCCCGCCAGCAGCTTGGTGAATACCCTGGGAGCCGAAGTAAGACCGAAGGGCAATGCCACGAACTGGTAATGCTGATCCTCCAGAGCGAACCTTAGGAATCTCTGATGACCTGGAAAGACTGGAACATGGAGGTAAGCATCCTTGATGTCAATAGTGAGCTTACAGATGAGCGCAGATCCTCAGTGCAAAAATCGCCTGGATCTGACAAACTTGTTGAGAAGCTTTAAGTCCAGGATGGGTCTGACAAACCCATCTCTTTTGGGAACGGTGAAAAGGTTGGAATAATAGCCCTTGCCCCTTTACCCTAAGGGCACTTGGCAGATGACCCCCAGCTCCAGTAAATTCTGCACAGCAAGCAACAGGCCCCGAGCTGACAGGGGGTCTTGAGGCATCCGGGATCTGATAAATCTATCTTGTAACCGGAGGACTCCACCTCCTGAATCCACCGGTCTGAGACATGACGCCTCCAGACGTGAGCAAAGAGCCGAAGCCGTCCCCCCACCCGAATGGGTGAGGGCGCCCCTTCATGCCTGAGGGGGCTTGGGGGAAGACTTAGACTTGGGACCCCAGGAGGGGCCAGTGCGGCCACATCCTCTGCCCCTGCCCCAGAAATCACCCCGGGTCCCTGCAAATGAAGCTCCCCTTCCCATTCTGGACCCACGGTAGGAGGGAAGAAAGGGGCCTGAACCCTGATCCCCAAATGGCCGCAGTCCTTTAAAGGGGAACCCAGTGAGAGCCTTCTTGGCAGCGTTGGCAGCTGCCCACTGGCGCAACCCCAGAATTGGTGCATTTAATTCGGGAGGGGACGACCAATGCTTAACCACTTCAGCAGGAAAGGGGTACCTCTTATCCCAACTTTTAGGCACCCCAGGCAGCCTGCTCGGACACTCCCACTCTGAGCACAAGACTATTAAAGTGAGTTTGCTCAGGAAACTCCAAACGTGGCTTATCAGTGTGAAACAACTCCCCCTGCTGCCGAGGAGCCGGGCAGGAGGAGAGATGGAAAGTACTTAAAAAATGTGAGCCAAAAGCCTGTCAGTATCATCTGTAACCCATGGGTCAGAGCCAGAATCAGCATAGCCCTTAGGCTGCTTATCAGGTGATTCTGAATCAGAAAACAACTCCCCCTCTTCCAGGGGGGTATAGCCAGCTAGGTCAGAGAATTTCTCCATAGGAAAAAGGTTAATGCCAGGCGCCAGATGCCGCCTCTTAGCAGAGGTCTTACACGCCGTAGAGCCAGCAATCAGCTTCTCAATGCTAGCCACCCTGGTAGACAAATCAGGCTGAGACTCCCCAACTGGTATGCACCTCACTGGGAGTCAGATGTAAGCGTGGGGAAGTGGGCGAACCACGGAACGCCGTACAAGCGCGCGTGGCGGCAAAAGCAACCAGTGCATACCAAAAATGCAGCAACACAAGCCAAGCATATGACATAATAAAATCCCAAGGAGTGAAGAATACAGATACACCCCCCCCCCCCCTCCCGAGAACTGCCAGAGAGAGCGAGAGAGGGCAGCGGCCAACCTAACAGGAGCCCACCGATGGACAGGGGGCGAGGAACGATAGCGCGGGAGGGGCATCCCATAAGGCTCACCATGGGCCTATACCGCCTACCCTTTGGTGGGGGATTGCGGTCAGAGCAGCGCTGCTTAAGCACCCGACCAGTGCAGCCAAAGCTGGGAGGCAGAATAAAAGAGGAACGGGTGGGAATAGTCCTACAAGGCCGCAGGCTAATAGCCCCGCTCACCTGCGAGTAGAGAGCCATCTTTTTGCCTTTGCAGCGCCGAATGCAGAGAAGAACTGGGGAATTTGTGGGAGGTCCCTGGAATATAAGGGGCCGGGAGGAGACACTTTTTTGCTGTCTCTGCAGCAGGGTGGATTTGATTTAAATCTAACTGATTTAAATCACGATTTAAATCACTAGTCAGTAAGGCTTGATTTAAATCAGTGATTTAAATCAAAGTTTCTACCTAAACTAGTTCTTGCTATTTTAACATGCAAGTAGATGAAGATTTTTAGAATCACTTTTTATATTACTTTTTTCTCCCCAGTTTAATGGGTTAATCATTCATATTTGGACACCACTGTTCTGTTGTACTTAGGAAGGAGAAAAATAATCCTGACCTTAATAACAATTTAAATAGATTTATTCAACTGAAACAATAACAACATTACAGCATAAGTTATTTGCTTAAACAAACATCCATGTTTTGTTAACTAATTTGGCTAAACAAAATATATATATATTTTAAGAAACTTAGACTGTCAGCCCAGCCGACACATGAAAAACTTAAATACTACTGTCCCTGCTGTCCTCTGTAGCTCACTAGTAATAGGTTTGTAGAATAATAGGATTAAGGTCTTTTTCTCAACTCTGTTCATGTTGTAACATTTTTGCTGTGAAGAAGAGGCTGGGACCTCTGCGGAGTCCAATTCAGTTTTGAGAACTGCGTAAGTAAAGCGAGCGTCTGTGATAATATAGGAGAGAAACTGCCCACTAATCCTACAGAAGCCTCTGGAAGAGCATGGCATTGTGAATGTTACACATATACAGCCTTTATTCTACGGAGTTAAACAACTCGGCTTTATCTCATGATGGAAGAACCTTTGGATGGTAAAATATTTTCCTCAAAAAGCAGTTTATTGAAAAAAAATCCGATTTAGATCAAAAAAATCCGATTTAAATCAAAAAAATCCGATTTAAATCAAAAAAATCCGATTTAAATCAAAAAAATCCGATTTAAATCAAAAAAATCCGATTTAAATCAAAAAAATCAGATTTAAATCAAAAAAATCAGATTTAAATCAAAAAAATCAGATTTAAATCAAAAAAATCAGATTTAAATCAAAAAAATCAGATTTAAATAAAAAAAATCAGTTTTTTTTGATTTTTTTAAAAAAAACATTGATTTTTATCCACCCTGCTCTGCAGTCCAGCACCATCTTGTGGATGTATAACCCAAACGTAATGAATTATCTCTGGAGCAGGACGTTCTGTATACTTAGAATAGCCCAAGAGACAGCAATAGCTCTAGTAGAATGAGCAGTAACCCGGAAGCGAGGTTCCTTCCCTTTAGCAGAATACGCTTGCACCACCGCCTGACAGTGGATCCTGATAGTGGATTTTGCTGGAGGCAAACACTTCCTAGGTCCAGCCGAAAGAACAAAAAATGGGTATGTCACACACCCCGCTTCACCCCGCCCTTTGGTATTCTGGATCCTTTCTATGGTGAACCTTTTTTTACCGTTACTGGTTATTTTGGCTCTTCCTGGTCCCTTTACTGCGGTCTTAATACTGGGGAATGAGTGGGAGGTACCAGGTATTTATGGACCGGGAGGGGCTCCCTTTTTTTCATGACATCTCTAAGATCGCCCTCTACAGGTCGGTATAACCCAAGTCTAATGACTATCTGAAGCGGGGTGTGTGACATACTTATAATATCCATTTTACAGGTGAGTATTCACAAAATGGTATTATTCTAAGTATGTCACACACCCCGCTTCAGATAGTCATTACACTTGGGACATCCAATAGCAGTGTCCATGAAGGGCGGGGATCCAAAACAAGGCAACAATGCACAAACTTAAACCACTGCAGCTTGTAGAACTTTGCGGCCAAAAACAGCATCCGCTGAGGCCCGCACATCAACCTTGTAAAACTTGGAAAAAGTGTGAACGGAAGACCAAGTAGCAGCCTTACAAACTTGCTCAACAGAGGCCTGATGCCGGAAAGCCCAGGACGCCACAACGGCACGAGTGGAATGAGCAGTAACACGAAAAGGGGGAATCTTCCCCTTGGCAGAATAGGCCCCAACAATGGCCTGGCGAATCCATTTACTAATGGAAGACGTGGCGGGAACCAAATCTTTCCTAGGCCCGGAGGGCACCACAAAAAGGGCGTCAGTCCTACGAAAAGAAGAAGTAGCCACCAAATAGTACTTCACACAGCGAACCACATCCAGAGAATGCAAAACCCTCTCCTTGTCATTGCTGGGCTTAGGACACAAGGAGGGTAGAACAATGTCCTGATTAAGATGGAAAACAGAAACCACCTTAGGAAGGAAATCTGGCTTGAAGAGGAAAACAACCTTGTCCTGATGCCTCTCAAAGTAAGGAGCCTTAATGGACAAAGCCGCCAACTCCGATACACGCCAAACGGAAGTGATGGCAACCAGAAACGCAACCTTCTGAGTATTGCTCTGAAAGAGCAATATCCTGTAAAGGTTCAAAAGGAGGACCCTGAAGGGCAGAAAAAAACAAATTCAAATCCCAAACTGGGAGCAAAGCCTTCCTAGGAGGCCGCACATGCGTAACCCCCTGGAAAAAGGTCTTAACCAGAGGGTGAAGAGCAAAAGACTTTTGAAAGAAAACAGTCAGGGCAGAAACATGCCCTTTCAGCGTACTAAGCTGCAACCCCAGGTCCAGACCATGTTGCAGAAAGTCCAAAACCCTAGGGATAGAAAACACCCTGCAAGGCAAGGCCCGGACCTCACACCAATCAATATAAGACCTCCGAATCCTATAGTAGATGGCAGAGGAAGACTTCTTTCTAGCCCTAACCAGAGTCTGAATGAAAACATCAGAAAGACCATGCTCCTTCAAGATGGAGGTTTCAGCAGCCACGCAGTCAAAGCCAGCGTTGGTAAATTGGGGTAGAGCAGTGGACCCTGAGTGAGCAGATCCGGCAGAAGGGGCAGATCTAACTGATCCTCTGCCAACCTTACCACATCTGCGAACCAAACCTGTCTTGGCCATCTTGGAGCCACCAGGATTGCTGACACGTCCTCTAGGGCCAGCTTGCGCACCACTTTGCCCCCCATGGGAAACGGAGGGAACAGGGAAAGGAACCCCAAATCCCTCCAGTTCAGAGACATGTCATCCGCTGCCAGAGCCAGCGGATCCCGCGAGAGAGACACAAATGCCAGAAGCTTGTGATTGTGACGAGAGGCAAAGAGGTCCACCTCCGGAGTCCCCCACCGGTGGCAAAGCGACCGAAACACCTTGGGGCTGAGCGACCATTCCCCCCGGCGAGATGAGCACCTGCTCAGGGAGTCCGCCTCTGTGTTCTCCACTCCCGGAATGTACACTGCCGAGATGCATGGGACATTGCTCTCTGCCCAAGCCAGGATCAATGACACTTCCCTGAGGGCACGTCTGCTGCGAGTCCCTCCCTGGTGATTGATGTAAGCGACCGCCGTCCGATTGTCCAACCGAACTTGAACCGGTAAGCCCTGTAACTGATGAGTCAAGTGAGACAGAACCAACCTGATGGCTCTCAGCTCCAGAACATTGATGGGATTGTGAGCCTCCTGAGGCACCCACAGTCCCTGAAACTGAAGATCCTTCCAAAATCCCCCCCAACCTGACAGGCTGGCATCCGTGGTGACCGTCTCCCAACAAGGGATCAGGAAGGATCTGCCCCTCATCAGATGGCTTGGTTCCAGCCACCACCGAAGGGAATGATGAACCCGGGGGGACATCAGAAAAGACTGATCCAATGACAGCGGGGACCCGTCCCAGGCCGCCAGGAGATGGAGCTGGAGTGTCCTTGTGTGAAACTGGGCAAAGGGAACCACCTTGAACGAAGCCACCATCAATCCCACCAGTCGCATCCCCAGCCGGATGGATGGGCGAGGGATGGATAGGAGAAGCTGAGTCAATTCCTGAATCAAAAGAACCTTGGGCCGGGGGAGGAACACCCTGGACTGAGAAGTATCCAGAGACAATCCCAGGAACGCCACCACCCTGGACGGAGAGAGGCAGGACTTGGGATAGTTGATCACCCAGCCGAATCTCTCCAGGGTGGCTACCACAGTCCAGGTATCTAGCTCCGCCTGGCTGAGAGAGGATGCCATAATAAGAAGATCGTCCAGATAAGGCATGATGCGGATTCCCTGGGCTCTGAGGAGGGCCATCACCCCCGCTAGCACCTTGGTGAAAACCCTTGGAGCCGAGGTAAGGCCAAACGGAAGGGCCACAAACTGAAAATGCAGATCTTCCACCACAAACCTGAGAAATCTCTGATGCGCCGGGAAGATGGGGAACATGCAGATAAGCATCCTTGATGTCTATGGGCGTCATGAAGTCCTCCTGCCGAAGTGAATTTATGGCAGAGCTTCCATGCGGAACTTCCTGGGATGGATAAACCTGTTGAGAAACTTCAGATCTAGGATGGGACGAACAGATCCATCCTTCTTGGGCACCGTAAACAGATTGGAATAGTATGCCAGGCCCCGGGCAGATGACAGCCATGTCCAGGAGATCTTTTACTGCCGCCCGGAGCCCCTGCGCAGCCAGAGGATCCAAGGGCACGCGAGACCTGAAGAATCTGGGAGGAGGCCGGAGCTCGAACTCCAGTTTGTAACCGGAAGACACCACTTCCCGAATCCATCTGTCCGAGACCTCCTGGTCCCAGACCTGGGAGAAGCATAGCAGCAGTCCCCCCACCCGCGAGGGTGAGGGCACCCCCTCATTGCCGAGCTGGCTTAGCAGCGGCTTTGGGCTTGGAGCCCCAGCTGTGACCTGGATGAGCACGTCCTCTTCCCCTGTTCCAGGAATCACCTTTGGAGGGGAAGACAGCCGATCCCCGTCCAGCTCTGGCCCCACGAAAGGAAGGGGTAAATGAAGCCGCCCCCCGAAAGGTACGACGTTGCTTCTTTCGCTGAGGTAACATACCTCCTTTTGCGACCGAATCCAATTTTTCTCCAAAGAGCCGCAAACCCAGAAAGGGAAGAGCCGTAACAGACTTTTTGGACACAAAATCAGCCGCCCACTGGCGCAATCAAACAGACCGCCGAATAGCCACCAGCAGGGCCGAAGTTCTACTACACATCACCATGGTGTCATCCAGGGCGGCTAGCACAAATGACAAAAACAATTCACACCGCTTAAGGGTGGTGAACTCATCACTAGCCGGGTCAAGCCTGGAGGTAGACAACAGGTCCCTGACAACCTAGAAGCCACTATTAAAAGCGCTAAAGCAAGGCCGACCCGACACTGGCAAAACCGTGACAAGCCATCTGGTCAATGTGTTTGTCCTCACAAATGACAAAAACAATTCACACCGCTTAAGGGCGGTGAACTCATCACTAGCCGGGTCAAGCCTGGAGGTAGACAACAGGTCCCTGACAACCTAGAAGCCACTATTAAAAGCGCTGAAGCAAGGCCGACCCGACACTGGCAAAACCGTGACAAGCCATCTGGTCAATGTGTTTGTCCTCACCGTCCTTGAGAGCAGAACAGTCAGGAGAATGCAAGACAGAGGTGCTAGACAACCCCAAAACAGGGGCGTCCACCTCGGGAGGGGATGACCAGCGCTTCACCGCATCCACCAGAAAAGGATATTTCTTATCCCAACCCGGAGGGACACCCGGAAGCTGAGTAGGCCTCTCCCATTCCTTAAGAATGTTATCTCCTCTAGTTGGCAATGTCACAAGTTGTTTTAGAGACACTCCATTAAATGCCTATATTAGAGGCATTTAATGGAGTGTCTCTAAAACAACTTGTGACATTGCCAACTAGAGGAGATAACATTCTGGACTTAGTTCTGACCAATGGGGATCTGGTGTCCGAGGTCAGGGTTGAAGAAAATCTGGGTTCCAGTGACCATCAATGCTTATGGTTCAGAATAAAAACAGACATTGTGCAATCACACACCAGAACCAAAGTGCTAGACTTTAGGAAGACAAACTTCAAGGAAATGGCGGAGTATGTAGAAAGAAAATTAGGTGAGTGGAACAGAGTAGCAGAAGTGAGTGCCCAGTGGTCACTATTAAAAATGGCCATCTTAAAGGCAACTAAGCACTATGTGAAACAAACTAGCAAGAATAAAAGGAAAAAGAAACCATTATGGTTTACTAGGGAAGTCAGCACTATAATAAAAGATAAGAAGTCTGTCTATAAGAAGTATAAAGTAAAGTAAAGTGGAAGTGTAGCTGACAGAGAGGCATATAAAATTAAACAGAGGGAAGCAAAACTAATTATAAGGACTGCTAAAGGGCAAAAGGAGAAATGGCCAAATCTATGAAGAGGGGAGATAAAAACCTTTTTTCGATATATTGGTGACAGAAAGAAGAAAAACAATGCAGTCTCAAAAATTAGAAATAGGGAAAATAAATATATTGACGGAGATAAGGCTGTGGCTGACCATCTGAATAGCTACTTTTGTTCGGTATTTTCAGATAGTAGCAGGCATTGCCATAGCACAGCATCCAGCTGGGAGGGCACAGCTCCGGAGTTTCTGGAGGCTGATGTCTTAGCCGAGCTGGCACAGCTAAAGGTAAGTAAGGCGATGGGTCCAGATGGAATCCACCCCAGAGTTCTAAGGGAACTTAGGTTTGTGATTGCAGCCCCTCTGACTGATTTACTTAACCATTCCCTTTCAACTGGTGAGGTTCCAGATGATTGGAGAATGGCCAATGTCGTACCAATCCATAAAAAGGGGAGTAGAGAAGAAGCCAGTAATTACAGGCCAGTTAGTTTAACATCTATAGTGGTCAAATGAATGGAAACACTCTTAAAAAAAACAGATAATTTCCCATCTAAAAATTAATGACCTATTGGACCCAAAACAGCACGGCTTTACTGAGGGCAGATCATGTCAGACCAATCTTATTGATTTCTTTGACAATGTCACTAAAGTGTTAGATGAAGGTGGTGCTGTGGATATCGCCTATCTGGATTTTAGCAAAGCCTTTGACACTGTACCACATAAGGAGCTCATAGATAAGTTATTGAAGGTAGGACTCAATCCCTGGATAGTTCAGTGGATTTCCAGTTGGCTGAGGGATCGGTATCAGAGTGTGGTTGTAAATGGTGTGCAATCTGAACAAAGGCGGGTTACAAGTGGTGTGCCGCAGGGCTCTGTCCTGGGCCCCATTCTTTTTAATATATTTGTAAGTGACATAGGAGAAGGCTTGGTAGGAAAAGTTTGTCTGTTTGCTGATGATACAAAGGTTAGTAATAGGGTGGATATTCCGGGAGGTGTCTGCAACATGGAAAATGATTTAGCTTTACTGGATAGATGGTCAAAACTGTGGAAACTAGAGTTTAATGTCTCTAAATGTAAAATCATGCACTTGGGTAGAAGGAATCCCTGCTCTGAGTACTGTATGGGCAGCACTGTGTTAGCCAGGACCTCGGAGGAGAGAGATTTAGGGGTACTGATTACTGATAGCTGCAAGATGAGTGGCAGTGGGAAAAGCAAGCAGGATGCTCGGCTGCATAGCTCGAGGCATCACCAGTAGGAAGAGGGAGGTTGTGATGCCGTTGTATAGAGCCCTGGTGAGGCCACAGCTAGAATACTGTGTGCAGTTCTGGAGACCTTACCTGCAAAAAGACATTATTCAAATAGAACGGGTCCAAAGGCGGGCAACGAAATGGTGGAAGGACTTAAACTTAAAACTTATCAGGAAAGACTTAAAGAACTTAATTTGTACAGTCTGGAGGAAAGAAGGGAGAGGGGGGACATGATTGAGACCTTTAAATATGTGAAGGGATTGAATAAGGTTCAGGAGGGAATTGTTTTTAAGAAGACAATTACTGATAGAACAAGGGGGCACAACCTGAAGCTAGTCGGGGGGAAGATCAGGAGCAATGTTAGAAAATATTATTTTACAGAAAGAGTAGTTGATGCTTGGAACAAACTTCCAGCAGAGGTAGTTGAGAAATCAACAGTCACTGAATTTAAACATGCCTGGGATAAGCACACATCTATCCTAAGATAAAGAGTACATACAGTATACACATAAGGGCAGACTAGATGGACCGTATGGTCTCCTTCTGCCGTCAACCTTCTATGTTTCTAAGAATAATGCCGTCGAAATGCCTTTGATTAGGGAATTCTAAGCGCGGCTTAGCCTCCTCAAAGAACTCCCCCTTCTGCGGAAGAGTCACTTCAGGAGTAGAGATAGCCAGAACCTCAAACATATGAGCCAGGACCTTAGGGGTATCCACAGAATCCCCCTAACCCAGCTCGGCATCAGCGCCAACAAATTGCTGCTCGTCAGAACCATCCGACTCCTCAAAAAGCTCCCCTTCCTCTAGCAGGGGGTAATCAGACCAGTCCAGTGAATCAAACTCCTCAAGATCAGAAGCATGCGTGGCTGGGGACAAGTGCTTTCACTTAGCCGGGGCCTTTCTGGCAACAGCGCTACAAAAATACCATTTTGTGATTACTTACCTGTAAAATGGGTATTATAAGTATGTCACACACCCCACTTCAGAAATTAATTCATTAATCATGGGTACTCACCGCTAGGTGGCGCAGCTTTGCAGAGAAGTCCAGAAAAGCAAGCCCCTCCCGGTCTATACATACCTGGTATCTCCTAACAATTCCCCAGTATTCAAACAGCAATAAAGACAAGATACCAGGAGACCAAAAACAAAAGTAACCCTCAACCGTGAATAACAATAACTTCACCATATAAAGAACCAGGATACCAAATAAAGGGCGGGTGAAGTGGGGTGTGTGACATACTTATAATACCCATTTTACAGGTGAGTAATCACAAAATGGTATTATTCTAAGTATGTCACACACCCCACTTCAGACATTAATTCATTAATCATGGGACATCCAACAGCAGTGTCCAAGAATAGGGAGGGTATCCTACCAGGCAAAAATGCAGAAAACTCAAACCACAGCAGCCTGCAGAACCTTGCGGCCGAAAACAGCATCCGCTGAGGCCCGCACATCAACCTTATAAAACTTTGAAAAAGTGTGAACCGAAGACCAGGTAGCAGCCTTACAAACTTGCTCAACAGAAGCCTGGTGCTGAAAAGCCCAAGACGCTCCAACAGCACGAGTAGAATGAGCAGTGACACGAAAAGGGGGATCCTTTCCCTTGGCAGAATAGGCTCCAACAATCGCCTGACGAATCCATTTGCTAATAGAAGACTTGGCCGGAGCCAAACCCTTCCTAGGCCCACAGGGCACAACGAAAAAGGCATCAGTCTTACGAAAAGAAGCCGTAGTACGGAGATAGAACCTGACACAACGTACAACATCCAAACAGTGCAACGCACTCTCCTTGTCATTCTTAGGCTTAGGACACAAAGAAGGAAGAACAATGTCCTGATTAAGATGGAAAGCAGAGACCACCTTAGGAAGGAAGTCCGGCTTGAATCTGAAAACCACCTTGACCTGATGTTTCTCAAAATAAGGAGCCTGAATCGACAGGGCCGCCAGCTCTGAAACACGCCGAACCGAAGTGATGGCCACCAAAAAGGCAACCTTCTGAGTCAGAGTAGACAGGGCAATATCCCGCAAAGGCTCAAAGGGAGGAGCCTGAAAAGCCGAAAGAACCAAATTCAAATCCCAAACAGGGAGCAAAGGCTTCCTAGGAGGCCGCAGATGCGAAACCCCCTGGAAAAAAGTCTTGACCAAAGAATGGCTTGCAAATGACCTCTGAAAAAAGATAGATAAAGCAGAAACCTGCCCCTTCAAAGTACTCAGCTGAAGACCAGAGTCCAGCCCTGACTGAAGAAAATCCAAAATCCTAGAAATGGAAAAGACCCGGCAAGGCAAAGATCTAGATTCACACCAGTCAATGTATGACCTCCAAGCCCTATAATAGATAGAAGAAGAGGATCTCTTCCTAGCACAGATAAGAGTCCGAACAACCGAATCTGAAAGACCTTCCTCCTTCAAGATGGAGGTTTCAGCAGCCAAGCCGTCAAAGCCAGCGTTGGTAAACTGGGGTAACACAATTGACCCTGAGTGAGAAGATCTGGCCGAAGAGGCAGAGCGAACTGATCCACGGCCAGACGAACGATGTCTGCGAACACAGTAATTAGGGAGCCCCCAAACACCGGAACAAAAGGACGGGCCCGTGCTGCACAGACCCCCGGTCAGTCACACAACAATCACACACACACACAACATAAAAGGAAGGAAATAAAGGTCCTAACGGGGAAACTAAGGGCTGGGGCATCCCACTTCCGGATCACCAAACCGGATCACCGCTATGCCCCATAATATGGGGACGAGCGGAGGAGCTAATCTCCTAGGCACCTAGAGTGCCATCTACCCTTGCCCGGCCTACAGCCTAAGCTGGTAGGCTACCATACAGCAAGGGGATAAAGGAACAAAGAGCCGGGCAGAAATAGACCAGAAGGGGGGGGGCCGGGGTGATACCCCGGCTACCTGCAAGCAGGAGACTTCTTTCTTCTGTCTTGTCGCCACGTTGCAGAGAACAACACTGGGGAATTGTTAGGAGATACCAGGTATGTATAGACCGGGAGGGGCTTGCTTTTCTGGACTTCTCTGCAAAGCTGCGCCACCTACCGGTGAGTACCCATGATTAATGAATTAATGTCTGAAGTGGGGTGTGTGACATACTTAGAATATAATTTTTCAAGATTGGACAATCTGTCACACACCTCAGATTGCGACTCCCCACTCGTGACTACATCACATGGGGTACGGGTCAGGCGGGGAGGGGTAGGAGAAGGGGCCGGCGGCGCAGAACCAGACGCATGGGATCCGGACTGCCGCGTAATAGTCTGCTGCGCATATGGTATGCAAAGGAAAACATCATCCCATGTAAGGGATGCCCCACACCCCAAACACTGCCGGGGTTGCCCCGAGGGGAGCCCGAGCCGGTATTCTGGGAAGCCTCCATATGGTGATTTTATTGGTAGTCGCAATACCCAAGGGAATCCACGCTGGAAGTTGGAAGGACAAGGGACGGGGCATCCCGAACCGGGATCACCAACCCGGCAAACCGCCTACCCCTTAGTATGGGAGGCAAGGTGAAATACTAAGAAAGGGGTCCAGGCAGAAATAGACTAACAAGCGGGCCGGGAGTTACCCCGGCTACCTGCAAGGAGGAGACATCCATCTTCTGACTTGCTCGCCGTCTGCAGAGATGAAAGACTGGGGAATGAGTGGGAGGTACCAGGTATTTATGGACCGGGAGGGGCTCCCTTTTTTTCATGACATCTCTGCAAGATCGCCATCTACAGGTCAGTATACCCACATGTAATGAATCTCTTGAAGCGGGGTGTGTGAATAATCATCATAATCAGAGGCAAAGGCCGGTACAAGGGGCGCAATGTGCCGTCCTTTAGCTGGAGCCTTCCTGGCTCCAGCTAAAGGACGGCACATTGCGCCCGCTGCGCCGGCCTAGCGCAAACATCAGTCTAGCGCAAACATCGGATTGCGACTCCCCGCTAGTGTTAATGTCACTAGGGGTCATAACCAGGCGCGGAGGTGTGGGGGTTAAGACCAGCGGAGCTGACCCAGCCGCACGGGGCCCAGATTGCCGCACAATCGCCTGCTGCGCACATGGTACACAAATCTACACATTATCGCTCGCAAGGGATGCCCCGTACACCACACGCAGCCGGGATTGCCCCGAGCACAGTATCCTGAGGAGCCTTTATATGGTGATTTTAGGTAGTCGCAATGGCCAACGGGAATTACACTAAGCAGCGGGATGCCCCCTTAAATGTCCGTTAGTGGGAGGATTTTATAGAATAAAATTAAAGATCCCCCTTAATTTTTTTTAGGTTGGGCCACAGGACCGGGAGAAACCTCTAATTAGGGTTGTCCCCCTGGAAGACATAATGGGAAAACTCACATGAGTAAAAAACCCCAGTGTGCATACCCATAATAGTAAATATATTAATATATATATATATTAATATACATGAAATACTAAAGGGAAGCCCGCATGGGCACTCATGGAACCGGCAGGGATCGCAAAATGGCGTCCGGACGGAGAGCAGGAAAAGAGGAGGACGGGGGTGGGCCACCGCTGAGCGCGCCGTGCGCATGCGCGGGGACAAGCTAACAGGCCGCGCTCCCCAGCAGGCTGGGAGCCGGCGGTGACGTCACCGGCCCGCCGCAAAGCGAGTGCGCGAGCCGATCAAACTGAAGGAGCCGATGGAAGAGAGGAGGAGAGCGTGCTGGCAGCTGCCAGCGCGCGTATCAGTCACAGAACACTAACACACATACACAAGTAAAAACATACATATAAATACAATATGCGACTGAATACCCCCCCCAACCGGGAACAGGAAGGCCATGGTTACATTCGGGTCTATGTAATGAGGGCAGTAAAAACGGACAGGGCATCCCATATCGGGATCACCAACCTGAAAACTGCCTACCCTTTGGTGGGCAATTTGAGGTGGAGTCTAACTCCATTGTGAAAAACACCTCTAATAGGTGCCACCTACCCTCACCCGGACCATGCAGCCGTAGCTGGGAGACATTTTAAAATGGCCGGGTGGAAATAGGACAAAAGGGGGGCCGGGTGCTACCCGACTTACCTGTAAGTAGAGAGAGAGAGCCATCATCTTGACTGTCGACGCCGACTGCAGAGACTAAACTGGGGAATGAGTGGGAGGTCCCAGGTATATGTGGACCGGGAGGGGCCTCTTTTTTGCCATCTCTGCAGTAAAGCGCCCTCTTGTGGACTATAACCCAGACGTAATGAATCATTCTGGAGCAGGGTGTGATGCATACTTGGAATAATACATTTGGCTGAAGCCCCTATCTTCTTAGGGTGTAGAACTAGAAATGAATATTTTTGCTTTTCACATTTTTCTGGAATTCTGTAAGAGGACACACGATCAGTCATTGCATAGGTGTGGCACACAACAGTGGCAATGAATGGAGAGGGTGGAGCTTCACAGCTAAAACAGGCATTATCTGGGATCAGAGTGAAGCAAAAGCAGTGGAAACAGGCCAAAGGTACTCTTCATGGGGTGAGCAATTCAGGGGATGCCAGTTAAAAATGTGGGTTTTAGTCCGCTTTAAAGTGGACCAACACCCAGGATTTTGCCCCGCTGTGTGAAACCCCCCCCGATCACCCGGAAAACTCACCTCTCCCCGCTCCCACGTGGCCGCGGACAAGCGATTTGACAGCAACGGACAAGCGGCTCCTCCGCCGCCGCCTCCCGCGCGTCACTCTTGACGCGTGCGCGCCCGCCATTCACAGACGGCCACGTGCACGTCTAGAGGGGCGCGAGGGAGGCGGCGGCGGCCGCCGAAGACAAGGTAAGGGGATTTAGGGCGTTTGGGGGGGGTGTCACCCCGCGGGACATCCCGATCTCGGATGTCCCGCGGGGAGGGAGGTGATCGGCCCGGGAATCTTATAGATTCCCGGGCCGATCACGGGAGGGTGATGGTCCACTTTAAATGCCATTTGATTAAAGCACAAGGCCAAATACATACACATACAGTAGCCTCTCACCTGCTGTATACCCAGACATAAATAAAATATACTGTCTGGTTCATAGCGTTCTCCATTCGGTCGCTTTATTTCTTTGACAAACTGTGCTAGGCCATAGTTCAGCTCTGCAGCAGTACATGCTAAAATATCCTCCTTTATCCGCATGGGTTTAGCTGAAACGTAAATAGAAATATAAATACAAGACATGGCAAGCTGAAAAAATTTTGCAATAGTCCTTTTTAAAGGACAATAGTCTTACTTACGCCCAAAACGGATTTCCTCTGTTTTACTCGGTTCACCCCCTTCATATTTCCGTTGTACCCAGGACTTCCATGCATTCACCCCATATGTGTGGCTGAGGTTTGTACTTATGCGTTGATTACTGACAGAATCTTGGGAGCCACTTTTTTCAGAAACCAGCGCACGTTTAGGACCCTATTTGAAGAATGAATAATTATATCACTACTCGCTAAGCATTTTGAAGCCAGAGTCTAAATGGCCATTACTTACTTTCTTTATTACCCGGGAAACCTCTTGCTCTGGTGCTTCATCTGAGCCTACAAGACCGCAGTCAAATAAGTAATCCACACTCGGACTGACATCCGCATCTGCAATCCCAGAACCAACATTGGATTTTCTAGTACACAAAGTATTAACTAGAGAATGCTCACAAATCTATTTAGTAAAGTTCACTTACTTTTGGGAAAGTCTGCCTCCAAATCTTGCCCGGGCTCCTCCATAACGTTTGCCATTTTAACAGCCATTGCGAGAACATCATCTCTTGAGGAACCAAAGAGATCACAATCCTCCAAAAGGCCTTCTGCACTCTGATCACTGGAAAGTTCTGTAAAACAGTTTGCAATAATTCATTCCCATTATCTAAGTTTCTTACACAAGCATCACTTGCAGAAAGATCTCAACAAATGGCCCACATATGCAAGATAGAAAATGTAAAAACAGTGTACTTGATATAATACAGCCAGGACATCATGGACGGGTTGCTATTTAAAGCAGATTAAAACCCATTTCTGGTGCCCCTGGATCCCCCACCCACCCTCCCCGCTCAAGTACCTCGGGTGATGCTGCTGGCAAGGCAGTGGCCCTGTTTTCCAACTACCAAAGCCACATCCAGCTGTAGTTCTGAGAACGCCAATTGGCTTAGCTCCATGGCGTTTCTCAGCCGAATGGCCGCATCCCTGACCTTCTGTTTAAGCACACACGCCCAGCAATCTAGATAGAATGGGCCTGGGAGCGCACTAAGCTACAGGGATGCGGCGGGCAGCGATTGCAGCATTGCGAGAGCTGCCGGTAAAGGCAAGTTTGACCCCGGGGTTTTTACACAGTGGGACATTCTGCTATAGAATGTCTCGGGGGAAGTCTAGAGGCTGGCCCTGGAATTAGCAGTGGACACATGTGCTGCACCCCCAGCTGTCAATGTGCTATCAGTGATGGACACCCAAATGCACTCTAGTGGCTGGTCGGCCCTATGTACACTTTAGCTTTGGAGCCAAGAGCGGCAATCAATCTGTAGGTAAGAGATCATGCATCAGGGCTGGAGGTAAGTGAACTTTGTTTTTATTGACTGGACAGTCCATTTAGAGGGCCAGTAACCATGCCATTTATAGTGGGATCTTACAAATGAATCGTTTTTTTGCCGTATTTGCCGGCATATAAGACGACTTTTTCCCCCTGTAAAACATGCCTCCAAGTGGGGGGGTCGTCTTATACGCCGGGTGCACCTGGGTCACATACATATAAATGTACTTACCTTCACCAAGCTGGGCAGCACGATCGTCGTCGTCCTGCAGAGCGATGCTCTTGCTCAGGCAGCACTAGTTGATCAGAGCAGGGAGAGACTGAGCAGGCCAGCAGGGTGAGCGCCGAGCAGATCAGCTTTCCTGCTCTCAGGCACTATGTGGGCAGGCAGGGGGCTGGCTCCTGGCACGCACTCCTAACATCGCCCTCGCTGCTCTCCACTTTGAAGGGGACTCTTCAGCATCTGATCTGAGGTGTGATTTATTTAAGATTTATTAAAAAAAAAAAAAAAAGTTTCTATGGGGCACCCCCAGTGTAAAACCCGCAACTGGCCCCTTTCCCAGACCCCTCACATTACACACTATGCTATTAGATGGGACACATTCTAAACAACCCAGGCATGTCCCCAGCTATAGGCGAGCAGGGATGTGGCCGCAGTGTAATGTGGTGTGGACTCTGGGAAACGGGGTCATTGGAGAAGTTTACACCACAGGGGGCATCCCAACTTGGGGGAGTTTACACAGGGGGCATCCCAACTTGGGGGAGTTTACACAGGGGGCATCCCAACTTGGGATGCCCTACTGGGTTTTGTTCCCCGCATCAGGGGCAGCAAAATGGAATGCCCCCCTGTCTGAATCCCCCGTTTTGGCCTTTTTCCCCAGACTCCACACCACATTACACTGCGGCCACATTCCTGCTCGCCTTTAGTTGGGGCCTGTGCTGGCTATTCAGAATGCGTCCATCTAAAGGCATAGTAGGGATGTGGCTGCAGTGTAATGTGGTTTGGGCTCTGGGAAAAGGGCCAGTTCGGGGGTTTCACACAGTAGAGGAAACCCAATTTGGCATGACCCTGGAGTAGGGAACAAACCCACTGGGGCATTCCATTTCGGGATGTCCCACTGTAAAACCCTCCCTATTGGCCCTATTCCCAGAGCCAACACCACATTACCCTGCAGCTGCATCCCTACTATGCCTTTAGCTGGGACGCATTCTGAATAGCCAGTGTGGGCACATCCCAAACTAAAGGCGAGCAGGGATGCGGCTGCAGTGTAATCTGATGTTCTTTTACGTTTTATTTGGTGTGCAGAAGAGGGAGTGGTCTTATACGGCGAGTATATAACAAACTCTATATTTTGAGTGGAAATGTTGGTGGGTCGTCTTATACGCCCAGTCGTCTTATACGCCGGCAAATACGGTACTCACCTGTAGAATAGCTTTTACTGTGTACAGCACGGCTTGCTTCATTTCAAGTTTACACATTTGGGTAATCCGCCACAAGGTGGCGCAGTCGACTGCAGAAAGGCTTGTGGCTCCTCCTGGCCCATAAAAAGGGCAGGAATTACCCAGAGACTCCAGTGTTTAAAAGCAGTAATGCAAGAAGCCGGGAGGCAAGACCATGTTAATAAAACACAGCCCCACCATAACAAGGCAAAAGAGGATAACGATAACAAGGGAGGGATGAAGCAAGCCGTGCTGTACACAGTAAAAACAATTCTACAGGTGAGTAATCGCAGAATTGTATTTTTCCTGGTGTACAGCACGGCTTGCTTCATTTCAAGTCTTACACATTTGGGACATCCAACAGCAGTGAGATCCCCAGTGAGCAACAGCAGGCAGTTTAAGACACTATCGCCTGAAGCACCTTGCGACCAAAAACAGCGTCAGCTGAGGCCATAATATCAACTTTGTAAAACGTAGAAAATGTATGAACGGAGAACCAAGTAGCGGCCTTGCAAACTTGTAAACTGTTGTTTAACAGAAGCCTGGTGCTGAAAAGCCCAAGAAGCACCAATAGCTCTAGTGGTATGAGCCGTAACACGAAAAGGGGGTTCCTTCCCCTTAGCAGCGTATGCTTGCCCCACCGCCTGTCGGATCCACTTGTTGATAGTGGACTTGACGGGAGGCAAACCCTTCCTAGGTGCAGCAGGAAGGACAAACAGAGAATCCGACTTCCGAAAAGACACAGAGGTGGTCAAATAGAATTTGAGCGCCCTGACCACATCCAGAGAATGAAGACTTCGTTCCTTAGAATTAGGAGGGGCAAGACACAAGGAAGGCAAGACAATGTCCTCATTCAGATGAAAGGCAGAAACGACCTTAGGTAAGAATTCAGACGGAATACCACCTTATCCTGATGCCGTTCGAAATAAGGAGGCTTAATAGAGAGCGCCGCCAGCTCAGAAACACGACGCACAGAAGTGATAGCCACCAAAAAGTCCACCTTAAGAGTCATAACGGCCAGTGCAGCATTGTAGGACCCTGGAAGGCAGACAGCCCGAGAGTAGAGACACCACGAGGGAAGTGCCTCACAGGAGCCCCAGCCTTGTGACACGCCCGGACCCCCCCCCCCCCCCCCCCCCCAACAGCCTGGTCGGGTGAGGGAGAGAGAAGAGAGGGAGAGCCCGGAAGAGTGAAGGGGGAAGGGTGGGCAAAAAGGGAGGCAGGAGGGGACAAGAGACAATAGAAAATACCATTTTGTGAATACTCACCTGTAAAATGGGTATTATAAGTATGTCACACACCCCGCTTCAAGACATTCATTACATGTGGGTAATACTGACCTGTAGATGGCGATATTGCAGAGATGTAAGGAAAAAAGAGAGCCCCTCCCGGTCCATAAATACCTGGGACCTCCCACTCATCACCCAGTATAAAAATAGCAGTAAGGTAAGGGACCAGGAAGAGCCAAATATAAGTAACAACAACGCAAAGTTCACCACATAAAGGATCCAGAATACAAAAGGGCAGGGTGAAGCGGGGTGTGTGACATACTTATAATACCCATTTTACAGATGAGTATTCACAAAATGGTATTATTCTAAGTATGTCACACAACCCGCTTCAAGACATACATTACATGTGGGACATCCAATAGCAGTGTCCATAAAGGGCGGGGATCCAAAACAAGGCAATAAAGCACAACTTAAACCACTGCAGCTTGCAGAACTTTGCGGCCAAAAACAGCATCCGCTGAGGCCCGCACATCAACCTTATAAAACTTGGAAAAAGTGTGAACAGAAGTAGCGGCCTTACAAACTTGCTCAACAGAGGCCTGGTGCTGAAAAGCCCAGGACGCCCCAACAGCACAAGCAGAATGAGCAGTAACACGAAAAGGGGGAACCTTCCCCTTGGCAGAATAGGCCCCAACAACGGCCTGACGAATCCATTTACTAAAGGAAGACTTGGCGGGCGCCAAACCTTTCCTGGGCCCGGAGGGCACCAGAAAAAAGGCATCCGTCTTACGAAAGGAAGACGTTACCACCAAATAGTACTTCACACAGTGAACCACATCCAAGGAATGCAAGGCCCTCTCCTTGTCATTGCTGGGCTTAGGACACAAAGAGGGCAAAACAATGTCCTGATTTAGATGAAAGGCAGAAACCACCTTAGGAAGGAAATCCGTCTTGAAACGGAAAAGCACCTTGTCCTGATGCCTCTCAAAGTACAGAGCCTGAATGGACAAAGCCGCCAACTCCGAGACGCGCTGAACAGAAGTGATAGCTACCAAAAATGCCACCTTCTGCGTAAGCGAAGACAAGGCAACATCATGCAAAGGCTCAAAAGGAGGACCCTGAAGAGCAGAAAGAACCAAATTCAAATCCCAAACTGGGAGCAAAGGCTTCCTAGGATGCCGCACATGCGTAACCCCCTGGAAAAAGGTCTTAACCAAAGGATGAAGAGCAAGACATTAGAAAGAAAACCGCCAGGGCTGAAACCTGCCCCTTCAAAGTACTAAGCTGGAGCCCCAGGTCCAGACCAGAAGAAACTCCAGAATTCTGGAAATAGAAAACTTCCTACAAGGCAATGCCCTGACCTCACACCAATCAATATAAGACCTCCAAGTGCTATAGTAGATGGTAGTGGAAGACCACTTCTTAGCGCTAACAAGAGTCCGAATCACAGCATCGGAAAGACCTTCCTCCTTCAAGATGGAGGTTTCAGCAGCCACGCCGTCAAAGCCAGCGTTGGTAAATTGGGGTAAAGTAGATGACCCTGGGTGAGCAGATCCGGCAGCAGGGGCAGAGCGAACTGATCCTCTGCCAACCTTACCACGTCTGCAAACCAAACCTGTCTTGGCCACCTTGGAGCCACCAGAATTGCTGACGCGCCCTCCAGGGTCAGCTTGCACACCACTCTGGCCACCATGGGAAACGGAGGGAACAGGAACAGAAACCCCAGATCCCTCCAGTTCAGAGACATGGAATCCACTGCCAGAGCCAGTGGATCCCGCGAGAGAGACACAAATGCCGGAAGTTTGTGATTGTGACGAGAGGCAAAGAGGTCCACCACTGGAGACCCCCACCTGAGGCAAATCAAGTGAAACACCTTGGGGCTGAGAGACCATTCCCCCCCGGCGAGATGAGAACCTGCTCAGAGAATCCGCCTCCGTGTTCTCCACTCCCGGAATGTAAACTGCCGAAATGCACGGGACATGGCTCTCTGCCCAGGCCAGAATCAAAGACACTTCCCTGAGGGCACTCCTGCTGCGAGTCCCTCCCTGGTGATTGATGTAGGCGACCGCCGTCCGATTGTCCGACCGAACCTGAACCGGCAAGCCCTGCAACTGATGAGTCAAGCGAAACAGAACCAACCTTTCAATTCCAAAACATTGATGGGCTCGTGAGCCTCCTGAGGCCCCCACAGACCCTGAAACTGGCGATCCTTCCAGAAACCCCCCCATCCTGACAGGCTGGCATCCGTGGTGACAGTCTCCCAACAAGGAGTCAGAAAAGATCTGCCCCTCAACAGATTGATTAGATCCAGCCACCACTGAAGGGAACGCCGAACCCGGGGGGTCATCAGGAAAGACTGAACCAACGACAGTGGAGACCTGTCCCAGGCCGCCAACAGATGGAGTTGGAGCGTCCTTGTGTGAAACTGAGCAAAAGGAACCGCCTCGAAGGAAGCCACCATCAATCCCACCAGCCTCATCCCCAGCCTGATGGCCGGACGAGGGATGGACAGGAGAAGCCGAGCCAACTCCTGAATCAAGAGAACCTTGGACTGAGGAAGAAACACCCTGGCCTGGGAAGTATCCAGAGACATTCCCAGAAAAGACACTACCCTGGACGGAGAAAGGGAGGACTTGGGGTAGTTGATCACCCAACCGAATCTCTCCAGAGTGGATACCACAGTCCTGGTGTCCAACTCCGCTTGGCTGAAGGAAGACGCCATAAAGAGAAGATCATCCAGATATGGCACGATGCGGATACCCTGGGCTCTGAGAAGAGCCATCACCCCAGCCAGCACCTTGATGAACAACCTTGGAGCCGAAGTAAGACCGAAAGGAAGGGCCAAAAACTGAAAATGCCGATCCTCCACCACGAACCTGAGAAATCTCTGGTGCGCCGGAAAGATTGGAACATGCAGGTAAGCCTCGATGTCTATGGACGTCATAAAGTCCCCCTGACGAAGAGAGTAGATGGCTGAACGCAGCGTTTCCATGCGGAAGTTCCGCGGACGGACAAACCTGTTGAGGATCTTCATATCCAGGATGGCCCGAACAGAGCCGTCCTTGGGCACAGTGAACAGATTGGAATAAAAGCCCCGGCCCCGGTCCGAGGGAGGCACCGGGCAAATGACAGCCATATCCAGAAGATTTTTTACCGCCGCCCGGAGCCCCTGCACGGCCAGAGGGTCCGAAGGCACCCGAGACCTGAAGAATCTGGGAGGGGTCCGGAACTAACTCCAGCTTGTAGCCGGAAGACACCACTTCCCGGATCCATCTGTCCGAGACCTCCTGGTCCCAGACCTGGGAGAAGCGTCGCAGCCGTCCCCCCACCCACAAGAGTGAGGACGCCCCCTCATTGCTGAGCTGGCTTGGAATCGCCTCTGGATGAGGAGAAAGCCAATCCTCTGCCAGCTCTGGCCCCACGAAAGGAAGGAGCAAAGGAAGCCGCCCCCCGAAAGGGACGACGTTGCTTCCTGCGTTGAGGTAACTTACCGCCTTTGGCGACCGAATCCAATTTCTCTCCAAAGAGCCGCAATCCCACAAAGGGAAGAGCCGTAAGCGACTTCTTGGACACAAAATCAGCCGCCCACTGGCGCAACCAAACCGGACGCCGAATAGCCACAAGCAGGGCCGACGTTCTGCGACACATCACCAATGTGTCATCCAAGGCGGCTAGTACAAATGACAAACAATTCACACCGTTTAAGACCAATGAACTCGTCACTAGCCGGATCTAGCCCGGAAGCAGTCAACAGGTCCCTGACAACCGACCTGGTAGCCACCAACAGCGCCGAAGCACAAACAGGCCGCAAGGCCGACCCAACACTGGCAAAACATGACAAGCCATCTGGTCAATGCGTTTATCCTCACCATCTTTAAGAGTGGAACAATCAGGAGAATTCAAAATAGCGGTGTTGGACAACCCCAAAACCGGGGCATCCACCTCAGGAGGAGACGACCAACGCTTTACCGCATCCAACGGAAAGGGATATTTTTTATCCCAACCCTGAGGAACACCTGGGAGCAGAGTAGGCCTCTCCCATTCCTTAGTAATAATTCCATCAAAATGCTTTTGATTAGGAAATTCCAAGCGCGGCCTAGGTTCCTCGAAAAACTCCCCCTTTTGCGGATGAGCCGCCTCAGGAAGAGAAATAGCCAGAACCTCAAACATCTGAGCCAGAACCCGCTCGGTATCAGCTCGGTATCAGCACCAACAAACTGTTGATCGTCCGAATAATCAGATTCCTCAAATAACTCCCCTTCCTCAAGCGGGGAGTAATCGGACCAATCCAGAGAATCAAAATCATCAGTCAACCGCCGGCGTGGCTGGCGACAAGTGCTTTCTCTTAGCCGGGGCCTTTCTGGCAACCGCGCTAGAAAATAATTTTTCAAGATTGGCCAACCTGGTACACACCTCAGATTGCGACTCCCCACTCATGACGTCGTCACACGGGGCACGAATCAATCGAGGAGGGGAAGGAGAAGAGACCAGCGGTGCTGAACCAGACGCCTGGAGTCCGGACTGCCGCATAATAGTCTGCTGCGCACATGGTACACAAAGGAACAGATCATCCCCCGTAAGGGATACCCCACACCCCATACACTTCCGGGATTGCCCCGAGGGGAGCCCAAGCCCTGTATCCGGGGATGCCTCCATACAGTGAACTTATAGGTAGTCGCAATGACCAAGGGAATTACGCATATAAGCAACCCGGGATGCCACTTTAATGTCCCAAGTGGAAGGATTTACAATAAGCCCAATTTGAACCCAGGGACCCTAGGACCGGGAGAAAACCCCTTAAACACCAATGTAGGTCCGCCTGGAAGACAAACACCCAATCAGCATAGCAGGCACATAGAACAAATAATATATATATAGAAATGCCTAAGACAAAGGAAGTAAAGGAGGCCCACAGGGCCACTCACTGCGCTGTAATGGCGTCCTCACGCCACAATGCGGAGAAGGGGCAGGCAGAGAGGAAAAGGGGGCGTGGCCAGCGCGGATCGCGCGTCGTGCCTTGCCCCGCCCCCCTTCCACCGCCAAGCTTCGCAACACCAGCCGGAGACCAGGCTCCGTAGCGGCGCCTGCTGCACGGGTTCGCGCCGACCGCCCCCCTACTACACCGCACATGAGGGAAGAAACTCCCCTTCCCATGCCGCACACACAGGCCGGCGCCGGTAAGGAGGAGAAAGAAACAGAAGTTAATGTAAAGTAAACGCACCCTAAACACACACACACAAAGCAATAAAAGGCTTATTAAAAACCTAACACAGGAGAAGGGCCACCCCCCCTCTAAGGAGAAGGGCATCCAGAGAGGGAAAACCACCCAGGGTGTAATGGCCAGGGGACAGGGCATCCCAAACCGGGGTCACCAACCCGGTTAACCGCCTACCCTCTAGTATAGGGTCTCACGGTGGAGCATTAGCTCCTAAGCACCTAGGGTGCCATCTACCCTCGCCCGGACCAGCAGCCTAGGCTGGGAGGCAGGGTAATCAAAAAGGGATCCGGGCGGAAATAGAGAAATAGCGGGCCGGGGGTCATCCCGGCTACCTGAAATCCCCCTGTGCAAGGAGGAGACATCATCTTCTGACTTCGCCGTCTGCAGAGATGAAAGACTGGGTGATGAGTGGGAGGTCCCAGGTATTTATGGACCGGGAGGGGCTCTCTTTTTTCCTTACATCTCTGCAATATCGCCATCTACAGGTCAGTATTACCCACATGTAATGAATGTCTTGAAGCGGGGTGTGTGACATACTTAGAATAATGAAGTGAAGCACAGCACACGATACACATACAGGGGACCTCAGAGTGGTTTCTCCCTCCCCGCCAGGCTCACCATAGCCTCAGCTGGCTAGCCCTTACAGACAGGGTCTGTGGCCCAGAGCAAAACTCTGCGAGCACCCGACCCCAGGTGCTCCCCTACAGTCACCTGAACCTGCAGCAGTGCTGGGAGGCAGAAGGGTCCGGAACAGGTGGGAATAGGCCTGCAAGGCCGACAGGCTCGGGATGCCTCGCTCGCCTGCAATCCAGAGCGCCATCTTCTGTCTTCGCAGTCATGACTGCAGAGAAACTCTGGAGTCTCTGGGTAATTCCTGACCTTTTTATGGGCCGGGAGGAGCCATAAGTCTTTCTGCAGTCGACTGCTCCACCTTGTGGCGGATTACCCAAATGTGTAAGACTTGAAATGAAGCAAGCCGTGCTGTACACCAGGAAAAAAACACCGCCTGTAATGCCCTGTGAAATTGCAAAATTAAAGATCACCTAAAGCTTGAACTAGCTTGATATTTCAGCTGTTCCTGGCCACGTCAGAGTTTGTAGGCTGTGGAATTCACACCAACAGCAGCCCAATCAACCTCTTCAAATCATGTCCTCCCTCTCAACCGCAAGTCTGCATTATCGCGAGATTTGGGGGCGAGGAAGTGCACCAGGTTGATTGGCTTTGCAGTTTACTTAAGGAAAGTGCTGGAATGTGTTCCTTTCCATGGTAAATGCATTATCTTTAATACACGGGTATGAGAGTGATGGAGAGGGGTTAGGTGGACTGCATTTCAAAAGTATATGGTCAGTGATGGTCCACTTTAATTGTTTCTGTAGGACTGTTTCTTACCACACAAGTCAGAGGATTTGTCGAGTTCCTCGGCTTCAGCAATCATTTCCGCCATCGCCAGAATATCAGCCTCTAGTGGGTTTGATGGGATTTTAACTTTCAGGTCTTCAATTGTTTCCACAATTTTATCTGTATTTTCCAAAGTAGTAGGGAGCAGCACTGGCACAGGCACCTAAGCAAAGTATACAGTCAGTTGATTAAAAAATATAGTGAAGTACTCGGGCATTTAGAAAACAAGTGAAAGATGCACAGATACATTTAAACCGGACCTTCACCGCGATTTAATGAAAAGCCCAAACTCTAAGAAAACGGTTCCCCAGCATCTAAAATTAATATATTTTACGTTTTTAGTCACTAACTTATTATTCTTTCCCCCACTGGGCTGCAACTCTGTTCAGGACTTTAGGATACGGGCGCCACCATCTTGACTCAGAAGCATCACACTTACTGAGGAGAGGAGAGTGGGATAAGGTACAGGGGGGCGGGTTATAGCTGTGCTTTGTTCAGACAGAGCAGAGCTGGGGTCAGGAAAAGGTCAGCAGTCCCAGAATGCAGAGCAGCACAGTCAGGAGGCACTTCCTGTTTGCAGGCTGCCTGATAAGATGGTGGCTTCCATAAGCCGCCATCTTGGATGTTTAAAGGCTCATAACATGCAGTAGATGCAGGTAGGATGATTTTTAATGTGGACAATCTGTATGTACAGGGTGTGGGAAACATATAAGATAGACTCTTATACAGAGTGAAGGTTCGCTTTAAAACTTGATAAATGAAATAAGTTTCTGCTTACCGGAAGTGGCATAGAGAAGGGAACAGGCACTTTCTGAGAGTATAAGTTCATCGGAATTGGCACAAATATGGGCACCGGAATAGGCAACACAATGACCTGTGGTTTCCATTCCTCATCTATGGTATGAAAGAATAAATGTGTAATGGGACTCAGGGAAGTAAGTATATACACGCAAAGATTTCTGTACAATATTTCAGAAATCCAATTTTTTCCAGGTATGCTATGACCAACTTAATGAACAAAGATCTTCAAAAGACCAGGGACACAGACTGCAATACAAACTTTACCAGGGTTCTAACCCTTAACCACATTATCAAAAAAATGTTTTTCTTCTTTTCGACCTTTACTTGAATCTTAAAATAAAGAAAAAAAAATCTGATTATCCCCCTTAACCAGCGGTAGAGCACAATATTAACCGCCAACAGACATACAGACCTGTCTGACAATTTTTAGTCTTCGTGTCCACTCGACAAGACACCCCCCGGTTCTGCATTAGTGGTTTGCACATGGCAGCTTTGTTTTTGCGTGGCACGGTGGAACTAGGTGGTGGTGGAGGAGCAGAGGCAGTTTGTGGGGATGGTGGTTTCGGAGAAGCCTAAAAATGCATAAAGCCTTGCATGAAAAGGAGACACAGAAATGTAAAAATACCTATGTTTAATTAGCATGTAGATCACCAAGAAACAGTGAAAAAATGGATTCTAATATAGAGTTTGACACAGTGATATATTGCTACCATTGCAACAAGTCCCGTCCCTGAAAGTGCTATTAAAACAGTGGAAGCATTCAGGAACCACGGCATCTTAGCCAAAAAGTCATAGAGCGGAGTTGCAGAGCTGCAAAGCGGATAAAAGGCACCAACCCTCTGCTGACCAAGTCCTCCTCTGGCATAAACATCAGCACATACCCCTGGACTTAGAATAGTGTAGCCGTTTCATTTAAGCCCCAAGACTTACCCTGTTGATTTCAGACTTTGATTGTGAATTTGTCTGAGTCTTTGTTCCTACAGATTGACCTGTAAAAACAAAATGCACAATTAGTGTTTCATACAAGGAAGAAAACCTCCAATACACTGAACTGCACTTGTTCAATCACCTTTTTTACTGTGCAGAAGACTTTCGGGACCCTTTTGCGTGTCTAGATTGGGCTGATTTTGTTGGTTGTAGAAACGTAGAAGGCATTGCTGATTGCAAAAATGTTTTATCTCGCCACGCCAATGAATTGTTTCAACCAGTTTACCTTGCCGTTTGCAGGCATGGCATCTCGCTGCCTGTGGAAAGAGAGGTAATACCTAGCATTAAGGCATTTTAAAAAACAACAAATTAAGCATAAACTAAAGCTAAAAGGGATTGAAAAAAAAAAATACAATTCTGTGATTACTCACCTTTAGAATTGGTATTATACGTATACAGTACGTCCTGTTCCAGAATATTCCTTACACATGGGTAATACATCCACAAGATGGCGCTGGACTGCAGAAAACATCTTGTGGCTCCTCCTGGCCCTATATAAGCCAGGGACCTCCCACAAATTCCCCAGTATTTACAAGCAGTTAACAAGAAGTCAGGAGAACAATAACCTCAAAAATGAACATATGAACAATCACCATACAGAGGTAAATAAGAATAATGATAACAAGGGTGGGGTGGAACAGGACGTGCTGTATACGTATAAGACCAATTCTACAGGTGAGTAATCACAGAATTGTATTATTCTAAGTATACAGCACGTCCTGTTCCAGAATATTCCTTACACATGGGACATCCAATAGCAGTGTAAGGTAGGGTGGGATCCCCAAAAGTAACAGCAGACAGTTCAAACCACTGCAAACTGCAGAATTTGTGGCCAAAAGCAGCATCAGCTGAGACCTTAACATCAACCTTGTAAAACTTAGAAAAAGTATGAACAGAAGACCAAGTGGCGGCCTCGCAAACTTGTTCAACAGAAGCTTGGTGCTGAAAAGCCCAAGAGGCACCAATAGCATGAGTAGAATGAGCAGCAAGGCGGAAGGGAGGCTCCTTCCCCTTAGCAGAGTAGGCCTGTATCACAGCCTGACAGATCCACTTGCTGATAGTGGACTTAGCTGGAGCCAGACCCTTCTTAGGTCCAGACGGGAGCACAAAAAGAGAATCAGTCTTCCTGAAGGATTCAGTAGCCACCAAATAGAACATCAGAATCCTGACCACATCCAGAGAATGTAACACCCGCTCCTTAGGATTACTAGGATTGGGGCAAAGAGAAGGCAATGCAACCAATTCTGACTTGGACGGCCACGTCCCTTTCCTCTATTCCATGCATTCCCTCTAGGGGCTGAAAAGGCCGACCCTCTACCGGATCTAGACCCCCGAAAGGAAGGGTTAAAAGAGGCCACTCCACGAAAGGAACGACATTGTTTCTTACATCTAAGGCAGAAAGTACAAAAGATGCAAACATCTCACATCGCTTAAGAGCGACGTACTCATCAGAGGCCGGATCAAGCCCTGAGTAATTCATTAGGTCTCTCACAACAGACCTAATAGCCACTGTCATGAGCGCTGAAGCACCAACAGGCAGCAAGGCCGAGCCCACACTGGAAAAAGCGTGGCACGCCATTTGATCAATACGCTTATCCTCTCCATCTTTAAGTGTAGTGCACAGAAGAATTGGATAAATTAAGCACAGGGGCATCCACCCATGAGCAGAGTATCTTTTAAAAATCCAGTCTCTCAATTAATTAATTAATGCATAGATGGCCATTGTATGCTTGCGCACACATAGGAATTTGTCCTCCGCATTTAACCCAACCGTGCAGGGAGTGTACACATGCCCAGAGCGGTGGGCACAGGTGGTGATGACAGTAACCGACACTTAACAGTATCAGCTGGGAAGGGATATTTCTTGTCCCAGCCCAAGGGAATGGCAGGAAGCCGCGCAGGCTTCACCCATTCTTTAACAATAATTTCATCAAAATTCTTTTGATTTGGAAATTCTAAACGAGGTATCCACAACACTAGCTTCACCCTGCTCAATCACAGTACCAACAAATTGCTGTTCATCAGAAACATCTGATTCCTCATATAATTCTCCTTCTTCTAACTGAGAAGGATCAGACTAATAAAGCATTTCACAATTATCCGACTCACTTACCGGAACGGCCTGAGTCAAATGTTTCCTTTTAGCCGAGGCCTTCTTGGCCACAGAGCTAGACATTAATTTTTCAAGATGAGCCAATCTGGCACATAAATCAGAATGCGACTCACCACCCATGACAATATCACTGGGGGTACGGACAAGACATGGCGGAGTAAGAGATAAGGCAGAAGCTGCAGACGCCGAAGCCTGGGCCCCAGTTTGCTGCATAATAGTTAATTGAGCACAAGGTACGCAAAGAATTGCGTTATCCCCAACAAGGGATGCCCCACATCCAAAACATTGCCGAGTCTGTGCAGAGGGAACTGCATGCCTGTTGTCCTGAGATGCCTCCATATGGTGTTTAGTATTATACTATAATTGATTATAGTCGGCAAGTATATATGGGATTTACGCAATTGCTACCCGGGATGCCCCTTTAAATAGTCTCAAGTGGGAGGATATTAACACAAATGGACCCCCAAATAAGGCTTTAAGGGCTAAAGACCAGGAGAAACCCCTTTTAAAATAAAGAGTTCCCACCTACAAAGAAAACAGTCACCAATGCACACAATACAATAAATGACAAAGCATGAAAAAAATGGCAGAAAACTCCCTTCAGCAAGCTGAGGGGTACTCACAGCACCAGGAAATCAGCTTGCACCATGAGGGAAGACCATAGGGAAGCCAGGAGCCAGGCAGACAAAGAACACACCAGGGTGCTCTGAATGAAATGATACTGTGTGCCTAAGTCCTGCCCACCCCCAGAATCACATGACCAAGAATGGAGGGAAATTCAAATCTGAACACAGCCAGAAACAAAGAGCTTTAAAAGGTAATCAAAAAAAGAATGCTGCCTAGACAGAGATAGGAAAATCTAAATAAAACATATCCTATTAAATAGTATAGTAAACATACATAAGATTATATTTATATATTTTTTTTTTCAATTTGTGTGCATGGTGACAAATAAGCCCAGATAACGCCCCCCCCCCTCCTTTTTACCCCAGCAGGGTAAAGGAAAACTAAAGGGGAGAGGATAGAAATGCACCCATAAGGCACAAGGGGATTATAAAGGGACAGGGGAATCCCATGCCGGGAACACCAACCCGGAAACCGCCTACCCACATTTGGGTCTCACGGAGGAGTAAAAACTCCTGTATACACCAGAAGGTGTATGTATCTACCTTTGCCTGAACCATACAGCCAGGGCTGGGAGGCATACAATATAACCAAACAGGTTTAAAGAGTTTCAGACAGAAACGGAGAAAAAAAGGGGCCGGGAGCAAACCTGGCTACCTGCAGCTTGAAGGAGAGTCATCTTCTGAATGCTTCGCCGACTGCAGAGACGAAAAGACTGAGGAATAGTGGGAGGAACCCAGTACTTATGGACCAGGAGGGGCTCCTTTTTCCATGTCATCTCTGGAACCCTCTACAGGCCGGGTTCCCAAAGGTCATGAATATTTGGAAGTGGGGTGTGTGACATACTAGGAATACATCATCCGCAGAGGCCCCCCCCCAAGAGCGTGAATCGCGCCCACATGATCCCGCCGTCCAATGACGGCGCAGCAGAGTCTGAGGTAATGTCGCCGCCGTCCGCGGAGCGCTGTACAAACGTGCAGCAGCGGCTGCCCGTAAACAACACATTAAGCAAGACATGCAGGATACAACAATATCAATTCTGGCACAAGCAAGTGAACATTCAGGCTGTACTTGACATACCGCACACATGCGCAAGCCCCCATCTCTCCCCCCCCCTCCCCAGGGATGAGCGAAGGAAGTGGGGGTTAAACCTGAAACTAAATGAGAGGAGGGGGCATAAACCTAAGGGGGGTAGGGACTAAAGGGAAACCCCGGGAGTGGGCATCCCACAAGGCTCACCACAGGCCTATACCGCCTACCCTGTCAAAGCAGGGAGTGCGGACGGAGCAGCGCTCCTCAAGCACCTAACCCGGGTGCTGTCCTACCTTCACCCGAACCAGTCAGCCGAGGCTGGGAGGCAGTGGGTCCAGAACGGGTGGTAATAGTTCTGCAGTCCAGCGCCATCTTGTGGATGTATTACCCATGTATAAGAAATATTCTGGAACAGGACGTGCTGTATGCTTAGAATAAGTTTATACTCTTTTTTTTCCCCCCACATAGCTCCTGTGTGTGGGTCCAATGTGCCTGTCCAGCTCCAGAAAACGTACCGAGGGCGATTTAGTCTCCCAGCCTCTTTCGGTGGCTTCCTGGGGGCCTTGTTACCACCCCAACATGCTTACTATTTGAGCTGGCTTTTTTTCTGCATTGTAATTGCTCTATGCAACACAGATGCAGAGGCGACAAAGCTCAGAGAGCCATATATTGGGATGTTAGGTAAAGCCTTGGGATGGGCCATCTCTCCCTCCTGCTGATAAAAAATAAGAGGAGTCATTCTGAAAAGCCTGCCAGCTCCCTGCTGAGAGGTCCATTTTGGTACATTACTTAAAGGGCCAGTCCAGCCTAACTATCTCTTATAGTTCATGGGAGCAGCCATGATGGAATAACTGCATAACTGCACCATTATCTATTGACAAAGCACTACTCCTCTCAATAGAAGACAATGGTGTGGCATTGTGCAGTAATTACATCAAGGCTGCTCACATGAACTATAAGAGATAGTTAGGCAATGGTGCGGCATTGTGCAGTAATCACATCAAGGCTGTTCCCATGAACTATAAGATATTTAGGTTGGACTGGCCCTTTAAGTAATGTAACAAAATGGATCTCTCAGCAGGGAGCTGGCAGGCTTTTCAGAATGACTCCTCTTGTACCAGTTAGACTGGACAGGCCCTTTAAGCCAAAAAGTGATTTATCTATTTTGATTTGTTTCTATCAAACAGCTATGATACTTTTTAAAGCAACCATGAGCCTATTAATGGAATGTAAAAAGCTTACACTGCAATGTGTGCATTGTGCTCGGATCTGCTCAAGTCCCTTCATCCAGGAGCTCATCTAATACGAGCAGATCCAAGCGAATTAGTGGCCGCATGCCCCCTGGTGGCACGCGCACTGCTAGAGGGAGATCGTGAATGCTCACGCATTCTTCATTAGAGCGGGAAAGGAGGTGAGTTTATGGGCAACCTGGGGAGTTTCCCACAGCGGGGCATCCTGATTCTGGAATCAATTGGCCGGAAATCTTATAGATTCCTGAGCCAATCTCTGTGGGTTTTGGTCCACTTTAATCATATGACCAACGGAAATCATTATGTGTAAGCCCACTGGGAAATCCAGACTGGTCACTGGCAGTCACACAACTGTGACTGCCAGCTACTCGTGAATGAGGACGTATTTAACATATGGGTATAGGATCACTTTAATGTTCAAACCAGGGCCCAGTCATATTTAGTTATGTCATTGGTATATAGTGTTTTTTTTCCTCAAATATAATTAGTGTCATTTTACAAATAGAAAAAGCATGTAGGAGTGTTGCCTGCACAGTCATGCAGTTAAATAAGCTAAGTACACAGATAAGAAACATAGTTGCTCCAATATGTATTATAAGACAATGGCATCGATTAACAAAGAGTTGAAAAAAACTCATGGTCTCATGAGAAAAAAAAGACAATTCTGTGAGTACTCACCTGTAGAATTGCTTTTGCTATGCATGGCACGACCTGCTTCCAGAAGTCCTTACGTATGGGTTATTCCGCCACAAGGTGGCGCAGTGTACTGCAGAAGAGTTGTGGCTCCTCCCGGTACCATATAAAAACGGAATCACCAAAGACTTATCCAGTGTTGACAAGCAGTTATTCAAGAAACCGGGAGATAATAAAAGTAAAAAAAAGTAACAAACCCCAACTAACTTGGAACAATCACCATAAAGAGGCAACCAAGAATAACGATAACAAGGGTGGGGTAAAGCAGGCCATGATATGCATAGCAAAAGCAATTCTACAGGCGAGTACTCACAGAATTGTCTTTTTCCTATAGCATGGCACGGCACGGCCTGCTTCCAGAAGTTCTTACATATGGGACGTCCAACAGCAGTGTCCGTAAGGTAGGGTGGGATTCCCAAAGAGTAACAACAGGCAGTTAAAACCACTACTGCCTGAAGTACCTTGCGGCCAAAAGCAGCATCAGCTGAGGCCTTAAAGTGGACCAACACCCAGGATTTTGACTATCCTGGGTATTGGTCCACTTCCGCGGGGCACCCCGATCGTGGGTGCCCCACTGTGTGAAACCCCCCCAGAAAGCCCCGAAAACTCACCTGACCCGGCTCCCACGTGACTCACTCGTCCAATCGCCGCCGGACAAGGAGAGGCAGCGACGGACAAGCTGAGCGCGGGCAGCCGCCGCCTCCAGCGCCCTCTTACATTCACGAACAGCCGGCGCGGGTGCGCGCCCTGCTAGAGGGACGCACGGGAGGCGGCGGCAGCCCACGCATGCGCCGCTGGAACGAGGATCAGGTAGGATTTTCGGGGATCTGGGGGGGTTTCACACAGCGGGGCACCCCCGATCAGGGTGCCCCGCAGTCAGGGAGCTGATCGGTCCGGGAATCTTATAGATTCCCGGGCCAATCAGGGGAGGGTGTTGGTCCACTTTAACATCAACCTTGTAAAACTTGGAAAAAGTTTGAACAGAAGACCAAGTTGCGGCCTTACAAACTTGTTCAACAGAAGCTTGGTGCTTAAAAGCCCAAGACGCGCCAATAGCACGAGTGGAATGAACAGTAACCCTAAAACGAGGAACCTTCCCCTTGGCAGAATAGGCCTGCTCCACTCCGCTGATAAACCCTTCCTAGGTCCAGCAGGAAGAACAAAAAGAGCATCAGATTTCCTAAAAGCCTCAGTAGCAACCAAATAAAACTTCAGAGCCCTGACAACATCCAAAGAGTGAAGGGTCCGCTCCTTGGAATTAGCAGGGTTAGAAGAAGACAAAACAATGTCCTGATTGAGATGAAAGGCAGACACAACCTTAGGTAAGAAATCCAGCTTAAGCTGAAAAACCACCTTATCCTGATGCCGCTCAAAATAAGGAGGTTTGATGGAAAGCGCCGCCAGCTCAGAAACTCACCTGACCGAAGTAATGGCCACCAAAAAGGCCACCTAAAGAGTCAGAATGGGCAAAGCAGCCCCACGGATAGGCTCAAAGGGAGGACCCTGCAGAGCAGACACCAGATTCAGGTCCCAAACCAGTAGCATAGGCTTACGTGGCGGACGCACATGAGTAACTCCCTCGAAAAAAGTCTTATTTTGGCAAAGGATCTTTGGAAAAAAATTGCTAGAGCTGACACCTGTCCCTTGAGGGTACTAAGTTGAAGGCTTGAATCCAAACCATGTTGCAAAAATTCCAGAATCCTGGGGATAGAAAACACCTGACAAGGAAGAGACCTGGACTCACACCAGGCTATGTAAGCATGCCATATCCTGTAGTAGATAAAGGACGAGGACTTCTTCCTAGCCCTAATAATGGTATCAACAACAGAAGCCGGCAAGCCCTTATCCATCAAGATGGAGGTTTCAGCAGCCAAGCCGTTACAGCCAGCGTTTGTAAATTGGGATGGCACAGCTGTCCCTGAGTGAGCAGATCTGGATCCCTGGGTAAGACATACTGATCTACTACCAACTGCACGACGTCTGCGAACCACACCCTCCTTGGCCAACAGGGGGCCACCAGAATAGCTGGTACCCCTTCCTGGGCTATCTTGCGCAGCAACCTGCCCAGCAGAGGAAAGGGAGGTAACACAGAGGAGCCGAAACTCCGTCCAAGGCATTGCTAGCGCATCCGTGGCGAAGGCCAGAGGATCTTGTGACAAGGAGACAAACCTGGGAAGCTTGTGATTGTGGCGGGACGCAAACAGGTCCACATCCGGCTGACCCCAGCGGTGACACAGGGAGTGGAATACCTTGTTGCTAAGGGACCATTCCCCCAGCCGAGACGTCCCCCTGCTCAGGGAGTCTGCCTCCTGGATCTCAGCCCCCGGAATGTAAACACCCGAGATGCAAGGGACATTCTCTTCCGCCCAAGACAGTATCAGGGACACTTCATTGAGGGCTCGCTTGCTCCGAGTCCCTCCCTGATGGTTGATGTAGGAAACCGCCGTCTGGTTGTCCAAGCGGATCTGAACAGCCCGACCCCGAAGGTGTGTGGTCAGCTGAGAAAGAACCACCCTGATCGCCCTCAGTTCCAGGACATTGATGGGAGCATGGGCCTCCTGGGGGCCCCACCGACCCGGGAACTGCAGAGACTTCCAAAAGCCCCCCCCCCCCCCCCCAACCGGTCAGACTGGCATCTGTGGTGACAGTTTCCCAGCACGGAGGCAGAAAGGTCCTGCCCACTAGAAGGTTCCCGCCACCACTAGAAGAGTCCAGCCATCACGAGAGGGACTGTCTAGCCAGGGGGGACAAAAATTCCTGATCCAGGGACACAGGGTCCCGATCCCAAACTGACAAGAGGTGCAACTGAAGAGGTCTCATGTGAAACTGAGCAAAGGGGACCGCCTCGAAGCTTGCCGGATGGAAGGATGGGGACATAAGAGCAGAGTCTGTGCCTGCTTCTGAAGGCCCTCCACTTTCTGCTGAGGCAGGAATACCTTGACCTGAGAGGTATCCAGAGTCATGCCCAGAAAGGACCTCACCAAAGACGGAGACAGTGAAGACTTGGGATAGTTGATCACCCAGCCGAAGGACTCGATTAAAAGACTGAGCCGCAATCAGAATGTCGTCCAGGTAAGGGAGGATGCGAATGCCCCGATTCTGCAGCAGAGCCATCACGCCCGCCAGCACCTTGGTGAACACCCGAGGGGCCGAGGTGATACCAAACGGTAAGGCCACAAACTGGTAATGCTGATCCTCTAGAGCGAACCTGAGAAATCTCTGATGTTTTGGAAAGATTGGCACGTGAAGGTAGGCATCCTTGATGTCCACGGATGTCATGAAGTCGCCCGGGCGCAGGGTACTGACAGCCGAGCCTAGAGTCTCCATGGGAAAGTGCTTGAACCTGACAAACTTGTTGAGACCCTTCAAGTCCAGGATGGGCTTCAGGGACCCATCTTTTTTGGGGACCGTGAACAGATTGGAGTAGAATCCTCAAACCCGTTCCTGGGAAGGCACCAGGCAAATGACTCCTGACTCCAACAGACGTTGAACCCCAAGGCGCAAACCCTGAGCTGAAAGAGGGTTTTGAGACATCCGGGATCTGAGGAATCTTGGGGACAGCCAGGCTACAAACTATCTTGTAACCGTAGGACACCACCTCCTGAATCCACCGGTTTGAGACGCGGAGCCTCGAGATGTGAGCAAAGAGCCGAAGCCGCCCCCCCCCCCCACCCGTATGGGTGAGGGCGCCTCCTCATGCTTGAGGGAGCTTGGGAGAAGGTTTGGGCTTGGAACCCCATGAGAGACCGGGACGACCGCGTGGTCTGCCACGGCCCCAAGGATCCCTGCGGGTCCCCGAAAAGTGGGAGCCACAACCTCCTCTGGGAGCATGAAAGGAGGGGAGGGAAGGGGAGGGCCCCCAGAAAGGCCGAGGCTGCCTCCTACGCTGAGGCAGCCTACCATCCTTGGCTAGAACATCCAGACGCTCGCCAAAGAGCCGCAGCCCCGTAAAGGGGAGCCCAGTGAAAGCCTTCTTAGAGCTGGGAAGCGAAGCGGGTAGCCCAGCCTGAGCCGCAACGCTACCCTGGGCGCACGGCACGCACACCGCGGCACTGTTACTCATTGGGGATGGCCCGCACATGGCACACAGCCGGGATTGCCCCGAAGGACCCCCAAGCACGCTATACCCAGAAGCCTCCATATGGTGATTAACACAGGCGCAATAGGCCAACACAGAGTAAGGGCTAATAAAAGCCACACGGGATGCCCCCCCAAGGGATGCCCCCATAAGCCAGTAAGGGAAGATGAGGGAGGATAAGGGGTAGGAGCGGGAGAAATCACAACCCACAGTTGTCCCGCCTAAAAGACATAAGAAAAGACACATAAGCATCCTGCAGCACATGCCCCAAGGAAACCAAGAAAACCCCGGAAGGGGACTCACGGACCAAGCAGGCCAAAGGCACCAGCCGCCAGACCACAGGAGGAAGCGACAACAGCCAAATCACCGCCGCAGCTCCAGGAGGAAGAAGGGCCCCAGACGCGCAGCAGAAGCAAAATGGCACCGGCAGAGGAACCTTGAGGGGTGGGCCGCAGGAGGACGACGCGATACGCGTAATCCAAAGCCCCCCCCCCGAAAGAGCGCGAAAACAGCGCTCACGTGACCGCGGCGACGTCACACAGCTAAAATACAACTCTGTGAAGTACTCACCTGTAGAGTTGGTATTATACGCATACAGCACGTCCTGCTCCAGTAGTAGTAATAACATGTGGGTAGTCCTCCGCCGCCGTGCACTGCAGACATGTAGAAAACAAGCTCCTCCCGCCCTTCATATACCGAGGGACCTCCCACAAATCCCCAGCATTGAAAAGCAGTGAGAAATAAAGACCAGGAGAAAGCAACCACCCAAAACTGGCAAACTATCAAAAGATAACAATCACCAACAGGGGATCCAGAACAAGGTGAAACAGGGTGGGGTGGAGCAGGACGTGCTGTATGCGTATAATACCAACTCTACAGGTGAGTACTTCACAGAGTTGTATTATTCTAAGCATACAGCACGTCCTGCTCCAGTAGTAGTAATACCATGTGGGACATCCAATAGCAGTGTCCATAAAGCAGGGTGGGATCCCCAACAGAAGGCAGCAGCAAGCAGTAGTAAAGGTATGTACAGAAGACCAAGTAGCGGCCTTGCAAACTTGTTCAACAGAGGCCTGGTGCTGAAAAGCCCAAGAAGCCCCAACAGCTCTAGTAGAGTGAGCAGTAAGACGAAAGGGGGGAGTCTTCCCCTTGGCAGTGTAGGCTTGAACAACAGCCTGACGAATCCATTTACTGATGGTAGACTTGGCGGGAGCCAAACCCTTCCTAGGCCCATGAGGCACAACAAATCCGTCTTCCTAAAGGCCTGTGTGGTCACCAAGTAAGATTTGACACACCTGACCACATCCAAGGAATGCAAAACCCTTTCCTTAGGGTTACTAGGATTAGGGCACAAGGAAGGAAGTACAATATCTTGATTCAAATGAAATGCAGACACAACCTTAGGCAGGAAGTCTGGCTTGAAGCGAAACACCACCTTGTCCCGGTGTCTCTCAAAATAGGGAGGCTGAATAGACAAAGCAGCCAACTCAGACACACGTCTGACCGAAGTAATGGCTACCAGGAAGACAATCTTGATCGTGAGCACAGCTAGGGCGGCCTCATGGATAGGCTCAAAAGGAGCCCCCTGTAGGGCCGACAACACCAAGTTCAGGTCCCAAACAGGAACCATAGGTTTCTGAGGGGGGCGCACATGAGTGACCCCCTGAAAGAAGGTCTTGATAATCGAGTGATGGGCAAAGGTCTTCTGAAAGAAGATGGACAGGGCCGAAACCTGGCCCTTCAAGGTACTGAGCTTGAGACCTAAGTCTAGGCCATGTTGTAAGAACTCCAGCACCCTGGATACTAAGAATTCCCGGCAGGGAAGAGACCTGGATTCACACCAGTCAATGTAAGCCCGCCACACTCTATAGTAGATAGCAACAGAAGTCTTCTTCCTGGCTTGGACCATGGTAGCCACCACAGATGCCGACAAACCTTTTTCCCTCAAGATGGCGGTTTCAATAGCCAGGCCGTCAAAGCCAGCGTTAGTAAATTGGGATGGCGTAGAGACCCTTGGGTCAGAAGATCTGGTGACCTTGGCAGATCGCACTGATCTACCGCCATGTGAACCACGTCTGCGAACCACACTCTTCTTGGCCACCTTGGGGCCACCAGAATCGCGGGTACCCCTCTGCCCAGAAGGGGAATTGGTAGAAACACATACAGGAGCCGAAACTCCTTCCAAGACAGTGACAGGGCATCCGTGGCCAGAGCCAGAGGATCCTGAGACAGGGATACAAAGCTCGGGAGCTTGTGATTGTGTAGTGACGCAAAGAGATCCACGTCCGGTACACCCCAACGGTGACAAAGTGACTGAAATACCCTGTTGCAGAGGGACCATTCCCCCTGACGGGACGACCCCCTGCTCAGAGCATCTGCCAGCAGATTCTCCGTCCCTGGAATGTAGACAGCCGATATGCATTGCACATTGGTCTCTGCCCAAATTAGAATCAGAGACACCTCCTGGAGAGCGCCCTTGCTCCGGGTTCCTCCCTGATGATTGATGTAGGCTACGGCCGTCCTGTTGTCTGACCTGATCGCCCCGAGTTCCAGGACATTGATAGGAAGATGGGCCTCCTGAGGGCCCCACCTCCCCTGGAAGCGCAGGGACTTCCAGAAACCCCCCCAGCCCGAAAGACTGGCATCCGTCGTGAGCCAGGAAGGATCTGCCCCTTGTCAAATTCCTGTGGTCCAACTACCACGCAAGGGATTGTCTGACCGAGGGGGGGGGGGGGGGGGGGGGATCACCCAGCTGTCGTCCAAAGAAGCTGGGTCCTTGTTCCATACTGACAGAAGGTGAAGCTGCAGAGTTCTCAGATGAAACTGGGCAAAGGGCACCGCCTCGAAGCTTGCCACCATCGAGCCCACCAACTGCATTCCCTGCCGTATGGAGGGATGAGGGTTCGCGAGAAGGGATCTCGCCTGGGTTGTCAGAGCTTCTACCTTCTGCGGAGGAAGGAATATCCTTGACTGAACCGAGTCCAGAATCATCCCCAGAAACGGGGTCACTGAGGAGGGGGACAGAGAGGACTTTGGGTAATTGATCACCCAGCCGAAGGACTCCAGGGTGGATACCACCGACCGAGTGTCCAGCTCTGCCTGCCGCAGAGACTGAGAGGTGATGAGAATATCATCCAGGTATGGCAACACGCGTATGCCCTGTAGTCTTAAGACAGACATCACCCCTGCCAGCACCTTGGTGAAGACCCTGGGGGCCGACGTAAGGCCGAAAGGGAGGGCCACGAACTGATAGTGCTGATCCAACAGCGCAAATCTGAGGAACCTTTGGTGCCCTGAAAACACCGGTACGTGCAGGTAAGCTTCCTTGATGTCCACAGATGTCATGAAGTCCCCTGGACGCAGCGAGGCGATGGCCGAGCGCAGAGTTTCCATACGAAAATGCCTGCTTCTGACAAACTTGTTTAGGATTTTCAAATCCAGAATGGGTCTGACTGACCCGTCCTTTTTGGACACCGTGAACAGGTTGGAATAAAGCCCCGTGCCCCTTTCTCTTGAGGGGACCTCGCAGATGACCCCGAGCTCCAGAAGGTCCTGCACCGCCAGCATCAAGACCCGAGCTGAGGCAGGATCCTGCGGGATCCGAGACCCAACGAACCTGGTAGGGGGCAGCACCGCAAATTCTATCTTGTAACCGGAGGAGACTACCTCCTGAATCCACCGGTCTGGGACGAGGCGTCTCCAGACATGCTCGAAGTGCTGTAGACGTCCCCCCACCCTGACGGGCGAGGGCACCCCTTCATGCCTGGGGGGTCTTGGGGGGGGGGGTGCTTTGGGCTTGGGACCCCAGGAGGAGCCTGGACGGCGTCCTCTGTTCTTGTTCCAGGGTTCTGAGCGCGGCCCAGAGAAGGAAACCCCTTTACCTTGCTTGGTCCCCCGGTAGGGGGTAGAATGGGAGCTTGGACCACGAAAGGGCCGAATCTGACGCTTGCGCAGCTTGCCCCCTTTGGCAAAGATGTCTAATCTTTCTCCAAACAGGCGCAGTCCTTTGAACGGAAGCCCCGTAAGGGCCTTCTTGGCGACATTGTCAGCAGCCCATTGGTGTAGCCAGACCGCGCGGCGTATAGCTACCACCAGAGCAGAGGATTTAGCACTCAGCTTAATAGCATCGTCCGATGCAGATAGGATATAATTCACAAAGGTCTCACAGGTGGCCAGAGCATTGGCGGTATCAGAGGGCAAGTCATCCGCCCCTTCCAGAGCAGACTTAACCACAGTCCTGAGCGCCACCGCCGTGATGGCTAAGGCCCAACCCGGGGGGAGTGACGCTCCCCCGAAGGCAAAGGCGTGACAAGCCAATTGATCAACTCGCCGATCCTCTAGATCCCGCAGCGTAGTAGTGTCAGGGGAGTGCATAATAGAGGTATTGGACAGACTCAGAATCGGGGCATCGACCTCGGGCGGCGATGTCCAGCACTTAACCAGATCGGCAGGAAATGGATACTTCTTATCCACAGCCTTGGGAATCCCCTGGAGTTTACTGGGATGTTCCCATTCCTTCAGCACTAGGTTATTAAAGTGAGTTTGTTCAGGAAACTCCAACCGCACCCTAGCAGTATGAAACAGATCGCCCCGCTGCCGAGGTGCCGCGGGAGGGGGAGAGAGGGATAAAACATCAAAGATCTGAGACAACAGTCTGTCAATGTCATCCTGGGACCAAGGATCAGAGCCAGACTCCTCCTGACTCCTGGGCTCGTCCTCGTAAGGATCCTGAGTCAGATAGGAGTTCCCCTTCCTCTGATAAGGACTGAGTATAGGAAAGCAGCACATCATCAGATTCTACAGGGAGAATAGTAGCTTCAGGGTTCAAATGACGCTTTTTGGCAGTGGCCTTGCGCGTCATGGAGCCAGCAATAAAGCTTTCCACACTGGCCAATCTAGAGGCCAAATCAGCATGAGAATCCCCACTAGAATTGGGGGTTATGCTCAAGCTAGGGGGAGTAGGGGAAATAAGGCGAGGTGCGGGCCCAGCCTCGGAAGAGGTGGGGAGACCGGCTAGCGTCTGTTGAGCACAAGGTACGCAGACCCGTGACTTGTCACTGCTGCTAGGTGAAACCCCACAAGCTGCACACAGACGGGCTTGTCCCAGGGGGACCCCGTCCGCGATGTCCTGGGATGCCTCCATATGGTGATTATTAACTTCAATGTGCCAGTAGGGATTGACGCTTTAAGCAACCCTGGATGCCCCTATAACCCGCTGGGAAGTGGGAGTAAAATCTGAAAAATGATCTGGACTGGGCGCTACGTCGGACTAGGGAAAGCCACCGGTTACCGCTGTCTGAAAGACACAAGGGGAAAGAGGGGTGTCAGAGCCGAGCGCGAGGAAACAGCTAGAAAAAGGGTCGCCCACGAGGGCACTTACAGTCTGCGAGGGGAGGACCGTCTTCACCACGCGCATGCAGGAAGGAAATGGCACCCAGCGAACCTCGAAGGGCGGGCAATAGCGGTCGATGACGCGGAGCACGCCAGGCCGAACCACGTCTCCCCCCCCGGAGCGCGCGAAGTTAGAAGGCGCGCAGCCAATCAAGAGAGAATGCAGCTACGTCAGCATCACTTCAGAGAAGAGGATGAAGTGAGCAAGGGAAATTGAAAAACGCCGTAGCTTCCCCAAAACGTGCTGCTGTGTGCGCGTAAGGCACAGTAAAACGCTGCGGTCAGTTTAAAATTAAGCAAGTAAGGCGCGCTTTGACACCCAGTAGCTGTAAGAGACTAAAGTGTACTTAGGGCAAGGAGTAGGCCATCAACACTTTTTTCCCCACTAACGGGGGAATCTGGGAAGGAAGGTGACCCAATAGAGGGTTCACCGTTAGATGGGGCATGGGGGCACTAGTGCGGGAGGGGCATCCACTGAAGGCTCACCATTCGCCTTTAACCGCCTACCCTATGGAGGGGGATTGCGGTGGAGACTAGCTCCGTAAGCACACTAGGTGCTGCCTACCTTCACCCGACCAACGCAGCCCAGGCTGGGAGGCATATTCTTAACAAGAAGGACGGGTGGGAATAGTCCCGCAGGGCCTTGGGCTGTCAAGCCCCGCTCGCCTGCGAGAGCGTGATACTTCATGTCTTCGCAGTTCCAGCACTGCAGAGAATTCTGGGGATTTGTGGGAGCTCCCTCGGTATATGAAGGGCCGGGAGGAGCTTGTTTTCTACATGTCTGCAGTGCACGGCGCCGGAGGCGGAGGACTACCCACATGTTGTTACTACTACTGGAGCAGGACGTGCTGTATGCTTAGAATAAACGCCTCACAGTTATAGCCGGCGAAAACAGTTACAAAACAGAATAAAAAACAGTTAAAAGCACTCGCCACCCCCCTCCCCCCCCCCCGAACACAGGGAGGGGGGAAGGAGAGCGAACAGGCAGCGGCGAGAGCCCAGGCCCAGGGATGGGGGGCGGGACCCCAACACACCAGAAACAAGTCACAGTCCCCAAAACACTCACTCCCTCAGAAGTTAGGACAGGAACTCCGCATCCCTAGTAGGCTCACCATAAAGCCTATGGCTGGCTACCCTTTGTGGTACAGGGTCTGCGGCTCGAAGCAGTGCTCCTTGAGCACTTGACCCTAGTGCTCCTCTACCTTCACCCAATCCGTCAGCCGAGGCTGGGAGGCACAGAGGGTCCGGAAACGGGTGGAAATAGCCATGCAGGGCCGCAGGCTTGGTTGCCCCACTCACCTGCGCAATAGAAAGAGCCATCTTCTAACTTCGCAGAATCACTGCAGAGAGAACACTGGATAAGTCAATGGTGATTCCGTTTTTATATGGTACCGGGAGGAGCCACAACTCTTCTGCAGTACACTGTGCCACCTCGTGGCGGAATAACCCATACGTAAGGACTTCTGGAAGCAGGCCGTGCCATGCTATAGGAAAAAGCCTGATTTTTAGTGAATCACCAGATAAAATGACAATGAAAGTCAATGGCAATTTTTACTACAGCGTAAAAAGGAGTGAAAAGTTCAATATTTTTTTCAAGAGTAAAAAGTGCCATAACTTTCATTGTCTTTATCTGGTGATTTTTTTCAACTCTTAGTGAATCAAGGCCAATGTTTTCTGTGAGCTAAAGCTTTCAACATTATTCTATATTCTGCTATCCCCACCCAGTAGGTGAACTTTACCTTGAAGTACCAGAGTCGATACTTGCTCTTGCATTCTTCACTACAAAAATCCCATGTGCTCCCATCTAATTCTTCAGTGACTGCACGCTGACACGTTTGAGAACAGTATGTACAAGTTATACAGCACAAGCCCAAGTTTTTGGTAAAGTCTTGTTTGTATAGCAGCACGCAACCTGCACAAAATAAGAAACATGGAAACCTTAAGTGACCACCAAAAATCTACCCGATTTCCTACTAGACACATTTTTCAACAAAAAGCTTATAAAAAAAAAAAAAAACCTGTGCATAATCTATCCTTTTCAAAATCTAATAAAATGTGATACTAACCATCTACACAAGTACTATATACATACATATCAAATACTACCATGAATGTAGTTACGTGCATGCTTTAGTACAGAATGTAAGCTGAACACTAGCGACAGCCAAGGTTTTCCAAGGATATCATTTTGCTTTCAGGAACCCCGTTTGGGGAAATTCACCTTCAGTGATCAAACAGGTTTCAAATCTTTCCCATAATGGCTAGAGGTGTCTTTCTAAGAGAACTAGATAGAATACTTAGGACTACAATTGGCGAGGCATCACAAATCAATAGACCCACTTAACCCTATTATAGCAGGGACCCCTCCAGTTAAACTAGGAGCAAACAGATCTACCACAAAAGTAAAATCCTGTTTCCTCTAAGGGTCACTTCAGGGCCATGCCAAAAACTAATGCTGTAAAATCAGATTCCCTGGAACAAAAAAACTTTTCCACTCAAAGTTTGTTCCGTTAAGGTGATTGATAAAATGACAGCCAGGCTACTAAGTGGTGATATCTACCACCTGGCTGTGGCTAATGAACCCAAGTGTATCCGAATACCTCAGCCACTCTTGTAGGAAAGAGTACATTTAAGTACACACTTCTAGTTTCGTATGGTAGAGGACCCTGCCAAACAGATATGCTTTAGCTACAGCAACTGTGAGGTGGGCAATTGCAAAGCTATCCTGCTGCTGGCCTCTCCATTACACTGACTAGAGTACATCTCACTTTTTTGATGGCACCAGACACTATAGGACCGATTCAGCACCAGGTCAGAAAAGTTACTGCAGTTTTAATAGAAATCTGCCATTCACTTTTATTGTCTACCTTGGGGCTGATTCCGCACCAAGCGGAAATTTACATTAGGTTGCGGAATCAACCCCAAGGTAGAAAATTAAAGTGACTGGCAGTTTTCTCTCCTAAAAAGTAGTGATCATTAAAAAGGAATACAATCTCCCTGTATTCCTGGTCCCACCCTGCAGCCCCTTCCACCAGTAAACTTTGTGGGAGGGGCTGAATTCCAACTGTTTGGGTAGATATGTAAACACTCCTAATATGTGGGATAACCCACCTACTCCTTGCTAGATTGGTACAAGCCACCTACTATCACCTTGATAACTAATATTTCTACACATTTTTTGTTTTTGTCAAAAAAAAAAAAATTTACTAGAAAAATATATATCATGCATACATAAGTTCCTTTAAAATTTTACAGCCATACAATTTTCAAAACCAGTGTTGTAACACATAGCTGTGTATTATTTAGCGGATGTTTAAAACGTGTTTCACATGAGCTTCGTTAAGGAGGAATAAAGCCAGCTAGATTTCCCTGTACATTTTCATCTACTTTTGGAAGTCTGCTTCAAAGAAATTTCTTTGCCGTCATCATGATCCTTTTTATAAGTGTTCCTTATTGACATTCAGTAGGGGAGCGGGCTTTTCTATTTAACCCTCAGATTTTTCGTTTTTACATTAGCCTCTGCATGAGGTCTTTAATACGCTGGCTTCCCGTCCTCTGATATTCACTATGACAGCTCCCTCCTCACCTTCCTCCTAATGTGCTAAGTAACTTATGTATGCATGATATATATTTTTCTCGTCAAAAAAACTAAAAACTTTAACAAAAGAGAAAAATTTGTTGAAATATTTACTAATTATCAAGGTGGCTGACGCTAGACCATTTCTTGGTCCTTCAAAATGATAAACAAGGAGTCAGTCCTGTGAAAGGTCTGAGCGGAAACATACTACCTAAGAGCTTTCAGAGAACTCTCTCCTTATGGCTAGTAGTAGCAGGACAGAGAAGGAAGAACCACCTCTTCAATAAGATGAAAAGAAGAGACTACCTTTTGGAAGAAAGTCCTGCTTAAAGCGGAAGATCAACTTGTCTTTGTGTAGCACCAAGTAAGGAGATTTGGCCAATAAGGCTGCTAACTCAGAAACTTACCATATAGATATAATCACCACCAGATGACCTTAAGAGTCATTAAAAAAAACAGATATGCTTCTGCTACAGGTTCGTTTGGAGGCGCCTGAAGGGTCGATAAAACTAGACTCAGGTTCCAAGAAGGGAAGAGGCTTTCGGGGTGGATGCACATGGGTGACGAGCTGCATAAATGTCTTTATAAGCCGTCTCTGAAAATAAAATGGACAAGGCCGAGACCTATCCATTTTAACTGAAGACCCGCATCGAGCCACTTTTGTAAAAATTCAAGGAAATACAAGGAAAACATCGGGACATAAAGACTTCTCAGTCTCTATAGTAAATTTTAGACAAGCTATGCTTCCTGGCTGGTCTCAATAGCCAGGTCATCAAAGTAAGCACTTCCAACATTGGGGTGCAGAAGGGGTCCATGCACGAGAAGGTCCAGATGGTTGGGTGGGACCTCTTCACACCTCCCCAACCAGTTAGGCTGGCATATGTGGTGACAACTGTCTATACTACTGGAACAAAAGATTTGCCCACCTGAAGAGGATGGGGGCTCAGCAAACAGGCCACAGACCACCTTACCAGCATTGTCAAGTGAAAGGGGAGATCCAGGGACTCCCGAGTTCGGACCCCAAAAGAGAAGAGCTTTGATTGCAGTGGTCTTGTATGGAACTGTGCAAATGACACGGCTTTGAAGCAAGACACCATCAACCACAGCAGATGAATTCCCTGACGGATCTTCAGATGAGGGCTGACCAAGGGAGCTCCCACCTTGGCCTGAAGAGAGAGACTCTTGCTCCGGGAGAAAAACTTTGGCCCGTGTTGTGTATACCGTCATTCCCAGAAAATGTATCATTTTTGTGGGAATCAAATGCAACTTCGGGTAATTGATTATCCACCCAAAGTTTTCCAGAATTGACAACACTGTTTGTATGAGCCTCTTGAAATGACGGAGCTATGATTAATAGATCATCTACACCCCTTGCTCCTTAGAAGAGCCATAAGGGCTGACAAAACCTTTGTAAAAACCCTCGGAGCCACAAACTGGAAATGAAGGACATCTACTGCAAACCGCAGAATTTTCTGATGGCCTGAGAAGATTGGGATATGCAGGTATGCATCCCTTATATCCACTGTGGATAACAACTTCAGAATTGGGCGCACAGAGCCATCCCTCTTGGGGATTACAAATAGAATGGAGTAAAAACTGTTGGCCGGGGGACGAGACCGACCACTCCCAGTTGCAACAGTTGAATGCCCTCTTGATTCTGGGACAGCCTTGATGAAATGAATCTTTGAGGAGGCCTGACCCCCAACTAACCAGATGAAAACACTCTTGGATTAATGCATCTGAAACATGGAGTCTCCAAAAAGGGACAAAAGAGCAAAAGCAGTCCCCCAAATTCCTGGGAAGGCTTGGAAGGGGGTTTAGACTTATTCTGTCAGAAGGATCTGGCCTTGCTCGGGGTCTTAGGCTTATTTTTAAGTAAGCTTATTCTTACTATTCTCTCAGTCTATAGTTAAGTGAATCACTGCCATTGCGAAAAGGATAGAAATTAGCAGAGCCACAAAAAGCAGGCAGAGACTTCCTCTTCTGCGGGAGTCGAGTGGCCCTGCCCACATGGCCCTCTTCACAATATCATCCAGACGATCACCAAAAAGACAACCTCCTACAAAAGGAAGCCCTGTCAGAGTAGTCTTAGAAGTTGCAACAGCAGACCACTGCTTCAGCCATAGTGAACATCTCTGGGATACCAGTAGGGCAAAACTCCTGGCATTTAATCTAACAATATCATCCATAGCAGATATAACGTATTTGCAGACTTAACCAGTTGCGCACATAAACTTCGCTTAGACGAGCACAATTGGTTAGTCAGGCACTTGGTGTTCGCCCCAATGGCCTCAGCAGAGGCGTTGACAAAGAAACAACTGCAAAAGCCACATATGGAAGCTCATCAAGAATCTCCTTCTTGCGGGCATCCTTGATAATATAACCCTTGAGGCTGTCCACCCACATCTCCAGCACCCTACCCACACAATCAGTGGCTCAGGGGATTAAATAAAAAAAATACAATTCTGTGAAATACTCACCTGTAGAATTGGTATTATACGCATACAGTACGTCCTGCTCCAATATAATACTTACACGTGGGTAATCCTCCACCAGAGGGCGCAGTTCACTGCAGACATGCAAAAACAGGCTCCTCCCGACACTTCATATACCCAGGGACCTCCCACAAATCCCCAGTATTGAAAAGCAGTGAGAGAAGAAGCCGAGAGAAACCAACCACCAACTGGTAACAATAGTAATGATAACAATCACCATACAGGGGATCCAGAAAATGTAAAACCAGGGTGGGGTGGAGCAGGACGTACTGTATGCGTATAATATCAATTCTACAGGTGAGTATTTCACAGAATTGTATTCTTCTAAGCATACAGTACGTCCTGCTCCAATATAATACTTACATGTGGGACATCCAATAGCAGTGTCCATAAAGTAGGGTGGGATCCCCAACAAAAAAGGCACAGCAGACAGTAAAGGTGCTGTCACCTGCAAAACTTTGCTACCAAGTATGACATGAGCAAAGGCTCTAACGTCAATCCCATAACAAAACCTTTGAAAAGGTATGAACAGAAACAAGCAGCGGTCTAGCAACTTATTCAACAGAAAACCTGGTGCTGAAGGGCCAAAGGTACCCAAACACCAATAGAACGGAATAAAAAGAGAGAGGGAGATTCTTCCCCCTTAAAGGAATAGGCCAGTGTAACGGCCTAACCAGCCCAAAGGCAACAAACAGAAGCCTCGGTAAAACTTAGAACTCTCCCCAACGGGGAAATGAAAAACTGGTCTCCCGCCAGACAGGCGGGGATACTGACCCCTTCACTAACAAGGATCAGCAAGAAGCCAAAACCTTTACTCAGGACCAGGAAGGCAAACCATCCAAGTAAGATCAGTCCAAAGGGCGCATAGGCCCTGGAAGCAAACGAGATCAGGCGCATACATATGGAGGCGCCCGCAGACCCCAAAGGGCATCAGTCCCCCTAAGGGACAAGAAACAACCAGGAAAATTTCAACACCTGTTGAGGGAATGTAGACCCCTTGCTTCAGCATTATTAACAATAAGGCCCATAAGGACTTAAATAATGATCATGAAACACCACCTTGGACAAAAGGGTCCGACGTAAGGCGGAATACCACCACATCATGGTGTGTGTATAATATAATATATATATATATATATATATATATATATATATATATATATATATATATATATATATATTGAACGAGGGCTAAGTAATCAGAGCCACCTTCTCAGGCACACGTCTGACTGAAGCAACAGACCCCGGAGGGGCGACTTGAACTACAAAACAGCTCAGACAGCATCCAGAATAAGTCCCAAGGGAACAATCCGCAGGGCAAACAGAATGAAAATTGATCCCAACAGGGACCATAGAACTACTTGGGAGATGCCCCTGAGCAATCCCCAAGAGAACTCCTAACAAGGAAGACAGAACCAGACTTCTACAGGAAGGCAGACAGGACAGAACCTGAACCTTCAGAGCACCTAGATGGGGAGCCAACCCCAACCTATGCTGTAAAAACTCTAGAACCCTGGGTACCGAGAACGTCCAACAGGGGAGAGACCAAGACTCATGCCAATCAATATGGGTACACCATAACCCTCAATAGACGGAGGAAGAGGAAGCCAAGGAAGCTTGCTCCTAGCCCCCCATATACCAAGTCACCCAGAAGATAAGCCCGTCTCCAAGGGGTGAATGAATCAGCTGTCAAGCCCCAGACTAGAGTCTGTAGATTGGGACGACATAAGAAGGAGCCTGACAAGGGCAGAACCGCACTCCTGAGAGAGCGTACAGGTCCGCTGACCTCAGCAGAAGCATCTGTGAACCACAGTTCACTAGGCCACCCAGGGGCAATCAATCTCACGGGTCTCTATATCAGCACGACCGTGCGCAGAACCCCACATAGCAGGGTGAATGAAGAGAAGACATATAAAATAGAAAGTCTAGACATAAATTTACTAAGCCACCATGACCAGAGTCAGAATATTCTGGGGCAGTAAAAACAAGGGCAGAGCCCCTGTGATATAAGCGAGACCCCAAAGAGCCACCCTAGTTGGCTCTCAGAGGGACACCAGGATAGCACAACCTGCCACTGAAAGACATCCATTGGAGCGAATACCACTGAGGAGCAGGGGATGTAGACCCCCACCCAGATCAGGAACCTTCCAGGAGAATCATCCTGCTTCAAGCTCCAGACCAATAATAAAACAGGCCATTGTCTTCCAACAGGCCAAGAGTCCCCAAATAGACAGGTCCTAAAGAGAAGTCCAGCAGTATAGAGTCAACTGAAGGCTCATTGTTTTAACAAAGCCAGTAGGTAAGATGGACCCTCTAAGGGACCCTACCTAGGAACCACGGGGGGTTTTGGAAGAAATTCCCCCCCCCCCCCCCCTCCCGCGGATTGGTACCCAAGGTGACCATTCACAGGAAGATGCAAGCAAAGAAGGGGGTGCCCCCTGACAGGGTCCTTGAATATAACCAGCTCAAGAGGAACCACCATACCAAAAGGGAATGAGCACAGACCTAGCTCCCGGGGTACTGGAACCCCATCTAGGATCAATAACCTACTGTGCCGAAGAGCCCAAAGGCTCTGTATATAAGGGACATCATCTGAAATGCCACCAACGGGCCCACCAGCTGCAATCCTGCCTGGTGAAAAGATGTCAGCAAAGGGGGACAGAGCCCCCTGTAAACAGGAGTCCACTTGTTGCCAAGGAAGAAGGCTCAAGCCTGAACCGAATCCAAGGATTGGAGATAGCGGATAAGGGACCATGAGGGATTGAGGTGACTGAGCACCCATCCAGTAACTCCCAGGGGACACCGCCGGCCGACTAACCCACTCGGCCTGACGTCGAGATTGGGGAGTAAGGAAAGACGACCCGGTAGGTCCTAGTGCGGACGCCCCACAGGCATGCCCGAACCATCACCCCCATCCGCGCCATGGCGAGTAGCCTGGGGGCGGAAGAGAGGCCAAAAACAAGGCCCCCCATCCGCAGGGTTGGTCCTGCAACACTGACTAGTAACAGTCTTGGTGTCCAGAAGACACAGGGGGAACTAACAGGATCTAGAACGCCTCCGAAGGGGAACTACCTCCTGGAACCACCAGAAGGAGAAGATACGCTCCCAGATAGGAGCCAGGTGCTGAGGCAGTCCCCTCGCTCAGAAGGGCAAGGGCGTCCCTTCATGCTTGGGAAGTCTTGGCAGATTTGGACTTAACCCTGCCAGAGGGCCCAGGGCGTTGCCTGCCCACCCCGTGGTGGAAATCCACTCCGAAAAGAGGAGGGGTGTCCCTGCCCCGAGGAGGCCGAGACGGCCTTCTGCGTAGGGGTGCCTTACCCTTTTTTTCAAAAAGGTCCAAAACGGGCCCCAAATAGACGCCGTCCTCGTCAGCACCCCACTGTCGCAGCCAGACCAGGCGGCGAATAGCTACCACAAGGGAAGAGATTCTAGCACACATCTTAATGGTGTCATCCAGCGCTGAGAGGATAAACCTTACAAAGACATCACAGTCTGAGAGAGCATTAAATACCTCCCAAGGGAGGTCCTCAGGTCGGTGATCAAGTAGTTTTCTAATGAGAGTCCTGGCGGCCACCGCAGTGATGGCCGCAGCGTAGAGCGGGCGCAGAGCCGTCCCTGCACACGAAAAGCCGTGGGAAGCCAGTCTGTCAATGCGCCGGTCCTCAGCATCCCGAAGGGTACGATAATGAGGGGCAGTCATGAAGGGGGGGTTAGTAACCCCTATAATTGGTGCATCCACCACGGGAGGTGCTGACCAAAAGTTAACCACATCAGGGGGAAAAGGGTACTTCCAATCCCAGACCCCTGGAACCCCTTTAAGTTTACACGGCGATTCACATTCTTTGGATATAAGAGCCTGGAAATGCTCCTGTTCCAGAAATTCCAAGCGCGGTGTCGCTGTGTGGAAACTCTCCCTCTTAGGCTTGGGACGTAGTAGTTTATCAGTGTCACACAGGCCCCAAGAACCGGGGCCAGAATCATCACGGCTCCAGGGCATCCCATCTGAGGAGCCCGAATCGGAGAATAGCTCACCTTCATCAGAAGGATCCAGGTCCTGCATAGCAGCAGATTCATCGGTTTCGTTAGGAACCGGAGAGCCAGGAGGTGTCAGGGACCGCTTCTTTCCAGGGCCCATACGCTCGACCAAACTAGATAGCACCTGCTCAGCCGTAGGCAGCCTGCGCGGCACAACTTGCTGGTCATCCCCGCTCGAGTGAGACTCATCCGGAGTGAGGTTTAGGTCCGGGGAGACGGGAGTATTGAAGTGAGGTGCAGCCACTGGCAAACCTGATTGCAGGGTCAGTGCCTGTTCAGCACACGGTCTGCAGACCCGTGCTCTGTCAGCATCAGCATGGGGCTGACCACACACTGTACACAGCCGGTCTTGTCCCCGAGGGACCCCGGGTACATAATTCTGAGATGCCTCTATATGGTGATGATCTGAGCAGTATGCCCGCAGGGATTTACGCAATAGGCAACCCTGGATGCCCCAAGACCCGCTAGGAATGTGGGAGAATTTTTTATGTGAACCCGTTATAACATATGTCAGGCCGGGGGAAGCCACCGAAATCTTGGCGTCTGAAAGACATAAAGGGGATAAGAGGGGGGTGTCAGTGCCATGCGCAGCTCATAGGAACAAAAACCGCCCAGGAGGGCACTTACATTACCAAGTGAGGAGGCGGATCGCAATCATGCGCGCGAAGACCGTCAAAATGGCGCCCAGCGAACCTCGAGGGGCGGGCCTGATCTGGCCGTGACGCAGGGCGCGTCATGCCAAGTCCCCGCCTCCCCCAAAGAGCGCGAAGCTCTAACCAGCGCAACGTCCATGACAGTAGTGGATAGGACACACATAGACAGTGTAAATGAGGAGATTGCTCTCAACACTAAGGAATGACGCTGCCGCCCGGGCTGCACCCTTCATGTAATGAAAGAACACACACGCGCACAACCAGACAAGGTTTATGTGGGGCAAGGAGCGCGGCACTGACACCCAAGTTTAAATGAAAAAAGTCAACGGCCATAACGTGTTAACATTACGCTGGGACCGCCAGACACATACCCCCCCCCCCCCCCTTTCTTTTCCCCCGAGCTATGGGAGGAAGCGAGGGAGAAGCGGACCTGCACCCAGGGTTCATCGCTATGAGGGGCACGGACAGAAATGCGGGAGGGGCATCTAATGGAGGCTCACCATCGCCCTAAACCGCCTACCCTATGGTGGGGGATTGCGGTGGAGAGTAGCTCTGTGAGCACACGAGGTGCTGCCTACCTTAACCCGACCAGCGCAGCCCAGGCTGGGAGGCACATCTTTATCGAAGAGGACGGGTGGTAATAGTCCCGCAGGGCCGCAGGCTGTAATAGCCCTGCTCACCTGCGAGAGAGTTGATACTTCATGTCTTCGCAGTCAGCACTGCAGAGAAATCTGGGGATTTGTGGGAGGTCCCTGGGTATATGAAGGGCCGGGAGGAGCCTGTTTTTGCATGTCTGCAGTGAACAGCGCCCTCTGGCGGAGGATTACCCACGTGTAAGTATTATATTGGAGCAGGACGTACTGTATGCTTAGAATAAAAAAAAAGCGTTTCCTAAGCTGTTTTCAGTAGGATTTCAGCTCTTCAATCCATTGGATCCTTTAAGCTTCCCATGTCCCAGGATAGGTCAGACGTTTTGGAGACTTGAGCTAGGAAGGCATCCACCCTGGAACACGTTGCCCACGGTGTCACATCTGCCTCTTCAAAAGGGAACCTTCTTGAGAATGGTAGAAAAAAATACCATTTTGTGAGTACTCACCTGTAAAATGGATATTGTCAGTGTGTCACACACCCCGCTTCCCCTTTAATTCTGACGATAGGGTTATCCTCCAGCAGGAGGCGACGTTGCAGAGAGAAGTCTTGAAAACGAGCCCCACCTGGCCTACATATACCTGGGACCTCCCACTTAACACCCAGTGAATTCAAACAGCAGTAAGACAAGGTACCAGGAAATCCAACGGTAACCTCAAAATAAAATAAAGGAAAGCTTCACCATATAGAGGATCCAGGACTTTGCGGCCAAACACAGCATCCGCTGAAGCCCGCACATCAACCTTATAAAACTTAGAAAAAGTATGAACGGAAGACCAAGTAGCAGCCTTACAAACTTGTTCAACAGAAGCCTGGTGCTGAAAAGCCCAGGACGCCCCAACAGCACGAGTAGAATGAGCGGTGATACGAAAAGGGGGAACCTTCCCCTTGGCCGAATAGGCCCCAATAACCGCCTGACGAACCCATTTGCTAATGGAAGACTTAGCCGGAGCCAAACCCTTCCTAGGCCCACAGGGCACAACAAAAAAGGCATCAGTCTTACGAAATGGAGAAGTAATAAGCAAGTAGTATTTAACACAGCGTACCACATCCAAACAATGCGAAACCCTCTCCTTGTCATTCTTAGGTCTAGGACACAAGGAGGGAAGAACAATATCCTGATTCAAATGAAAAGCAGAAACAACCTTAGGAAGAAAGTCTGGTTTGAAACGAAAAACCACCTTGTCCTGATGCCTCTCAAAGTAGGGCGCCTGAATCGACAAGGCCGCCAACTCCGAGACACGCCGAACCGAAGTGATCGCCACCAAGAAGGCAATCTTCTGAGTCAAGGTAGAAAGAGCAATATCCTGCAAGGGCTCAAAGGGAGGAGCCTGAAGAGCAGAAAGAACCAAATTCAAGTCCCAAACAGGGAGCAATGGCTTCCTGGGAGGCCGCACATGCATAACCCCCTGGAAAAAGGTTTTGACTAAAGGATGAAGCGCAAAAGGCTTCTGAAAAAAGATAGACAAGGCAGAAACCTGCCCCTTTAAAGTACTCAGCTGGAGACCAGAGTCCAGCCCTGATTGCAGAAAATCCAAAATCCTGGAAACCGAAAAGACCCTACACGGCAAAGATCTAACCTCACACCAAGTGATATAGGCTCTCCAAGTCCAGTAGTAGATGGTAGAAGAAGACCTCTTCCGGGCACATATCAGAGTCTTAACAACCGAGTCAGAAAGACCCTCCTCCTTCAAGATGAAGGTTTCAGCAGCCAAGTCGTCAAACCCAGCGTTGGTAAATTGGGGTAACACAGCCAACCCTGAGTGAGCAGATCGGGCCCAAGAGGCAGAACGACCTGATCCACCGCCAGCCGAACGATGTCTGCGAACCATACTCGCCTTGGCCACCTTGGAGCCACGAGAATGGCGGACACCCTTTCCAGAGCCAGCTTCCGTACCACCTTGCCTAGCATGGGTATCGGAGGAAAAAGGTACAGGAACCCCAGATCCCCCCAGCTCAGAGACATGGTGTCCACCGCCAGAGCCAGAGGATCCTGAGACAGCGACACAAAGGTCGGAAGCCTGCAATTGTGACAAGAGGCAAATAGGTCCACCTCCGGTGTCCCCCACCGGAGACACAGAGACCGAAAAACTTGAGGATGGACAGACCATTCCCCCAGACGGGAAGAGCACCTGCTCAACAGATCCGCTTCCCCGTTTTCCACACCCGGAATGTAAACTGCCGAGAGACAAGGAACATGGGCCTCTGCCCAGGTCAGGATCAGGGACACCTCTCTGAGGGCCCCCAGACTGCGAGTCCCTCCCTGATGATTGATGTAAGCAACCGCTGTCCCATTGTCCGAGCGAACCTGAACCGGAAGGCCCAGAACATGCTGAGTCAAAAAAAGAACCAGACAGATGGCTCTCAGTTCCAGAACATTGATGGGCAAGTGGGCCTCTCGAGGCCCCCACTGCCCCCGAAACTGAAGATCCTTCCAGAATCCCCCCCATCCCGAAAGACTGGCGTCCGTGGTGACAATTTCCCAAAAAGGAGTCAGGAAAGACCTGCCCCTCAAGAGATTGGTCGAGACCAACCACCATTGAAGGGACTGCCGGACCCGGGAGGACAACTGGAAGGGTCGATCCAACGACCGTGGTCGCCGGTCCCAAGACGCCAACAGATGAAGCTGAAGCGTCCTTGTGTGAAATTGAGCAAAAGGCACTGCCTCGAAAGAGGCAACCATCAACCCTACCAGTCTCATCCCCAGACGGATGGACGGTCGAGGATTGGAAAGAAGGAACCGAACCAATTCCTGAATCAGAAAAATCTTGGATTGGGGCAGAAAAACCCTGTGTTGACAAGAATCCAACCGCATTCCCAGAATGGACACCACCCTGGCCGGGGCGAGGGAGGACTTGGGATAGTTGGTCACCCAACCGAAGCGTTCCAGCGTGGAGACCACCGTCCTGGTGTCCGTCTCCGATTGATTGAGAGAAGGAGCCATGATGAGAAGATCATCCAGATAAGGTACGATACGAATGCCTTGAGTCCTGAGAATGGCCATCACTCCTGCCAGCACCTTGGTGAACACTCTTGGAGCCGAGGTAAGGCCAAAAGGAAATGCCACGAATTGAAAATGCCGATCCTTCATCACGAACCGAAGAAAACGTTGATGAGCCTGGCAGATGGGAACATGAAGGTAAGCATCCTTGATGTCTATGGACGTCATGAAGTCCCCCTGCCGAAGAGAACTGATGGCTGATCGCAGAGTTTCCATGCGAAACTTCCGTGTACGGATGAACCTGTTGAGAAACTCCAGATCCAGAACAGGGCGCACCGTCCCGTCCTTCTTGGGGGACTGTGAAGAGATTGGAGTAGTACCCGAGGCCCACTTCCAAGTGCAGCACCGGCTGGATGACCGCCATTTCCAGAAGATTCTTCACCGACGCCAGGAGCCCCTGCGCGGCCAAAGGGTCGGAGGGCACCCGAGAGCGGAAAAAACCGTGAAGGAGGGCGAGACTCGAACTCCAGTTTGTAACCGGACGACACCACCTCCCGGATCCATCTGTCTGGAACCGCCTGGTCCCAAACCTGGGAGAAGTGTCGCAATCGTCCCCCCACCCGCACGGTTGAGGGCACCCCCTCATTGCTGAGCGGGCTTGCCAGCAGGCTTGGGCTTGGCGCCCCAGGACTGACCGGGACGGCAACGGCCCTTCCCCCGGGTCCAACCTGCACCTCTGGTAGCGGGAAAGGAGGCCCCTCTGCCCGCTCTGGCTCCTCGAAAGGAGGGACTAAAAGAAGCCGCTCCCCGAAAGGAACGACGCAGCCTCTTGCGTTGAGGCAACTTACCACCCTTGGTAACTGAATCCCAATTTGTTGCCAAACATGCGCAAACCTACAAAAGGAAGGGCTGTAAGCGACTTCTTAGAGCTAAAGTCCGCCGTCCACTGACGCAGCCACACCGACCGACGAATAGCAACCAACAGGGCCGCGGTCCTGCTACACATCGCAAGCGCATCGTCCTGGGCGGTCATGACAAAGGAAATAAACGACTCACACTGCTTGAGAGAAAAGAACTCATCACAAGTGGGATCAAGATCTGCGCACAAATCTCTAACAATGGACCTGACAGCCATCAAAAGAAGCGCCGAAGCACAAACCGGCCGCAGTGCCGATCCAGCACAGATAAAACCATGGCGAGTCAATTGATCAATCCGACGATCCTCACCATCCTTGATGGTAGTAGTGTCAGGGGAGTGCAACACAGCCGTGTTAGACAGCCCCAACATGGGGGCATCGACGTCAGGGGTCCCAGGTATATGTAGGCCAGGTGGGGCTCGTTTTCAAGACTTCTCTCTGCAACGTCGCCTCCTGCTGGAGGATAACCCTATCGTCAGAATTAAAGGGGAAGCGGGGTGTGTGACACACTGAGAATAAAGGCGCCTCAGGGTTATTCCAATCTCTTGCAAGCACCTCTAATTGTGTCATGTCCAAAAAATACAATTCTGTGAAATACTCACCTGTAGAATTGGTATTATACGCATACAGTACGTCCTGCTCCAATATAATACTTACACGTGAGGTAATCCTCCGCCAGAGGGCGCTGTTCACTGCAGACATGCAAAAACAGGCTCCTCCCGGCCCTTCATATACTCAGGGACCTCCCACAAATCCCCAGTATTGAAAAGCAGTGAGAAAAGAAGCCGGGAGAAACCAACCACCAACTGGTAACAATAGAAATGATAATCACCATACAGGGGATCCAGAAAATGTAAAACCAGGATGGGGTGGAGCAGGACGTACTGTATGCATATAATACCAATTCTACAGGTGAGTATTTCACAGAATTGTATTATTCTAAGCATACAGTACGTCCTGCTCCAATATAATACTTACACGTGGGACATCCAATAGCAGTGTCCATAAAGTAGGGTGGGATCCCCAACAAAAAAAAGGCACAGCAGACAGTAAAGGCGCTGTCACCTGCAAAACTTTGCTACCAAGTACGACATGAGCAAAGGCTCTAACGTCAATCTCATAACAAAACCTTTGAAGAGGTATGAACAGACACAAGCAGCGGTCTAGCAACTTATTCAACAGAAAACCTAGTGCTGAAGGGCCAAAAGGTACCCAAACACCAATGGAACAGAATAAAAAGAGAGGGGGATTCTTCCCCCTTAAAGGAATAGGCCAGTGTAACGGCCTAACCAGCCCAAGGGCAACATAAGCCTCGGTTAAACTTAGAACTCTCCCCAACGGGGAATTGAAACTGGTCACCCACAAGACAGGCGGGGATACTGACCCCTTCACTAACAAGGATCAGCAAGAAGCCGAAACCTTTACTCAGGACCAGGAAGGCAAACCATCCAAATAAGATCAGTCCAAAGGGCGCATAGGCCCTGGAAGCAAACGAGACCAGGCGCATACATATGGAGGCGCCCGCAGACCCCAAAGGGCATCAGTCCCCCCAAGGGACAAGAAACAAACAGGAAAATGTCAAGACCTGTTGAGGGAATGTAGACCCCTTACTTCAGCATTACAAAGAATAAGGCCCATAGGCAGACTAAAGGGACTTAAAGAATGATCATGAAACACCACCTTGGACAAAAGGGTCCGGCGTAAGGCGGAATACCACCACATCATGGTGTGTATATATACATATATAATGAACGAGGGCTAAGTAATCAGAGCCACCTTCTCAGGCACACGCCTGACTGAAGCAACAGCCCCCGGAGGGGCGACTACAAAACAGCTCAAACAGCATCCAGAGTAAGTCCAGAGTAAGTCTCAAGGGAACAATCCGCAGGGCAAACAGAACGAAAAATACCATTTTGTGAAATACTCACCTGTAAAATGGGTATTATAAGTATGTCACACACCCCGCTTCAAGATATCCATAACATGTGGGTAATACCGACCTGAAGAGGGCGTTCCTGCAGAGATGACAGCAAAAAGAAAGCCCCTCCCTGATCCATAAATACCTGGGACCTCCCACTCATCACCCAGTATATAGAAGCAGTAAGGTAAGGGACCAGGAAGAGGCAAATATAAGTCATAACGCAAAGTTCACAAAATAAAGGATCCAGAATACAAGAAGGGCGGGTGAAGCGGGGTGTGTGACATACTTATAATACCCATTTTACAGGTGAGTATTTCACAAAATGGTATTATTCTAAGTATGTCACACACCCCGCTTCAAGATATCCATAACATGTGGGACATCCAATAGCAGTGTCCATAAAAAGGGCGGGGATCCAAAACAAGGCAACAATGCACAACTTAAACCACAACAGCTTGCAGAACTTTGCGGCCAAAAACAGCATCCGCTGAGGCCTGAACATCAACCTTGTAAAACTTGGAAAAAGTGTGAACAGAGGACCAAGTAGCGGCCTTACAAACTTGCTCAACAGAAGCCTGGTGCTGAAAAGCCCAGGACGCTCCAACCGCACGAGTAGAATGAGCAGTGACACGAAAAGGGGGACTCCTCCCCTTGGCAGAATAGGCCCCAATGATGGCCTGACGAATCCATTTACTAATGGAAGATTTGGCAGGAGCCAAACCTTTCCTAGGCCCAAAAGGCACCACAAAAAAAGCATCTGTGAAGCTATGATATTTTTTTTTATATATATATATATATTGTTCCCATAGAAATTGTAAAAAAATCTTATACATGCAATCACTGTATATATATAGGACAATCCCTTTTGTTTGATGCAGGGTTGGTAACCCCCTTTGTTTTTGAAAACTGGTTTTCTGGGTGTGAGTTTCAGGTGTGCATTTGCATGCAAATTAGGCTGGCTACCTCTGATAAAGATAGGGATGGGCCAGAGCATTCACTTTGTGAGTTTTGCCTGGGCCAATCAGGGATGAGCTGCGGATTTCAAAATGGAACAAAGGGTCCACCTAATAAAAACTGTAGGTTGGAGAGAGATGGGAGATTTTTCTTTTTGGAGGGCAGCTGGAGAAGGGTTCTGCTGATGCGCCTGACCAGACGGACCAAGATGGGACTTTGCCTTGGGTAGATGGACCTGCGTTGTGAAGCCAAGTACAGCAGCCATCTTGTTTGGATGTGGTCTGCTGAATTTCTGCGTGGAGCAATTAAAACAGATGAGTAATCCGTTTTAATATATATATGCTTTTGCCCTGTTAGGCTTTCTATGTTGTAACACAGATTTTTGTTGTGTACATTTTGCAAGGTATATAAAATAACTTTAAAGTGCATCATCTTCCTTGGAGATTATTGGCAATTGAACTTATTAGACAAACGAGGCGTAATTTTTGGAGATATACATGTATTTGAGCTCTTAAGTTCCCTTATATATTTGAGGGCTGCAAATATATTTTGTAAATTTTAGATAAATTACGCCTAAGCAAGACAATTGGGGGCTCGTCCGGGATTTGCACTAATTTCCAACTGAAACCGTGCACAAAATTAGAGTTTTTTTTTTGTTATACCTTTTGTTGAGTAGAAAATGTTTCACAAGCTGTTTAAGAAGGCTGGGGTTAAGCATACTTCACAATGGGAAATTGAGGATTGTAATGTCCCAAGCTGGGTTAATCAGAGTCCATGGGTGTCCATTGCTAAAGAGTTTGGTAAATATGCTCCCCCTAGTGTTAGTTTGGGTGAGGGTAGCATACATAGCCGTTTAGCTAAATTTAGTTTTAAACGTTTCCAGCTCGATAAGCAAGCTAGAGTTGCAGTGGCAGAGATGGGGTGGCTACTATTAGAAGTTTTTCATGCTGAGATGGCGGAAAAACTCAAAGCTGATGAGGAAGTTGTCTCGTTGAGAGATCAACTTGCAGTAGCTGTAGAATGCCTCCAACACACGGCAAATGAGTTTTCTGAGCTGGAAAATAAGTACAAAGCTTTGTCTGTAGCCAGTAATACTTCCCAGAGTAGTGAAAGGAAGTCAGGCTCTAAGGTTAGGTCAAGCAAAGTTGTTGTATCTAGCTCAGTTGATGAGGTCAGAAATATAGTGAGCCAGCCTGCAGCAAGCCAGGTGGTTAAGCAGCCATTGCTTAAGCCTAAGACCCCCTCACGTGCACTGAGTGGGCCTCCACTTGAGAAGGTGCAGTCTGCACCTATTGAAAAGCCCAAGAATGACTTGGTGAAAAGGAAATGGAAAATTCCTCGCAAGATTCTCTGGGTGGATTTATTGAAATCAGGGGTTCCAAAGCAAGAGATAGATGGTATCCCTTATGAGGAGTTGTGGAACAAATGGAAGAGGGTAACTGGACATAGAATCATATGTTTTACCTGCAAGAAACGTGGGCATTTGTCCAGTAATTGTAATACTGCACATAGTGATGTGGGACGGAGGCGCACATGTGTTGCACACCCCACGACTTCCAAACGTGATAGTGATACACATTCTGCCAGATTTAATTCTCGTTTTGGATTAAGTGCAGTTAGGCAGCAAAAGTTGCCTTATAATGAAATAAGAGCTAAGGCAGTATCAGAAAGTGTTCCTGATCTGAATGCTTTGTAAAGGACAGGTAATTCCGCTGTATTTTTCTTTGTTCCCGCAGCCGTTTCCATGAGGTGATGAGTCCCAGCCTGACCAGATGGGCAAGAAAATGGCGTCAAGCAACGGTTGACTGGATGATGCGGTGGAACTTTGAAAATTCGAATTACAGCGGCGGGGACATTTGAAAGACATTCTGACTTTGCCTGGGGCCCTGATACGAGTTAAGGACTTGGATTTGGTGACTTTTTCCAGAAGTTTTTTCCAAAATGGTTTTTTTATGCTGGTTTTTTCAGTCACCAGAAGCTGAAAGGGACATTGGTCAGACTGATTGTTGCCGATTTTTAAGATTTCATAGGGAACAACTGGGTGGATTGTGAAGCTATGATATTTTTTTTTATATATATATATTGTTCCCATAGAAATTGTAAAAAAATCTTATACATGCAATCACTGTATATATATAGGACAATCCCTTTTGTTTGATGCAGGGTTGGTAACCCCCTTTGTTTTTGAAAACTGGTTTTCTGGGTGTGAGTTTCAGGTGTGCATTTGCATGCAAATTAAGCTGGCTACCTCTGATAAAGATAGGGATGGGCCAGAGCATTCACTTTGTGAGTTTTGCCTGGGCCAATCAGGGATGAGCTGCGGATTTCAAAATGGAACAAAGGGTCCACCTAATAAAAACTGTAGGTTGGAGAGAGATGGGAGATTTTTCTTTTTGGAGGGCAGCTGGAGAAGGGTTCTGCTGATGCGCCTGACCAGACGGACCAAGATGGGACTTTGCCTTGGGTAGATGGACCTGCGTTGTGAAGCCAAGTACAGCAGCCATCTTGTTTGGATGTGGTCTGCTGAATTTCTGCGTGGAGCAATTAAAACAGATGAGTAATCCGTTTTAATATATATATGCTTTTGCCCTGTTAGGCTTTCTATGTTGTAACACAGATTTTTGTTGTGTACATTTTGCAAGGTATATAAAATAACTTTAAAGTGCATCATCTTCCTTGGAGATTATTGGCAATTGAACTTATTAGACAAACGAGGCGTAATTTTTGGAGATATACATGTATTTGAGCTCTTAAGTTCCCTTATATATTTGAGGGCTGCAAATATATTTTGTAAATTTTAGATAAATTACGCCTAAGCAAGACAGCATCAGTCTTACGAAAGGAAGACGTAACCACCAGATAATATTTCACAACACGAACTACATCCAAGGAAGGATCTTAGGAAGAAAATCCGGCTTGAAACGAAAGACAGCCTTGTCCTGATGCCTTTCGAAGTACGGAGCTTTAATGGATAAAGCTGCCAACTCAGAAACACGCCTAACCGAAGTGATAGCCACCAAAAAGGTCACCTTTTAAGTGAAGACAAAGCAACCTCATTCAAGGGCTCAAACGGAGGACCCTGAAGAGCAGAAAGAACCAGGTTCAAATCCCAAACTGGAACAAAGGGCTTCCTAGGAGGCCGTACATGCGTAACTCCTTGGAAAAAGGTCTTGACTAAGGGATGAAGTGCAAAGGACCTTTGAAAGAACACCGCCAGGGCAGAAACCTGCCCCTTCAAGGTACTAAGTTGAAGCCCCAGATCCAGACCATGTTGAAGAAACTCCAGGATTCTGGAAATGGAGAACTCCCGACAAGAGAAAGACCTACTTTCACACCAGTCAATATAGGACCTCCAAGTCCTATAGTAAATAGTAGAGGAAGAGCGCTTCCTGGCGCTAATAAGAGTCTGAACCACCGCGTCAGAAAGACCTTCCTCCTTCAAGATGGCGGTTTCAGCAGCCACGCCGTCAAAGCCAGCGAAGGTAAATTGGGATAGCGCAGCCGACCCTGGGTGAGCAGGTCCGGCAGTAGAGGCAGAACGAACTGATCCTCTGCCAGTCTTACCAGATCTGCGAACCAAACCTGCCTTGGCCACCTTGGTGCCACCAGAATCGCCGACGCGCCCTCCAGGGCCAGCTTGCGCACCACTCTGGCTACCATTGGAAACGGAGAGAACCGGTAAAGAAACCCCAGATCCCTCCAGTTCAGAGACATGGCATCCACCGCCAGAGCCAGAGGATCCTGCAAGAGAGACACAAAGACCGGAAGCTTGTGATTGTGACGAGAGGCAAAGAGGTCCACCGCTGGGAACCCCCACCTGAGACATATCGAACGAAACACCTTGGGACTGAGAGACCACTCCCCCTGACGAGAGGAGGCCCTGCTCAGAGAGTCCGCCTCCGTGTTCTCCACTCCCGGAATGTAGACTGCTGAGATACACGGGACGTGGCTCTCCGCCCAGTCCAGAATCAAAGACACTTCCCTGAGGGCACTCCTGCTGCGAGTCCCCCCCCCCTGGTGATTGATGTAAGCAACCGCCGTCCGGTTGTCCGACCGGACCTGAACAGGCAGGCCCCGCAACTGATGAGTCAAGCGAAACAGAACCAACATGATGGCTCTCAACTCCAGAACATTGATGGGCTCGTGAGCCTCCTGCGGGCCCCACAGACCCTGAAACTGGAGGTCCTTCCAAACACCCCCCCAACCTGACAGACTGGCATCCGTGGTGACTGTTTCCCAACGCGGAGCCAGAAAAGATCTGCCCTTCAACAGATTGACTGACCCCAGCCACCATTGCAGGGATCGACGAACTCGGGGAGTCATCAGGAAGGACTGATCCAACGATAGAGGAGACTTGTCCCAAACCTTCAACAGATGAAGCTGAAGTGTCCTTGTATGAAACTGCGCAAAGGGAACCGCCTCGAATGAGGCCACCATTAACCCCACCAGCCTCATCCCTAGACGGATGGCTGGACGAGGGGCCGACAAGAGAAGCCGAACTAACTCCTGAATCAAAAGAATCTTGGCCTGGGGCAGAAACACCCTGGCCTGCGAAGTGTCCAGAGACATTCCCAGAAAGGTCACTACTCTGGACGGAGAAAGAGAAGACTTTGGGTGGTTGACCACCCAACCGAACCTCTCCAGAGTGGACACCACCCCTCTGGTGTCCAACTCCGCTTGGTTGAAAGAAGAGGCCATGATCAGAAGATCGTCCAAATAGGGCACAATGCGGATACCCTGAACCCTTAGCAGAGCCATCACCCCCGCTAGCACCTTGGTGAACACCCGAGGAGCCGAGGTGAGACCGAAAGGGAGTGCCACAAACTGAAAATGCCGATCCTCCACCACAAACCTGAGAAACCTCTGGTGTGCTGGAAAAATTGGAACGTGTAGATAAGCATCCTTGATGTCTATGGACGTCAGAAAGTCTCCCTGACGAAGAGAGTGAATGGCCGAACGCAGCGTTTCCATGCGGAATTTCCGTGGCCGGATGAACCTGTTGAGAAACTTCAGATCCAAGATGGGTCGGACCGATCCGTCCTTCTTGGGTACCATGAACAGATTGGAATAAAAACCCCTGCCCTGATCCGAAGGGGGCACTGGGCAAATGACAGCCATGTCCAGAAGATTCTCTACTGCCAACAGGAGCCCCTGCGCCGCCAGAGGTTCCGAAGACATCCGAGACCTGAAAAATCTGGAAGGGGGCGGAGCTCGAACTCCAGCTTGTAACCGGAAGACACCACTTCCCGGATCCATCTGTCCGAGACCTCTTGATCCCAGATCTGGGAGAAGTGTCGCAGCCGTCCCCCCACTCGCATGGGTGAGGGCGCCCCCTCATTGCTGAGCCGGCTTAGTAGCCGGCTTGGGCTTAGAGCCCCAACTGTATCCTGGACGGGCACGTCCTCTGCCCCTGCTCCCAGAATCTCCTCTGGAAGAGGGGAATGCAAATCCCCTGCCAGATCTGGCCCCACGAAAGGAGGGGGTAAAAGAAGGCGCCCCCCGAAAGGGACGGCGTTGTTTCTTGCGTTGAGGTAACCTACCACCCTTGGTGACAGAGTCCCATGTCTCTCCAAAGAGCCGTAATCCAACAAAAGGTAGAGCCGTCAGTGACTTCTTGGACATAAAATCGGCCGCCCACTGGCGCAGCCACACCGACCGCCGATTAGTCACCAGCAGCGCCGATGTCCTACCACACATCATCAAAGTGTCATCCAAGGCTGTTAACACAAAGGATAAAAACAACTCACACCGTTTAAGGCTAAGGAACTCGGCACTACCAGGACGAAGCCCGGAAGAAGTCAGCAGGTCCCTGACCACGGACCTGGCAGCCAACACCATTAGCGCCGAAGCGCAAACAGGCCGCATGGCTGACCCAACGCTAGCAAAACCATGACAAGCCATCTGGTCAATACGTTTATCCTCTCCATCCTTGAGGGTGGAACAATCAGGTCTATTTAAAACCGAGGAGTTGGACAACCCCAAAACTGGTGCATCCACTTCGGGGGGAGATGCCCAGCGCTTAACCGCCTCCGAAGGGAAGGGATATTTCTTATCCCACCCCTGAGGGATGCCAGGGAGCCGAGCCGGCCTGTCCCATTCCTTAGCAATAATTTTGTCAAAATGCCTTTGTGTAGGAAATTCCAAGCGCGGCCTGGATTCCTCAAACAATTCACCCTTCTGCTGCGACACCTCCTCGGGAGGGGAAATATTCAGAACCTCCAAAATCAGAGCCAGAGCGTGAGGAGTATCCGAGGATCTCCCCAAGTCACCAAGCTCGGCATCAGCGCCAAAGGACTGCTCATCATCCGAAATATCAGAATCCTCATAAACCTCCCCTTCCTCTAGCGGGGAATAATCAGACCAATCCAGATTATTAACATCCTCATGGTCATCCACCGGCGGAACCGGCGACAAATGCTTTCTCTTAGTCGGAGCCTTACGGAGCGACCGAGCTGGAGATAATTTTTTCAAGGTTAGCTAATCTGGCGCACATCTCAGATTGCAGCTCCCTGCCCATGACGACGTCACACGGGGTGCGTGTCAAGGTGGGAGGGGGAGATGAAGCGACCGGCGGTGCTGACCCAGAAGCCTGGGGTTCGGACTGCCGCGTAATAGTTTGCTGTGCACATGGTATACACAGAAGTACATCGTCACCAGTAATGGATACCCCACACAACATGCACTTCCGGGGATGCCCCGAAGGAGCCCCGAGCCCAGTATCCGGGGATGCCTCCATAAGGTGAACTTTTTTAAAATAGTCGCTATGACCCAGGGAATTACGCCACTTAGACAACCCGGGATGCCCCTTTAATGTCCCGAGTGGGAGGATTTATGTGCAATAATTGAACCCAGAGATCAAGGATCGGGAGAGACCCCCTAATGCTATGGAGAACCTCCTGAAAGACACAGAAAAAACAGGATATAAGGAGATGTGAAACAAAAAGAACACAATACACAACAGAGGAAGTGGAGAAGGAGGGGGCCACAGGCCACTCACGGAACCGCGGGAGCTTGAAATGGCGACCGCTGATGAAGAGACCTTTCTGACAGGAAAGAAGAAGAAGAAGGGGACGTGGTCAGCGCGGGACGCGCGTGACGTCAAGCACCGCCCCCCCACCTACGCCAGGCAAGAGCTCCTCAGCGGCGCCAGGGATAGATGGGGGCGGGCAGCGGTGACGCGCCGCAACACCGGCCCTGCCCCCAGGACATCGTGAGGAGAATGTCTCCTCAGGGAAAAAAGCGCCAAAAACCGGCCGGCGCCGCAGCATTATGTGCGGCCGCGGTGCCCGGCCGGTGGAACAAGTATGCACCAAGCACCACACATAGCAGACATACACAGACAGGACAGACCCCGGCCCCCCAACTAATAGTCAGCTGCACAGAGCGTGAGGTAAATACCTCCGCCATTTTAAGTGTCAAGGGAGACAGGTCAGGCACCACACAGAGGACTGCTCAAGAGCGGCCGCGGCGGTGAAATAAAGACAATTAAAGTGAAACACACACACACAAAAATCAGTAAAGGGTAGAAAGGAAAAAAAGTACCTGAGAATAGATAAGAAGGGACCCACACCCCCCATCCCCACAGCTGAAAGGGATCCTGGGAGGGCCGTTAAACTAAGGGACAGGGCATCCCAAACCGGGGTCACCAACCCGGTGTAACCACCTACCCTCTTGTATAGGGTCTCACGGTGGAGCGTTGCTCCTGAGCACTTAAGGTGCTGAAATACCCTCGCCTGGACCCACAGCCAAAGCTGGGAGGCATATGGATTCTAGGAAAAAATGGGTCCAAACGGAAATAAATAAGTAGCGGGCCGGGAATCATCCCGGCTACCTTAAATCCCCCTGTGCAAGGAGGAGCCATCATCTTCTGACTTGCTCGCCGTCTGCAGAGATGGAAAACTGGGTGATGAGTGGGAGGTCCCAGGTATTTATGGGTCAGGGAGGGGCTTTCTTTTTGCTGTCATCTCTGCAGGAACGCCCTCTTCAGGTCGGTATTACCCACATGTAATGGATATCTTGAAGCGGGGTGTGTGACATACTTAGAATATTGATCCCAACAGGGACCATAGAACTACTTGGGAGATGCCCCTGAGCAATCCCCAAGAGAACTCCTAACAAGGAAGACTGAACCAGACTTCTACAGGAAGGCAGACAGGACAGAACCTGAAAGGTTTGAAAAGGTATGAACATAAGACCAAGTAGCGGCCTAGCAAAACTTGTTCAACAGAAGCCTGGTGCAGAAAAGCCCAAGAGGCACCAAAAGCACGAGTAGAATAAGTAGTAAGGCGAAAGAGAGATTCTTCCCCTTAGTGGAATAGGCCTGAGTAACAGCCTGACGAATCCATTCGCTAACATTAGGATTGGCAGAAGCAAAAAACCTTCCCTAGGACCAGAAGGAACCATCCCATCCAATCAATGACCAGGCCCAACTCCGCCTAGCCCCCCCAAGATCAGAAGAGGTCGGGCGCATTCAGGATGGAGTGGCCGTAGGCCCAAAGTAGCATCAGTTCTCCTAAAGGACACAGTGACTACCAAGGAAAACTTCCAACACCTGTACAAGGAATGTAGAGCCCTTTCCTCAGCGATGCTAGGAATAAGGCACAGAAGGAAGAACAATATCTTGAATCAATGAACATAAGACACCACCTTAGGCAGAAAGTCCGGCTTAAAGCAGAACACCACCTTATCCTGGTGTATCTCAAAGAATGGGGGCTAGATAGACAGAGCCACCAGCTCAGACACACGTCTGACCGAAGTAACAGCCACCAGAAGGACAACCTTGAGGGTAAGAACGGCCAGACAGCATCCTCAATAGGTCCAAGGGGAACACCCTGCAAGGCAGACAGAACCAAGTTCAAATCCCAACAGGGACCATAGGATTACGTGGGGGAACGCACATGAGTAACCCCCTGAAAGAAAGTCTTAACCAAGGAAAACTGAGCAAAAGACTTCTAAAGGAAGGTGGACAGGGCAGAACCTGACCCTTCAGAATACTGAGTTGGAGAACCAACTCCAACCCATGCTGTAAAAACTCTTGAACCCTGGGAACAGAGAACGCCCGACAGGGAAGAGACCTAGACTCACACCAATCAATAAGGGTACGCCACACCCTATAATACATGGAAGAAGAAGAAGCTTGCTCCTAGTCTTCCCATAGTCTCAATCACCGAGACAGATAAGCCTGTCTCCATCAAGATGGATGTTTCAGCAATAAGGCCGTCTAGGCCAGAGTCTGTAGATTGGGGTGACGTAAAGGGGCCCTGAGTGAGCAGAGCTGGCACTCCTGGCAGAACGTACAGATCTACTGCCCTCAGCACCACATCTGCGAACTACACTCTACTAGGCCACCCGGGGGCCACCAGAATCACTGGTCCCCCCTTCCAGAGCAATCTTGCGCAGAACCCTGCCTAGCAGGGGGAATGGAGAAGAGACATACAGAACAGAATGTCCTGCCATGACGTTACTAAGGCATCATGACCACGGCCAGAGGATCCTGGGACAGGGAAACAAGGGCCGAGAGCTTGTGATAGGGACGGGACACAAACAGATCCACAACTGGTTGGACCCCATAGTGACACAGGGATTAGCACATCCTGTCGCAGAGGGACCCCCACCGGAGCGAATACCACTGATATGCAGGGAACATTGTCCTCCACCCAGATCAGGATCAGAGACACTTCCTGGAGGACCCTCCTGCTCCAGGTCCCTGCCAGAAGATTGATGTAGGCCACTGTCAGACAGACCGAGCGCCCCCGAACAGGCAGGCCCTGAAGAGGAGTGGTCAAGCGAGATAGAACCAACCTGAACTCTCACTGTTTCAAACATTGATAGGTGTATGGACCTCCTAAGGGCCACACCTCCCCCGGAACCGCAGGGAGTTTCAGAAGAAAACGCCCCCCTTCAACCTGATAGATTGGCATCCGTGGCGACCGTCTCCAGGAAAGGGCAAGAAGGGAACTGCCCCCAGACAGGCTCCCGAGTTCGTCCACTCCAAGAGGGACCTCCTTACCAGGGGGGAAGGCACACAGACCCTGCTCCAGGGACACTGGATCCCTGTCCTGTACTAACAGTAGAAGTTGCAGAAGGGCCCAAGGAGGACTGAGTATAAAGGGCCACTTCTGAGCAAGCCACCAACAGGCCCACCAGCTGCATCCCTGCCTGGTGAAGGGACGGGGACAGCTATGAGGGACTGATCCCATGTAACCAGATTGTCCACTTTATTGCTGAGGAAGGAAGATTCTCGCCTGAACCCTATCCAGATTCATTCCTAGGAATGGAGTTACCAATTAAGGGGACAATGAGGACTTGGGGTGATTGATCACCCATCCAAATGACTCCCACTAGACACCACCAGTCTAGTATTCAACTTAGCCTGACGTAGAGACCGGGAAGTGAAAAGGACATCCAGGTAGGTCATCGCGCGGACGCCCCTTGGTCTTATCAGAGACATCACCCCTGTCAGCACCTTGGTGAGCACTCTGGGAGCTGAAGAGAGGCCAGATAACAAGGCCACAAATTAGCAGTGTTGGACTTCCAACACGAATCTGAAGAACCTCGGTGTCCAGAAGACACAGGGATGTGAAAATAAGCATCTTTGACCTCCACAGACGGCAAGAAGCCCCCAGGGCGCAGGGAGCTGATGGCCCAGCTAAGAGCCTCCATGCAGGAACTGCCTGTAATTGACAAGTTGCCAAAATCTGTGAAGCCAGAATGGTCCAGACTGACCCATCCTTTTGGGGAACTGTGGAAAGATTGGTGTAGCGGCCCCTGCCTCTGCCTGTTCAGGGCAATCTGCAAGTGACCCCCAGACCCCGCAGGCCTTGCATGGCCTGCACCAGCACCTGAACAGAGGCAGGGACCAAGAGCACCCGGGACCTGATAATCTTGGGGGGGAGGCCGCGCAGCAAACTCTATCTTGTATCCGGAGGACTTACCTTCTGAATCCACCATTATGAGGCATGATGCATCCTGACAAGAGCAAGGTGCCGCAGCCATCCCCTCACCCAGACGGGCGGGGGCGCCCCATCATGCTTGAGGGGGCTTGGTGGAAGATTTGGGCTTAGCCCCGCCGGAGGGGCCAGGACGTGGTCTGCTGCTCCTGGGGCAGGAGTCTGCGCGAGCCCCCGCGAAGGACACCCCTGGTTCTTGTTTAACACTATGGTAGGGGGGAGGAGCGGGCCGGGACGGCCGCCTGCGTTGGGGTGACTTACCCTTCTTACCAAACAGGTCTAAACAGGCCCCAAACAGGCGTAGCCCTCTAAAGGGGAGCCCGGTAAGAGTCTTCTTAGCAGCATCGTCAGCACCCCACTGTCGCAGCCAGACCAAGCGACGTATAGCCACCACAAGGGCAGAAGTTCTTGCACACATCCAAATGGTGTCATCCAATGCTAATAGGATAAATTTTACAAACACATCACAACTGGAGAGTGCATTAAACACATCCCAGGGGAGATCATCAGGGGGACGATCAAGCATCTTTCTGATGAGGGTTCTAGCGGCCACGGCAGTAATAGCCGCGGCACAGTGCCGTCCCTGAACATGTAAAGGCGTGGGAGGCCAGCAGGTCAATGCGCCGGTCCTCAGCATCCCGAAGGGTAGTACAAGCAGGGGTTGCAATAAAGGGGGGGGGGGGGTTAGGAACCCCTATGATCGGGGCATCCACCACGGGGGGAAAAGGGTACTTCCTATCCCAGTCCCCTGGGACCCCTGGAAGTTTACTGGGGCACTCCCATTCCTTGAGCCCAAGAGTGTGGAAATGTGCCTGCTCCAGGAATTCCAAACGTGCAGTCGCTGTATGGAAACGCTCCCCTCTCTGCTTGGGGGCCTCACCAGGGAGAGAGATAGATAGAACCTCAAAGACCTTGATCAACAAATCATCAGTGTCACTCTGGGCCCAGTATTCGGGGCCAGAATCATCATGACTCCTCGGCCTCTCATCAGATGAGCCTAAGTCAGAGAAGAGCTCTCCTTCATCTGAAGGGGTATAGCCACACAGGGGAGTAAACCAAAGGAAAAACAGTAACATGAGGCGTCAAGTGCCGCCTCTTACAAGGGCCCTTGCGCTCTGACAACCTCGCAATAATCTGTTCAGCCGTAGGCAGTCTGGAAGACACAACAGGCTGCAAATCCCCGCTAGTATGCGACTCAGCAGGAGTGAGATTTAAGCTTGGGGAAATAGGTGAATTGAAACGAGGTGCAGCCACTGGCAGGCCTGATTGCAGAGCCAGTGCTTGCTCGGCACAAGGTACGCAGACCCGTGCCCTGTCAGCATGGGGTTGTCCACATGCTATACACAGCTGGTCTTGTCCCAGGGGGACCCTGGTCACATAATTCTGAGATGCCTCCATATGGTGATTTTTTAGGCTCAATATGCCAGCAGGGATTGACGCTATAAGCAACCCTGGATGCCCCAAAGACCCACTATGGAAGTGGGAGAATTTTACAAGGCCCGCTATCAATTACACCGGGCCGGGAGAAGCCAATGGTGTTCACCAGTCTGAAAGACACAAAGAAGAAAATGGTGTCAGAACCGAAACACTACAATGAGTATAAGCCGCCCGCGAGGGCACTTACGGACCACGGTAAGCAGGAACGTCACTCGCGTTGTGCGCGGACAAAATGGCGCCGTGTACCTCGAAGCGCGGGCCAGAGCATGACATGACGCGGAGCGCGCCAGACCAGGCCCCGCCCTCCCGAAGAGCGCGAAGTCCGACCCGCAGCCAATGAGAACACAGAGGCGTCTGAGGTAACGCCGCCGCCCGGCGCGGAACATCCAACGAAGGAAAAACGCGCGCGGCGGCGGCAGTTATACGAGTAACATACAAAAAGGCGCGGCGGCTGACACCATAATATAAAAGGTCCAAAGACAGAACAAGGCATATACGTGTAATAATCATACACAGACACCACAGGCACACCCACCCCTTTCTTCCCCCCCCCCCCCCCCCCCCGACAACGGGGGGAACGAGGGAGAATGGCGGCCCGTTGTCCAGGGCCCACCGCTACACGGGGCAATAATGCGGGAGGGGCATCCCATAGAGGCTCACCATCAGCCTATACCGCCTACCCTTTGGTGGGGGGCTGCGGAGGAGCGGCACTCCATAAGCACGCATGGTGTTACCTACCTTCACCCGACCAGCGCAGCCCAGGCTGGGAGGCACCACACGAAAGGACGGGTGGGAATAGTCCAACAGGGCTGCAGGCTTTAATAGCCCCGCTCACCTGCGACAGAGTGATATTTCATGTCTTCGCAGTAAGCACTGCAGAGAAATCTGGGGATTTGTGGGAGGCCCCCGGGTATTTGAGGGGCCGGGAGGAGCCTGTTTTTGCATGTTTCTGCAGTGCAGCGCCATCTGGCGGAGGATAACCCCAAGTGTAAGTACTATATCTGGAGCAGGACGTACCGTATACAAAGAATACAAGCACTGCCGACAATCACACAGGGGGGCATGGAATTACAAGGCAAATGGGGCCCAGAAGGCCACTCACCAACCACAGCCAGCCGACTGACACACACGCACCCGGCAGAGTATGAGAAAATGCGTGTAAGCAGAAGGAGGAAGGAGGGTGGGCCGGCGCGGTTCACGGTTCCTAAGCACCTAGGGTGCCATCTACCCTTGCCCGGACCAGCAGCCTAGGCTGGGAGGCAAGATAATTCAATAAGAGAATCCGGGCAGAAATAGATCAAATAAAGGGCTGGGAGTCATACCGGCTACCTGCAAGGAGGAGACATCCATCTTCTGACTTGCTCGCCGTCTGCAGAGATGAAAGACTGGGGAATGAGTGGGAGGTCCCAGGTATTTATGGACCGGGAGGATCTTCCTTTTTTTCTGCAAGATCGCCATCTACAGGTCAGTATAACCCAAGTGTAATGACTATCTGAAGCGGGGTGTGTGACATACTTAGAATAAGGGAAATAGCGGCAGTTAAATGCAGTTTCTTGCCAGAAGCCTTACGGGGGGCAGGCCCAGTAATATGCCTTTCCAGGCTGGCCACCCGCAGGGCCAAGTCATAATGTGATTCCCCGCTAGCATGTCCCTCACTAGGGATCAAATGCAGGCGCAGGGGAGTAGGTGAAGTAGGAGGCGGCGCAGAGCTGGGCAGCGTAGCAGGCAACCCAGACTGCAGCGCAAGTACCTTCTAGGCGCAGGGCACACATACCCTGACACCACCACTCCCAGGGGTTACCCCACATGCGGCACACAGCTGGGCTTGTCCCGAAGGAACCCCAAGCACATCATCCCCGGTAGCCTCCATAAGGTGATTAATATAGTACAGGGTCACGGCTAACCAGAGCCACCCAGGATGCCCCCCCAGGGATGCCCAGAAGCCCACTAGGAAAGGTGGGAGAATGTAACGGGCAGGGCCGGGAGAAACCACAGCCATGGTTGTCCCGCCTGAAAGACACAATGAGGACACATAAAAATGAGGGGCGGGCCACGGCGGTATGACGCGGAACGCGTCATCTGCAGGTCCCGCACCCCCCCCCCCGAAAAGCGCGAAATCGCGGTCACATGACCCGCCGCCGCCGCCATGATACACAGAGAAAAAGACACCTCAGAAAATGGCACCGCCTGCCGCGGAGCGTTGTACGACACGGCGGCGACGCAAACAGTAGTAAACCGCAAGAAAGGCACATTGCAGCACACAAACCGATCCCCAGGGCACCCCCGCCAGCCACCCATCCCCCCCTCTCCCCGAGCACAGGGAGAGAGCGAGAGGGCAAAAGAACAGCGGCAAGGGCCCAACCCAGGGAAATGAAGGAGGGGGGTGGTATAGAACCTCTTACCCAAAAGGGGCAAAACAGCAAGGGTCTCAGCATCCCAAAGGCTCACCATAAAAGCCTGTAACTGGCTACCCTTGTAGAACAGGGTTTTACGGTCTGGAGCAACGCTCCTCAAACACCTGACCCTGGTGCTGTCCTACCTTCACCCGAACCAGGCAGCCGAGGCTGGGAGGCAGTGGGTTCAGAAAGGGTGGAAATAGTCCTGCAGGGCCGCAGGCTGGTAAGCTCCGCTCACCTGTGCAGTATAGAGCCATCTTCTATCTTCGCAGTCCGACTGCAGAAGGAAAACTGGGAATTTGTGAGAGGTTCCTGGCTTTTTATAGGGCCGGGAGAGGCCACAAGTCTTTCTGCAGTCCATAGCGCCACCTTTTGGCGGATAACCCAGACTTAAGGAATTAGTGAAACAGGACGTGCTGTATACTTGGAAAAACAAATAAGATGATGCTAATACACAAGTTTTCCTGGGAGGAAACCCAAAAATACTGTGGGCCAGGGGTAAGCCTATTAAAGATTTTCCAGTTTAGGGGAGGAGGAGGCTAAACCGTCCTGGAGGACACGCGGTGGGGGTGTTTTAGGCACTTATTTCCACAATGACTTCAATTTCTACAATTACTTTGTTAATAATTATAGTAATGTCCAGGAGGGATAGTGTCTTATGGTTTTATATAGTCCTACATTATAGTCAGTATTTGCATGTAGGATATTACCTTCACTGCAGAAGTTCTTCTCCACCCCTGAAAATCGGATCTTTTCATGTAGAAGTTTCTCCTGCTTACAGTATTCACACTGAGAAACAACCCCATGGAGGCGTTTGTAATTATCACAACAATCCTTACAGCAAAACTGGTAGACGTGGTCCTGCAAAGCAACACAGTTTTATTTTACCACTTAGCACTTATGACCCATGATGCAATAAAGCAGCATCATCTGCAATAGCTTACTTGCCAATCCAAGATTTCTGGTTTGCCAGTGAACATGGTGTGACAATAATGACAGTTGAGATGGATTCCGCCCTCTGGGCTGGTACGCTGAAAAAGACAGGCAGACATGCATATCAGGAGACTTACATCCATCTTCATTAACCCCCCCCCCAGAATTTTGTCATTGCACCCCTTGGCAAAATCAGGATGTAACCCCCCGCCATTCCGGGGAGCACACCAACACCCATTAGTAAAATAGGTGTTGGACTTGTTTAGGAAAAATACAATTCTGTGAAATACTCACCTGTAGAATTGATATTATTTGTATACAGTACGTCCTGCTCCAGATATAGTACTTACACTTGGGTTATCCTCCGCCAGATGGCGCTGCCCTGCAGAGACATGCAAAACAGGCTCCTCCAGGCCCCTCAAATACCCAGGGACCTCCCACAAATCCCCAGCATTGAAAAGCAGTGTACAAGAAGCCGGGAGAATTTAACCACCAAAAACTGGTAACTATAACAAGGATAACAATCACCATACAGGGGATCCAGAATAATGCAAAAACCAGGGTGGGGTGGAGCAGGACGTACTGTATACAAATAATATCAATTCTACAGGTGAGTATTTCACAGAATTTTATTCTTAGTATACAGTACGTCCTGCTCCAGATATAGTACTTACACTTGGGACATCCAATAGCAGTGTCCGTAAGTAGGGTGGGATCCCCAACAAAAAAGGCAACAGCAGACAGTTAGAACCACTGTCACCTGCAAAACCTTCCGGCCAAGCCAGCATGAGCTGAGGCCTTAACATCAACCTTGTAAAACCCTGAAGGTATGAGCAAGACCAAAAAGCGGCCTAGCAACAGAAGCCTGGTGCTGACAAAGCCCAAGAGGCATCACAGCACGAGAAGAATAAGAACAAGGCAAAAAGGAAGAAACTTCCCCTTAGTGGAATAGGCCTGAGTAACAGCCTGACGAATCCAAATGCTAACAGTAGGCTTGGCAGAAGCCAAAAATCTTTCCAAGGACCAGAAGGGACCAACCCACCCAAGTAATGACCAGTCCCAACACCGCCTAGCCCCCCGAGATTAGACGAGATAGGGCGCATTCAGGATGTAGTGGCCGTAGGCCAACAAAGGAGCATCAGTACTCCTAAGGACAAGAGACTACAAAGGAACTTCCAACACCTGTCCAAGGAATGCAGAACCCCTTTCCTCAGCATTGCTAGGAATAAGGCACAGAGGGAAGAGCAATATCTTGAGACAATGAACATGAGACACCATTTTAGGCAGAAAATCCGGCTTAAAGCGGACCACCACCTGTCCAGGTGTATCCCAAGGACTGGGGACTAGATAGACAGAACCGCCAGCTCAGGCACATGTCTGACCGAAATAACAGCCACCTGAAAGACAACCTTGAGGGTAAGAAACAGCAAAACAGCATCCTGAATAGGACCAAGGGGAACACCCTGTAAGGCAGACAGACTCAAGTTCAAATTCCAATATAGGGACCATAGAATTACATAGGGGACACACCCCCGGAAAGGCAGTCTTATCCAAGGAAAAAAAACTGAGGAAAATACTACTAATTCTAAAATACTACCTTCAGAGTACCAAGTAAGAGATCAAACTCCAACCATGTTGTAATAACTCTAGAACCCTGGGAACAGAGAACACCCGACAGGGAAGAGACCTAGACTCACGCCAATCAATATGGGTACAGCAAACCCAAAAATGGATTGAAGAAGAAGCAGCTTACTCCTAGACTTCCCATAGTCTCAATCACCGAGACAGATAAGGATGTCTCCATCAAGATGGATGTTTCAGCAGTCAGGCCGTCAAGGCCAGAGTCTGTAGATTGGGGTGACGTAAGGGACCCTGAACAAGCAGAGCTGGCACTCCTGGCAGAACGTACGGATCCACTGCCCTCTGTACCACGTCTGAAAGCCACACTCCTTCTGGTCACCCGGGGGCCACCAGAATCACTGGTCCCCCTCTAGAGCAATCTTGCGCAGAACCCTGCCAAGCAGGGGGAATGGAGAAAAGACATACAGAACAGAATGTCCTGCCATGAAGTTACTATGGCATCATGACCACAGCCAGAGGGTCCTGGGACAGGAACCAGGGCTGAGAACTAGTGATAGTGACGGGACACAAACAGAACCACAACTGGTTAGACCCCTTTATAGAGACACAGGGATTAGCACACCCTGTCGCAGGGGGACCCCCACCGGAGCGCATACCACTGATATGCAGGGAACACTATCCTCTACCCAGATCAGGATCAGATACACTTCCTGGGGGACCCTCCTGCTCCGGGCCCCTCCCTGATGATTAATGTAGGCCACTGTCGCAAGACAGATCGAGCCCTCCGAACAGTCAGGCCCTGAAGAGGGATAGTCAAGCGAGTTAGAACTAATCTGAACGCTCACTGTTTCAAACATTGATAGGTGTATGGACCTCCAAAGGGCCCCACCTCCCCTGGAATTGCAGGGAGTTTCAGAAGAAAACTCCCCCCTCACCCTGATAGATTGGCATCCATGGTGACCGTCTCCGGGAAGGGGCCAGAAGGGGACCGCCCCCAGATGGATTCCTTGAGTTCATCCACTCCAAGAAGGATCTCCCAACCAGGGGGGAAGGCACACAGACCCTGCTCCGGGGATGCTGGATCCTTGTCCAGTACTAAACATAGGAGCAGTTGCCGAAGGGCCCCAGGGGGACTGAGCATAAGGGACCGCTTCGAAGCCAGCCACCAACGGGCCCACCAGCTGCATCCGTGCCTGGTAAAGGGACGGGGACAGCTATGAGGGACTGAGCCCATGCAACTCGATTGTCCAATTTATTGCTGAGAAAGGAAGATTCTCGCCTGAACCGTATCCAGATTCATTCCTATAAAGGAGTTACCAATGAGGGGGACAATGAGGACCTGGGGTGATTGATCACCCATCCAAATGACTCCCGATGGACACCTCCAGCCAAGTATCCAACATAACCTGACGTAGAGACTGGGAAGGTATAAGGGCGTCCAGGTAGGTCATCACACGGACGCTCCTTGGTCTCAGAGACATCACCCCCGCCAGCACCTTGGTGAGTACTCTGGGGGCTGAAGGGAAGCCAGATAAGGCCATAATTTAGCAGAGTTGGTCATCCAACGCGAACCTGTAGAACCTCGGTGTCCAGAAGGCACAGGGAGGTGAAAATAAGCATCTTTGATCTCCACAGACGGCAAGAAGCCCCCTGGGCGCAAGGAGCTGATGGCCCATCTAATAGTATCCAAGCAGAAACTGCCAGCAATTGAGCAATTGCCGAGAATCTGTGAATCCAGAATGAGCCAGACTGACCCATCCTTTAGGGGAACTGTGTAAAGGTAGTTGTAGCGGCCCCTGCCTCTACCTGTTAAGGGCAATCTGCAAGTGACCCCCAGACCCCGCCGGCCTTGCATGGCCTGCACCTGAACAGAGGCAGGGACCAGAAACACCTGGGACCTGATAATCCTGGGAGAGGCCGCGCAGCAAGCTCTATCCTGTATCCGGAGGACACTACCTCCTGAATCCACCAGTATGAGGCGTGATGCCTCCTGACAAGAGCAAAGTGCCGCAGCCGTCCCCTCACCCAAACGGGCGAGGGCGCCCCATCATGCTTGAGGGGACTTGGTGGAAGATTTGGGGGTGGAAGATTTGGGTTTAACCCCGCCTGAGGGGCCAGGACGTTGTCTGCTGCTCCTGGGGCAGGAATCTGCGTGAGCCCCCGCTAAGGACACCCCTGGCTCCTGTTTAACACTATGGTAGGGGGGAGGAGGGGTGCCCCTGCCCCGAGGGGGCCGGGACGTCTGCCTGCGTTGGGGTGACTTGCCCTTCTTACCAAACAGGTCTAGGCAGGACCCGAACAGGCGACGCCCTTTAAAGGGGAGCCCGGTAAGAGTCTTCTTAGCAGCATCGTCAGCACCCCACTGTCTCAGCCAGACCAAGCGACGTATAGCCACCACAAGGGCAGAAGTTCTAGCACACATTCAAATGGTGTCATCCAGTGCTAATAAGATGAACTTTACAAACACCTCACAACTGGAGAGTGCATTAACCCTTCTAGTGCCAGCTACGTGAGTCTCACGTAGCAGCAGCCTCTACTCCACTTAAGTGCCAGCTACGTGAGACTCACGTAGCTGACTTTAAACCCCCACAGTAAAAAAAATATAACCGTAAAATACTCACCTGACCCCTCGTTGGATCCAGCTGGGTCTCCTCTTTAATTTGGTGCCATCCGATCCCCCGTGGGGGGTCGGATGGCTCCAGGAGAGCCCCCGGAATAGGCCACCCCCCCGCTTCGGCAGCAACTGTAAAATAAAAAAAAAAAATAAAAATAAAAATGACATTCACTTATCTGCGTGTGCGCTGGCTCCCGCTGTCCCTCCTCTTCACCTGGGGGGCCTCCGATCCCCCCCACAGGACTTACAGATCTTCAGGAGAGAGCCCAGAAGGCTCTCTACCCTTTCCTCCTCTATGGCAGCCGCCATCTTGTCGCTAAGCCCCGCCCCCTTGGGGTGGGGCTAATGACGTCATCCCGGCCCCGATCTCAGGCTTCAGCCTTCTCAGCTGTCAGATGCCGGTGATCGGTGCCGGGGAAGGAGGTGGCAGGAGATCCTCTGATCTCCTGCCTCCCCCTTCTCTGGATGCCGATCACCGGCATCTGTCAGCAGAGCGGCGAGGGACAAGAGCTTACAATCGGAGGTAAGTACAGTAAAAAAAAATTTTTTTTTTTAATAAAATACTTTTGTCTGGTGTCCTTTTCACAGTTAACCCTTTGTGAACTGGTAAGGGGTCCATGAGACCCCTTATACCAGTTCACAAGGCTCTGGGTCTGGCAAGTCACCTGCGGCTAGCGGGTGACTTGCCATTAACCCCCAGCCCCCCCATTACCTGCCTCCCCAATGGCCGGGGGGGGGGCAGAAGGGCCCGGGCCACTTAGTGGCTATGTGGGCTAGTAGCCTGCAGGGCCAGGGGCCACCAACGCCCCTGCGCCCTGTTCTACAAGCCCCCATAGCTGGTCTGGGTCGGTAATGCTGGGTAGGGGGGACCCTACGTCATTTTTGGGGAGGATTTTTTAAGGGTTTTTAACCCTTAAAATCCCCCCAAAATATGCCCCCCCCCCCCCCCACCTGGGAGGGGGGACCCTATGTCATTTTTTTTTTTTTAAATGAATCGCTTATGTCTGTCAAGCTGTCAAGTCACCTGCAGCTAGTGGGTGACTTGCCATTAACCCCGGCCCCCCTATTACCTGCCTCCCCGAAGCCCAGGGGGTCAGAAGGGCCCGGGCTGATTTAGGCGGTGCTGGCTTGTACTTGGCAGGGCGGGGGGCCACCAAAGCTGGCCCCTGCGCCCTGTTCTACAAGCTCTGCATAGCTGATCCCCGGGCTGGTTATGCTGGGTAGGGGGGACCCCATGTCATTTTTATGGGAATTTTTAAGGGTTTAAAAAAAAAAAAAAATAAATAAAAGGGGGATTACCCCCCCCCCCCTTGGAAGGCGAACCTCATGCCAATTTTTTTCTTGATTTAACCCTTTATAGTGTGGATTGTAGTTGTATTTTATTTTTAAATGTTATAAAGTTTTCTTTTCAGTTTGGGGGGGGGGTCTTCTGAACAGTAACGGGGGGGCTACCGATACATATGTGGTACCGTTGTAATCGGGAGAAATGGGGCTTTCACATGCAATATGGTTTTCTTTAAAAAAAAAAAAAAAAAAAGGGTTTTATTTGAAATAAAGGAGACAATTTTCTAAAAAAATATTTTTGTTTTGTTTAATTTACTCAAAAATATTTAAAAAAAACAGTAAAAAAATTACAAACAAGACATTTCATGTTAAAGCCTAAACTCTGCCGCAAAAATAAAATATATCATTTTCCTGGAAATTCCTGCAAAAATCAGTTAAGCATAGCGCAAAATGGTTAAAAATGACCTGTCAAGAGAGGGTGACTCTCAAGTAGGCTGGCAGTTAAAAGGGTTAAAAGTACCTATGCATGTTGGGTATCGTTCTGCTCGGGGGACCTTGCGCTTTTAGATTTAGCTTGTTTTTTCTTGTTTGCCGTGTCACACAGGCCCCAAGAACCGGGCCCAGAATCATCACAGCTCCCGGGCATCTCATCCGAGGAGCCCGAATCTGAGAATAGCTCACCTTCCTCAGAAGGATCAAGGTCCTGCATATCAGCAGAGTCATCGGTATCGTTAGGAACCGGAGAGCCAGGAGGCATCAGGGACCCCTTCTTACCAGGGCCCATACGCTCCGCCAATCCAGACAGCACCTGCTCCGCCGTAGGCAGCACGGCTTGCAGGTCATCCCCGCTCAAGTGGGACTCATCAGGAGTGAGGTTTAGGTCCGGGGAGACGGGTGTATTGAAGGGAGGTGCAGCCACTGGCAGACCTGCCTGTTCAGCACACGGTCCGCAGACCCGTGCTCTGTCAGCCTCAGCATGGGGCTGACCACACACTGCACACAGCCGGTCATGTCCCAGAGGGACCCCGGGTACATAATTCTGAGATGCCTCCATATGGTGATTATCTGAGCAATATGCCCGCAGGGATTTACGCAATAGGCAACCCTGGATGCCCCAAGACCCTCTAGGAAGTGGGAGAATTTGTTATGTGGAACCGCTGTAATATATGTTAGGCCGGGAGAAGCCACGGAAGTCCTGGCGTCTGAAAGACATAATGGGACAAGAGGGGTGGTGTCAGTGCCATGCGTAGCCGAATAAACACACAGAACAATGCCTCCCCGGAGGGCACTTACATGACCAGGGGAGGAGGCGGACCGCACCACGCGCGCGAAGATTGTCAAAATGGCGCCAAGCGAACCTCGAGGGGCGGGTCAGACCAGGCTGTGACGCGGAGCGCGTCATGCCGAGTCCCCGCCTCCCCCAAAGAGCGCGAAGCTCTAACAGAAATAAGAAGGACAGTATTGGATAGAAGGCGCATGCATAAAGATGCTGTCACACTGGAAATGATGCTGCCGTCTGGGCAGTTGTTAATGAAAGGACAAACGGCTCGCAACTGTATAGCAAGGAGCGCGACACTGACACCCAAGTATAATAAAATCAAAGGCCTTAACGTGAAATATTGCACTAGGACTGCCACACATACCCCCCTTTCTTTTCTCCCGAGTTACGGGAGGAAGCGAGGGAGAAGCGGACCAGCGTCCAGTGGACTAAATCTGAGAGGGGCACGGGCAACAATGCGGGAGGGGCATCCACTAGAGGCTCACCATCAGCCTAACCGCCTACCCTATGGTGGGGGATTGCGGTGGAGCGTGGCTCCGTTCAGCACACAAGGTGCTGCCTACCTTCACCCGACCCACGCAGCCCAGGCTGGGAGGCATATTCTTCTCAAAGAGGACGGGTGGAAATAGTCCCGTAGGGCCTCAGGCTGTAAAGCCCCGCTCGCCTGCGAGAGCGTGATACTTCATGTTTTCGCAGTTCAGCACTGCAGAGAAATCTGGGGATTTGTGGGAGGTCCCTGGGTATATTAAGGGCCGGGAGGAGCCTGTTTTTGCATGTCTGCAGTGAACAGCGCCCTCTGGCGGAGGATTATCCATGTGTAAGTATTATAGATGGAGCAGGACGTGCTGTATGCTTAGAATAAAGGAATAGATCTTCCAAGCTTTACGGCTATGTCCACAAGAAATGCCAGTCACCCTGCCTGGGACCTACCTGGAACTTGGTCCAACAGCTAGGACTGCAGAACTGGTACACCACACGGTCCGTTTTGTTGTAATATGCCGGCTCAGAAAGACTGCGTCTACACAAGCTGCAGGGTCGTGTAGGGCCTAGGTACAGGAATAAGCAAACTTAAATACCTTGCATGCATGTGTTAAAAGGTCACACCTTTTGTCTATAATTATTATTTGTGCTAATGGTCAACTACCAGCCTAAATAAGTGAGTGACTGCTGTGTGTACATAGTGGTCACTCACCTGTACTCTGCTATGTTGTGCATCAAAGGCTTGTGTCAACACTGCAGCGGTCTGCCAGGCTGGACAATAAATTGCAGTCAACTAGTACTGGGTTTGAGAATGGAGAGGACATCCAGATTGCTGCAAACCCCGTAAATATTACCTTAAACCGCACACCCTTGCTTGGCTTTTTCATCCAAGGATGGGACATGTAACCGCTCCTGGACAATCGACAGCTGCATTTTGCTGGGGGGGGGGGGGAGTGGTTTAAGGTAAGATATATGGGGTTTGCGCAGTGGTTAATCACTGGGACTCAGGTAATCGGGATACCCCCTGGAGCGGACCATCGTCCATTTTATGTAAAATAGGTATTAAGGGGTATTATTATGGAAAGAAAAAAAAAAAATTATGGGGCATTAAAATGGGGGGGAAAAAAAAGCTAAATTTTTCCCCACAGCTTATCGCTCCTCGAGCATGCCAGGACAGGCCTAGGCATGAGCCTTCTATTGCAGTGAATTGGGGAAGGTGTGGCTGTGTCACTATGACTGAATGTTTGTTCAAAAAGAAGTGGGGAGGGTCAAGGTCCAGTGGCCCTGGACTGAACGACTTCCAGCCATGGAATTGGAGGGATCAGCTGCGCAGGATAAAAGGGGAGTATAACTTGTTGTTTTGCACTTCTCAATTATCTGGTTCTAATTTGAACACATTTAAATTTCACATGAAAATGCATTCTATTAGTAGAAAGTATTGGTGTAGTTTTAGTCTACTCCGGGATTTGTTCTGGGCCACGGGAGCATCCCGAACTGGCTTTGTGAAAAACCCCAAAACACCCAGAAAAACTTTCCTCTGCCCAGTACAACAGCGCATCCAATCAAAGCCAATTGCTGCGACTATGCACTTTGGCAAATGCTCAGATGTTCTTTAATGGGGCAAGAACGACCACATTCTCAGCAGCGCACACGCTCCCGCCCCAACCTAGTCTGGAATCATTCGCATGGCTTAAAGATGCAGGGGATGAGGCCATCCTCACTCCCCATAGTAAACAATCAGAGCAGCTTTCTGAATTACACAAGCATGGTAAATGTCTGGGCCCTCGCATGCCCTGCTGAACCGGGGAAAGGTAAGCATCTGCTGGCGATCTGGGGGCTATAACTTTCATGCAGTTTTCAGCGGCAGAGTACAGTATTACAGCAATGTACAGCAATGTTACAAAACTGCATAAAGGCTTGGCTAGTTATGAAATGGCCGTATTTAAGCATAACGTTTAAAAATGCTCACCTTGCAATCCAGATTGCTTGACCTTGTGTGAGGTTATGCAGCAGATGGAACAGAAGAGACCAGTGCGGCCATTTTTGTCCACGTTAGAAAGCATTTCAAAGTTCTTACAAAGTGTTTTGCAGTACATACATGGGTAAACCTTTGTATTTTTCTGTAAAGATAGATATTATAACAGTAACATCAGTGTCATAAGGCGGTTCAAAAAAAATAATTGTATTTTGCATATCTTACATTTTTCTTATGGATGTGTAGCTTTTATAAAACCACAGCTTTATAAAACCACAACAGCTAGGACTGCAGAACTGGTACACCACACGGTCCGTTTTGTTGTAATATGCCGGCTCAGAAAGACTGCGTCTACAAAAGCTGCAGGGTCGTGTAGGGCGTATAACAGGGTTAAGTACCTCCATCTGCACCTGAGGAAAGTATCCACTGAAGTACTAGCTTTCACATAAGCCTATAAAAACTCAATGAACTTAGACCATAACAGGGTCCCAAGGTATAACCCTCACCCATGACACCATGAGACAATATTCTGTAAGAACTAAAACAAGATGACACCAGCCTGTTCGTCACATGGACGTGGAATTAAAAAACAGAAAGAAAGAACTGCAAACTCAGCTGCAGGTCTAACCACTCCCTAGAATTGCAGAAAGCAATGCATGGAGTCCCGGTCTCAATGCTCCAGAGAAATGTACTAGGGTCAACACAGAGCAAATTGATCCCCAATCCTAACCAGGGACTCTTTACCATATAAAAGCAACATAGCATGGGGCATTCCAGGAGAAAGCACTGACTAGATAACCCATTAAAATGGGGAAGAAAAGGACCTCCCATATAGATTTTGAGATCTCCAGGTAAAAGCTGCCTCAGGGCCCCTTAATCAGTTCCTCCAAATGCCCCAAGAATAGCCTTGGCTTCTGCCCTGTGCGAGGGGGTAGAGGGAGGGGAAGACTCAACCAAATCTTTCAGGCGCTACAGGAATTCAATGGGGAATGCATCGTACTTTCTTGAATTCTACTCCAATAGATGCCAGAGACAGAGCTATCAGTTTTTGCATCTGGGAATGTAACCCTTAGTCCTCGTAAACACAATGCTATCTTCCTCCAACCTAGAAGGTATATTATATGGTTATAGATGTATAAGCACTAGAGCCAAGAGTGCTGGGTAAATAAAGGAAAAAAAAGTTCTGCTTTACAATGCAGTAATTGCAATCAAGGTTGGTTTAGACTAGAGCTTGCACAAAAGAACCTTTTCCATTATGGTACAGACAGTAACTATTCTAGGTGTACAAGACTACACTCACCTTCTTGTAGTTATTTAGGCAAGCAGCATTACAGAAGCGCTTTTGCTGACCCTCATGGAACAAGTACTCAAGTGGCAAGCCTTTGTTGTAGATGTAGATGCCACAGTTATCACAACAGTTCGTTTTGAGGCCTTTGGTGGCACGAAATTTAGTGAAGCAGGTATCACTGCAGAGCCTGTGAACAACACTGCCATTACTGACTTCATGCTGAATCTGTTGTAAAGAAAAGAAAAAAAAACAGAACCAAAAGATGGAGATGTCATGTAAAAATGTACAAGAAAATCTAATCTATATTACAAATTCACACCAGGTATACTTTCACAATGCATAACTACACAGACTAGTACATTCTCAACTAAAAGGCCACACAGAAAACCAGCTCCAGGGCTCTTTTACCATCACCACTAGTGGACATACAGAAAAAAGCGTCATCATAATGAGATGTGCCTATAACTGCTCAGTATCATCCCCACTAATATCTGAGGTCTTGGAAGCAATCTTAATACATAGATAATATATGTGGGGGGCTGCTTCTACCCTACAATTAAGGGGCACTGAAAGAATATTAAAATTAGAAAAAGTATGAAAAAAAGAAGGGGTGGCAACTAAACATTATATATGTGATGCCAATGCTTAAAGGATTTTGTAACTTAAAAATGCACTGTAAATTCTTAGTGTTAATAGTCAAACACAACATAAACAATAAAATAATTTTGATAGATACAGTTCTTGCCTCTCCACTCTTGTGGCAGATGCTGCATTTGATGATATCTGGAACATCTGATGAGCTCTGGGAACTAGACCGCGGTTGTGCCTCAAAGAGAGAAAGGCAAGCCGATGAACAAAATTCTTGGAAGGATCCTCCAGAACCAGTCTGGGCAACCACAGAGTCTTTAGAGTTACGAATGTCCCTAGAAGTACAAAAGAAAAAAAAATAAAAGCAATCAGAAGAACTAACTTGGCTGCAAGCTATTCATAGATTGGTAAACACCAATTACATCATCGAGGCAAAATAAAGTTATACCACATACTTCTTGCAGAATGTGCAGATCTTCTTGACAGGTGGCTTCTTAGAGAACGTGGTAAGACACATGGAAGAACAAAATAGCTGAGGCAATCCCTTGCGCTGATATGCAGTCTGCCCTTTCTGCAAAGGAGTGCGGCAGTGGGCACAAGTCATCTTAGTCAGGGTTGGCTTACTAGGTGGTGTTGGAGCTGGCTTAGGGGGTACTTGATTGCGAAGAGACAGGCGTGTTTGGCGCTTCATTACACTACGATGTGCTGAGGGTACAAAGTCCTCATCATTTGGATCATCCACCATGGCATCTGAGTCCTCATCAGAAATCTGCACTACAAAAGTAAAAAAAAAAAAATTAGATTGAAAATACAAAGACAAGACTGGACGTACATTGTTTTTCAAGCGGTTCGCTAGTCAGACTGGCTTTTTACATTTATAAATGGGTATATGGTAGGATGACTAGTGAATAGTCTAACATAGGTGTAGTATTAAAAATCTATATAGACACATCGGCTAATGAGGGGAGATGTCACATACACCTCAACTGAATACAGCTCCTGCTAAGCTTGTGATTTTCTTCTCCTGGTGAACCTACCCCCCACCCAATTTCCCCTTCTGCAAGATAAAAAGGTGTGGCTCCTCCAAGCCAATATATATTTCTGGTTGCTCTCCACCATCCAGTAATTGAAAAGCAAAGCAGTAGAAACAGCTGCCCGTGAAGATAAGTCATCCTAAGAAGCCCTGATTAGTTGGAAAATAAGGAAAAGCTCCTCTCTTCCTATCTCCCTCTATTTTCCTCTCACTTTTTTTTTATGTTGATCAGATATCAATCTACATAATTTACAGGACTATGGCAACTGAGGAATGAATATAGTAGCCTAGCAGATAGGGCTGGCCTGACGCCCTGGAGTAGAAGAGAGAGAAAACAATTCTACAGGTGAGAATCACAGAATTGTATTTTCTCTCATATTCCACTCCAGGGCATCATTGAATCCGATACCAATGGGACCTCCAAAAGCAGTCCTTACCGGAGCTGGACATAAGGAGGTCAACCCCACCCCCTCGCTGAGATGTAAGAGGTATACCACCTTAGGAAGAAAGTCCTGTTTAAAATGGAAGTAAGGCGGCTTACTCAGAAACCTGTAGTACAGAGGTAATTGCCATTAAGATGATGACCTTAAATGTCATCAACCCTAGTGAAACCTCTGCCATTGGTTCAAAGGGAGGACCCTGAAGGGCTGATAAAAAAGTTCAGATCCCAGACTGGCAAAAGAGGCTTACGGGGAGTTCGCAGGTGTGTAAGCTCCTGCGCAAATATCTTTATAAGCCTATTAATTATGAGCCTAAAAAAAAAAAAAAAATATAACATTTACTTACCTCCGTGTGCGCTGGCTCCCGCCGACCCTCCTCTTCACCTGGGGGGGCCTCCGATCCCCCCCAGGTCTTTCCGATCTTCAGGAGAGAGCCTGGAAGGCTCTCTCCCCTCTGCTGTTCTGATGGTGGCCGCCATCTTGTCGCCTTTTGGGGGCGGGGCTAATGACGTCAGCCCGACCTGTCTCCCCGCTGACAGCTCTCTCAGCTGTCAGATGCCGGTGATCGGTGCCGGGGAAGGAGGTGACAAGAGCTTACAATCAAAGGTAAGTACAGTAAAAAAAATTTTTTTTTTTTTTAATAAAATCATTTTGTCTGTCTTTTTTTCAGTTAAACCTTTGTGAGCTGGTAAGGGGTCTATAAGACCCCTATACCAGCTCACAAGGCCCTGGGTATGGCAAGTCACCTGCGGCGAGCGGGTGACTTGCCAAAACCCCCAGCCCCCCATTACCTGCCTCCCCAAAGGCCAGAGGGGGGGGGCAGAAGGGCCCAGGCCACTATGGCTATGTGGGCTAGTAGCCTGCAGGGCCAGGGGCCACCAGCGCTGGCCCCTGCTCCCTGTTCTACAAGCCCCCATAGCTGGCCTGGGTCAGTAACGCTGGGTAGGGGGGACCCTACGTAATTTTTGGGGGGATTTTTAAAGGGTTTTTAACCCTTAAATTTCCCCCAAAAAAATGCCCCCCCGGGAGGGGGGACCCTGAGTCAATTTTTTTTAAAATTAACCCCTTATGTCCTGTCGCCCAGCTGGTAATAAATGCTTCCAGCATTTTGTGGTGTGTGTTTTTTTTTTTTTTTTTAAGTGGACCAACACCCAGGATTTTGACTATCCTGGGTATTGGTCCTTTTCCCCGGGGCATCCCGATCGGGGATGCCCCGCTGTGTGAAACCCCCCCGATCATCCACAATAACTCACCTCACCCGGGTCCTACGGCGCATGCGCGGCCGCTCGTCTAATCAGCACGCTCAGAGGGGCTGAGTTATGGACGTCTAAGCTCAGCCGCTCTGAGCGCGCTAGCGGGTGCATCCCCCACTTCCCTCTAACAGGAAGCGTAAATAGCCGGCGCGGGCACTCCCCCTACTAGAGGGATAGCGGGGATGCGGCCCGCGCATGCACCGTAGGACCGGGATTCAAGTAAGTGGTAGCGGGTGTTCCGTGGGGTGTCACACAGAGGGGCATCCCGATTTTGGATGCCCCAGGGGGAGGAAATAGAACGGTCTGGGAATCTTATAGATTCCCGGGCCGATCAGCCCTGGGTGTTGGTCCACTTTAACCCATTGTGAACTTGTAAGGAGTCCATGAAACCCCAATACCAGTTCACAAGGCTGGGGGGCTGTCAAGTCACCTGCGGCGAGCGGGTGATTTGCCATTAACCCCGGCCCCCCTATTACCTGCCTCCCCGAAGCCCAGGGGGGACAGAAGGGCCCGGGCTGATTTAGGAGGTGCGGGCTTACACCTGGCAGGGTGGGGGGCCACCAAAGCTGGTCCCTGCGCCCTGTTCTACAAGCCCTGTATAGCTGATCCCCGGGCTGGTTATGCTGGGTAGGGGGGACCCCATGTCATTTTTTATGGGAATTTTTAAGGGGGTTTTAACCCTTAAAATTAAAAAAAATAGGGATTATCCCCCCCCCCCCCCCCCCCCTTGGAAGGGGAACCCCACGCCAATTTTTTTTCTTGATTTAACCCTTTATAGTGTGGATTGTAGTTGTATTTTACTTTTACATGTTATAAAGTGTTTTTTCAGTTTGGGGGGTCTTCTGAACAGTAACGGGGGGCTACCCGGTATGTGGTACCGTTGTAATCGGGAGAAATGGGGCTCACATGCAATATGGTTTTCTTTAAAAAAAAAAAAAAAAAAAAAAAGGTTTTATTTGAAATAAAGGAGACAATTTTCTAAAAAATATTTTTTCTATTTTGTTTTGTTTAATTTACTCAAAATATTTAAAAAAAACAGTAAAAAAATTACAAACAAGACATTTCATGTTAAAGCCTAAACTCTGCCGCAAAAATAAAATATATCATTTTCCTGGAAATTCCTGCAAAAATCACAGTTAAGCATAGCGCAAAATGGTGAAAAATGACACGTCAAGAGAGGGTGACAAAACCTCAAGTAGGCTGGCAGTTAAAAGGGTTAATAGAACCTATGCATGTTGCGCTTTCAGATTTAGCTTGTTTTTTTTTGTTTGCATATTGATATTTTAGGAAAACTAATTTTTTATTCTGCTTTATTATACATTTTTTAAGGAAACCCTGTGCGACCAAAGAATTCTTTGAGGGATTACTTTCAGAAAGATGGGCCCACTACAACATGCTGGGTACGCTTAGAAAGCTTAACATGTGTACTTTCAGGAATGTATGGTTTGTGGGGGGTATTCCAAATGTAAAGGGTTTTTTGGGCAGAAAAAGCGCAAGGTGCGCACTTTTGTCTGCAGAGTTGAAATTTTCAAGCAAAATTACCATTCTGCATATGCTTTACTTTTTGGTGTTTGGCAACTCTTCTTTTGACAGTACCTATGCATGTTGGGTATCGTTCTGTTCGGGGGATGTTGCTTTAACTTGTTTTTTCTTGTTTGCGTATATTTTTTTTTAGGCTTTGATCCTGTTTTTTTATCCATTTTTAGGGAAGCTCTGTGTAACCAAAGAATACATTGAGGGAGAACTTCCAGAAAACTGTGGCAACATCAACAAGCCTGGTACGCCTAGAAAGCTTGAAGTGTGTATTTGCAGAGAATATATAGTTTGTGGGGGGTAAAATGTAAAGGGTTGTTTTTATTAAAAAACTGCAAGGTGCACATAGCGCTTAGCATAGCTGTATTTGATCTAAAAATCTCTTAAAGTGCTGTTTCAGTTTGAGGGAGTCTCCTGGGCCGGAAAGGGTGTCTACCAATACATATGTGGTACCGTTGTAACTGGGAGAAATTGGGATTTCACACGCAATAAGATTTTATTGACAAACTTACATTTTTTACTTAAAAAAAAAAAAAAATTGTAAAAAATAGTTTTACATTTTTTTGCACATATTTCACCCCAAAATATTAAAAAACACTTGAAAAATTACAAAAGACATTTAATGTTAAAGCTCAGACTCTGCTGAAAAAAACAATATATAATTTTCCTGGGAAATCCATGGAAATCCCTTCAAAAATCACAATTGAACAAGGGGAGCGCAAAATAGTGCAAAATGGTCTGGCAACAAAGGGTGACAAAAACTCCAGGTAGGCTGGCGGTTAAAGGGTTAAGTGCCAAGCACGTAACACCTACGCGCTCGCATGTCCGTGCCTTAAGTGCAAAAGCACGTAGGTGTTATGTGCTTGACTTCCCCCCCCCCCCTGCTAGTTAAAAAAATAAATAAATAAAAATACTCACCTGACCCCTCGTTGGATCCGGCCGGGTTGCCATCCGATCCCCCGTGGGGGGGAGACCTCCGACAGGTCTCCTCTTCACTGGGGGGGGGGGGGGGGGGGGGGGGGGGGGGGGGGCCTCAGATTGCCCCGCCCAGCCTCTTCCATGGTGAGGAGGGGGCAGAAATCGCTCTCTCCCCACTTCCTGGATCGCGACTGCTAGCCCACGCCCCCTGGGGGCGGGTGACATTGTGATGTCACCAGCAGCCGGCTTCTTAAGTCCAGCACCCGAGACTAAGAATCAGTCTGCTCGGGTGGTTGGAGGAGAGAGGTGGGGAGGGGAAGAGGGCTGTGATCGCCCCCCAGGATCTCTCCTCCAAACACCCGAGTAGACTGACAGCTGTCATCTGAGATCGCCGGCGGACACAGGATCGGAGATGAGTAAAGTAAAAAAAAAAAAAATCATTTTTTTTCTTATGTGTCAGTGTGACATTTAACCCCTTTGTGAACTGGTAAGGGGTCCATGAGACCCCTTATACCAGTTCACAAGGCTGGGGGCTGGCAAGTCACCTGCGGTAAAAAAAGCGACAAAAGCTGCCCCCCCCACTCTGTCCTACAAGCCCCCATAGCTGGTCCCGGGCTGGTAATGCTGGGTAAGAGGGACCCTATTTCATTTTTGGGGGGGATTTTTAAGGGTTTTTTTTTTTTTTAGGGAAACCCTGTGCAAGAATTATTTGAAAATGAATACTACCCCTCAGGGATCAATGTAAAGTGAGAGAACACATGCTGTACAGAAAGATATCGATAGCTATAACATGTGTAAAATATGTGAAAGAAGCAATGTGAAAAATAAATAAGTTTACTTTTTTAATTCTGTATACAAGTGTGGTCGCTTAAGTTATATGAACACAGAACCAATATACCCCCAAAAGAAAGCTCTCCTACAATTGGTACTCTTACAAGGGTACATCTCCCCCCCAAACAATTTAGAAATTTGGAGAGTAGGGGAAAACAACCAGACAAACCGATCTGGTAAGGAAGGGTAGCATCATCTTGATCTTACCCCTCACCCCCCAAAAATAAAAAAACAAGAATTATTTGAGCCTACTACAACAAGCTGGGCACTCTTAGAAAGCTTAACATACTTTCAGGGAATATATGGTTTATCGGGGATATTCCAAATGTAAAGGGTTCCTTTGGTTGAAAAATTGCAAGGTGCGTACTTTGTCTGCAGAGCTGAAATTTTCAAGTAAAATTACTGTTACGTGCACGCTTTACTTTGTGGTGTTTGCCAACTCCCTTGACTGTACCTATGCATGTTGGGTATCGTTCTGTTCGGGGCATGTTGCTTTTTGAGATTTTACTTGTTATTTCTTGTTTGCATATAGTTTTTTTTTTTTTTTTTTTTTTTTAGGAAAATGTGGCTTGATTCTTCCGTTTTATTCTTTTTTAGGGAAACTTTGTGCAACTAAAGAATACTTCTAGAAAACTAACCCAACATAAACAAGCTTGGTACGCCTAGAAGGCTTGGGCATGTACTTCCAGAGAATATACAGTTTGTGGGGGGTATTTCAAATGTAAAGGTTATGTTTTATCTGAAAATCTCCTAAAGCTCTGTTTCAGTTTGGGGGAGTCTCCTGGGCAGGAAAGGGTGTCTACCTATACATATGTGGTACCGCTGTGACCGGGAGAAATTGAGGTTACGCACGCAATAAAATTTTAGTGACAAACTTACATTTTTTTTAACAAAAAAAACACTACAAATTGCAAAAAATAGATTTTTTTTTTTTTTGCACATATTTCACCAAAAAGTATTGAGAATACACTAAAAAAGGCCAAACAAGACATTTCATGTTGAAAAAAAACAATATATAATTTTCCTGTGAAATCCCTGGAAATCCTTTCAAAAATCATAGTTGAACATGTGTAGCGCAAAATAGTGAAACATGGCCTGGCAACAGAGGGTGACAAAAGCTGCAGCGAAAGGGTTAAAGCACTCAATTGAAGACCCTCATCAAGACATCCCTGTAAAAAAAATCTAACATTCTGGATATAGGAAAAAGGAAATTATGTGAGTACTCACCTGTAGAATTAATTTCTCTTCCATTATTACTTCAGGATATCAGAAGAATTCAGAGACTAATGGGTTAACCTCTCCCGAAGGGTGTGGTCTGCAAGAACAAAAGGTGCGTCTCCACCTCCCGGGCCTATAACCACCTTGCTGACTTGATGCACTTCAGTTTAATTGTAGAACAAACCGCCCGGGAGGCATACCTATCCTGTTGGAAACAAAAGGCTGGAGACAAAATACAAGACTCCTCTCTCCGTTTAATTTTTTTTTTTTTTAAATGCTGATATATATATATATATTCTATATCTATATATATTTACCACTCCACTAAAACTAGGCATCCAAGACATGGACATAGTAACCTAGCAGACAGGGAGGGTCTGATGTCCTGAAGCAATAATGGAAGAGAAATTAATTCTACAGGTGAGTACTCACAGAATTTTCTTTTCAGTACACTAATTCATGTGGGATCCCCAAACCTTATTCCTTTCAGGAATAAGACACTCCAAAAATCCTTGTTCCTTTCAGGAACAAGACATTGCAAAAACCCTTATTCCTTTCAGGAACAAGACATTCCAAAAACCCCTTATTCCTTTCAGGAACAAGACATTCCAAAACCCTTATTCCTTTCAGGAACAAGACATTAAAAAACCCTTATTCCTTTCAGGAACAAGACATTCCAAAACCCCTTATTCCTTTCAGGAACAAGACATTCCAAAACCCCTTATTCCTTTCAGGAACAAGACATTCCAAAACCCCTTATTCCTTTCAGGAACAAGACATTCCAAAACCTGAATAAACAGAGCCGCCAACTCAGAAACACGCCGGACAGAATTGATAGCCATCAAGAAGGCAACCTTCTCCCGTTTGCCCCCGACTAACCGGCAAACGGGAGAAGGGGGAATATAAGCCCATAGTTACATTTGGAGCATGTAAGGAGGGCTAAAGCGGACGGGGCATCCCATATACAGGCTCACCAAACCTGCGCCACCCTTTGGTGGGGGGATTTGCGGTGGAGCAATACTCCATTAAAAACACCTCTAATAGGTGCTGCCTACCGTCACCCGACCACGCAGCCAAGGCTGGGAGGCAAGTAAAGAGTGGAACGGGTGGGAATAGAACACTCGCTTACCTGCGAGGAGAGAAGCCATCATCTTGACCTTCGCAGCCCACTGCAGAGAAGGAACTGGGGAATTTAGTGGGAGGTCCTGGGTATATAAGGACCGGGAGGGGCCTCTTTTTTGCCATCTCTGCAGTAAGGCGCCCTCTTGGGGACTATATCGTAATGAATCATTACTGGAGCAGAGCGTGCAGCATACTTGGAATAAGCTCCGAAGCTTAGCTGCGGAGGCAAAGTCTGAAGCTTAGCTGCGGAGGCAAAGTGATCCAAGTGATTCAGATCCAATGAGTATAAAGGCCAAGGAACAGTCAGGTTTCCATCACCCCCACTTCAAAGGCATAATTCCTTTAAAACAAAAAGTAAATGGGAGAGGAGTTCAGATAAGTCCTTGCAGTTCCACTGCAAGAAAGAAAACTGAAGTGCATCAAGTCAGCCAGGTGGTTATAGGCCCGGGAGGTGGAGACACACCTTTGTTCTTGCAGACCACACCCTTCGGGAGAGGTTAGCCCATTCGAGAGGTTAACTCATCTTCTGACGGCCTGAAGTAAAATGGAAGAGAAAGTTCTACACACACCAAGCAATAAAGACCCGCCAGACTCTGGCTGCTTACGGGCCTGAATCATGGTCCCCATGACTTTGGCAGATAAGCCTCTTTCTGCCAGGATGGAGGTTTCAATAGCCAGGTCGTTAAAGCCGGAATAATAGGAATGGTGCGGAGCTTGTCCAACTTTTCGCATTCCTTTTGGATAAGTCTGGAAAAATTAGACTGCTCCTGGAACAGGTGCTTCTGCTTTTCTGGTCTGTTTAGATCTCCCTTCTGCCTCTTAAGAATATTAGGAACCGGGATATCCAAGATCTATAAAAATACAATTCTGTGATTACCCACCCGTAGAATTGGTATTATGAGTATACAGTACGTCCTGCTCCAAATATAATACTTACAATTGGGATATACTCCGCCAGATGGCGCTGGACTGCAGAGACATTGAAAATAGGCTCCTCCCGGCCCCTCAAATACCCGGGGACCTCCCACAAATCCCCAGCATTGAAAAGCAGTTAACAAGAAGCCGGGAGAATGAAACAACCCAATTATCAACTATAACAATGATAACAGTCACCATACAGGGGATCCAAGATAATGCAAAACCAAGGGTGGGTTGGAGCAGGACGTACTGTATACTCATAATACCAATTCTACAGGTGAGTAATCACAGAATTGTATTATTCTTAGTATACAGTACGTCCTGCTCCAAATATAATACTTACAAGTGGGACATCCAATAGCAGTGTCCATAAAATAGGGTGGGATCCCCAAGAAAAAGGCAGCAGCAGGCAGTTTATACCACTGCCGCCTGGAGAACCTTTTGGCCAAAAACAGCATCAGCTGAGGCCCTAACATCAACCTTGTAAAACTTTGAGAAGGTATGAACAGACGACCAAGTAGCGGCCTTGCAAACTTGTTCAACCGAAGCCTGGTGCTGAAAAGCCCAAGAGGCACCAATAGCACGAGTGGAATGAGCAGTAAGGCAGAAGGGAGGATTCTTCCCCTTAGCCGAGTAGGCCTGAATCACAGCCTGACGAATGCACTTGCTGATAGTAGACTTGGCCGGAGCCAAACCCTTCCTAGGACCAGAAGCGACCACAAAAAGACCATCAGTATTCCTGAAAGGTGCAGTAGCCACCAGATAGTACTTCAGACACCTAACCACATCCAAAGAGTGCAAAACTCTCTCCTTAGCATTGCTAGGATTAGGGCACAAAGAAGGAAGGACAATGTCCTGATTCAAATGAAAAGCAGACACTACCTTAGGCAGAAAGTCAGGTTTAAAACGAAACACCACCTTGTCCTGGTGCCTCTCATAGTGGGGGGCTGAATGGACAGCGCCGCCAACTCAGACACACACCTGACAGAAGTGTATTTTCAAACTGGTAGTGTTGATCCATCAGAGTGACCCTGAGGAACCTTTGATGACCTGGGAACACAGGAATATGAAGGTAAGCATCTTTGATGTCCACAGAAGTCATGAAATCCCCTTGGCGCAGGGAACTGATGGCAGAGCGCAGAGTTTCCATGCGAAAGCGCCTGCCCCTGACAAACTTGTTGAGGATCTTCAAGTCCAAGATGGGCCTGACAGAACCATCTTTTTTGGGTACTGTGAATAGGTTGGAATAAAAACCCTTGCCTATTTCCCTTAAAGTGACCTGGCAGATGACCCCCAGCTCCAGGAGGCCATGCACTGCTTGCACTAGCTCCTGAGCTGACACAGGGTCCTGAGGAATCCGGGATCGGATGAATCTTGAAGGGGGATCGGCAGCAAATTCCAACTTGTAACCAGAGGACACTACCGCCTGAATCCACCGGTCTGAGACATGAAGCCTCCAGACATGAGCAAAGAGCTGCAGCCGTCCCCCCACCCGGATGGGTGAGGGCGCTCCATCAGGCTTGAGGGGGCTTGGGAGAGGATTTAGCTTTGGGACCCCAGGAGGCGCCAGGACGTCCACATCCTCTGCCCCAGAAATCTCCCCGGGCCCCAGGGAAAGAAACCCCCCTTCCCTGTCTTGCACCACGGAAAGGGGAGGAGAAGGAACCCTGACCCCGAAAGGTCCGAGATTGCCGCCTGCGCTGGGGCAACCTGCCACCCTTAGCAAAAAGGTCCAGGCGGTCCCCAAACAGGCGCAGTCCTTTAAAGGGAAACCCAGTGAGGGCCTTCTTGGCAGCGTTGTCAGCAGCCCACTGGAGCAGCCAAACCGAGCGGTGTATAGCCACCACAAGGGCAGAAGTTCTGGCACATATTCTAATGGTGTCATCCAATGCGGATAGGACAAAATTCACAAAAACATCACAACCGGAGAGTGCATTAAAAACCTCACAAGGCAAATCATCAGGGGCGCCATCAAGCATAACTCTGATAAGGGTTCTAGTGGCCACCGCCGTAATGGCAGAAGCACAGACCGGGCGCAGCGCCGCCCCCGCACATGCAAAGCCATGGGATGCCTGCTGATCAATACGCCAGTCTTCAGCATCCCGCAGGGTAGTAGAATCAGGGGAATGCATAACAGAGGTGTTAGATAACCCTGGGATCGGGGCATCCACCTGGGGGGGGGGGCGACCAACATTTAACCACCTCAGCAGGAAAGGGATACTTCCTATCCCAACTTTTTGGAACCCCGGGAAGTTTACTGGGGCGCTCCCATTCTTTGAGCACAAGGTTATGGAAATGTGCCTGCCCTGGAAATTCCGGACGCGATTTTGCTGTATGGAAAAGCTCCCCTCTTTGCCTGGGGGCCTCACAAGGGAGAGAGATAGACAGAACCTCAAAAATCTGAGTCAATAATCTGTCAGTGTCATCCGGAGCCCAGGGGTCAGAGCCAGAATCGTCATGAGCCCCTAGTCTCTCATCAGATGAGCCTGAATCAGAAAAGAGCTCCCCTTCGTCAGACGGGGTATATAGCCACACAGATTCATAAACTCCTCAGTTCCCATAGGGAAAACAGTGACATTAGGCGCTAAATGCCGCTTCTTAGCAGGGGCCTTACGCGCTAAGGACTTCGCAATAATCTGTTCAACAGTAGCCAGTCTAGAAGACACATCAGGCTGAGAGTCCCCACTAGTATGCAACTCAGTAGGAGTGAGGTTTAAGCTTGGGGGAGTAGGCGAAGTGAAACGAGGTGCAGCCACTGGCAGGCCAGATTGCAATGCAAGCACCTGCTCAGCACAGGGTACGCAGACCCGCGCCTTGTCAGCGTCAGCATGAGGCTGCCCACACGCTACACACAGCCGGTCTTGTCCCGAAGGGACCCCAGTCACGATCTCCTGGGATGCCTCCATATGGTGATTTTTTAGCGGCGCTATACGCTGATAGGGAATAACGCTATATAGCAACCCTGGATGTCCCTAACCCGCTAGGGAAGTGGGAGTATAGTTTTTTTTTTTTTTTTTTTTTTTTTTACAAGGCCTATAAGTAATATACTACAAAAGGGCCGGGAGAAGCCAGGAAGGGTTTGTCCCGCCTGAAAGACATAAGCAGACAAGACCTTAAGTACATCGTAACCCAAGTGAAGTAAATAAAGCCGCCCGCGAGGGCACTTACGGACCGCGGTAGGTAGGAGTCCGTCGCGCATAGGCCAACCAGACAGGGAAGATGGCGTTGGTATACCTCGAGGGGCGGGCCAGTAACAGCGATTACGCGGAACGCGCCAAAGACGAGCCCCCCCCCCCCCCCCCGAAGAGCGTGAAGCCAGCACAGCAAGCAGCCAATGAAGGCGCGCCAGCACCTGAGGTAATGCCGGCGCCAAGCGCGGAGCCAAGTCAGCGCGCGGCGGCAGCGAATTTAAAAATACCATTTTGCGAATACTCACCTGTTAAATTGGGTATTATAAGTATGTCACACACCCCGCTTAAAGACATTCATTACATGTGGGTATACTGACCTGTAGATGGCGATCTTGCAGAGATGATATCAAAAAAAGGTAAGACCCTCCCGGCGAATAAATACCTGGGACCTCCCACTCATTCCCCAGTATAAAGATAGCAGTAAGATCAAGGGACCAGGAAAGCCAATTACAACTAACAAAGGTTCACCATATAAAGGATCCAGAATACAAAAAAGGGCAGGGTGAAGCAGGGTGTGTGACATACTTATAATACCCATTTTACAGGTGAGTATTCACAAAATGGTATTATTCTAAGTATGTCACACACCCCGCTTCAAGATATCCATAACATGTGGGACATCCAATAGCAGTGTCCATAAAGGTCGGGGATCCAAAAACAAGGCAACAATACACAAACTTAAACCACTGCAGCTTGCAGAACCTTGCGGCCAAAAACAGCATCCGCTGAGGCCCGCACATCAACCTTGTAAAACTTGGAAAAAGTGTGAACCGAAGACCATGTAGCAGCCTTACAAACCTGCTCAACAGAAGCCTGGTGCTGGAAGGCCCAGGACGCCCCAAACAGCACGAGTAGAATGAGCAGTAACACGAAAAAGGGGAATCTTCCCCTTGGCAGAATAGGCCCCAACAATGGCCTGGCGAATCCATTTACTAATGGAAGACTTGGCAGGAGCCAAACCCTTCCTAGGCCCAGAGGGCACCACAAAGAGGGGCATCAGTCCCACGAAAGGGAGAAGTAGCCACCAAATAGTACTTCACAGCGAACCACATCCAAACAATGCAAAACCCTCTCCTTGTCATTGCTGGGCTTAGGACACAAGGAGGGAAGAACAATATCCTGATTCAGATGAAAAGCAGAGACCACCTTAGGAAGGAAACCTGGCTTGAAGCGGAAAACAACTCCGATACCCGCCGAACGGAAGTGATGGCAACCAGAAACACAACCTTCTAAGCAAGCGTAGAAAGTGCAATATCCTGCAAAGGTTCAAAAGGCGGACCCTGCAAGGCAGACAAAACCAAATTCAAATCCCAAACTGGGAGCAAAGGCTTCCTAGGAGGCCGCACATGCGTAACCCCCTGGAAAAAAGTCTTAACCAGAGGATGAAGAGCAAAAGACTTTTGAAAGAAAACCGTCAGGGCAGAAACCTGCCCTTTCAGCGTACTAAGCTGCAAACCTTGGTCCAGACCATGTTGCAGAAATTCCAAGACCCTCGGGATAGAAAACACCCTGCAAGGCAAGGCCCTAACCTCACACCAATCAATATAAGACCTCCAAGTCCTATAATAGATGGCGGAGGAAGACTGCTTTCTAGCCCTAACCAGAGTCTGAATGACAGCATCAGAAAGACCTTCCTCCCTCAAGATGGAGGTTTCAGCAACCACGCCGCCAAAGCCAGCGTTGGTAAATTGGGGTAGAGCAGTGGACCCTGAGTGAGCAGATCCGGCAGAAGGGGCAGATCTAGCTGATCCTCTGCCAACCTTACCACGTCCGCGAAACCAAACCTGTCTTGGCCACCTTGGAGCCACCAGTATTGCTGACGCGCCCTCTAGGGCCAGCTTGCGCACCATTTTGCCCACCATGGGAAACGGAGGGAGCAGGTACAGAAACCCCAGATCCCTCCAGTTCATAGACATGGCATCCGCTGCCAGAGCCAGCGGATCCCGCGAGAGAGACACAAATGCCGGAAGCTTGCGATTGTGACGAGAGGCAAAGAGGTCCACCTCCGGAGTCCCCCACCGATGGCAAAGCGAAACACCTTGGGGCTGAGTGACCATTCCCCCCGGCGAGATGACCCCCTGCTCAGGGAGTCCGCCTCCGTGTTCTCCACTCCCGGAATGTACACTGCTGAGATGCATGGGACATTGCCCTCTGCCCAATCCAGTATCAAAGACACCTCCCTGAGGGCCCGCCTGCTGCGAGTCCCTCCCTGGTGACTGATGTCGGCGACCGCCGCCCGATTGTCCGACCGAACCTGAATCGGTAGTCCCCGTAACTGAGGAGTCAAGTGAGCCAGAACCAACCTGATGGCTCTCAGCTCCAGAACATTGATGGGGTCGTGAGCCTCCTGAGGCCCCCACAGCCCCTGAAACTGAAGATCCTTCCAAAATCCCCCCAACCTGACAGGCTGGCATCCATGGTGACCGTCTCCCAACAAGGGGTCATGAAGGACCTGCCCCTTGTCAGATTGCTCGGTTTCAGCCACCACCGAAGGGAACGCCACACCCGGGGGGACATCAGAAAGGACTGATCCAAAGACAGCGGGGACCCGTCCCAGGCCGCCAAGAGATGGAGCTGGAGCGTCCTTGTGTGAAAATGGGCAAAGGGAACCGCCTCGAACGACGCCACCATCAATCCCACCAGTCGCATCCCTAGCCGGATGGACGGGCGGGGGATGGATAGGAGACGCTGAGTCAATTCCTGAATCAGAAGAATCTTGGCTCGGGTGAGAAACACCCAGGCCTGAGAAGTATCCAGAGACATTCCCAAGAACTCCACCACCCTGGAGGGAGTGAGGCAGGACTTTGGAGAGTTTCGGTTGGGTGATCAACTATCCCGAGTGGACACCACAGTCCTGGTATCCAGCTGCACCTGACTGAGGGAAGACGCCATGATGAGAAGATCGTCCAGATAGGGCACGATGCGGATACCCCTGGCTCTGAGGATGGCCATCACTCCTGCCAACACCTTGGTAAACACCCTTGGAGCCGAGGTAAGGCCAAACGGAAGAGCCACAAACTGAAAATGCCGATTGTCCACGATAAACCTGAGGAATCTCTTGGAATATGCAGGTAAGCATCCTTGATGTCTATGGACGTCATGAAGTCCCCCTGACGAAGTGATGGATGGCTGCGCGCAGAGTTTCCATACGGAACTTCCGGGGACGGACGAACCTGTTGAGCAACTTCACACGTACGTGTCAAGCGAGGGGGAGACGGAGAGGAGACCGGCGGAGCAGAACCGGACGCCTGAGATGCGGTCTGCCGCGTAATAGACCGCTGCGCAGAGGGTACACATAGAAATACATCATCCCCCAAAAGGGTTACCCCACACCCCAAACACAGCCTGGATTGCTGTGGGGGCACAAGCCCAGTATCCGGGGAAGCCTCCATATGGTGATTTTTTAGTAACATATATGTGTGTACAATGCTTTTTTGGGAATTACGCAATAATGCAACCCGGGATGCCCCTTTAAGTCCCGAGTGGGAGGATTTTAAGCCAGCTAAAAATTAACCAGGGACCCTGGACCTGGAGAACCCCCCTTTAATATGATCAATGGTCCACCTGGAACACAAGAAAACAAGCACATGCTCAGACCATGCCAAAGTGTACAAAGAGTTAAAGAACAGATGAAAGTGATGGCCATCAGACCCCTCACCCGACCTTCGGTACCGCAGGCCAGGTACCGTGACGGCGCGCAGTGTGCAGGAGGAGGAGGGAGGGCAGGCCGGTGCGGTTCGGGCCCGGCCGCCCCCCCCCCCCCCCCGTCTCTCCCGGCCAGAAGCCGGGACATGAAAGACGCGCTTGCAGCACGGGGGCGGCTCGTAGGCGCGCGCGAGCGCCCGGCCCGGCCCCGCCCCCCCCCCCCCCCGAGGAGAAGAAGCCCTCATGGACTAACCGCCGCCATTGGCAAACAGCTCCCTTAGCACGCCGGAAGCCGGCGCCGTTGGACCGCCGGCGCCAGTAAAAGTGAATGTAAAAGCACACACACAGTTAAACATGCACACGCACACACATAAATGATAGGAATCCATAAGGGATCCGCCCCCCCCTCTAAGGGTACTCGTGAGAGGGGGAATCCATGCCAGGGTAGGGCCTAGGGACGGGGCATCCCAAACCGGGATCACCAACCCGGATAGCCGCCTACCCCTTGTTATGGGGTCTCACGGCTCCTAAGCACCAGGGGTGCCAACTACCTTTGCCCAGACCAGCAGCCTAGGCTGGGAGGCAGGAAATATTAAACAAAGGGGATCTGGGCAGGAATAGAAGAAAAGAAGGCCGGGAGTCATCCCGGCTACCTCCAAGGAGGAGACATCTTCTGACTTGCTGGGGAATGAGTGGGAGGGTCCCAGGTATTTATGGGCCGGGAGGGTCTTACCTTTTTTTGATGATATCTCTGCAAGATTGCCATCTACAGGTCAGTATACCCACATGTAATGAATGTCTTGAAGCGGGGTGTGTGACATACTTAGAGTATACAGTAAAGACAAGTCAGCGCGGCGGGTGACAAGAATAAAGGCATGTGAAAAGACAGTGTAACTGGCACAAATGCAATATATACCTATCTATACACATACACCCCCCCCCCTCTTTTCCCCCGAAGACTACAAGGAGAATGAGGGCGACAGCGGCCACTTAAATAGGACCCACCGATAGGTAGGGGCAAGGGGCAAATAGTGCGGGAGGGGCATCCCAAAGAGGCTCACCATAAGCCTGAACTGCCTACCCTTTGGTGGGGGGATTGCGGTGGAGCAGTGCTCCTAAGCATCTAACAGCGGTGCTGCCTACCCTCACCCGACCAGCGCAGCCAAGGCTGGGAGGCATATTACTAGTGGAACGGGTGGGAATAGTCCTACAGGGCCGCAGGTTAATAACCCCGCTCACCTGCGAGTAGAGAGCCAATTTCTCGTCCTTCGCAGCCAGACTGCAGAGAAATTCTGGGGATTTGTGGGAAGTCCCCGGGTATTTGAGGGGCTGGGAGGAGCCTATTTTCGATGTCTCTGCAGTCCAGCGCCATCTGGCGGAGTATATCCCACTTGTAAGTATTATATTTGGAGCAGGACGTACTGTATACCAAGAATATAGAATATATCGGACTATCCATTTGCTCCTTAGAGAGAAGACAACAGAAGACCCTGAATCCGAATAACTCTCTTCCCCACTCGATGGTTCCAAGGAACGCCTAGAGCGGAAAAAGTGGCTCTCTATGCGGGCCAATCTGGGTTATCGAACAAGGTGAAGCTGCCAGAGGAGCATTAAGATCTAAGGGAGTAGACCCAGAAGCTTCCTTGGAAAATACCTCCGGGGGTGGCATCTGCCTCCTTAATCTGGAAAGTACAAGAGCTGTGCATTCAGAGCAGATGGGGCTGTCCTCTTCCAGAGGCCTTTGCAGGCACACAGGATCTGGGGCGACCCTCTCTGCTAATATACCAGGTCCAGGTGCCCCAGATGCCTCAGTCATGATGAATTAAGTCTTATGTCCCCGAGGGCCTAAGACCGAAGTACAAAAGACAATGCAACTAAAGGATAGTACCCACAAAATGTAAGAACATGAATAATAAATAAATACAAGGATGTACTTGATCCACGAGAGGGGAGGAAGGCAGCCAGCAAGCGTGACCCCCGATCTGGAGGAACGGGCAGCAGATGCGGCCCGAGAGGCCAGCTAAGCACTGCAGTGCTACAAAGAAGCACCGGGAGGCAAACTTTGCAGCGAAAAGGCAGCAGCTAGCAGAGCCAGGCATCAGGCCTGCTTAGAACTGCAGCGTCCCTGATGCTGGAAGGGCATGTTTCCTCCTTGCTCCAGTGACATGCCGCTCCCCAGACCAGTAAATTTCACGCCATGGAGGGGGGCTGGAACACAAACAAAAAGCGCCATACACACACGTAAAAAAAACACATTGCCCTGGTGCCTACTCATCCTGATTGGCTCTGCCTGCAGCTCTGGAACCCAGCCCTTCTCTCAACTCACACTATTGACAGTGTGCTTACATTGCAGACGTTGCCACACCCACTGCTTCTCCATTTTTTCTTTGCATCTCCAATGCGCTAATACTTTAAAATATAACTCAGGAACTACAGGGCCTTTTTGAAAATGGACTGTAATTTAGGACAGTGTAACGTGTAGCCCAAGACAATTGGACAACAATCAGGCTTGCCTTTAGTATAACTTTTATGATGTTCTCAAGACTCTCACATACGTGCTTGTCACTCATCAACAGGAATCAAGCAGGGTATTATCAACATTCCTTGAGTAGCCCTTCGATAAGAGGAGTGACCAAACGGGATAGAAACCTCTTGTTCCTATCAGGAGAGTCTAAACCACTAGAAGGCAGCATAATCATAAGTTTTTGAAACAGGACGTGCTCTAAGAATACAGTGTTTTCCCCAGACCCTGGGTGTGATGCAGAATTAGCAATCCTTAGAAGGTGGAGGCTAGAAAGACACTCCACCCATAAATACGACCCAACCTCCTCCATACAGGACTATGCCCCCCAAATGAGGTAGCTTCATAGCAAAGAGACATATGCCTGGAATGACAGCATAATACACCAGCAGCTCCAGACTTACAGACTAGACAGCTGGTGTGAAAAGTAACTGCAGAGAGCTGAATATCCATCCCCCCCACCACCAAAAAAAAAAAAAAGCACAATAAAGGAAGGAAGCTTCGTACTTTTCAGAATGTAAGACCGATATTTCAAATGCAGTCGTAAAAAAAAACAAAACTAAATGTACATAGTAAACATCACTTGATGAAGCTTCCTTTCAAAATGACACTTACTGCTTTCACTGGAGACTGTGCCTTCCGGCCTATGAGACTCAGAACGGCGTGCTCTTTCTCTACGTCTCTGCTCCTAAAAGAAACAAGACAGGTCACTCTGACAAGGACAAGACAGTATGTGCACAGGTGACTAAAAATACAATTCTGTGAAATTCTCACCTGTAGAATTAGTATTATGAGTATACAGTACGTCCTGCTCCAGATATAATACTTACACTTGGGTTATCCTCCGCCAGATGGCGCTGCACTGCAGAGACATACAAAACAGGCTCCTCCCGGCCCCTCAAATACCTGGGGACCTCCCAAAAATCCCCAGCATTGAAAAGCAGTGAACAAGAAGCCGGGAGAATTTAACCACCAAAACTGGTAACTATAACAATAATAAAAATCACCATACAGGGGATCCAGAATAATGCAAAAACCAGGGTGGGGTGGAGCAGGACGTACTGTATACTCATAATACCAATTCTACAGGTGAGAATTTCACAGAATTGTATTATTCTTAGTATACAGTACGTCCTGCTCCAGATATAATACTTACACTTGGGACATCCAATAGCAGTGTCCATAAAGTAGGGTGGGATCCCCAACAAAAAAGGCAACAGCAGACAGTTTAAAAGCACTGTCACCTGCAAAACCTTGCAGCCAAGACAACATGAGCAAAGGCTCTAATGTCAACCATGAAAAAAAACTATGAAAAGGTATGAACAGAAGACCAAGTCCCGGTCTAGCAAACTTGTTCAACAGAAGCCTGGTGCCGAAAAGCCCCAGGGCACCAAAAGCACAAGCAGAATAAGAAGTAAGGTGAGAAAGAAGATTCTTTCCCTTAGTGGAATAGGCCTGAATAACAGCCTGACAAGTCCAATCGCTAACAGTAGCCTTGGCAGAAGCCGAAAACCTTTCCTAGGACCAGAAAGGAACCATCCCATCCAAGTAATGACCAGGAAGGCCGCCTAACCCTCCGAGATCAGACGAGATCGGGAACATACAGGATGGCGTTGGCCGTAGACCCAAAGGAGCATCAATTCTCCTAAAGGGCACAGTGACTACCAAGGAAACACTTCCAACACCTGACCAAGGAATGCAGAACCCTTTCCTCAGCGTTGCTAGGAACAAGGCACAGAAGGAAAAGCAATATCTTGAATCAAAGAACATAAGATACCACCTTAGGCAGAAGGTCCGACTTAAAGTGGAACACCACCTTATCCTGGTGTATCTCAAAGAACGGGGGCTAGACAGAGCCGCCCGCTCAGACACACGTCTGACTGAAGTAACAGCCACCAGAAGGGCAACCTTGAAGGCAAGAACGGCCAGATAGCATCCTGAATAGGTCCAAAGGGAACACCCCGCAAGGCAGACAGAATCAAATTCAAATCCCAACAGGGACCATAGGATTACGTGGGGGACGCACATGAGTAACCCCCTGAAAAAAAGTCTTGACCAAGGAAAAACTGAGCAAAGACTCCTAAAGGAAGGCGGACAGGGCAGAACCCTTCAGAGTACTGAGTGGGAGAACCAACTCCAACCCATGCTGTAATAACTCTAGAACCCTGGGAACAGAGAACACCCGACAGGGAAGAGACCTAGACTCACACCAATCAATATGGGTACACCATACCCAATAATAGATGGAAGAAGAATAAACTTGCTCCTAGTCTTCCCATAGTCTCAATTACCGAGACAGATCGGCCTGTCTCCATCCAGATGGATGTTTCAGCAGTCAGGCCATCTAGGCCAGAGTCTGTAGATTGGGGTGACGTAAAGGGGCCCTGAATGAGCAGAGCTGGCACTCCTGGCAGAACGTATGGCCCTACTGCCCTCGGTACCACGTCTGCGAACCACACTCAACTAGGCCACCCGGGGCCACCAGAATCACTGGTCCCCCCTTCCAAAGCAATCTTGCGCAGATCCCTGCCTAGCAGGGGGAATGGAGAAAAGACATACAGAATAGAATGTCCTACCATGACGTTACTAAGGCATCATGACCACGGCCAGAGGATCCCGGGACAGGGAAACAAGGGCCGAGGGCTTGTGACAGTGACTGGGCACAAACAGATCCACACTGGTTGTACCTCATAGTGACACAAGGATTAGCACATCCTGTCGCAGAGGGACCCCCACCGGAGAGAATACCACTGATATGCAGGGAACATAGTCCTCCACCCAGATCAGGATCAGATACCTTCCTGGAGGACCATCCTGCTCCAGGTCCCATACAGATGATTAATGTAGGCCACTGTTGTCAGACAGACCGAGCGCCCCCAAACAGGCAGGCCCTGAAGAGGAGTAGTCCAGCGAGATAAAACCAACCTGAAAGCTCACCGTTTCAAAAATTGATAGGTGTATGGACCTCCTAAGGGCCCCCGCCTCCCGCGGAACCACAGGGGGTTTCAAAAGAACCCCCCCCCCTTCAACCTGATAGATTGGCATCTATGGTGACCATCTCCAGGAAAGGGCAAGAAGGAAGCTGCCCCCAGACAGGTTCCTTGAGTTCAACCCCTCCAAGAGGGAGCTCCTTACCCGGGAAGGGGGGGGGGGGGGGGGAGGCACGCAGACCCCGCTTCAGGGATGCTGGATCCCTGACCTGTACTAACAATAGAAGTTGCAGAAGGGCCCAAGGGGGACTGAGCATAAGGGACCTCTTCTGAGCAAGCCACCAACGGGTCCACCAGCTGTATCCCTGCCTGGCGAAAGGACGGGGACAGCTAAGAGGGACTGAGCCCATGCAACCAGATTGTCCAATATGTTGCTAGGGAAGTAAGATTGTCGCCTGAACCGTATCCAAATTCATTCCTAGGAATGGAGATACCAATTAAGAGGACAAAGAGGACTTGGGGTGATTAATCACCCATCCAAATGACTCCCAATGGACACCACCAGTCTAGTATCCAACTTAGCCTGACGTAGAGACTAGAAGGGAAGAAGGACGTCCAGGTAGGTCAATGCGCGGACGCCCCTTGGTCTCATCAGAGACATCACCCCCCGTCAGCACCTTGGTGAGCACTCTGGGAGCTGAAGAGAGGCCAGGTAACAAGGCCACAAATGATCAGTGTTGGACTTCCAACGCGAACCTGAAGCCTCGGTGTCCAGAAGACACAGGGATGCAAAAAAAGCATCTTTTAACTCCACAGACGGCAAGAAGCCCCCACGGCACAGGGAGCTGATAGCCCAACTAAGAGCCTCCATGCAGGAACTGCCTGCAATTGACGAGTTGCCGAAACTGTGAATCCAGAATGGGCCAGACTGACCCATCCTTTTGGGGAACTGTGGAAAGGTTGGATGTAGCGGCCCCTGGCTCTGCCTGTTAAGGGCAATCTGCAAGTGACCCCCAGGCCCCCCAGGCCTTGCATGGCCTGCACCAGCACCTGAACAGAGGCAGGGACCCAGAGTACCATGATAAACTTGGGGGAGGCCGCGCAGCAAACTATCCTGTATCCGGAGGACACTGCCCCCTAACACCACCAGGATGAGGCGTGATGCCTCCTGACAAGAGCAAGGTGCTGCAGCCATCCCCTCACCCAGATGGGCGAGGGCACCCCATCATGCTTGAGGGGGCTTGGTGGAAGATTTAGGCTTAGCCCCGGAGGGGCCAGGACGTGGTCTGCTGCTCCTGGGGCAGGAGTCTGCACGAGCCCCCAAGGAAGGACACTCCTGGTTCTTGTTTAACACTATGATAGGAAGGGGGAGGGGTGCCCCTGCCCCGAGGGGGCCGAGACGGCCGCCTGCGTTGGGGCGATTTGCCCTTTTTACCAAACAGGTCCAGACGGACCCCAAACAGGCGTTGCCCTCTAAAGGGAAGCCCAGTCAGAGTCCTTTTAGCAGCATCGTCAGCACCCCACTGTCGCAGCCAGACCAAGCAACGAATAGCCACCACAAGGGCAGAGGTCCTTGCACACATTCTAATGGTGTCATCCAGCGCTAAAAGGATACATTTTACAAATACATCACAACTGGAGAGTGCATTAAACACCTCCCAGGGGAGATCCTCAGGGTGATGATCTAGCATCTTTCTGATGAGGGTTCTAGCGGCCACTGCAGTGATGGCCGCGGCACAGACCGGGCGTAGCGCCGTTCCTGCACAAGAAAAGGCATGGGAGGCCAGCCTATCAATGCGCCGGTCCTCAGCATCCGGAAGGGTACTATAAGCAGGGGCTGTGATAAAGGGGGGTTAGGAACACCTATGATCGGTGCATCCACCACGGGGGGTGATGACCAACAATTAACCACCTCAGGGGGAAAAGGGTATTTCCTATCCCAGTCCCCTGGGACCCCTGGAAGTTTGCTGGGGCATTCCCATTCCTGGAGTACAAGAGCATGGAAGTGAGCCTACTCTAGAAATTCCAAGCGCGCTGTCGCTGTATGGAAACACTCCCCTCTCGGCTTGGGAGCCTCACCAGGGAGAGAGATAGACAGAACCTTAAAGACCTTAATCAATCGTCAGTGTCACACTGGCGCCAGTATTCAGGGCCAGAATCGTAATGACTCCTCGGCCTCTCATCAGCTGAGCCTGAGTCAGAGAACAGCTCTCCATCAGAAGGGGTATAGGCACGCGGGGAAGTGAACTCCTCAGTTCCCATAGGAAGAGCAGAAACAGGAGACGTCAAAGGCCGCTTCTTACCAGGGCCCATGCGCTCAGACAACCTCGCAATAATCTGATCAGCCGTAGGAAGTCTGGAAGACACAGCAGGCTGCAAGTCCCCACTTGTATGCGACTCAGCAGGAGTGAGATTTAAGCATGGGGAAATAGGTGTATTAAACGAGGTGCAGCCACTGGCAAGCCTGATTGCAGGGCCAGTGCTTGCTCGGCACATGGGGCGCAGACCCGTGCCCTGCCAGCATCAGCATGGGGATGTCCACACGCTATACACAGCCGGTCTTGTCCCAGAGGGACCCCGGTCACATAATTCTGAGATGCCTCCATATGGTGATTATCTAGGCACAATATGCCAGCAGGGATTTACGCAATAGGCAACCCTGGATGCCCCAAAGACCCGCTAGGAAGGTGGGAGAATTTGACAAGGCCCGCTATAATTTAAACCGGGCCGGGAGAAGCCACAGGATTCAACCGTCTTAAAGACATAATGGGAATAAAGGATGTCAGAGCCATGCGCAGTAATAAAAAAAAAAAAAAAAAATCAAGAAAATCGCCCGCGAGGGCACTTACAGACCAAGGGAGGAGGAGGGCCGTTACCACGTGCGCGCGACTCGCAGCATCAAAATGGCGCCAAGCGAACCTCGAAGGGCGGGCCAGAGCGGGCCGTGACGCAAGCACACCAAACCAGGTCCCCGCCCCCCCGAAGAGCGCGAAGCTCGAAGACAGTAGTCAAGAGGTGTATGACACATATAGAATAGATGATTTGCCAATAGAGACGCCGCAGCGTGTGGGGCGACGCCGCCGCCCTGGCGCAGCATATCCAATAAAGGAAAGAGACGAGCGCGGCAGATACACAAAAAAGCAAAACAGCGCGGCTCTGACACCAAGTTACTAGTCAAGGGCAATACTAAGGCCATAAGCGTGTAATCACAGTACACTTGAGACCGCCACCCCCCCCTTTCTTTCCCCCCGAGCTACGGGGGGGGGGGGGGGGGGCATAGGGAACGAGGGAGGATGGCGACCCTTTGTATAGGGCCCACCGCTACACGGGGCATCCACTAGAGGCTCACCATCAGCCTAAACCGCCTACCCTTTGGTGGGGGACTGCGGTGGAGCATGGCTCCATAAGCACGCATGGTGCTGCCTACCTTCACCCGACCAGCGCAGCCCAGGCTGGGAGGCACATCACAAGGAGGACGGGTGGGAATAGTCCAAGAGGGCCGCAGGCTGTAATAGCCCCGCTCACCTGCGAGAGAGAGAGATACTTCATGTCTTCGCAGTCGGCACTGCAGAGAAATCTGGGGATTTGTATGAGGTCCCCGGGTATTTGAGGGGCCGGGAGGAGCCTGTTTTGCATGTCTCTGCAGTGCAGCGCCATCTGGCGGAGGATAACCCAAGTGTAAGTATTATATCTGGAGAAGGACATACTGTATACTAAGAATAAGGCACAGACACTAAATTAAACATTACCACAAACATTTTCCTACACCTAAGGCATAAAGTGTTTGGCAAGTCAAAAGTTAAAAAATAAATATGCGTAGCTAACCTTACAAAGCCCTCCTTCCTGCTATGTCCATTTACTTAGCAAGGAAATCACATCCTCATTAAGCTTTAGTCTTCAGCCCGCTAACCAGGTCCTTCAATCAGCCTTCAGTGGACCAAGAACACCCCACTCCCTCCCCAGACATCCTGATTAGCTGCCTCTCTCTGCAGCTATGAAACCCCGCCCTCCTCTCTGATCACATAATGTGCTTGCAGGCTGGAGACGCTCTTAGCCTGCAGCATCTCTGACCCCCTTTTTCTGGTCACCGTATGTGCTGGCAGGAATAACTAAAAGGCACAACAATGCACTTATTACTATGATATATGTGAAGCACATTGGTGTTGCCACACCCACTGCTTCTCTGCATCTCCAAAGCTCTTATACTTTTACAAATAACTTGGGAACTACAGGGTCTTTTTGAAAAAAGATTAAAGTTTGGGACAGTGCAGCATGTAGCCTAAGACAATGGGAACACTTGAGCTTGCCTTTAGTATACAGCAGGGTGGATAAAAATCAATGTTTTTTTAAAAAAAAATCGGATTTTTTTGATTTAAATCGGATTTTTTTTCAATAAACTGCTTTTTGAGGAAAATATTTTACCATCCAAAGGTTCTTCCATCATGAGATAAAGCGGAGTTGTTTAACTCAGTAGAATAAAGGCTGTATATGTGTAACATTCACAATGCCATGCTCTTCCAGAGGTTTCTGTAGGATTAGTGGGCAGTTTCTCTCCTATATTATCACAGACGCTCGCTTTACTTACGCAGTTCTCAAAACTGAATTTGACTCCGCAGAGGTCCCAGCCTCTTCTTCACAGCAAAAATGTTACAACATGAACAGAGTTGAGAAAAAGACCTTAATCCTATTGTTCTACAAACCTATGACTAGTGAGCTACAGAGGACAGCAGGGACAGTAGTATTTAAGTTTTTCATGTGTCGGCTGGCCTGACAGTCTAAGTTTCTTAAAATATATATATATTTTGTTTAGCCAAATTAGTTAAAACATGGATGAAAACATGGATGTTTGTTTAAGCAAATAACTTATGCTGTAATGTTATTGTTTCAGTTGAATAAATCTATTTAAATTGTTATTAAGGTCAGGATTATTTTCCTCCTTCCTAAGTACAACAGAACAGTGGTGTCCAAATATGAATGATTAACCCATTAAACTGGGGAGAAAAAAGTAATATAAAAAGTGATTCTAAAAATCTTCATCTACTTGCATGTTAAAATAGCAAGAACTAGTTTAGGTAGAAACTTTGATTTAAATCACCGATTTAAATCAAGCCTTACTGACTAGTGATTTAAATCGTGATTTAATTCAGTTAGATTTAAATCAAATCCACCCTGGTATACAGAGCTCACTTCTCTCTTCTTGGTGTGTGTTGCAAATGGCATGACTGCAGATGTGAAAACTGCTTCAATTTCTAATTTTTTAACATAAAGAAAATACTAGATAAGCTCAGCACCTTTTAGCATAAAAAGTATACACCTTCATAAAATTCCATCGAAAGTGAACTTAACCCTTGTAGCAACTGGGTTTTAACTTCCAATCCCAGTCTGTTTTTAAAAACAACCTGGACATCCACTTTGATGTGTCTCACACAAAAGCACACAACTTTTAATATGATAGGAATAGAAAAAGGCAACTAAGCACCTTGACATTGCACCAGAAAAAAAAGCCTTACCATTCCAGATTTTTCTGCTTCAGGGGATTTTTCTTCCCGGCTTTCACCTGCAAAATAGAAATCACATGTGCATTCATTCGCATCAGGTTTACGTGACCTTACATGCAGAAATGGGATACCCCACTGTGTAAAACCCCTCGGGTGCCCAGAGCCACTCACCTGATCCCAAATCCCCTCAGCTACAGCTGTGTGGGCAACCACACTCAAACTTTCTGAATGGGCAGCGCGGGCACGCCACAACTAGTATCTAAGTGGGGGATGCGGCCAGGGGTGCACTCAGCTATGATCAGCTGCTTAGCCGTCCAGTTGGCTTAGTCATAAGGGAGTTCACGTGCAATGCTCAGCCAATCAGCATGCCTGGGTCATGGGTATGACAGTTATGCGCGTAAATCAGGCAACCGGGGGGGATGCATACAGCGGGTCACCCCAATTTGGGATGTGTGGTGGTCCTTTTTAAATATGCTCTTACATGCATCACCAAGCCCCAATATGTACAGCTAGGTATTGCTTTCACCAACATGTATCCATGTGCTCAGCTGGCTCTACCCTCAAGTTCAGAAGAAATGGTTACTTTTGCTTAGTTAGAGTAAACATCATGCTCTACATTTTAACAGTCTCTGCTTCTAAGAAATTGATACATTTTCCAGGAGAAGGTCAACTGTTGCAAAGAGGATACATATCCCTTTTAAAGTGAACCAAAGCCCAGAATTTTGACCATCTTGGGTTTTGCCCCCCTCCCTATCAATCGATGCCAAGTGCAGAACATTTGCTATCTGAAGGGGGATCTGGAGAATCATGTAAAAAGACAATTCTGTGAGTACTCACCTGTAGAATTGCTTTTGCCATGCATGGCACGGCCTGCTTCACGAAGTCATTACATCTGGTATTCCGCCACAAGGTGGCGCAGTGCACTGCAGAAGAGTTGTGGCTCCTCCCGGTACCATATAAAAACGGAATCACCATAGACTTATCCAGTGTTGACAAGCAGTTATTCAAGAACCGGGAGATAATAAAGGTAAATAAGGTAACAAAACCCCAACTAACTTGGAACAATCGCCATACAGAGGCAACCAAGAACAACGATAAGGGTGGGGTGAAGCAGGCCGTTCCATGCATGGCAAAAGCAATTCTACAGGTTAGTACTCACAGAATTGTCTTTTTCCCATTGCCTGGCACGGCCTGCTTCACAAAGTCATTACATCTGGGACATCCAAAAGCAGTGTCCATAAAGTAGGGTGGGATCTCCAAAGAGTAACAGGCAACTTACACCATTACGGCCTGAAGTACCTTGCGGCCAAAAGCAGCTTCAGCTGAGGCCTTAACATCAACCTTGTAAAACTTGGAAAAAGTATGAACAGAAGACCAAGTTGCGGCCTTACAAACTTGTTCAACAGAAGCTTGGTGCTGAAAGGCCCAAGACGCACCAATAGCACGAGTAGAATGAGCAGTAATCCTAAAAGGAGGTTCCTTTCCTTTAGCCAGACGAATCCACTTGCCGATAGTGGATTTAGCAGGAGGCAAACCCTTCCTAGGTCCAGCAGAGCGTCAGACTTCCTGAAAGACTCAGTAGCAACCAAATAAAACTTCAGAGCCCTAACATCATCCAAAGAGTGAAGGGTCCGCTCCTTGGAATTAGCAGGGTTAGGACACAAGGAAGGCAAAACAATGTCCTGATTGAGATGAAAAGCAGACACAACTTTAGGCAAGAAATCTGGCTTAAGCCGAAACACCACCTTATCCTGATGCCGCTCAAAATAAGGAGGTTTGATGGAAAGCGCTGCCTGACAGAAGTAATGGCCACCAAAAAGGCCACCTTAAGAGTCAGAATGGGCAAGGCAGCCCCAAGGATAGGCTCAAAGGGAGGATCCTGCAAAGCAGACAACACCAGATTCAGGTCCCAAACAGGTAGCATAGGCTTACGTGGCGGACGCACATGGGTACCTCCCTGGAAAAAAGTCTTGACCAACCGGTGAATGGCATAGGATCTTTGGAAAAAAATTGCCAGAGCCGACACCTGTCCCTTGAGGGTACCAAGTTGAAGGCCCGAATCCAAACCATGTTGCAAAAATTCCAGAATCCTGGGGATAGAAAACACCCGACAAGGAAAAGACTTGGACTCACACCAGGCAATGTAAACATGCCAGATCCTGAAGTAGATAAAGGACGAAGACTTCTGTTGATGATACCATGATTAGGGCTAGGAAGAAGCCGGCAAACCCTTATCCCTCAAGATGGAAGTTTCAGCAGCCAAGCCGTTAAAGCCAGCGTTTGTAAATTGGGATGGCACAGTTGTCCCTGAGTGAGCAGATCTGGATCCTTGGGCAGGGCATACTGATCTACTGCCAACTGCACAATGTCTGCGAACCACACCCTCCTTGGCCAACAGGGGGCCACCAGAATGGCTGGTACCCCTTCCTGGGCTATCTTGCGCAGCACCCTGCCCAGAAGAGGGAACACAGAGGAGCCAAAACTCCATCCAAGGCATTGCTAGCGCATCCGTGGCGAAGGCCAGAGGGTCTTGCGACAGGGAGACAAACCTGGGAAGCTTGTGATTGTGGCGAGACGCAAACAGGTCCACATTCGGCTGACGCCAGCGGTGGCACAAGGAGTGAAATACCCTGTTGCTGAGGGACCATTCCCCCAGCCGAGACGTTCCCCTGCTCAGGAAGTCCGCCTCCAGATTCTCCACCCCCGGGATGTAAACCGCCGAGATGCAGGGGACATTCTCTTCCGCCCAAGGCAGTATCAGGGACACTTCCCTGAGGGCTCGCTTTCTCCGAGTCCCTCCCTGATGATTGATGTAGGCAACCGCCGTCTGGTTGTCCGAGCGGATCTGAACAGCCCGACCCTGAAGGTGTGTGGTCAGCCGAGACAGAACCAATCTGATCACCCTCAGTTCCAGTACATTGATGGGAGCATGAGCCTCCTGGGGGCCCCACCGACCCTGGAACTTCAGAGACTTCCAAAAGCCCCCCAACCGGTCAGACTGGCATCTGTGGTGACAGTCTCCCAGCACGGAGGCAGAAAGGTCCTGCCCCCTAGAAGGTTCCCCGAGCCCAGCAACCACGAGAGGGACTGTCTGGCGAGGGGGGACAAAAATTCCTGATCCAGGGACACAGGGTCCCCATCCCAAACTGACAAGAGGTGCAAATGAAGAGGTCTCATGTGAAACTGAGCAAAAGGGACCTCCTCGAAGCATGACACCATCAGGCCCACTAACTGCATCCCTTGCCGGATGGAGCGATGGGGACACAAGAGCAGAGTCCGTGTCTGCTTCTGCAGCTGCCTCAGCACCTTCTGCTGAGGTAGGAATACCTTGACCTGAGAGGTATCCAGAGTCATGCCCAGAAAGGACCTCACCAAAGACGGAGACAGTGAAGACTTGGGATAGTTGATCAACCAGCCGAAGGACTCGAGAGTGGAGGTCACCACCTGAGTATCCGTCTCTGCCTGGTGAAGAGATTGAGATGCAATCAGAATGTCGTCCAGGTAAGGCAGTGATTCTGCAGCAAAGACATCACACCCGCCAGCACCTTGGTGAACACCCGAGGGGCCGAGGTGATACCGAACGGTAAGGCCATAAACTGGTAATGCTGATCCTCTAGAGCGAAACCTGAGAAATCTCTGATGACCTGGAAGATTGGCACGTGAAGGTAGGTATCCTTGATGTTCACAGAGGTCGTGTCGAAGTAGCGTCGAGCGTAGAGTCTCCATGCGAAAGTGCTTGAACCTGAAACTTGTTGAGACCCTTCAAGTCCAGGATGGGCCTCAGGGACCCATCCATTTTGGGGACCGTGAACAGATTGGAGTAGAAACCTCGCCCCCGTTCCTGGGAAGGCACCGGGCAAATCACTCCTGACTCCAACAGACGTTGAACCGCAAGACACAGACCCTGAACTGACAGAGGGCTTTGAGACATCCGGGATCTGATGAATCTTTGTGGCGGCCAGGCTGCAAACTCTCTTATAACCGGAGGACACCCCTTCCTGAATCCACCGGTCTGAGATGCGTAGCCTCCAGATGTGAGTAAAGAGCCGAAGCCGCCCCCCCCCACCCGGATGGGTGAGGGCGCCTCCTCAGGGGGCTTGGGGGAAGGTTTGGGCTTGGGGCCCCATGATAGACTGGGACAACCACGGGATCTGCTACGGCCCCAAGAGTCCCTGCGTGTACCCGAGAATAGGGAGCCACGCTGCCCTCTGGAAGCACGAAAAGAGGGGAGGGAAGATGAGGACCCCCGAAAGGGCCGAGGCTGCCTCCTACGTTGAGGCAGCCTACCATCCTTGGCTAAAACATCCAGATGCTCACCAAAGAGACGTAGCCCTGTAAAGGGGAGCCCAGTGAGAGCCTTCTTAGGGGCAGTATCAGCCACCCACTGACGCAGCCAAACAGAGCGGCGCATAGCCACCAAGAGGGCAGAGGTTCTACTACACATCAACAACGCATCATCCATGGCAGTAAGGACAAAAGCAACAAAGTCAGAGCAAAGCAAAAGGGACCTGTAATCCTCCCCCCTGTTACCAGCCGTAGCGCCCTCCAGGAGACACTTGAGCTGTTTCTTAAGGGCAATAGCTGTAATGGCAGCAGCGCAGACCGGACGCAGCCCAGCCCCCACACACGCAAAAGCATGGCAGGCCAGCTGATCCATGCGCCGGTCCTCGCTGTCCCGTAGTGTAGTAGTGTCAGGGGAAGGCATGACCGAGGTGTTGGACAGCCCGAGCACAGGAGCGTCCACCTCAGGGGGACACGACCATCGCTTGACCAGGTCGGCAGGAAAGGGATACCTCCTATCCCACCCCTTGGGCACCACGGGCAATCTACTAGGACGTTCCCACTCCTTGAACATCATATTAGTGAAATGGCTCTGCTCAGGGAACTCCAGGCGCTGTTTATCAGGATGAAAGAGCTCACCCTGCTTCCTCTTAGCCACCTCAGGGGGGACAATGTGCAAGATTTCAAAAAATGTAAGCCAACAGGCTATCAGTGTCCTCAGGGAACGATGAGTCCTCCCCAGACGCAGACCCAGGGTCACTGCCATAACCCTCATACTGGTCCCCAGAGGAGTCAGAGTCCTGAAATAGTTCCCCCTCCTCTAGGGGGTAACGGCCAACAAAAGAATCAGGTCCCTCATCCTCCTCAGGAAAGAGGGATGTCACGGGAGCTAGGTGCCAGAGGCCTTAAGTGGAACAGGCCTGGCAAGTTGCCTTTCAATACTGGCCACACGCAGTGCCAAATCAGACTGTGACCCCCAGCTAGTATCCCCCTCACTAGGGGCTAAATGCAGGCGCGGGGGGGTAGGTGATGCCAAAGGGGGCGCAGAGCTGGGAAGCGAAGCGGGCAACCCAGCCTGGAGCGCAAGGACACCTTGGGCGCACGGCACGCACACCGTGACACTATTACTCACAGGGGATACCCCACACATGGCACACAGCCGGGTTTCCCCCCGAAGGACCCCGAAGCATGCTATCCCCAGAAGCCTCCATATGGTGATTAACACAGGCGCAATAGGCCAGCACAGGGTAAAGGTTAGCAAGAGCCACCCAGGATGCCCCCCCAAAGGATGCCCCCAGAAGCCAGTAAGGGAAGATGAGGGATGGTAAGGGATAGGACCGGGAGAAACCACAACCCACAGTTGTCCCACCTGAAAGACATAAAGACACAAGTATCCCGCAGCACATGCCCAAAAGAGACCAAAAACCCCTGAAGGGGACTCACGGACCAAGTAGGACGAGGGCATCAACCACCAGACCACAGGAGGAAGTGTCAAGCAGACCGGGATCACCGCCACAGCTCCAGGATAAGAAGGGCCCCAAAGCGCAGCAGAAGCAAAATGGCACCGTCAGAGGAACCTTGAGGGGTGGCCCGCGGGAGGACGACGCGATACGCGGCTACCCTTTGTGGTACAGGGTCTGCGGCTTGGAGCAGTGCTCCTCGAGAACTTGACCCTAGTGCTCTTCTACCTTCACCCGATCCGTCAGCCGAGGCTGGGAGGCACAGAGGGTCCAGAAACGGGTGGAAATAGCCATGCAGGGCGGCAGGCTTGTTTGCCCCGCTCAACTGCGCAATATAGAGAGCCATCTTCTATCTTCGCAGAATCACTGCAGAGGAAAACTGGATAAGTCTATGGTGATTCCGTTTTTATATGGTACCGGGAGGAGCCACAACTCTTCTGCAGTGCACTGCGCCACCTTGTGGCGGAATACCAGATGTAATGACTTCGTGAAGCAGGCTCTGTCTATAGAAGGCAACGTCATATGTTAAAAGTAAGATAAAAAAAGGCAAAAAAGGAGAACAAAACACACAACAGAAGGCATATCTTAAAACTTTAGCCATGTAAAAACATCACCAACACCCTCACTCCAAACATGTCAATTCCTCACAGCAGAAATGAGAGTCTGTAAATACTACATTTATATTCAGCCCAGCTGTAGCAGAAGTCAGTGGTGGAAATAAAAAGGTTGCCAATCCAGGGCCCTGCAATTCCTATCTGCCGATGCATTGTGGGATGAACAAAAAATAATATCTGCAGTTCAGGCACAGTGCAGGTTGGGAAAAACAAAGATCACAGGAAAATGAGGCCAGGTTTAAAAAGTTGCTCAGTTCCCAAGGAAACATTAAATGATCTAATGTGTCCTAAAATTATATTTACCCCTCAATCAGCTGCAACACATGAGAAATATTTTTATATGGTTATATAAAAATGGAAAGAGACACCATTTATAGCCCAATAATAATCTTCCTAGGGAAGCAACCCTCCCCCCCCCCCCACCGTTCTATATACATTATAAACCAATTAGTAATAGTGCAGTATAGCCCATAAAATAAGCATAATACTTAGCCTACAGCATCCCTTGTAGCACTAGTTTGACACCTCAAAACTAGTGACCAACAGGGTACATGTGTGGCCAGTGGCAGTCACATAGGACATGTGCGCAGTGCAAAAACAGCAAAGCAGCCAAGTCACTTGGTTTTGGGTATTTCTAGGAAGTAGTATTGGACTCTTACTTGGGGGATAAAGTACCCTAAGGTAATTGCTGGAAATAAGGCTGGAGGGCTGCTTAGAAAGCTAACTCCGGCTCATTTATTTCTGTTTAACTGGGGGGCATTCTAAACCAATTTTATGTTCAGTTTATTATAAAAGATTGAAACAGAGAGATTTAGCTTTGCTAATATATAGGATCTTTAGGACCAACCCAAAATTAGGTGTTCAGACCCCCGGGGCAACTATGGCCTTACTGCCAGCAACATTTATTAAAGAAAACCTTAAGCTCAGGAAGGAGGAAAAAACAAAATGTTAGCCCAACTGCAGGACCACCACACTGGATTTTCATAATCCCAAGTCCTGTTCCTCTCCAGTGGGGCATCCCGATTTGGGATGGTTTCATTTACTTACCTCACAACCGATCCCACCTGTAACTGGATGTCAGAGCAGCTTAGCAAAGCAGAATGGACAGTTGGTTGCTCCTCTTCTCTGCATAGCCAGCGCCAAACATTGGGAAATGTGTGACGCATTACACAGGTGAGGTGAGTGTCCTAGATCAATATTTCTCAAACTGCACTACACGTTTCAAGGTCCCTGATCTACTTATTATGATACCGCCTCTCCTATTTTGGGGTACTTGGTAGCAACTGCTTGTTGCTAGGGGGTACTTGTCATAAAAAGTTGAGAACTGCTGTAGATGATCTGGGGCATGCTGAATTGAGAGGAACCAGGGAGGGCATTATCCTCCCTGGGGGATGATATTCCTCCTAAGAGGAGGGCCATCAAGAAATAAAATGTTTCAATAATAAAAATCTAAATGTGTAACCTAGCAAGGAGGGGTAACATACATGCTGCAAAAAAAGAAAACAGCCAAACTGTACATTTATTTCACTGTAAGGGAGATGGATCTGTAGGTTATAGGTTCTGAATGTAGGATTCAGCTATAACTTGTGTCTCCTGAGCCAACCAGTGCTGGGATAACAGCTTATTGCTATGTGTGCTGATGCTTTTATCCAGCATGCAATGCTTTGGACAGATAGAGGGGTTAATGATACTGCATCCCACAGACTGGCCCATGAGACGCTCATGGAGCAGATCCCTGTAAAAAGTGGAATAGGACACTCAAACTCATGACTGGATTTTCAATCCTGGGTGCATAAGTGACCCATTCTCTCAATATACAGCATGTTTATAAGGATTGTTAAAGTGGACCAATCATAGCTCGGGCTGGTCCCTGAAGTCTAAAATACTCAAGACCACTAGAAGCCCCACTGTGTGAACCCGCTACATCATCAACAAACTTTCAGTCTGTCCCTCACCCCAATATCAGGCCGCATCCCCGCCATTCCTGCTGCTGTGCACGCTCCTGCACCCAGCCAGTGTGAAAATCCAGGTTTTTGGCCTGCTTTAACCCTTTCGCTGCCAGCCTACCTGCAGCATTTGCCACTCCCTGTTGCCAGACTGAGTTTGACTGTTTTGCGCTACACATGTTCAACTGTCATTTTCGAAGGGATTTCCAGGGATTTCCCAGGAAAATTATATATTGTTTTTTTCAACAGAGTCTGGGCTTTAACATGAAATGTCTTGTTTGTGTTTTTTAGGTGTATTCTCAACATTTTTGGGTGAAATGTGTGAAAAAAAATAAAAAAAATATATTTTTTTACAATTTGTAGAGTTTTTTTGTAATAAAAAATGTAAGTTTGTCAATAAAATCTTATTGCGTGAGAAACCCCAATTTCTCCCGCTTACAGCGATACCACATATGTATAGGTAGACACCCTTTCCTGCCCAGAAGTCTTTTATAGCTGCTGGATGACAAATGGTTAATTAAAAAAAAAAATGACATAGGGTCCCCCTTCCCGGGGAGGGGGACCCCATTTTTTTTGGATTTTTAAGGGTTAAAAACCCTTAAAAATCCAAAAAAAAAAATGACGTGGGGTCCCCCTTACCCAAAGTAACCAGCCCGGGACCAGCTATGGGGGCTTGTAGGCACAGAGTGGGGGGGCCAGCTTTGGTGGCCCCCCCACCCTGCAGCCTACGAGCCCACATAGCCTATGTGGGCCCGGGCTCTTCTGCCCCCCCCTGGCCTTTGGGGAGGCAGGTAATGGGGGTGCGGGGGTTAATGGCAATGCCACCCCCCCAGCCATGTGAACTGGTATAAGGGGTCTCATGGACCCCTTACCAGCTCACAAAGGGTTAACTGTAAAAAAAAAAAACACTACACAATAAAAAAAAGTATTTTATTAAAAAAAAATAATTTTTTTTTACTGTACTTACCTTCGATTGCAAGCTCTTGTCCCTCGCCGCTCAGCTGACAGATGCCTGTGATCGGCATCCAGAGAAGGAGAAGGCAGGAGATCAGAGGATCTCCTGTCACCTCCTTCCAGGGCACCGATCACCGGCATCTGAGAAGCTGAGAAAGCTGAAGCCGGTGATCGGGACCGGGATGACGTCATAAGCCCCGCCCCCAAGGGGGCGGGGCTTAGAGGCAAGATGGCGGTCGCCATCTTGAAGAAGAGAGGAGAGAGCCTCCCAGGCTCCCTCCTGAAGATCGGTAAGTCCTGGGGGGGGATCGGAGGCCCCCCAGGTGAAGAGGAGGGACAGCGGGAGCCAGCGCACATGGAGGTAAGTGAATGTCATTTTTATTTATTTTTTTTTTTTACAGTTAGCAGCTGCTGCTGCAGAAGCGGGGGGGGGGGGCGGCCTATTCCGGGGGCTCTCCTGGAGCCATCCGACCCCCCACGGGGGATCGGATGGCACCAAATTAAAGAGGAGACCCGGCCGGATCCAACAAGGGGTCAGGTGAGTATTTTTTATTTTTATTTTTTAAACTAGAAGCGATCAAAGTCAAGCACGTAACACCTACGGGCTTGGCACTTAAGGCCCAGCCAAGCCAGCACGTAGGTGTTACGTGCTTGGCAACAAAAGGGTTAATATTGAGCGTTTTGGCTATACATCTCCTTTAACTGCCAGCCTACCTTGAGATTTTGTCACCCTTTGTTGCCAGATAATTTTGCCCTATTTTGCGCTCCCCATGTTCAACTGTGATTTTTGAAGGGATTTCCAGGGATTTCCCAGGAAAGTGATATATTGTTTTTTTTCAGCGGAGCCTGGGCTTTAACATGAAATGTCTTGTTTGTCATTTTCTAAGTGTATTCTCAATATTTTTGGGTGAAAATTGTGCAAAAAAATAAAAAAAAACGATTTTTTACAATTTGTAGTGTTTTTTTGTAATAAAAAATGTAAGTTTGTCAATAAAATCTTATTGCGTGTGAAACCCCAATTTCTCCCGGTTACAGCGGTACCACATATGTATAGGTAGATACCCTTTCCTGCCCAGGAGACTCCCCCAAACTGAAACAACGCTTTAGGGGATTTTCAGATAAAATACAACTATGCTATGCAATATGCGCACCTTGCAGTTTTTCAAGAAAAACAACCCTTTACATTTGAAATACCCCCCACAAACTATATATTCCCTGGAAGTACACACCTCAAGCTTTCTAGTCGTACCAGGCTTGTTGACATAGGTGCAGTTTTCTGGAAGTAATCCCTCAATGGATTCTTTGGTTGCACAAGGTTTCCCTAAAAATGAAAAAAAAAGCAGAATCAAAACCACATTTTCCTAAAAAAACCTATATGCAAACCAGAAAAAACTGAAAATCGGAAAAAGCAACATCCCCCAAACAGAACGATACCCAACATGCGTAGGTTCTGTCAAGGAAAGAGTTGCCAAACACACCAAAGTAAAGCATGCGCATAACGGTAATTTTACTTCAGATTTTCAGCTCTGCAAAGTGCGCACCTTGTGCTTTTTCTACCAAACCGACCCTTTACATTTGGAATATCCCCCATAAACCATATATTCCCTGAAAGTACACATGTTAAGCTTTCTAAGCGTACCCAGCTTGTTGTAGTGGGCTCATCTTTCTGGAAGTAATATCTCGAAGAATTCTTAGGTTGCACAGGGTTTCACAAAAAAATGTATAAAAAAGCAGAATAAAAAACACCTTTTCCTAAAATATCAATATGCAAATAACAAAAATAACAAGCTAAATCTGAAAGCGCAACGTCCCCCGAACAGAACAATACCCAACATGCATAGGTACCTGTAACCTTTTGACTGCCAGTCTACTTGAGATTTTGTCACCCTCTCCTGAAAGGATATTTTTCACCATTTTGCGTGATGTTTAACTGTGATTTTTGCATGAATTTCCAAGAAAATGGCATATTTTTTTTTTTTGTGGCAGAGTTTAGGCTTTAACATGAAATGTCTTGTTTGTATTTTTTCTACTTTTTAAAATTGTTTTAAATAAATAAAAAAAATAAAAAAAAATATATTTTTAAATTGTCTCCTTTATTTTAAACAAAAACATTTATTTTATTAAAGAAAACCATATTGCATGTGAAAGCCCCATTTCTCCCGATTACAATGATATCACATATGTATCGGTAGCCCCCCGTTCCTGTCCAGGTGATCCCATAAACAAAAAAAAATTGGTGTGGGGTCCCCATTCACAGGGGGGGGGGGGGGGGGGACACCATTTCTTGGGGGAATTTTAAGGTTTTTTTGGGAGGCAGGTAATGGAGGGTCTCTGGGTTAATGGCAAGTCACCCACTAGCCACAGGTGACTTGCCAGACCCCCGAGCCCTGTGAACTGGTATAGGAGTCATGTGGACCCCTTAACAGTTCACAAAGGGTTAAAAGTTAGAAAAAAAAAAACACAGACACACACTTTAAAAAAAACTTTATTAAAAAAAAATATTTTTTAAAATATTTTTTTTAATACTTACCTCCCATCCATCCCTGTGTCCCACGCTGATCACTTAGGCTTCTGCTCTCCTGCTGCTGCTGGAAGCCTTTTAACCCCTACTGGGTTACAGGTAACAAAGGGCTAATTAAAAAAAAAATTACATAGGGTCCCCCCTCGAAGGGAGGGGGACCCCATTTATTTTTTGGATTTTTAAGGGTTAAAACCCTTAAAAATCCCCCCCAAAAAATGGCGTGAGGACCCCTCTACCCAGCATAACCAGCCTGTGACCAGCTATGGGGGCTTGTAGAACAGGGCGCAGGGGCCAGCTTTAGTGGCCCCTGGCCCTGCCGGCTACAAGCCGGCATAGCCTAGGGCCACGGCTCTTCTGCCCCCCCCCTGGGCTTTGGGGAGGCAGGTAATTTGGGGGGCCAGGGGTTAATGGCAAGTCACCCGCTAGCCGCAGGTGACTTGCCAGACCCCCAAGCCCTGTGAACTGGTATAGGGGTCACATGGACCCCTTACCAGTTCACAAAGGGTTAAAGTAAAAAAAAAAAAAAAAAAACACTTTTTTTGTAAATACTTTATTAAAAAAAAAAAAAAAAAAAATTTTTTACTTTACTCACCTCCGATCTTCATCTTCTGTGTCCCGCGGCGATCTGCTATCAGTGATGGCTGGGCAGAGGAGCCCTCCCCTTCCGGGCCCTCCCCTGCAGCCGAAGGAGCCCCGATGGGCGATCGGAGCCCCTCTGGCTGAAGAGGAGACCCGGCCGGATCGAACGAGGGGTCAGGTAAGTGTCTTTTATTTTTACTTTTTTTTTTATTCCAGGGGAAAGTCAGACACGTAAATTTTACGCCGTGAACTTTAATTCAGAAATAAGGGATGACTGCACAGAGATCTGAGGCAATTTTGCTATGGGACCTGAAGTTTCAGAAGCAGTCTGCCAGATGTATAGCAAGATGGCCGCTCCTATGCATCTCAAGAGCAGAACATCAGCAAGCTATTCCAAAACATGTTAGAATTGTGCCCCAATACCCAAGATTTACTTATCAGCACACATCTCCCAAGTTTTTTTATATTCCTGTGGCTCTGTTCTGCTAAAGTAGCTGTGTCTTTACTGGCCTTGAGTAAAAACTACTTATTTAAAAGTACCAGAAAACCTGCACTGCAACTGGTGAGTTGCAGCTTTGGCAAAATAAATCAGCAGTAACCACCTCCCCAGAGGAGAACACTGCCAATTACCCTTTAACTCTTAAAGTGGACCAACACCCATGATTTTCACTATCCTGGTTGTTGGTCCACTTCCGCGGGGCACCCCGCTGTGTGAAACCCCCCAGAAAGCCCAAAAAACTCACCTGACCCCACCCCTCTTACAGGGAGCGCGCCCTGATAGAGGGATGCACGAGAGGCGGCGGCGGCCCGTGCATGCGCCGTTGGAACGAGGAACAGGTAGGATTTGCGGGCATCCTGGGGGGTTTCACACAGCAGGCAGGGAGCTGATTGGCCCGGGAATCTATAAGATGCCGATCAGCGGTGGGTGTTGGTCCACTTTAAACGTGAGGACACGAAGACTGTGATCCCATCATCTGAGAAGGCCAATTTACAGCAAGAGAGGTTAGATATGTGAGCTCAGGAGTGTGGCGCATTGTCTTTGCCCCGGCCAATCAGATTATTGGCAAGCCAGAGTCCGTGTCTGCTCTGTACACCAGATCATGTGCTTTGCAAACAGGGAGCTAGGGAAAACATTTTCTTTTGTAACAGTGCTGCAAACAAAAACAAATAAATAAGCTCAGAACCCGAGGAAATAATTTTGGCATACAATGGAAACTTTTAAAAATGCCATCGAAAGGGGACTTTTAAGCCCTTTCTGTCACCAATTTCCAGAGAGGGGCTTTAGGGGAGCAATTTACTAAGCTTTGATTTTTTTGACTGAAGATCCTCTTTAAGTACACTTTCCTGGCCAGGAGGGAGTTAATAGACCAGCCATGATGGGAGGCTTCTTTCTATGTGGTCAATCTGGAGGAGGGCACCTGAGACAACAAGGAAGACTACTTCTGCTTTCAGCAAGGGATGCTAGTGTATAATTCCCCCCACCCAGATGGGCATTAAAGCATGCCCTATCCATTATGCCTACAGCTTCTGATCACATGTACTTCTAGTATCTAAATGTTCTCTGAAGATTCTTCTAATGACAATCATTTATAGATTCCAGGATCTAAAAAGCACAGAACGTTTTTCTCCTCTTCAGCCTCGAGAGACATTTCCCACATAGACCTATTTGCCTGAACAAATAAATAAACCTGATCTTGTGTTGGGTGCCTGCCTTGCATTTGCCTTCCTGTGCAGACCAAGTTTTTATTCCAACGTTTTTTTTCTCTGTGATCACCATTTCCCCTTCCCTCTTATACGGCACTACCTGACTTGATCGTGAGCAAGTGATCTTATACCCAGAAAGGAAGTTTGTGTCATTATGGTCAATCCCCAGCCCAGTGCCTCCCACCCCCCAAACTTTTTAACTAATGCCTTTTCACAATATTCATAAATAAAAAAAAAAAAATAAACTACTTCAGTAGTAAAATTGAAACGGAGGCCATACTGCTCCCTTTCTCTGCAGCAGCGCCCCGTGGTACATGCCAGTCATGTCTGATGTAGTTACACACAGTTGACAGGTTGGGAAGGGGAGAAATAAGTCAGGCTTATCAATTAACTACAATAGGTCAGTTATATGTGCAAAAATAAGGGAGGCACTAACCTGTGATCACTTGAAAAAGTGTGCTATGGTGCACTGCTCTGAGTGTCTTTTAGAATCTATATACACAGATGGGGGGTGCCCCTATTAACCCCCCCCCCCCCTTTTTAGAAGGGCCACCAGAGTCTGACTATTGCACTCAAACCATAGGTCTGAAAGCACTACAAACTAAAACTGCCAGAGAACTGGAAGGCACTGGGGGCGCTGCTGCACAGCCATGGAGCCATGCGGCCACCATTCGAACATCAGGCTGCATCCAGTTAGGATTTCAATGAATATTTAGAAAATGCTGATAAAAATACAATTCTGTGAGTACTCACCTGTAGAATAATTTTTTTTTGTATACAGCACGTCCTGTTTCACTAATATTCTTTACTTTTGGGATATCCACCGCAAGGTGGCGCAGTGGACTGCAGAAGAGACTTGTGGCGTCTCCCGGCCCTATAAAAGGACAGTAACCTCCCACAAATTCCCAGTGCTACAAAGCAGTTAGACAAGAAGCCGGGAGAATAATAATGAAGGAAACCCCAACCAAACATCTGAACAAATCACCAGAGGTAACAAGAATAATGATAACAAGAGAGGGGTGAAACAGGACGTGCTGTATACTACAAAATCAAGTACTCACAGAATTATATTTTTCCAAGTATACAGCACGCCCTATTTCACTAATATTCTTTACGCTTGGGACGTCCAAAAGCAGTGTCCATAAAGTAGGGTGGGATTCCCAAGAACAACAGCGGGCAGTTTAAACCACTGCCGCCTGTAGAACTTTGCGGCCAAAAGCAGCATCAGCTGAGGCCCTAACATCAACCTTGTAAAACTTGGAAAAAGTATGAACAGAAGACCAAGTTGCGGCCTTACAAACTTGTTCAACAGAAGCCTGATACTGGAAGGCCCAAGAGGCCCCAATAGCACGAGTGGAATGAGCAGTAAGGCGGAAGGGAAGTTCCTTCCCCTTAGCAGAACAGGCTTGCACCACCGCCTGACGAATCCACTTGTTGATAGTGGACTTAGCCAGAGGCAAAACCTTCCTAGGACCAGAAGGAAGAACAAAAAGAGCATCAGTCTTCCTGAAGGATTCAGTAGCTACCAAGTAAAACTTCAGAACCCTGACCACATCTAAAGAATGCAGAGTCCTCTCCTTGGAATTAGCAGGATTAGGACACAAGGAAGGCAAGACAATGTCCTGATTGAGATGAAAAGCAGACACAACCTTAGGCAAGAAATGTGGTTTAAACCGAAACACCACCTTGTCCTGGTGTCGCTCAAAATAAGGAGGTTTGATGGAGAGCGCCGCCAACTCAGAAACACACCTAACAGAAGTGATAGCCACCAAAAAGGCTACCTTAAGAGTCAAGATGGGCAAAGTGGCCTCACGGAGAGGCTCAAAAGGATGACCCTGCAGAGCAGATAACACCAGATTCAAATCCCAAACTGGTAACATAGGTTTCGTGGCGGACACACATGAGAAACCCCCTGGAAAAAAGTCTTAACCAAACGGTGACTTGCAAAAGATATTTGGAAAAAAAATGCCAGAGCTGAAACATGACCCTTGAGGGTACTAAGTTGAAGGCCCAAATCCAAACCATGTTGCAAGAATTCAAGAATCCTGGGAACAGAAAACACCCGACGGGGAAGAGATTTGGACTCGGACCAGGCAATGCAAGCATGCCAGACCCTGTAGTAGATAAAGGACGAGGACTTCTTCCTAGCCCTAATCAGGGTCAACAGAGGCAGGCAACCCCTTTTCCATCAAAATGGTGGTTTCAGCAGCCAAGCTGTCAAAGCCAGTGTTTGTAAATTGGCATGGCACAGCTGCCCCTGAGTGAGCAGATCTAGATCCTTGGGCAGAACATACTGATCTACTGCCAACTGCACGATGTCTGCGAACCACACCCTTCTTGGCCAACAGGGGGCCACCAGAATGGTTGCCACCCCATCCTGGGCTACCTTGCGCAGCACCCTGCCCAACAGAGGAAACGGAGGGAACACAGAGGAGTCGAAACCCCTTTCAAGGCATTGCCAGCGCATCCGTGGCAAGGGGCAGAGGATCCTGTGACAGAGAGACAAAGAATGGAAGTTTGTGATTGTGACGTGAAGCAAACAGGTCCACATCCAGCAGACCCCAGCGGTGGCACAGGGAGTGAAACACCCTGTTGCTGAGGGACCACTCCCCCAGCCGAGACATCCCCCTGCTCAAAGAGTCTGCCTCCAGGTTCTCAACCCCCGGGATGTAAACTGCCGAGATGCCGGGGACATTCTCCTCTGCCCAGGACAGAATCAGGGACACGCCGTCTGGTTGTCCGATCGGATCTGAACCGCCCGACCCCGAAGGTGTGGGGTCAACTGGGAAAGGACCAACCTTATCGCCCGCAGTTCCAGAATGTTGATGGGGGCATGAGCCTCCTGAGGGCACCACTGACCCTGGAACTTCAAAGACTTCCAAAACCTGTCAGACTGGCATCTGTGGTGACAGGTCCTGCCCACTAGGTGATTCCTTGAGTCCAGCCACCACGAGAGGGACTGACTGACCAGAAGGGACAGAACAAATGTCTGATCCAGGGACACAGGGTCCCGATCCCAAACTGACAAGAGGTGCAACTGAAGAGGTCTCATGTGAAACTGAGCATAGGGAACCGCCTCGAAGCATGACACCATCAGGCCCACCAGCTGCATCCCCTGCCGAATGGAGGAATGAGGGCAAGAAATCAGAGACCGTGCCTGCGTCTGCAGGCTCTCCACCTTCTGCCGAGGCAAAAAACCTTGACCTGAGAAGTATCCAGAGTCATGCCCAGGACGTCACCAAGGACTGAGACAGAGAAGACTTGGGGTAGTTGATCACCCAATCGAAGGACTGGAGCGTGGAGACCACCATCTGGGTATCCAGCTCAGCTTGATGGAAGGACTGAGACGCAATCAAAATGTCGACCAGATAAGGAAGGATGCGAATGCCCTGAGATCTCAACAGAGCCATCACCCCCGCCAGCACCTTGGTGAAGACCCGAGGGGCTGAGGTAAGACCGAATGGTAAGGCCACAAATTGGTAGTGCTGATCCTCCAGAGCGAACCTGAGAAATCTCTGAAGACCTGGAAAGATTGGAACATGAAGGTAAGCATCTTTGATGTCCACAGAAGTCCTGAAGTCGCCCGGGCGCAAGGTAATGACCGCCGAGCGCAGAGTCTCCATGCGAAAATGCTTGAACCTGACAAATTTGTTGAGGCACTCCAAATCAAGGATGGGCCTCAGGGACCCATCCTTTTTAGGAACAGTGAACAGATTGGAATAGAAACCTCTGCCCCTTTCCTGGAAGGGCACCAGGCAAATGACCCCCAAATCCAAAAGGCTTTGGACAACAGGCCCTGAGCCGATTTGCTAGGGCGTTCCCACTCCTTGAGCACCAAAATTATTGAAGTGGATCTGCTCAGGGAACTCCAAGCGTTGTTTAACAGTGTGAAAAAGCTCACCCTGCTGCCTTTTAGCCGGGACAGGGGGTGTAATACACAGTACTTCAAAAATGTTAGCCAACAGCCTGTCAGTATCCTCAGGAGACCATGAGTCTTCTCCAAAAGGAGACCCAGTACCACCATAAACCTCCTGCTGCTCCTCAGAGGAATCAGTGAAAGGCCAGGGAAAGAAAACTGTCCGTCATCCTCCACAGGAAAAAGGTAAACAGCGGAAGTAGAATGCCGCTTCTTGCCAGAAGCCTTACGAGGGACTAGCCCAGCCATATGGCTTTCCAGGCTGGCCACCCGCAAGGCCAAGTCATAGTTTGATTCCCCACTAGCATGTCCCTCACTAGGGGTCAAATGCAGGCACGGGGGGGGGGGGGGGGGGAAGGGGATGTAGAAGGGGGCACAGAGCTGGGCAGCGTAGCAGGCAACCCAGACTGCATCGCAAGTACCTTCTGAGCGCAGGGCACACATACCCTGACACCGGCATTCACAGGGGATACCCCACACGCGGCACACAACTGGACTTGTCCCAAAGGAACCTCAAGCACATTATCCCCGGAAGCCTCCATATGGTGATTAGAGTGGGCACACTGGCAAGTATAGGGTTAAGGCTAACAAGAGCCACCCGGGATGCCCCAAAACCCAGCTAGGGAAGGTGGGAGAAGGAAGGGAAGAGGGCCGGGAGAAACCACAGTCACATTTAACCCGCCTGAAAGACATAAGAAAACCACAGATAACATTCCCAAAATGTGGTGAAAAGAGCACAATACAACCCCAAAGGGGACTCACGGACCAAGAAGCCGATCGCACATCCAGGCAGGCCAGCAGCGCGCCGCAGTACCGCAGGTCAGGAGAAGACAAACTTCAAACAAAACGACGCCCGCAAGGACCTTGAGGGGCGAGCCGCGGAGGTATGATGCACAAAGCAGAGCATACTGATCTACTGCCAACTGCACGATGTCTGCGAACCACACTCTTCTTAGCCAACAAGGGGCCACCAGAATGGTAGGCACTCCTTCCTGGGCCATCTTGCGCAGCACCCTGCCCAGCAGAGGAAACAGAGGAGCTGAAAGCTCTTCCAGGACATTGCTAGTGCATCCATGGCCAAGGCCAGATGGTCCTGGGACAGAGAGACAGACTGGGAGCTTGTGACGGGACGCAAACAGATCCACATCTGGCTGACCCCAGCAGTGGCACAGGGAGCGAAACACCCTGCTGCTGAGGGACCATTCGCCCAGACGAGAAGTCCCCCTGATGAGGGAGTCTGCCTCCAGATTCTCCACCCCTGGGAGGTACACAGCTGATATGCAGGGAACATTCTCCTCCGCCCAAGACAGTATCAGGGACACTTCCTTGAGGGCCCTCTTGCTCTGGGTCCCTCCCTGATGATTGATGTAGGCAATAGCCGTCTGGTTGTCCGAGCGGAAATGAACCACCCGACCCCGAAGGTGTGGAGTCAATTGGGCGAGAACCAACCTTATCACCCTCAATTCCAGAATATTGATAGGGGTGTGGGCCTCCTGAGGGCCCCACTGACCCTGGAATTTCAGGGATTTCCAAAAGCCCCCCCAACCTGTCAGACTGGCATTGGTGGCGACTGTCTCCCAGCACAGGGTCAGAAAGGATCTGCCCACCAACAGGTTTCTTGAGTCCAGCCACCACGAGAGAGACCGTCTGGCCAGAGGGGACAGAACTAACACCTGATCCAGGGACACAGGGTCCCCATCCCAAACTGACAAGAGGTGAAGCTGAAGAGGTCTCATGTGAAACTGAGCGTATGGAACCGCCTCGAAGCAAGACCATCAGGCCCACCAGATGCATCCCCTGCCAGATGGAGGGATGAGGGCAAGACATAAGGAACCTGGCTAGGGCCTGCAGATTCTCCACCTTCTGAAAGATCTTGACCTGAGATATATCCAGAGTGACGCCCAGAAAGGATCTCACCATTGACGGTGACAGGACTTGGGATGGTTGATCACCCAGCCGAAAGACTCCAGTGTGGACACCACCAGCTGAGTATCCAGCTCGGCCTGCTGGAGAGATTGAGACATGATGAGAATGTCGTCTAAGGAAGAATGGGAATGCCCTGAGATCTCAGCAGAGCCAGTACTCCCGCCAGCACCTTGGTGAATACCCTGGGAGCCGAGGTGATACCGAAAGGCAAGGCCACAAATTGATAGTGCTGATCCTCCAGAGCGAACCTGAGGAATCTATGATGACCTGGAAAGATAGGAACATGAAGGTAAGCATCCTTGATGTCTACAGAGGTCATGAAGTCCCCTGGGCGTAGTGAATTGACAGCTGAGCGCAGAGTCTCCATGTGAAAATATTTGAATCTGACAAATTTGTTGAGGCACTTTAAATCCAGGATAGGTTTGATGGCCCCGTCTTTCTTGGGAACAGTGAAAAGATTGGAATAGTAGCCTCTGCCCCTTTCCCTCAAAGGCACCTGGCAGATGACCCCCAACTCCAGAAGGTTTTGGACAGCAAGGCACAGACCCTGAGCTGACAGGGGGTTTTGAGCCATCCGGGATTTGATGAATCTTGGGGGCGGCCAGGCAGCAAACTCTCTTGTAAACGGAGGACACTACCTCCTGAATCCATCGGTCTGAGAGGTGAAGCCTCCAGACGTGAGCAAAGAGCCGAAGCCGTCCCCCCACCCGGATGGGTGAGAGCGCCCCTTCATGCCTGAGGGGGCTTGGGTGAGGATTTTGTCTTGGCACCCCAGGAGAGGCCAGGACGGCCACGTCCTCTGCCCCTTCCCCAGTGATCTCCGCGGGCCCCAGTAAAGGAAAATCCTTGGCCAGTTCTAGAACCAGGAAGGATGGGAGAAATGCACCGATTCCCCGAAAAGACCGGGACGGCCTCCTACGTTGAGGTAACCTACCACCCCTGGCAAACAAATCCAAGCGTTCACCAAAGAGGCGCAGGCCCTTGAAAGGGAAACCAGTGAGAGCCTTCTTAGCAGCATTATCAGCTACCCACTGACGTAGCCAGACAGAGCGGCATATAGCCACCAACAGGGCAGAAGTTCTACCACACATTCTAATGGCATCATCTATGGCAGACAGCACATATGCAACAAATTCATAGCAAAGCAAGAGAGATCTATACTCTTCTCCTCCCGCGTCATCAGAGGTCCCCTCTAAGAGACTCTAAAGCAAACTCTTAATAGCAATAGCTGTAATGGCAGAGGCACAAACCGGGCGTAGCGCGGTCCCCACACAGGCAAACGCACGGCAAGCCAGTTGGTCCATGCGCCGGTCCTCACCATCCCTCAGGGTAGTAGTGTCAGGAGAATACATGACAGAAGTATTGGACAGCCCCAGAACGGGAGGACATGACAATTCTTAATCACATCAGCAGGAAAGGGATACCTCTTGTCCCAACTCTTAGGCACCCCTGGCAGCTTGCTAGGCTGCCCCCATTCTTTTAGCACCCGATTATTAAAGTGCGACTGCTCCGGGAATTCCAAACGTGGTTTAACCGTATGAAAAAGCTCACCCTGCTGCTGCAGAGTCACGGCAGGAGTGGAGATACAGAGCACTTCAAAAATATGAGCCAAAAGCCTGTCAGTGTCATCTGAGGACTATGGATCTTCCCCAAAGGGAGACCCTGTACCACCATAACCCCTAGGCTGCTCCTCAGATTCTGAATCAGAGAACAATTCCTCCCCCCCCCGCGCTTCTTAGCAGAAGCCTTACGTGAGGCAGACCCAGCCATATGTTTCTCAATGCTGGCCACCCGTGCAGCCAAATCAGGCTGAGACTTCCCGCTGGTATGCTCCTCGCAGGGGGTCAGATGTAGGCGTGGGGGGGTAGGCGAAGCCCGAGGGGGCAAAGGCCCAGCAACAGGTAACCCAGACTGCAGTGCAAGTACCTGCTGGGCGCAGGATACACATACCCCGACATCATCACCGATCGGGGATACCCCACACGCAACACATAGCCGGGCTTGCCCCGAAGGAACCCCAGGCCCATTATCCCCAGAAGCCTCTATATGGTGATTTGAATGGCACAGTAGGCCAGTAAGGGTTAACGCTAAAGAGCTACTCAGGATGCCCCCAATAAACCGCTAGGGAAGTGGGAGATAATGAGGGGAGAAGGCCGGGAGAGACCACAGGACTGAAGCTCTAACCTGCCTGAAAGACATAACACTCATGAGAATAAGGCATAAGAAGAAAACAGAAACCGCAGAGAGCCAGCAGCACGAGACAAAATGGCGCCCCAAAGAGCGTGAAGCGCGCCCACGTGATCCGGCCAGCCAGTAGCGGCCCGGCCTCTCTGAGGTGAATGGGGCTGCCATCCACGAAGTGCAGTACAAACACGTGGTGGCGCGTTTTAATTTATGTATACAGTCTTAAACCACTAGACAACCCCCCCCCCCCCCCCCCCCGGAGATCTCCCAAGGGGAGAGTGAGGGAGTGAGTGAGGGAGTATAACGGCAAAATTCCCAGGGACTAAGATGAGGAGTGAGGGTGGAGAGGGAAAATGGGCATAGGGTTTAACTGCACAGGATAAACCTGGCAAAACCCATGAGGCAGTGAGGGCATCCCAAAAGGCTCACCATTAGCCTAAACCGCCTACCCTGTTGGATCAGGGACTGCGGTAGGAGCCTAGCTCCTCAGCACCATACTGCTTCAATAGCCTACCTTCACCCGAACCTTATGAGCCGAGGCTGGGAAGCAGTAACTGGGACGGAACGGGTGGGAATGGTCCTGCAGGGCCACAGGCAATAAGCCCCGCTCACCTACGCCAAGAGAGCTATCTTCTATCTTCGCAGCCCAGACTGCAGAAAAGAACTGGGTAATTTGTGGGAGGTCCCTGACTTATATAGGGCCGGGAGGAGCCACAAGCTGTTTTCTGCAGTCCAGCGCCATCTTGTGGATGTATTACCCATGTGTAAGGAATATTCTGGAACAGGTTGTGCTGTATACTTAGAATAACGGCACGGCGGCGAGTGGACAATAAGAGTAAAAAACTGACAAAATGCAATGTGAAACACACCACCTACCCCCCTCCCCCCCCCCCCCCCCCCGGAGAGCCCCCCAGGGAGAGAGCGAGGTGGGGAAGAGCAACGGTAGACGCACCCAAAGGGAGGAGGGGGGGCAAGGGAAGGTTCACAATAAGGCAGGAAGGGGCATCCCACAAGGATCACCATAAGCCTGAACCGCCTACCCTTGCAGGTACAGGAATTGCGGTTGGAGCAGCGCTCCTCCAGCACCTGACCCTGGCGCTGTCCTACCTTCACCCGAACCAGGCAGCCGAGGCTGGGAGGCAGTGGGTTCAGAAAGGGTGGAAATAGTCCTGCAGGGCCGCAGGCTGGTAAGCCCCGCTCGCCTGCGTAATATAGAGAGCCATCTTCTATCTTCGCAGTCCAGACTGCAGAAGGAAAACTGGGAATTTGTGGGAGGTTCCTGTCCTTTTATAGGGCCAGGAGACGCCACAAGTCTCTTCTGCAGTCCACTGCGCCACCTTGTGGCGGATATCACAAGCGTAAAAAATATTAGCGAAACAGGACGTGCTGTATACTTAGAAAATAAGCACTATGGTTCAATGATAAAATCCATATAAATATGCTGGATGGCAGAAGGAGATACACCCAGCATAAAGAACTATTCAGCCAGGCTCTGTCACCCCTGGGTTCTATAGGTACCAGGAAAAACAAACCACAAAAATGGCAGTAGTTTTATTTAGTTTTGGTGTATAAGTGACCCCTCCTCTCATTAGCCGAGGTGTTTATAAGGATTTTTAATATTACACAATTTCGCAATAGAAACAGGCTGTTTTGGGACACTAGGATAAGGATGGAAGGTGACAACAAACTTTCTGTGTATAGGTTCCCTTTGAGGCTGCTCAATGAGCGGGAATTATGTATGTGCATCTTTAAAGTGGACCAAAACCCAGGATTTTGACTATCCTGGGTTTTGGTCCTTTCCCCGGGGGCGCCCCACTGTGTGAAACCCCCCAGATCAACAGAACCCAGTCCCACAGCGCGTCCAAGAGCAGCAGCTCTGGAGGACGCATTCTGCGCTTCCCTCTAACAGGGAGCGTACCCGTGCCAGGCATTTGTGAATGCTCCTAGACACGCCGTGGGACTGGGAAGAGTTGGGCTGGGCTTGGCATCCTGGGGGTTTCACATAGCGGGGCACAAAGGGCCAAAACCCAGGATAGTCATAACTATTGACTATCCAGGGTTTTGGTTCACTTTAATCCCGTTCTGCATGCATGTGCACATATTCAGATTTGTATGAACTATCGGCAAAACAAAATTCCCAGTCAGCCATTGCCTGATCCGGTGGCTTTACACCCCCCCCCCATCCTACATAGGCCTTGATTCACTAAAGGTAGAAAAAAAAATGTAACACTTGGAAATTAATTCCCATGCAAGAATTTTTCAAACTTGGGAGCGCTTCACAAAGGCAGACAAATTATATTTGTGTGCTTGAATTTGCGGGTGAATTCTTTTCATGTGCAGTTAAAAATCACTTTACAACTGGACTTTCTAATTAATGTGGAATAGTACATGTCATTGTTAATGTTTAATGATGTTTACTTTTGTACTTTGCATTAGTTCAGTACATTTTTTTGATGATGGTGGTTTAGGTGCCCTTTTGGCAGTGTTTCTTTGCATTGCTTTATATCTAGTGTTCTTGTACCCATTTATTTGGGTGGTTTGTAGATTAAAAGTTCTTAGTTTTGACTTTGCTCTGTGGATCCATTAATATATGAATGAATGCGAGTGTTGCCCCGAGTGTCATCATTAGCATACAGAAATTTGTAACAGTGCCAGTTTGGTTGCCCCATATAGGCCTGATGTACTTACATTTGCAAACATCAAATCTTTCTTAGCTGTTGCATCCAGGGCCAGCTCCAGGGTTTTGTGGTCCCCTGGGCGACAGAGTCCTAGTGGGCCCATTGTGGCACATGACTTGCGTGGCATTGTGAATCCCTCTGGGATGACCGGTATACTCACCACACATATTAAAGTGCACCAAAACACAGGATTTTAAATATCCTGGGTTATGGTACTTTATTTTAATTGACCGACTATGTGAAACCCCGTTTTGCATGTAAAACGTACTTGACTGCTAACCCAATAGCACAGGCAGTCAGCGCACTTGGCTCCATTCTGCTTTGCTCAGCTGTTGAAAGGTCTCGTCGGCTAAGGCCCTGATGAAGGCGATTGCTGCATCCCTGGTAGGCTTCAGCTAGGGGCATGCCTGTGCCAGCTATTTACAAATCCTTAAATCGGGAGGCCCCAAAGCCTTATAGACTTTGGTCCACTTTAATACAGGGCATATAATTCTGATTGTCCACAGAGCAAAGCAAGAACGAGGGGTGGACAGCATCCCCGGGTTCCCTCCGACTGATGTGTGTGCTCCCGCACCCAGTCTGCCTTGCTGAGCATACTGTGGTAAACCGGCGATCCACTGTGGCACCACAGGCAAAGTGAGTACAGGTGATCCCTAAGGGTTTTACAAAGCAGGATGGCCCAGGGATAGAGATTTGACCGGATTAAGAGTTTGTTGGACTCCAGAGCCAACTAAAATGGGTTTGGGTCCACTTTAACACGGATGTGATCTGGACCTGAAATCCCAAATATTCCAGGGCTGTTCCCTGGCTTTCCCCAGTGGCATCCTGAGTTGGGATGTCCCGCTGTGTGACCCCCCCCCAGGAATGCCACTATTCACTCACCTTTGCCTCGACCCAACAGAGCATGCACAGGCTCTCGCCCAATGTGAGGCATCTGCCTTGGCTCTCGTTGACTTAATGCTGGCGCATCCCCCACGGTGGTATGTGCTTACTCCCGCTCTAGCCATTCATATAGGCCGAGGTGGGAGCGGGCGCTGCTGGTGATGCATCAGCGCGCGCTCCCCACTGAAGTCAATGAGAGGCGCCTGCCGAATGACATAGTCATGGCAGACAGCTGTCACTGGACGAAAGCCCGGGCATGCGCCTTTAGAACGAGGAAGAGTTGAGTGAATAGCGGCATTCTGGGGGTTCACTCACAGCGCATTGTGGGTTTAGTTTCACTAAAGTGGACCAATCACCAGGATTTTCACTATCCATGGCCTACGGGCATCCTGATGCCCTGCTGTTTCAAACCGCCCCCCCCCCCAGATCTCCAACGCCAGTCACTTATCCGCTGGTCCCACGGTGCATGTGCTTATCCAATCAGTGCTTTATGCCGTGCATACTAATGTAGGGCATGAAGCCGCCGTTTTGGATTCAAAATGGGTATAGGGAGCGGGTTTCCCTGTGGAGTGCACAGCACCCTGCATTTAGACTATCTGAATGGAAGGGTGAGGGAGCGCGCAAATCAGCAGGAATACAGGAAGCCTTTTAGACGCCAGGGCCTTCCATGGTTGTGATTGGCCCACTTTAAAAGGGAAGATTCGCCTCTGTGGGCAGCAATGGGGTCTAAAAGATCGCTTAAAATACAGATGGCCAACTTACAATCCCTGGGGTATCCCTACTAGGGATGCTCTGCTGTGTGAAACACCCAGGGAACCCCTGCAAATATTCCCCTTTCCAGGATCCCACGCCATATTCGTGGGTCTCGGCATATCCATGGCCTCCCTGCAGTCTGTGGTGCACTCCCACGCTCAACCTATCCGAAAGTCCGGGCGCAGGAGCACGCCTCAGGGAAGTACGACGCCATAAAAAGTGGGCATTTGTTGGGGATCCTGTGGGTTTCACAGTGCAAGGCATCCCAAATCAAGATGAAAATTTTGGGTTTTAGTCCACTTTAATCAAGAGCCTTATTTTTTTAATTTTTCAGTGGTCGCCAGATGAGCAGCTCGCATGAGTCACTATCTGCGGCCGCACTTTTCAGCGACGAGGAGCAATGCAGCACTATGCCTGCGCTCCCTCCCAGCTGACGCACAGCTAATGAAAGCCGATACAGCAGCGACCCCTAGCACCAGCTGGAAGCGCTGCAAAGCAGTCGCTATTATTAAAAAAAATAAATAAATTTAAAAAACCAGTGCCCAGGGGGTCAGAAGGCGTAAACCCCATAATGTAGTAAGCCCCGTTTTGATTTTTTGTGGGGCTAGGAACAAAAAAAAAAAAAAAAATTGTATTGGGGACACATGAAAGACTGGACATATGATTTGCACAGCCCAAATCACAGGTTTACAGCGCAACACAAAAGTGCAAAAAATACTTCCAAAAAATTCTAAAACGCCCAGTGATCCCGCGACACATGCACCAGCCAAGAAAAATTAACAAAAGTGGCCAAAATAATTGTAATCATGCCAGCCCATTGAAATGTATGGGATAAGGCCACTCAGTGCAGGGTGAGCACCCATTTCTGGCATTGTTGATAGATGGGACACTGCCACTATTACAGGTGCTCTGCCTTTTTGACTTAATAAATACACCTTTTGCACTGGGACCTGACATTCACCTGACACTCACCTGGCACTATGTGGCATAAGTGTTTCTTAAATAAATCCCTAAATGTTTTTTTTTTTTTTTTATTTTGGGATGGTCATTTTTTGTCTGCTATATTTAGGTTGTCATGGCATTATGTATTGTGTTACATCACTTACATCACTTACATTTAACTTGTTGTGCAGCCGCATGCAAAGTGGTAAATAAAACATATTACTGTCCTCATGTTTTGATTGGCTAATGTGTCTTGCTCATGGTGACCCGGAATAGTTTAACCATGCTGTACTCGGTCATACAGAAAGCACATTGAGCCTCATCTATTTTGTTCCTCACCATGACATGTCCACTGTCTTGTGTGTGCCACTATGATTTATTTCATAGAAATGTTTCCTTTTACACAGTTCCATGTTCATAGGCCTCCCTATGGTGCACTATGGGCTTTTTTTTTGCAGACACAGGATATAGAAGGACTCCATAGTGGAAGTCAGGAAACAGACTTTTCTCCTCCTGAAAACTGCTGTAAACAATTTGTGTAAAACACTTGAATTTAACTCATGTGTGGAGCCAATCCATGGCACCTGAAGTCACTAGAATTATTTTTCACTCTAAAATTCCACACAAATTATTTTCAAAAAGCGAATTATTTTTCTCTCAATCAAATTGAATTGGCAAAAAAGGAAAATAAAATCAAAAATGTGAATTTCACCTTCAATGTATCAAGCCCGTAGAGATTTACATCGGAACCAGGGATGCCACTAGAGGGCAGCACATTGGTAATTAATCAAGCAGGAAGTGAGGCACCAACAAACTTTTCTGGGTGATGCACATCTACTACTGGTGTGTTTTCGTTGAGTGTCCCTAGAGATTTCCATGTAGACTTCTTCACAGCTCACTTCTTTCTACCTCACCTCACTTTACCCATTTCGACCTTACCTGTGCTCACCTCTGCTTACATCACCTCTCCCCAACCCCCCGGCTCGCATTTTCAAACCGGTCTTTCTTCTTCCCACCTTACCAGTCTCACCTCTTACAACCTAACCTCTGCCCACCTCACCTCTAATCACATATAGCTTTAGGGTTAAAGCTTGCCTGCACTAAATGGTTTTGTGTCTTCCCTGCTCATGTTCTCTTACAGCCCCTTGAATAGAACAAGACAACACGGCCCATAGACCAAAAAAAGGTTGTGCGCCCCTGGTTTAAACTAACAATCAGATAGCCAAATGGATGGGCAGCTGTACACAAGCACTGTGAATGATCCCATTAAAGTTAGATAAACTCTACACAAAGGGTTACAATTGATCACGCATACATCCTTCCTTTGATCAGCGGCTGCATACAATGCAGTTAAGTAATCATCAGCCTGCATAGAGAGCAGGACTGAACAAGCCTCACACCAGGCCCTGGCAGCATGGCCAGCAATCACAAGAACAAAGGTGGGAGGAACCTGAAACCAGGCAAAAGTGAAAGTAAAGACTTTCTAAAACATGTAAAAGGAAACGCAGCCAGGAAGGAGTTCCTTGTAACCACCATGTTAGAAAAGGACTAGAACACCCAATTGTTTTTTCTCTAATGCCAAACTCCAGTCAGTTTTTCTTAGTTTTCAGCATAACGGGGAATGTCAGTGTGTCAGATCGGGAAGTATTTGTGGAAGCTCGCCTTAACCAGAAAAGGTCAGAAAAGGCTGCACCTCCTCCAATAAATAAATGCTCAAGGGTGCACTCGTTTCCAGGTCGTTTGTCAAATTGGAGCACTAGGGAACAGTCGTTCTCTCTGTATTGTGGGGCCATCAGGAGGGGGGTAGGATAGGGTGCATGCACACCAGGACCCTTCCTACCCAGTTGCCATTGAGGGTTAAAGAGGAACAAAACCCGGGATTTTCACTATCCTGGCACTTGGCCTTTTCACTGTGGGAGCAAGAAGGCGAGTTTTGCAGCCTTCCTGAAGTGAGGTTAACACAGCAGGGCATCACAAATCAGGATACCCCCGAAGCAAGAAACACAACCCGGGATAGTCAACTCATGGGATTTGTTCGCCTTTAACCCTTTAACCGCCAGACTACCTTGAGATTTTGTCACCCTTTGTTGCCAGACCATTTTGCACTATTTTGCGCTCCCCTTGTTCAACTGTGATTTTTGAAGGGATTTCCAGGGATTTCCCAGAAAAGTGATATATTGTTTTTTTCAGCAGAGTCTAAGCTTTAACATGAAATGTCTTGTTTGTCATTTTTTAGGTGTATTCTCAATATTTTTGGATGAAATATGTGCAAAAAAAACCCCAAAAAACAATTTTTTACAATTTGTAGTGTTTTTTGTAATAAAAAATGTAAGTTTGTCAATAAAATCTTATTGCACGTGAAACCCCAATTTCTCCCGGTTACAGTGATACCACATATGTATAGGTAGACACCCTTTCCTGCCCAGGAGACTCCCCCAAACTGAAACAACTCTTTAGGAGATTTTCAGATAAAATACAACTATGCTACGTGCTAAGCGCACCTTGCAGTTTTTCAAGAAAAACAACCCTTTACATTTGAAATACCCCCAACAAACTATATATTCTCTGGAAGTACACACCTCAGGCTTTCTAGGCGTACCAGGCTTGTTGACATGGGTGCAGTTTTCTGGAAGTAATCCCTCAATATATTATTTGGTTGCACAGGGTTTCTCTAAAAAAGTATAAAAAAGCAGAATCAAAACCACATTTTCCTAAAAAAACCTATATGCAAACAAGAAAAAAACTGAAAATCTGAAAAAGCAACATGCCCCGAACAGAACAATACCCAGCATGCATAGCTACTGTCAAGGGAAGAGTTGCCAAACACACCAAAGTAAAGCATGTGCGTAACGGTAATTTTACTTCAAAATTTCAGCTCTGCATACAAAGTGCGCACCTTGTGCTTTTTCTACCAAAACAACCCTTTACATTTAGAATATCCCCCATAAACCATATATTCCCTGAAAGTAAACATTTTAAGCTTTCTAAGCGTACCCAGCTTGTTGTCGTGGGCTCATCTTTCTGGAAGTAATCCCTTGAAGAATTCTTAGGTTGCACAGGGTTTCACAAAAAAAATTATAAAAAAGCAGAATAAAAAACACCTTTTCCTAAAATATCAATATGCAAATAAGAAAAAACAAGCTAAATCTGAAAGCGCAAGGTCCCCCGAGCAGAACAATACCCAACATGCATAGGTACTATTAACCCTTTTAATTGCCAGCCTACTTGAACTTTTGTCGCCCTCAGTTGGTCATTTTTCCCCATTTTGCGGCATGTTTAACCGTGATTTTTGTCGGAATTTCTTGGAAAATATATATATATTTTTTTGCAGCAGAATTTAGGCTTTAACATTAAATGTCTTGTTTGTAATTTTTCTACTGTTTTTTAAATATTTTTGCGTAAAAAAAAACAAAAAAAATAAATAAAATTATATATATATATATATATATATATATATATATATATATATATATATATATATACACAATTGTCTCCTTTATTTTAAATAAAACATTTTTTAGTAATAAAAACCATATTGCATGTGATAGCCCCATTTCTCCCGATTACAACGGTACCACATATGTATCAATAGCCCCTCATTCTTGCCCAGGAGACCCCCCAAACTGAAGAGAGCATTTTATAACATTTACAAATAAAATACTACTATCCACACTATAAACATAAGGGGTTAATTTAAAATTACATAGGGACCCCCTCCCGGGGGGGGGGGGGACCCCAATTTTTTTTGAGAATTTTTGGCTAAGCCTAACCCCAAAAATTAAAAAAATAGTGGGCCCCCCTGGGAGGGGGTCCCTATGTCATTTTCTTTTTAATTTTAATTCTTTAAAATTTTAATTTTTTTTAATTTTTTCTTTTTAATCCCAGGGGGTGGGGGGACCCCATTTTTGGGGGGAATTCTAAGGGTTAGGGTTAGCCTAACCCTAACCCGTAAAGTGGACCAACACCCAGGATTTTCACTATCCTGGGTTTTGATCCACTTCCGCGGGGGTGCCCCGCTGCGTAAAACCCCCGAGAAAGGTATAAAAAAACTCACCTCAGCCCGCTCCTACGGCGCATGCGCGAGCGCTCGTCCAATCAGAGCGCTCAGAGCCGCTGTGGTATGCAAGGACAAGGGACGGACAACCACAGCGGCTCTGAGCGCGCTGGCAGCCGCATCTCGCGCTTCCCTCTAACAGGGAGCGTGCCCGCATCGGCGATTCACAAACGACCGGAACGTGTGCGCGCCCTGATAGAGAGAAGCGCGAGATGCGGCCCGCGCATGCACCGTTGGAACAGGGATAAGGTAAGGCGATTGGGGCGTCCTGGGGGTTTCACACAGTGGGGCATCCCAATTTCGGATGCCCCGCAGGGAGGGATCTGATCCGGGCCGATCAGCCTGGGTGTTGGTCCACTTAAAAAAAAAAAAAAAAAAAAGTAGGGGGGGGGACCCCATTTTTGGGGGGAATTTTAAGGGTTAGGGTTAGGCTAACCCTAACCGTTAAACATTTTTTTAAAAATCACGTAGGGACCCTCATTTTTTTTTGGAATTTTAAGGGTTAGGGTTAGCCTAACCCTAACCCTTAAAATTAAAAAAAAAAATGACATAAGGTCCCCCCTCACAGGGTGGGGGACCTCATTTTTTTTTTTAATTTTAAGGGTTAGGGTTAGGGTTAGGCTAACCCTAACCCTAACCCTTAAAATTAAAAAAAAAAATGACGTAGGGTCCCCCCTACCCGTCATAACCAGCCCGGGACCAGCTATGGGGGCTTGTAGGCACAGAGTGGGGGGGCCAGCTTTTGTGGCCCCCCCCACCCTGCAGCCTACGAGCCCACATAGTCTATGTGGGCCCGGGCTCTTCTGCCCCCCCCTGGGCTTTGGGGAGGCAGGTAATTGGGGGTGCAGGGGTTAATGGCAAGTCACCCGCTAGGGAAGGTGACTTGCCAGACCCCAGCCTTGTGAACTGGTACAGGGGTCTCATGGACCCCTTACCAGTTCACAAAGGGTTAACAGAAAAAAAAAAACACGGACACAAAATTTTTATTTATTAAAAAAAAAAAAAATTTACTCTTTACTCACCTTCGATCGTCAGCTCCTGTGTCCCTCGCTGATCTGCTGTCAGATGCCGGTGATCGGCATCCAGAGAAGGAGGAGACAGGAGATCAGAGGATCTCCTGTCACCTCCTTCCAGGGCACCGATCACCGGCATCTGACAGCTAACAGAGCTGTAGCCGGTGATCGGGACTGGGAATGACGTCATAGCCCCGCCCCCAAAGGGGCGGGGCTTAGCGGGGACGACGGCACGGACTGACGTCATTAGCCCCGCCCCCAAAAGGGGCGGGGCTTAGCGTCAAGATGGCGGCCTCCATCGGAACAGGAGAGGGGAGAGAGCCTTCCAGGCTCTCTCCTGAAGATCGGAATGACCTGGGGGGGGATCGGAGGCCCCCCAGGTGAAGAGGAGGGTCGGCGGGAGCCAGCGCACACAGAGGTAAGTAAATGTCATTTTTTTTTTTTTTTATTTTACAGGAAAAGCCGGAGGCAGCTGAAATGGGGGGGGGGGGGCACCCTATTCCGGGCCCTCCCCTGCAGCCAGAGGAGGTCCGGTGAACGATCGGAGACCAGCATTTTGAAGAGGAGACCCGGCTGAATCAAACGAGGGGTCAGGTAAGTGCCTTTTTTAAAAACTTTTTTTACTATTAGTGGGGAAAGTCAGGCACGTAAAATTTACGTGGCTGGCAGTTAACTGCAGGAGAGGCAGCCACGTAAATTTTACGTGGCTGGCGTTTAAAGGGTTAAAGGCCTCCAGGATCTTCAAGTATATTTCACAAGTCTCCTATTAAACCCCCATATTAAAATGCTTTCTAGAGTTTAAAGTTCTTAGAATAGTGAGTCTTTAAAAAGATCCTAAAGTTTACCAAACCCGGCTGTTATGTCCAGACTCTGGGTTTAGCTCGCTTAAAAAAGGGAATTTGGCATGACCTATGTGAACCCCCCAGGATCGCTGGATCTCTTACCTTGTGGCATGGGCTTCCCGCCAGTCAGAATAGATTGTGGCACATGTTAACAGCCAGCAATCTATTCTGAATGAATGCATAGCTGGGGCACACCTCCCACTCCCAGAACATGTAGGATTTAGCAAGAGGGCAATATAAAACATGTAACTGTACGTAGGTACACGTACTTTCCAGTAAAGATTTAGTCAACCAAACCCCTATCAAGTACATAAACTAAGCCATTTCTACAGTAAAAACATATATGCAACATTCCAGACTATGTCCAGCATATGTGCAATGCAACCAGCCAACCAAACTTTTTGAAGTTACGGTAATGGTACAGAGATCCCACATATTAAATAACTAGGCTTTAGATTCTAAACATATCGGAGGACACGGGAATCGTGTGTGTTGTGGGCTAGTAACAAACCTATGGGCCTCAATGTGACCAAACTGGCATCAGCAAAACTAAAGCAACTAAAGCAAATGTGTAGCTAAAAAATGCTCAAGTGCCAAGAGGTTAGAATTTGCTCCACCAGACTCTGCGCAGGAGAGGAATTTTAAGATAATCTCAAGGTGGTACAGATGTCCGGCAGACATCCATAAATATGCACCCCAAACTTCAAGTAGGTGCTGGCGTTGCCTGGCAGAGGAGGGAAATATGACGCACATATGGTGGGGGTGCCCAGTTATTAGATCTTTCTGGGAAAGGGTCTTGGATATACACACTGAGACAACGGGCACGAAAGTGAACAACACACCTCAGTTAACCCTCCTCTCCCTTATAGAGGGCTCCATATCTCAACACAAAAATGGTTTACTTCGGCACTTTCTATCGGCAGCGCGAGCTGTTATACCTAGACACTGGAAGACACGGAGGTCCCCTTCCCTGGCTGAGTGGGTAGTGAAGCTTGAACATATTAGACGAATGGAGGAACTCATCCTGGGCGATAAAGGCTTGATAGGAAAATACATCACAACTTGGGCCTGTTTGATTGACTTCCGGGACTCAGATCGTTTCAGAGCGCTAATACAATAATACGATGATACAGTGTGGACGCCAATGGGCAACATACTGTACTCTAGTCTAGCACTGAGCAAAGGCTACTGCGATGAAAGGGTTGGTACTTCTGGTCCGGCTCAGGGCACTTCCCCTCCCCCCCTTTTTCCTTTTTTACCACCCCTCCTCCCTCCCCCTCTCTCTTTTTCCCTCTCCTGTTTATAGGTTTGTTACCTGGTATCTTATCCTGGTTACTATCACATTTTGTTGCATTATATCTACTCAGCTACTGATTTGTGCCATGCGGGATGTCCCCCCTGGCTGGGTGGCGGGGTCGGTGTGTCGGGCTCCGTGGGGTTCGGCTTGTTATCGGCTGATGTAACGTGGTTGCAGCGGTCTCCGGTCTGATTCTTGAGGTGCTCGGCTTGATGCCAATTGCTAGGGAAGAACAGGAGTCCCCTGTTCATCGTCCGGGCCCCTGTCGTGCCTGGGTGGCCGTGGAGTTGGACCGGAGAGGCTTTGGTCCATTATGACACGGGGGTGGGATTCCCGCAGCGTGCCGGCTTGGCGCCCCCAATGTTCTTAGGGCGGGATAACGGATATCGGGGAACTGTTATGGCACTATGTAAAGCTATTGTAATGTTGATGTTCTGCTGTACTGTGTACCACATTTTGTATGTATTTTCTTTGATTTACCAATAAAAACAGATTAAACTAAACTTGCTAAATCAAAATTTAGTAGGAGTCGGTGCATTGTTTGCCGACTCAGACTCCAGGTACCCAAAATTTCCTCCGACTCCTCGACTCCGACTCCACAGCCCTGCACCAGAGTATAGAGATCGTGCCCTTTGACAGAATTTTGATTGCAGCAGAATCCTAGATAAGCAGGTATTTTCACCCATACCCCCAAAAACCTGGACAAAGGTTTGAACACTTCTTAGCTCCAGAATAAAAATACCCCTTTTCTGGTTGAAAGATGCTAATATTGCATCCACCTCATCTACATGAACCCCTGGTACTTTCTCCAGACCAGCAGCGTATTACACAGCTAGACATTGCCAGAGCAGGTGTGTGAAGATGAAGTATGTACCTATTGCTTTTTGCTTTACTAATAAAGTAGACTAAAATCCTTTAAAACACCTACGCCAGTGCATCCCGATTTTCGACACCCAACTGTGCAAAAACCTCTATTTGCCCGTTACTTGAACCAACAATTCCAGGATGCATGTGTGGTTCTCTTCTAGCATGCCCGGGCAAAATGCCATGGCAGACCTAAGTGTATAGCAGGCAACTGATCACTGGGGGAGGGGCTTGCATGTGCCATGGAATTGCCGGTTTGAGATAAACGTAACCAGGGGAGTTCCAAACACAGGGCCATCAAACAACGTGACCAGAGAGGGCCAAAACCGAATTAAGAAAAAAATATTTTGGCAGCACTAAACTAGCTGTGCAATTAGACCATTACAAAAACGGATGCAACCGATAAGTCGGAATATGTAGCAGGCACCCTTTCTATGGGATGCCCTGGCCCAGCAAGCTTTCATTTATTAAAGAAGCTGCCCATGACAGCAGCAGAGAATCACAGTGACACCCAGGAAGGAGTATAGCTGTGGACAACCTACAGCGGCGGTTATAAAAACGTAGGTTAAAGCAAGCCTGAGGCAATCACACACACACAGACAAGAAAAGACATTTTACCAACCAGGGTTAGAGTTGGAATCCCCGTCTACATCCACTGGAGAAGTCTGGCTTGCCTGTGATGTTTCTTTTCCCCCGGATTCGGACTCTGTGCTTAGTGACAAAGAGGTGCGGGGTTTCAGTGTTGGCCGCAGTCTCATTCTCCTAGGGACAGTCTTGCTGGGCTGTGGTGGGTCTGCCTGCATTTCTGGTGCTTCTCCTGCAGCTTTATCTTCTGGTAAGCAGTTGCTTTCCTCCCCAGTTTCACAGGCAGTGCCATCGCCATTTTCTTCTACATGCCTGGATCTGCGCCCTTTAGGACGTTCTATCTCAGTTTTCTTGGTCATTCTGGCAGCAACAAATACTACGTCATCCTTGCTGTCATTAGTCAGCAAATCTTCTGAAGACTTCTCAGCTTGAGGGCTGCTTTCTTCGTTATCCTTTATATCCTTTTCGTTCTCCGCATTGGCCTTCTCTTCAGCGAGGTTCTCTGCTGTTTGCGGCGATTCAACCACCCCATCAACATTCTGACTGTCAGACTCTTTAGACTCATCGCACTCCATCATCATGGATGTTGAGGACTGCTCAGGCTGATATGGAGAACCAGGAGATTCTCCAAGCTTACTGTCTGCAGGCAGGTCACTGCTCTGAGATACCTCAGCGTCGGAGAATGTATTAGCTTCCATGAGGAGAAGAGTTCATAGAGAAGTGGCCTTCCTAGAAAACAAAATAAAACAGGACATAAGAAATGTGGAAAAATTCATAGTCTAAATTATTTTGCCGGTAAGAGATGGAGAAGAGACTTTACTGGCAAACCCAAACAACTATATGTGGCTGTCCAAACCCCTCAACCATGCCGATTTCGGATGCCCACTGTTTGCTCCCATGAGATCCCAGCAAATTAGGCACATTACTCTGGTTGCTAGGCTGCACATATGAGTGCTTCCCAGGACAGGTGTGTAGCACAAAGCATCTAAACTCATCAGTAGAGGTGCTACATTAAAGGTGCTCTATTGCAAAATTTTTTAATGAAAAATTCCATATAAACTAGGTGAATAGTGAGTGGAGTAATCACTTATTCAACCCCCCCCCCCCCCCCATTTCAAATTAAAATTCCCACCAGGCTTGCATTTTTATTTCTGCTGGTAACAACAAAAACCGTGGACGACATGGATGTAGTTTTGAGCATACCATTCCACTTTTAGAGGGGGGGGGGGGGGGGGCAGTGCCTGCCTCCTGATACAAGCAGGTAGGAACAGTATCGATAACCACTTTAGCCTCTGCCCAAAGCATGGCATAATAGATAAAATCATCAGAATTGCTGTTATGGCACATGCCCGGAGTGTCTTCCCCTGCTATGTTCGCATGCCCTCCTGTCCAATCATAGAGCAGATTCAAAATGGTGGCGCCCATGCCGGAATTGCAGGGTGAGCAGCGCAGGATCCTGAGCAAGGTAAAGAGTTTTCTTTATTGTAACCCGCAATCCCCCCCCCCCCCCGCCTTAGCTCCCGGGGAGGGGTGAATCAGGAGGTGATTGGACTTCCACTTTAATAAAAACTAGTAATTTGGTTGCTAACCACACACTGTACAATCATGCTTTGCAGGACTGTAAGGCATTGAGAAAGCTTCAACAGCTGTACCATCTTGCTACAGGTGTAAAGCAGTCCAGAAGTACAGCCTACGGATGAAAAAGAAACCCCAGCCTGTGGGGGCGGGGGTGTCGGTTGGGTGCGCATGGTTGACCCACACGACTGCCAGCGGCAAATCAGAGGACTGCATTTTGGACGAAGATCAAGGTGAAGGTATGTATTTTTGGGGGCCCTGATGCGAACATTAAATAGGGCCCTGAAATCTATAAGATTCCAGGGCCGCTGAATTCCCTCTCCCCAGGGCATCCAGAATCTGGATGCCCGCTGTGTGAAACTCCCCAGGTCACCCGGAAACTCACCTTCTTTCCTGGTCCAGCGCCTTGCACAGGAAGGCTCCCTGTTAGAGGGTAGCGGGAAGATGCGGACGCCTTAGACAAGCTATTAGACGAAGGGGCAGGAACGGATCCGAGCCTGCTGAATGGACGAGAGGGCTGCGCATGAGCCGTGGGACCGGGGAATGGCGAGATTGGAGCAACCTGGGTCGTTTGGTCCTTCCCTGGGGGCAAGGACCAAAAAACAGGATAGTCAAAATCCTGGGTTTTGGTCCACCTTAACTGAATCTAGACAACTAAAAACTGAACAGCAGAGAGGACTGGCGCTTCATTTCTCTATATTACGCCAAGTGAGCACAAATATGATAAATAAGTAGAGGAGAATATCCCTATATTACGCCCCTAAGTAGCACTATTGCTCTGTGCTAGTATCAGAGAGGGTGCAACCACCACAGTGTATGTGCTCCAGCCCCAGCCTCTCTGCATCACTGATACAGGAGCTTGCGCCCAGCCTGAAGATGAAGCTGCTCTCACTCACCATTTTAAACAATCAGAGTGGTTTATTACATAGGCACAGCAAATGGGTGACTGGACGAGAAAACGCACATGCACTGTTGGAGCTGGGGAAGGTAAGCCCATAGCAGCAAGCTGGGTTGTTTCGTACAGCATGCCATGCCAATGTCCTGAGGGAAAGCCAGCCCTGGGTTCTGATCCACGTTGGGGATTTATTTACACCTATTTTGAACATCAGGGAAACCAAGGTTGGGAGACAGCTTGTAAAAACACTTCTACCAAAAGATTGCTGTTGATCAGGTAAAAGGTCTAATGTCTAAGGAAGGTGTGGGAGGACGACGAGATTGCTGCTCTACATATGTAGTCTATAGAGCCACCAGACCTGTGTGTCCAGGAAGTGGAGACTGCCCTCGTGGAATGTGCCGTAAGGAGGGGTAATATCCCCTTATATGCCAAGGCAATGGCCAGTCTAATCCATCTGGCTGGCTGGAGTCCTTTCCATGTAAAGAATAAGGCATCTACGTACATCTAAGGCCTGGGGATATTCCTCAGTGTTACCTGGATTGGAGGTAGTGTGGGAATGACTACCTCTTGGGAACAATGGAAAGCAGAAGCCATCTTAGGGAGATAAAGGGGATCAGGCCTAAAAATAGCTCTATCTGGAGGTATGGAACAGTGGAGTTCTCTAATAGAGAGGGTCTGAAGGTCACTAACTCGCTTGGCCGATGTAACGGCCAGGAGGACAGAGGTCTTGAGGGCTAGTAGCTTGTCAGAGGCCTCTTCGAAGAGTTCAAAAGGTGGTTTAGAGATCCCCCTCTGTACTCAGACAAGTCCCAGTATGTCAGAGCCTCCTGAACAAGCCTTGAGTTCTTTGAAGTTTGAGGATCTGGTCCCTTGCACATGATGGATGTCCAGATAGGCTCCCCAACCTACTTCTGGCGTCTATGGTAATCAATAGATTCGTCTGTCTTCAGTGACTGCCTGCTTGTAGCACCAAAGAATTCATCCACCACCAGTGTGAGTTCTTTACCCCCTCTAAAACAATCGTGGTTTTGTCTAGGGTCTCCGTGGAGCGATCCCAGACCTGAAGGAAATAGAATTGTAGGAGTCTGGAATGCAACCGAGCCCAAGTAATGGCAGGCATGGCAGGGAAGTAATCAATCCTAGGATCCATCTGAAAGGTACTAAATCCTACAGAATGCTGCTTAATTTTCATTGAATCTGAAGATTGGAGTCTAGAATGTAACCCAGAAATCTGCAGACTTTGGATGGATTCAGGTTCAACTTTTACCCATTTATAATTCATCCTATATCCAGCAGAAGGTTTGAGAGAGATTCTGTAGGACTGAAGATCCTTAGTTCATCCAGGTAAGGAAAGATCGAGATTCCCCTTGTTTACAAAAAATATATTGTCTCTGCCAGAACCTTCGTGAAGATTCTTGGGGCAGACAATAAGCCGAAAGGATGAGCCCTGTACTGGAAATACAGAATTTCCTTGACTAGTAAGATCACAAATCTTAAGAACCTGCGATGAGCTGGCCAAATGAGAATGTGCAAATATGCGTCCTGCAGTTCTATGCTCACCATCCAATCTCCCGATGACAGGAGATATTTTACTTTGAATATGGACTCCATCCCATCAAAATCTTTTGTATTTGATGTAAAGGTTTAGATTCAGAATCATTCGGTAAGCCCTTTGCTTTGGAACCAGGAAAACATGGGAGTGAACTCCCCTGCCCTGGGAGAGAGAGGGGACAGGTTCTAAAACATTCTTTTCCACGGGTAATCTCTGAACTATGGCAAAAAACATTTTCCCAAATTCTGGGGAAGCAGATTCATGAGAAATCTTTCCAGAGGTCTCTGAAGAAACTCTAGATGATAAACCGAGGAAATTATATTCAGGATGAAGGGATTTGGGGCTGTCATTTGCCAGACCTCCAGGTAAAAAGGTAACCTGCCTCCCACAGGTGGTTCAGTGTCTGGGCTGAGGTATTTTAGACTGGATGGGGGGGGGGGTGAAAATAGGATTAGGTCTGCGTCCTTCCCTTATGCTGGCCCCAGTATTTCTGGGTTCCTGTTTCTGCAAAGGTTGCGACACAACTTTAGGGTTAAATCTGTTCCCGTTTCTCGGCCTCTTGGTCTTGATCGGAAACGTCTTAGTATTTTTGGAAGACCTGCCAATAATGGTTTATAAATTGGGCCCAAACATGAGATCACCTTAGAGGCCAAGTCCGCCTGCCATATTTTGACTCAGATAGCTCTTCGGGCACAATTTTTCAGTGCCACCTTGGTATTAGTTCTCACTGCCTCGACTGTGGCATCTTCAAAAAGAGAAATGGCCCTGAGCATGGAGGAAAGCATGTCTAGGAAAGGGTTTGGTAGTATCCCTTTCAATTTTTTTTTACATTAGTGAGCCAGGCCTCTAGGTTTCTGGCCACGCAATCTGATACTAGGGTCAGCTTAAACATAAAAAATGTGGCATCCCAACATCTCTGAGTTCTCAAAACTAAGGTCCGTGGATTAAGATACTTGTGCCAAAGAGGAGGACATGTCAGACTCATTAAAAGGGTTTTTTCCTTTTAATAGAGCTAGGATGAAAAATAATTTTCTCCATAAACTGACAGTGTTTTATGGCCTACAAAAGTAAAGAGTGTACCAGGAAACATTTACCCCCTTTTAGCAGATTATGGTGTATGATATAATGACATTATATAAGGCATCCTGAGCAGACAGGATCTGTTCCTCTGACCTGATCAGCATTGTATCTCAAATGTCCAATGTCCTCCGAAACCTTATTCTTAGCCATTCTGGGATTTGTCTCGTCCTCAGATGTGAGTCAGAAATCCTTGATAAGGGAATCTTCAGATTCTTTAGTCAAGATACCTTACTCGAGACAGAGGGATTAGGAGTGGGTATCACGGGAAGCAGACTAGCGATAACCAAGGTCTCAGAGGGGACAGGATCCCTAGAGGAAGATGCAGTGACCCTCACCATGGATCTTCACACCTCCAAGGTAGAAGCCATATCGGTTTGCATATTGCCCATCATTTCAATGAAATAAGTGGCTGCCTCATTTCCCATTTTGTGCTCAAGACAGGTCTTACAAAAGGATTTATTACAAGATTCAGCCGGAATAGCTAGAGTCTAACTGATATAATATCTAATTTGGGTTCAGGCGTCTTTTTCCTCCTTCTCTTTAGTTTTAGGTAGAGCAGGCTGTAAGTAAAGCAGAAGGAACCCATGCAGTTAAAACTCTTGAGGATCTAAAGTTGTGCAACATATGAAAACCCCCCAAAAGACCACATTTTCTCCTAGTGAGGCATCCTGCAGGCTATTTGTGGACTGTCTGCTGTCTCTAATTCATACCACAGCAGCCCAGGTTGCTGAGCAGTCCAGCTGTTTAGCTCTGCAGTGTCCCCTGCTGCACGATAGTGCGTCCTCTGAACCGGAAGTGTGTCATGGAGTGCAGATCGGGACGGAAGCCGTCGTTGATCCGGGAGTCATAGGCGCATAATAATGACATCCCCTCCGCAGGCCCCACCCACTCCACTTTGGTTGTGGCTGATGACGCCAGTCACAGGAAAGCAGCCTGCGCAAGTTTTAGCAGCATCTCGGAGTGTGCATGCCGCACCTGCCCTCCAACAACTGAAATGAGCGCCTGCCAGAGGAGAGGAACGGAACCCTGCAGAGCCAGACAGTCCCAGCCAGTGTTGCAGTGCTCCAGTGGACCTACTAGTCACAGGTACCCTTCCCTGTGGGAGTAAAGCCAGGGGGTTCACGAGCACCTCCCCAGGACCCTCCTGGGGTTTAAAACGAAAAATTGTATGAAAATTTGAACGACATGAAGTCCCAGCGGTTTCTCTTGAGAGGGAGAGGAAACAATATTGAGGACTGGGAAAACATCAGTGTTTATCCAGCCTCCAAGTAAAATGTACGTTTTAATATATCTTGTTAAAAGTAGCCAATCATAGATGAGTGCCAAGAGGAGTGAAAATAAAGCAGTGACCCTGAAGCCAATGAGTCCTGCCACCAGAATCCTATTACGCGTTTCGGGCCACAAGGGGCCTTAATCATACCAACACACTGAGGACTGGGGGGGGCTTTTATTTTGTTGCAGTTGTGTTTCCTCTTGGTAGAGGAGCATCTCTGTGGCAGTCCTGAAGGACAATGGGAGAAAAAAAACAAAAAAAAACCCTTTACTGAGAATCTGATACTTGCCACTTGCATGTTCCTTCATATGGCAGTCAATCACGTGACCCCTGGTGACCATTTAGTCTTTTTTAGTTGGCAGACACACAATGATTACTGCAGGCCATGCGACTGGCAGCTCTCTGACAAATCATGGAAATGATGAGTTGTGGCTACACAGTCTTGCCCGCAGGATATTTCTGTTCTGCAGGGATCTGATGAAGTAAACTATTTTTTGACCCAAACCCTAAGAATACTTGGTGTCAGGCAGGGTCGTGATCTGTAGCACACAAGTTGCAGCTCATTTCACCAGTGGAAGCAGTTTTCATGACTTCATAGGAAGAAGCTCAACTAAAGAAAGCCAAGTATACCTTACATGCTGAAAGGTGGTCTCTTAACGTAGTATAGACCAAAATCTACCCAACACAAAGTTGCCCAGCAGGGTTTTGGTTTATCTTTGTTTCTGACCTGGAATGCACTGTATACAATAGGAACTCACCTCACCCAGCTGCCCCCTCTGTCAGTCTATACTGTCTGCTAGCATAACAGAGAAGTTAGTACAAAGCTCTCTAGAGCCAGACACCTCTCTACATTTCATCTCTAATCCAGCCATACCAACCCAGACCTTTGACCTTCTTCTGTCCTCTGCCTGGTCAACTGGTCTAATGCCTGCCTCAAAATCTGCCAAACTCAGTAGATAACACTTTTGATCTCCCCCCCCCCTTTTTGTTTCTATACCTTATAATTTGGACCAGGGGTTCAGTCTTTTTTCTATCAAGTACCACTTTCCATTTTCTAATTTTGGTGGTACGTGAAGGTAGTCAGTCACCTAGAACTTTTTTTTACAAACCTACAGCCATTTAATGTTTATGAAATGAACATAATTTGTATCAACATTCCAAGCAGTTTTATACTTATTAAGCAAATAAAGGTCAGTGTGCAACCTCTCACCACCTGAAAAGCCCTTGAGTACCACTGGTTGGAAACCAGATTTAGGACTGTAGGCTCATAAGGTCTCTCTCCCCTAATGTATCCTGTTACATAGAATTCAACCTGTGGCATCTTGCTTGTGATAGTCTATGTACTGTATGCTTTGTAATTACTACATTTACCTGTGCTACAGGAGAAGATGGCACTATATAAACAATAACATGGCAGCTTCTGCTGCAAAGACAGCTGATGACAATATATACCTGGCCGAGCTCTATGGCAGGCTTTAAAGCGGACCAACATTTGCAATGCAGTTCTGCTATGACAGGTGGTCATATCCAGAATGCTGGCGCTCCCCCACCCGGTACATAACCCCCCTGAACACTCATAAACCTTAGCTTTCCCTTGGTTCCCCCACTGGCAATCCAGCGCAGCAATTGGCAGCCCGGCAACCGCATGGGCAGTACATCCTGATTGCTGGAACAATGGCGTCGCTTGCTACCCACGCCTGGCGCCGCCAGCCAATCGCTGCACTGGATTTCCAAATGGACTGAGGGAAAAGTAGGGCTTACACGTGTTTGGGGAGGGGGTTCCAGCCTTCTGGATGGCCCCCTGTCTTTCATATAGCAGTGGAGACCATCACCTGTGGCACTTTAAACTGGACCTCCATAAATCACAGTTCTGCTGGTATAGTGAAAACTCTGGTCACAATGTCACCAGACAGATACTGACGCTAAGCAGCAGCATGGCTTCCCCAGCATCTGAGCCATGCTCCTGCACCTGGTCATTCAGATAGTCTGGGGACAGGAAGACTAGAGTTGCAGAAGTTTCTATGTAGCGTCATTTACATAACCGTGCTTAATGCATTACATTAGTATGCACAGCATAGAGCAATGTTTGGACGAGGTTTAACCTCATAGTCCTGCTTTAGTGGTAGGTAAGGGTGGCATGGCGGGGGATGTTTAAAAACGGACAGTCTAGTTGGACTGGCCCTTTAACCTGGCAATGGAGTTTTATTCTGTAGGTCTGAGGGATGTTGGTCCATTTTAATGAGACCAACTCGCCATGAGATTGCAGGAAAGGAAAGACTACTGGTAAATCGGGGAGGGTACATACAACAGGGCATCCCAAATCTGGATTGTATCTAAAGAAGAACAGTGGTCTAAAATGCTCTCAGGAGACCAATTTCCTTATCCCTGTGCCATCCTGAGTTGGGATATCCCTCTGTGTGAAACCCTTGCAATTGCCTGGTGTACTTGCATAGCTTGCTACCTCAGAGCATGCACATACCGCATCCTTCAGGCAAATTCCTGGCAAGGGTATGTGACCAGTGGCGCACACACCATTCATCTTTACTAGCCACTGTGACATCAGACAAGCTAAGCAAGGAATACATGAAACGATCACAGATTACCCTGGGCATGCACAGAGGGATGGCACGCTGCCGCATACTCTGCATCCCCAACTACATGGGCACGCTCCCATCCAGCCATTTAGGGACTGGGTCCCCCATTCATTTCAATCAGAGCACTTTGACGAATGACAGAGCCACTAAATCAGATGGGGCACAGATTGTACAATCAGCTTGTATAGAGCCTGAGGAGAGCAAGCAATGGCTGCTGGGCTGTCACCTCACCCCCCCCCCAAGGGGCATGATCAACATTTCTGCACATCAGGAGGCCAATTTACAACACAGGGAAGTTGCCCAACTTGTTCTAGAGGTAACAAAAAGCAGGATGGGAAGAAGCATGTGGCAATGGATGGGTGGCAGAGCTGGCCATGGGACAGTGCTTCTGTCTCAGGCGATTTTTGAGAAGGGATCTGCTGGTCTATAGCCTGAGCTCTGCTCACCTACCCCATCGATGCCAGTTTGGGGTGGGCACCCAGAAGGGGGGCAGCTGACGGTACACCCAGCACCCACATATATATTATATCCTGTACCAATGGATGGGTGGCAGAGCTGGCCATGGGACAGTGCTTCGGTCTCTGGCAATTTTTGAGACGGGATCTGCTGGTCTATGGCCTGAGCTCTGCTCACCTACCCCATCGATGCCAGTTTGGGGTGGGCACCCAGAAGGGGGTACACCCAGCACCCACATATATTCTATCCTGTACAGATGGATGGGTGGCAGAGCCGGCCATGGGACAGGGCTTCGGTCTTAGAGAAGGTATCTGCTGGTCTATGGCCTGAGCTCTGCTCACCTACCCCATCATGCCAGTTTGGGGTGGTCACCCAGAAGGGGTACACCCAGCACCCACATATATATTCTATCCTGTACAGATGGATGGGTGGCAGAGCCGGCCATGGGACAGGGCTTCGGTCTTAGAGAAGGTATCTGCTGGTCTATGGCCTGAGCTCTGCTCACCTACCCCATCATGCCAGTTCGTGGTGGTCACCTAGAAGGGGTACACCCAGCACCCACATATATATTATATCCTGTACCCAGCAACCATACATCATATATCCTGTATGCAGACCCCACCCCCAGCATGGTGCCTGCACATAACCCCACCAGAGCGCCCCCCTGTGTTCAGTGGGCGCAGTTGGCAGCACTCACCCCCTCCTTAGCTTAGCAAATACCCCCTCCCGCGCTTCTGCCCCCGAACCCCACCCAGGCCGCCTGTCCTCGCCCCTCCAGCAGGCGCCGCTGCTTCTCCCGCCTCTCTCTCTGTCACATGGTCCCCGCCGAGCTGCCCCCACCAGCCGCCCAGATGCCCCCACCCGCGGGCGGGCACCTCACCCCCCATCCCCTCAGGTGTTGCACCCGATCGATCGCATCGGTAAAGGTGATCGGCCGTCTCCTACCTCAGCACTCCTCAGCCTTGCACTTTTCCCTCCGCCACACTGTCTCTTTTCTATCGATCCCCACCCCTTTGCGGGTGTCACCCCTCCCCCTCTCGGGTACAATGCGCTCACCCTCACCAGGCGGGCTTTTGCTGCTGCTCTCTCTTTCTCCCTCTCTTTTCCTGCTGCAGCCTCTGACGCAGCCGCAGTCTCGGGAAGTCTCTCTCTGTCTCTCGCCGTCTCGGGCGCTCTCTCCCTCTCTCTCTCTCCCTGGCTCTCAGGCGCGCGCACGCTGCGGTCCCTTTAAGCGCGGGAACCTGACTAGAGCGCGGCAGGCGCGTCACCGCCACGGAGGAGCGTGGCTGGATAGCAGTGGGCGGAGCTGGATAGCAGTGGGCGGTGCTTGGCTTCCTGTGCCATTGGCTGGAGGCGCCAACTTGTGTTTCGGGAGGCCGGCTGAAGGGAGCGCGCGCGCTGGAGATTCCTGGAGGAAGGCGCATGCGTATATGCGCTTTTTTTTTCCAAATGCGGGTGGGTGCGCGGCCATGTGTTGTGAGTGGGGGTGATGGGGCCCACTGGGGCTAAGAACTTCCCAAGGACTGTCGCACATCATTTTAGTGTGTATCCCCATGTAAATGGAGCAGAAATCTGTACAGCATCGGGCTGTGCCCTATGTGGAGGCAACAGGGGCCCAATAAAGCCTCATGCCACGCACTCTTATTAGTTTACCTCAGCTGTGGTAAAGTTTATAAATGAAGTAATCCTTCCCTTTCACCTGTCAGGAAATAAAGGGTGATACCCAGGGTGACTAGAGGAGGACTGGGTGGCCTTCTGTGATCCTCCATCTCCCCCCATTTACCTGTGTGTCACCCCAATACACAGTGTGGCCTCTCACAATGCCAGCCGCCAATGAACCGATAAAACATGGCTTTCACATGTTACAAGATGTCTTTAGGTCCACTTTAACATTGTTCCTCAGGACATCCTGATTTGGAATGACTTCATGTAAAGATTCATAGGAAGTCCAACATCAAGGAGCTCTGTATGACACTGGACAGGAAACAGCTGCAGTAAAACATTCCTAGGATATGTAGTTGCTGCACATTCGATAGAAAAAGGTGAGTAGTCGGAGCCCCACTCAAACTTGTGCCCAATACTTAACCCATTTATGCTAGCACCAATGCTAAGTCTACAATCATAGAAAAAGCTAATACCAAATTATTCTGGCAAAGTTTTACCCAGGGGTGAGGTTGTAGAAATGTTGTTACCGCGTTCCTCCAAGCCACCGCTGTCACCTCTATTTGCCAATCGGCCCACTCCTATATCACTCTCCGTTCAGTCGCCATCCTTACTGTTCCCCTATTTATCGACCTTTACACATCCATTCTGTTAGACCACCCACACACACACTAGGTATGGGGCCACATCAGAATACTCTTAGGGCCACGTGTGCTTTAAAGGCAATTTTAATAATTCATACCTTTATTTTTTTAACACTACTCCCTGATACCCAACAACCCCTGACATCTTTGCTTTTCCAGCTTTCCTGGTAGCGGGATGACAGGGGCCCTTTCCACAGTAGGAAGTCTTTCTGGACAAAAGCTGTCAGCCTGGGTGCTATTTACATATGCATGGGCCTATAGTCCTAGCAATCGTAGTTTTGTTTTGCCTATGGTGAGAAAAACTTGGAGCTTGTCATTGCTGAGCACCTTGTTAACATAGTGGTTTCCTGTGGTGATCATCCCGCACACTAATATGATGCAGTCACGTGCCCAGAACAAGCTTACAACTGGAATGGTTGGTTTTACAGCTTCTGGTTAGCGGCTCACTAAAGCAAGGTACAGACATCGAATAAATGTCAGCCAGTATAAACTATCCCAATCAGATCATTCACTTATTTACAAAAATGTACCAAAATACTTTTTAGTACTATTGGCACCTGGTATAAATGATTGTCAGACAGGTTGGACTTTCTTCGATCTATATGTCATGGTTTAATCTTTGTAGAAAATGTGCATGTATTCTAACTGTATGGGTGCATCTCCCATAGGGTGCGATGTGGCTGCCGTTTTTGTTCCCCTATTAGATGGAACCTCCGCTCAGACAAAAAGAGTATTTCTCTGTTGCAGGGCCCACGGATGGATGGAACTACGCTAGCAAGGGATAAGTATCTCTCTAATGCAGGGCTCATGGATGGCTGGAACTCCACTAAGAAAGGATGACTATCTTTTTAATGCAGGCTCCATGGATTGCTGGAACTCAACTAAGAGAGGATAAGTGTTTTAGACTCAGCACCGCCAACCAAGGTTTTGGCTTTAAAAAAATAAAAACCCTCGCCAGCTGCTTAACAATCTTTGTTGGCAAGCTATTAGCTGGTTGGAGGTAGACACCACAGTCTTAGGAATAGTATGTTTAAAGGCACTAAACCAAAAGGTCTTCCAGGGCTAGAACTTTTCCTCTGTGAGGTGAAAAAACAGCATAAATGTGAGATTTCGGGTTTGGCTGATGCCTGGCTGGTGCCATTTATTAACTGGCCCGCAGTTTGGAAAGCCACCAGCAGGTGTCAGCAAAGGCCCTGGCTGCTCTATCTCCCCCTCTACTACTGCACCTGGTGTTGGGCTTATTTAAAGTGAACCAACACCCGTCTTTAAGATTCCCGGGCCAATCAGTAACGGGCCTGCGGGGCACCCCGATCGGGGTGAAACCCCCCAGAAAGCCCCGAAATCCCTACCTGCTCCTCGATCCTCTAGCAGGGCGCGCACCCGTGCCGGCTGTTTGTGAATGGCCGGCGCGGGCACGCTCCCTGTAAGAGTGACGCGCGGGAGGCAGCGGGCGCACTCGCTTGTCCGTCGACGGACCTCGCTTGTCCTATTGGCTCCTGGCCCCCTGTCCTGGGCCTTTTGGTGAGTTCACCAGCACCTTAGGGTTTCTTCTCTGTTTCCCCATATTTTGTGCTTATGTTAGTTAGCTTCTTAGTTTCTTTTGCACTGTATAGTTTATCTGAATCCAAGATCTTTCTGTTTCCTTTTGCCTGTATCATAGGTCATTCTTTTTGTTGTTTATTGTTTGCCTCTATTTAATAAACTTTCTTTGGTGCATTACCCCTGTGTGGTGTCATTGCTCTGGCCAAATAATCTGCTCCCCTGGCGGAGAGTACAATTAGGAAAGCACCATATTAAAGAGGGATATTAATACTTTTACCTGGCCCTAGGGTCTAAAAGACTACAGGACCAGGTAACAGCCTTGTGAACCCCCATGTATAATTGGCATGCCCTAAATACCCTCCAGTTGCTGTGTGTATCTGAATGACTGGTGCAGACACGCTCCATTCAGTTGTGCTAAGCCGGTTTTATGTCTAAAACTGTTACATGTTCACAGATTTAATTATCTACTGCATACAAGCCACAATTCTGTATAATGTAAATAAAGCTAGCCTAGCTAGTAAAGCCAATAAAGAAGCTCACCTTGGCAGGTAGCTGACCTGTACCCTTCTCCACTTTGCCACATGTGAACAGTGGGGGACTGACCCACCAGAGCATCCTCTGGTAGGCCCCAGGCATTGAACCAAGGCGTTATCAGGTCAGTAGAGGAGGTCGAAGACTGACGCAGTGTTTTTAGTTATTGATGCTGCTGCTCTGGGATTAAATGTAGTGCAGCTCTGCTAGATCCCCAGCATAGCTTTCTCAACGTGCAGAGCACCAACTGGTTTAGTGCAGATGCTTGCTAATCATATGATTGGCTGCAGCAGAGATGACACTCCACTTTTCTGAGGTTACAAGTTTAACCCTTTGTGCTGTAAATCGGCTTTTTCAAATGAGTGGCTCAGTCTTGTGTTTCAGTGGCTAAAGGGTTACTGGCAGCGGTTTTACCTGGGGGGTATCATTGCTGCTGCTTGATTTAGCCAAAGCTGCTGAGGAGCTCACCTGTCGCAGTGGAAGGATTCTGGGGACATGTAGTCAGTAGTGTTACTCAAGACAGGGTAGAAAACGAGTATCCGCACTCTGGTGTGGCGTAGATAAGCTCACAATAATCTTTATTGTGATTGCATTAAAATCATCTCCATCCAATGAAAGACAGCAACGCATAAAATCCAAAATAGTAGACGCAGGCCAGCAAAGGTATATGATCCTCTGACGCGTTTCGGGTGATTGTCAGCCCTTAGTCATAGATAGGGGATCAAAAGCCACAACACATATTTATAATAAAATAGTAAAGGAACTTACCTGATGTAGCGTCTGCAGGGAGGGGGTTTTTACTCAAGGCCAGGAAAGCCACTCTGACTTTAGCAACACAAAGCCACAAAAATATAAGGAACTTGTAAAAACTTTAAAAATACAAAATTTACATTTTTCAAGAAAGACATAATGGGTGTAAAATCCCAATTCCTTCTGTTACAACGGTACCACATATGTATCAGTAGACACCTTTTCCAGCCCAGTACACATCCCAAACCTAAACAACTACTATGCGCACTTTGTAGTCTTTCCCCTTTACATTTAGAATATCCCCCACAAAATTATATATTCTCTTTGAGTACACGCCTCAAACTTTCTAGGCGTGCCAGGCTTGTTGCTATGGGCACAGTTTTCTGGACGCAAACCCTTGAATTCACTGGTTGCGCATGGTTTCCATAAAAATTTTATAAAAAGGCAAAATCAAGACCAAATTTACCTAAAATATCAATATGCAAACAACAATAAACAAGCTACATCAGTGCAAGGTCCCCTAAACGGAAAAGGAACAGAACAATACCCAACATACATAGGTACTTTAAACCCTTTAGAGCAAAACAAAACCTGGCAATCTCATCAAAATGGAACCCTTTGGAGTGTTTACATCCTTTGATTGCCTTCAGTGGGGACAGAGTGCATGCATGTCGTCGGGGATGGCGATGTGGCAGCACGCACTCCACACTGAAAACAATAAGATTGGACAAGAGCCCACGCATGAAAAGGTGAGTTTCACACAGCCAGGTGCCCAAAACACAAGCTTTTGCGCACATTTTTTGGAGCACCTAGTTGGGTTTGGGCTTCCATCTGATTCATAGTCGTCCAAATGTGCTGCACATTTTTTGTTGCGCACATGCTCAGGTGCAAACTTGCACCATTAATTTTGCATCTGAACCTGATTTATGATTTAATTGATTTATTGAAATGAATTGCCTCGGCTGCTTTAAAGAGGAACTCACCGGTCTGTTCCCCCTCGGGAAGGGGGTGGTCCAGCCATGCCCTTGATTGTGGCGTGGCTTCAGCCCACTCGGGCCTTACAATAGGCCTGGGGAGAGTGGTGCCGCATGTTCCATGGGCCAAACGCACGTGGCCTCGGGCGAGGGATCCCTGTGTGTGGGGTGCACTACTGTCCTGCACCACCTTATGCAGCTGGCAGGTTCCGATCAGCACTTTCAATCAGATCATCCTTTTTGGTGCTGCATGAAGACAAAGTGGTGTTTCATGTGAAGCAGGATTTTTTTGCCCAGGGTGGTCTCTCACTTCCATATTAAGCAAGAGATCGTGCTACCCTCCTTGTGCCCACGTCCCACTTGCCATAAGGAACAACTCCTGCATTCCCTCAATGTGGTCAGGGCTTAAAGTATTACTTGGCTACTACTCGAGAGGTACATAAGGATGTCTTGTTCGTTATCCCAGGGGGACCAAGGAGGGGTCTGGCGGCTGCCAGGTCCACTCTTAGCAGATGGATCAGGCAGGCGGTCAAACAAGGCTATGCCTGCAAAGGGAAAGAGGTGCCCTTCCGGGTCACTGCTCATTCCACCAGGGCGATTTGGGCTTTCCAACACCTGGTGTCTGTGGAACAGGTCTGCAAGGCCGCAACCTGGTTGTCTCTTCACACCTTTTACAGACTTGACCTCAGGGCATCAGCCGATGTCGCCCTGTGGTGTAAGGTGTCGCAGACGGTAGTGAACCCCTCTCTGGGGGTCTAAGCTTGAGGTGTCAGTGTCATTGTTCATTCTCTATGTTGATGCAGTCGGCTGTTGGCTGTGCTTGCACGGTCCCATCCTTATTGAGGGTACTGCTTTGGGACCTCCCATGCATTGCTACTAAAGGTGCCCCGGAATGGAAGAGATGAGAAAAGTGAAATTTGTGTACTCTGTAAACTTCCTTTCTCATCCACCATTCTGTTGTGTTAGGACTGCTTCAGTGACGGTTGATGCCTTCTACATGGTTTTAGTTTTATTACACTGTTTCCTAGTTGTGCGCATTATGCACAGGTTAGCGTTTCTCCCCTGGGGCTGTGTCTGAACTGCTTTTTAATTTACTGAGGAGATCATACCACAGCCTGCCCTATATAGACCAGGAGAAGCTATTTATTCTAAGCATACAGTACGTCCTGCTCCATCTATAATAATTACACATGGATAATCCTCCGCCAGAGGGCGCTGTTCACTGCAGACATGCAAAAATAGGCTCCTTCCGGCCCTTCATATACCCAGGGACCTCCCACAAATCCCCAGATTGCTCTGCAGTGCTTACTGCAAAGACATGAAGTATCACTCTCTCGCAGGTGAGCGGGGCTTTTACAGCCTGCGGCCCTGTGGGACTGTTTCCATCCTTCCTCTGTATGATATCCCTCCCAGCCTGGGCTGCGCTGGTCGGGTGAAGGTAGGCAGCACCATGTGTGCTTACGGAACCACGCTCCACCGCAATCCCCCACCATAGGGTAGGCGGTCAAGGCTGATGGTGAGCCTTTAGGGGATGCCCCTCCCGCATCACTGCCCCACGCCCCATGTTGCGGTGGACCTTATTCAACGGGTCACCTTCCTCCCTCGTACCCTCCTTAGTCAGGGGGAAAAGAAAGAGGGGGGGGGGGTTGTGTGCAGGGCGGCCTCAGTGTTTCATTACACGCTTATGGCTTGGCTGTGCTTTACTGGGAACGGGGATCAGAGCCGTGCTCTTTCCTTACTGTTAACCGCAGCGCATTAGTTTCTGTTTGCTGCTCGCACCGCATGTACGGCGGCGGCTTTGCTGACGCCTCAGCGTCTTTCATATTCCTTCCTCTCCTTCTTAGCCTTAGGGGCTCTTCCTAGGCTGCGCTGGCTTAAGCGCCTGTCAAATACAGTACCGCCTTGTCACGGCAGAGCGGGGTTCATTCCCTGACGGGAGCCACAGGAGAGCCCGAGTATAGCCTTCGGCCGTGCCTGTACAGGCTCAGAGCGCCATTTACAATAGACATTACTGCTTTCTGTCTCTCATTGGCTAGATGCCTTACGAGCTTCGCGCTCGCTGGTGAGGGGCGTGGTTCCGGCTTGGCGTGCTACGCATCGCGGTCGGCTCAGGCCCGCCCTCCGAGGTTCGCTTGGCGCCATTTCCTTCTCCCGCGCGCGCGGTGAAGATCGTCCTCTCCTCTCTGTCTGTAAGTGCCCTCGCGGACGACTCTACTTTCTATACTCCCTTTGCGCATGGCTCTGACATCCTTGTTCCCCCTTATGTCTTTCAGACCGCAGATTTCGGTGGCTTCTCCCGGCCCAGTGTAGCTCCCGGTCGTGACCATAAAAATTACTCCCACATCCCCGCGGGTTATTGGGGCATCCAGGGTAGCTTGCAGCGTCATTCCCTACTGGCATATTGTGCCAATTAAATCACCATATGGAGGCATCTCAGGATATTGTGAACGGGGTTCCTTCGGGACAAGCCCGGCTGTGTGTAGCTTGTGGGGTCTTACCTAGCAGTGGTGACAATGCACGGGTCTGTGTTCCTTGTGCACAGCAGGCGCTATCGGTGCTTCCCATCTCCTCTGAGGCTGGGCCTGCACCCCGCCGCACTTCACCTACCCCCCCCAAGCCTGAGTCTAACCCCCAATACCAGTGGGGATTCTCATCCTGATCTGGCCACGAGGCTGGCTAGTGTTGAAAACTTGCTTGCTAATTCATTAGCGCGTAAAGCCACCGCCAAGAGGCGGCACTTGAATCCTGAATCGACCCTCTTCCCTATAGAACCTGATGATTTGTTGCATTCCTATGCCCATATCCCCTCGGACGAAGGGGAACTGTTCTCTGACTCAGGGTCATATCACGATGAGTCCAGGGGTCAGGAAGAGTCTGGCTCCGAGCATTGGTCCTCGGATGATATTGATAGACTGCTGGTTCAGATCTTTGAGGTTCTGTCCCTCTCTCCCCCTGCTGTGGCTCCCCGGCAAAGGGGTGATCTTTTTCATACCGCTAAAGCTCGCTTGGAATTTCCAGAGCAGACCCATTTCAATAGCCTTGTGCTTAAAGAATGGGAACATCCCAGCAGACTTCATGGGGTTCCTAAGAGCGTGGATAGGAAATATCCCTTCCCTGCTGACTTGGTTAAGTGCTGGTCATCGCCACCTGAGGTCCATGCTCCTATTCTAGGGTTGTCCAACACCTCTATTATGCACTCTTCTGACACTACTATGCTGCGGGACTCTGAGGACCGGCGTGTTGACCAATTGGCATGTCATGCCTTTGCATTTGGGGGAGCGACTCTGCACCCGGTTTGCGCCTTAGCCATTACCGCGGTAGCGCTCAGGGCCGTGATACTGTCAATGCTCTGTCCAGCTGTGATGCGTTTGTGAACTTTATCCTGTCCGCATCGGATGATGCTATTAAGATGTGTGCCAGGTCATCCGCCCTGGTGGTTGCTATACGCCGCGCGGTCTGGTTGCGCCAGTGGGCTGCAGACAATGCCGCCAAGAAAGCCCTCACGGGGCTCCCATTTAAGGGGCTGCGATTGTTTGGGGATCGGTTAGACCTCTTTGCCATGGGAGGCAAGTTACCCCAGCGCAGGAGGCAGACTCTGCCTTTTCGTGGCCAAGGCTCCCTATCAACCCCCTACCGTGGGGCCAAACAGGGAAGAGCAGCGTCCTTCGCTGGGGCCCGCGCAGATTCCTGGCATAGGAACATAGGACGCCGTCCCGGCTCCTCCTGGGGGCCCAAGCCCAAAGCCCCTCCCAAGGCCCCTCAGGCATGAGGGGGCGCCCTCACCCGTCAGGGTGGGGGGACGTTTACAGCATTTCGAGCACATCTGGCGGCGCCACGTCTCAGACCGATGGATTCAGGAGGTAGTGTCCTCCGGCTACAAGATAGAATTTGCTGTACGGCCCCCCACCAGATTCATTGGGTCTCGAATCCCTCAAGACGCTGCCTCAGCTCAGGTCTTGTTGCTGGCCGTGCAGGGTCTCATGGATCTAGGGGTCATTTGCAAGGTCCCCCTTGGAGACAGGGGCATGGGGTTCTACTCCAACCTTTTCACAGTACCCAAAAAGGATGGGTCAGTCAGGCCCATTCTGGATTTAAAAATCCTCAACAAATTTGTCAAGAACAGACATTTTCGCATGGAAACTCTGCGCTCGGCCATTGGCTCACTGCGCCCAGGGGACTTCATGACGTCAGTAGACATCAAGGATGCTTACCTTCACGTTCCGGTGCTTCCAGGACACCAAAGGTTTCTCAGATTTGCAATAAAAGATCAGCATTATGAATTTGTGGCCCTGCCATTCGGCCTAACGTCGGCTCCCAGGGTGTTCACCAAGGTGCTGGCAGGGGTGATGTCCCTGATAAGGCTAAGGGGCATACACGTGCTGCCCTACCTGGACGACATTCTCATCACCTCTCGGTCTCTGCGGCAGGCAGAGTTGGACACTCGTCTGGTAGTGTCTACCCTGGGTAATCAATTACCCCAAGTCCTCCCTGTCCCCCTCCTCGGTGACTCCGTTCCTGGGGATGATTCTGGATACAGTTCAGTCAAGGATATTCCTTCCTCAACAGATGGTGGAAGCTCTGACGGCGCAGGCAAGGTTCATGCTTTCGAGCCCACAGTTCTCCATCCGGCAGGGAATGCAGTTGGTGGGCCTGATGGTGGCGAGCTCCGAGGCGGTGCCCTTTGCCCAGTTCCATTTGAGACCTCTGCAGCTTCACCTTCTGTCAGTGTGGGACAAGAACCCAGCGTCCTTGGACGGGGTCTGTGTGCTTCCCCCCTCGGTCAGACAGTCCCTTGCGTGGTGGCTGGACCACAGGAACTTGATAGGGGGCAGGTCTTTTCTGGCCCCCTGCTGGGAGACGGTCACAACGGATGCCAGTCTGTCAGGTTGGGGGGGATTCTGGAAGTCCCTGCGCTTCCAGGGGACGTGGGGTCCTCAGGAGGCCCATTTGCCCATCAACATTCTGGAATTACGGGCAGTCAGGTTGGTACTGGAGCGATTGACCCAACACCTGAGGGGTCTGACGGTACAAGTACGCTCGGACAACAGGACAGCGGTTGCCTACATCAACCATCAGGGAGGGACCCGGAGCAAGGGTGCTCTCCAAGAGGTGTCTCAGATTCTGACATGGGCGGAGGCCAATGTCCAATGCATTTCGGCTGTCTACATTCCGGGGGCGGAGAACCTGGTGGCGGACGCCCTGAGCAGGGGGATGTCCCGTCAGGGGGAGTGGTCCCTCTGCAACAAGGTATTTCAGTCCCTGTGTCACCGTTGGGGACTACCGGATGTGGATCTGTTTGCTTCCCGCCACAATCACAAGCTCCCGGCCTTTGTCTCCCTGTCTCAGGATCCTCTGGCCTTGGCCACGGATGCCCTGTCCATGTCTTGCAGGGAGTTTCGACTCCTGTATGTGTTTCCACCGTTCCCCCTTCTGGGCAGGGTTCTGCGCAAGATTGCTCTGGAGGCGGTACCTGTGATTCTAGTGGCCCCCAGGTGGCCAAGAAGAGTGTGGTTCGCAGACGTGGTTCAAATGGCGGTAGATCAGTACGATCTGCCAAGAGTACCAAATCTGCTAACTCAAGGGTCTTTACGCCATCCCAATTTACAAACTCTGGCTTTGACGGCCTGGCTGCTGAGACCTCCATCTTGATGGAGAAGGGTTTGTCTGCCTCTGTGGTGGCTACTATGGGGCAGGCCAGGAAGAAGTCTTCTTCTGCTATCTATTATAGAGTATGGCGTTCCTACATTGACTGGTGTGAGTCCAGGTCTCTTCCCTGCCGGGAATTCTCCGTCCCTAGGGTTCTGGAGTTTTTGCAGCATGGTCTGGACTTAGGTCTCAAACTTAGTACTCTGAAGTGTCAGGTTTCTGCCCTGTCTATCTTCTTTCAGAAGACCTTTGCTCAACATCACCTGATTAAGACCTTCTTTCAGGGGGTCACTCACGTGCGTCCCCCTCGAAGACCTATGGTCCCTGTCTGGGATTTGAACTTGGTTTTGTCTGCCTTGCAGGGTGCTCCCTTTGAGCCTATTCAAGATGCTGCTCTGGTTGTTCTCACTCTCAAGGTTGTCTTTTTGGTGGCTATTACTTCAGTTAGGCGTGTGTCAGAGCTGGCCGCTCTATCTATTCAGCCTCCATACTATGAGCGTCACCAGGACAAGGTGGTGTTCCACTTCAAACCGGATACTCTTAAAGTTGTTTCGGCTTTTCATTTGAACCAGGATATTGTTCTTCCTTCTCTGTGTCCCAATCCTCGCAACGACAAGGAGCGGGTTCTGCATTCCTTGGACGTAGTAAGGTGCTTGACGTATTACCTGGTTGTCACTAAGGCCTTCAGGAAGACTGATGCTCTCTTTGTTGTGCCTTCCGGGCCTAGGAAAGGTTTGGCTCCCGCCAAGTCTAACATCAGTAAATGGATTCGTCAGGCTGTGATTCAGGCCTATTCTACTAAGGGGAGGACTCCCCCTTTCCGCCTTACGGCTCATTCCACTCGTGCTATTGGTGCCTCTTGGGCCTTTCAGCAACAGGCCTCTGTTGAACAAGTTTGCAAGGCCGCTACTTGGCCTTCTGTTCACACCTTTTCAAAGTTTTACAAGGTTGATGTTCGGGCCTCAGCTGATGCTGCTTTTGGTTTTGCAGGCGGTTGTAGTCTGAGCTACGTGCCGTTGCCTTTGTTGTTGGGGATCCCACCCTACTTTATGGACACTGCTATTGGATGTCCCACGTGTAATTATTATAGATGGAGCAGGACGTACTGTATGCTTAGAATAATACAATTCTGTGAAATACTCACCTGTAGAATTGATATTATACGCATACAGTACGTCCTGCTCCACCCCACCCTGGTTTCACCTTGTTCTGGATCCCCTGTATGGTGATTGTTATCATTGTTATTGTTACCAGTTTGGTGGTTGGGTTCCCCTGGCTTCTTTTTCTCACTGCTTTTCAATGCTGGGGATTTGTGGGAGGTCCCTGGGTATATGAAGGGCCGGGAGGAGCCTGTTTTTGCATGTCTGCAGTGAACAGCGCCCTCTGGCAGAGGATTATCCACGTGTAATTATTATAGATGGAGCAGGACGTGCTGTATGTGTATAATATCAATTCTACAGGTGAGTATTTCACATAATTGTATTTTTTTCTATCTTGCATTTCCCGCCGATGGCTGAGATTAACCCATGCGTTGCTACCGGTAGTGCCCGGAATGGAACAGCACAAGAAAGGAAATCACTGCTGAGTACACAAATTTCCCTTTTTTTATGATTTTGTTTTATGCCTGATGTCCTTTTTTCCTATTTGAGGAGTAAACTTCTTTGTTGAATGATGTGCTTTAGTGTGTGTTCTTCATTGTCGTACAAGCCACCCCCTTGTTCAAATCCACACCCATATGCAAGATGTATTTGTGAGCAGTTTATTTTTGGGTTGTAGGCATTTCAACACACACACCAAATTTGTATGGACACAGCCCCAACCCCAAATCAAGAAATGGGTACACCTCCTAAAAATCATAATCAAATCTGCAACAAGCACCCCCCAAGTCCAGTAGACCAGTCCCTTGACCACCTAATCAGTGCTGTCCAGCGGTTTTGGGTGTGTAGCAGGGGGTTTGCGTCTGGCCCTACTGCATGATCTGTCAACTCCTCCATCCCCTGGAGGGCAGCTCTCTCAATGTCTCTTGGCCAGGCTCACCAATGGGTGGAGATCCCTGTGTAGCAGGATGAGTTTTCGCCGTAGGGTCAAAGAGAAGCCCCTCTACAGCTCCAGGAAGCTGTCCGTCTCCTGCGCAGCTCCTCTTCTATGTGTGCCCTGGCTCATGTGGCAGGGTGGAATCATCAGGCCTTAGCCATTGCCAGTGTCACCTTAGCTAAAGGTGATTTTTAGTGTTTGGTGGTATATTTGCTACGTTTGGACAGGTGAGCATTGCCGTTCCTTGACAGGAGTGTTTCCTGTGGATCTCCTTCAAAAAGGTTTTTACATTTTCCTGCTCTTTACATCAAGGTATCTTGCTCCAAACAAATCCGTGTTATGCGCATACCCCGCTTCGCAAATGATTGTTTATGTTGTTTGATGTTTCCCCCTGCCCATGTGTGGTCCATTTAGGACACGCACCCTTACCCCATCAATGTAATGCCTACACAGAACATCTTCCTCGGTAGTTAGTGCATATGTGTTGGTGCATAACCCATATTAGCTTGTGCAAATAAATGGGAAGACTCACTCTCCATCTGTAGCAGAAATCGGGTGCCTGACCTGGTTAGTCCACAACCATGATAAATCCGAAAAATAATGATGCCGGTCTGCACTCCCATAAAACATCCATTTATTATCAAAAATCATTAAAAGCAGCCCATCAGTGCAAATGCAGGGATAAAATCAACCGCGTTTCGGGCGCGACCGCGTCCCTTTTTCAAATGTATCACAAGGTCTAACAAGTACTCACTATAAAGTTACTGCAATTTAGGTTAATTATAATCACAATCTGCCCTGCACAGCCATTCAGTTGCAATGGGCGGGGCCGTGAACAGCCAAGGAGGGAAGCAAGTGAGTTTACTGCAAGCCCTGGGGGTTTCTCACAGTAGGGCATCCCAGTTTGGAATGCCCCCATGGGCATGTTTTATTTAAACTGGACCTTCGGCATCAATTCATAAAAAGCCCAAACCCTTAAACTATTCCCCAGCATCTAAAATTAATACATTTTATGTTTGTAGTTACTTACCCCACTCCTGCTTGTGGGTATTTGTAGTGTCTGGTTCAAGGCATACACAGTAGTTGTCACACCTGTCCACAGTAACAAGCATGGAACCTAAAGTGAGCCTCGGAATCTCCCCCTTTTTGCAATTTGGCCCCCTGACCCCTCCCTTGATTTTTTTTCCCATGTTTGTTGGTGCATATTGTTTTTTGGGGGTGGTGTGTTTGTGAACAGAACAGAACACTTACCCTTATTCCCGGATGGCATATTTGTTACCTCCTTCTTTTGCGGACTTGCTTTTCACTCTGGTCCCGGCCCCACAAGGTTCACCGTGGTGCGGATTTGCTCCCACATGAGTTTTTTTTTCTTGCCATTGCTGGTGTGACGAAATGTATTGCCCCGGATGCAGTCAAAGCACTCCCTCACCTCCTCCATCACTGCCAGTGTCTGTGTCTTATTAAAACGTACCCCAGGTATGGCAACTCGTCTCCTGCCTGTGGGTGTACTTGGTCCTTGTGGGGGCCCCTCTTGGGTAATGGCACTTTGCTGTGCGACCAAGGCTCCTGGTGGTTGACATTGAGGTGGCGTGTAGTGCCTGCGCTCCTCTGTGTCCCAGACTTGTGGTCTGTTCCTGCATGTTAAGACAGAGCTATCCCTTGGCCTGAGTGAGCGTGGTGGTGTTCTGCTTGGGCTTCACCAGGGAAAATGCTAATCATGGGCTGCTGCATGGCGTGCGTGGGGGTGAGGCGTACCTGTGATCTTGGCCTGTTGTGCCCTTCATGTTTGCAATGCTTTTTTGGGCATATTAGTGGTGTTTCTCTTTTTTTTGCCTGCTGTACGGTGTTGCAGGTGTTAAGCTTTTTATGCTTTTGTGTGTGCATGTGCACCCCACAAATTATGTCACTTCTGGGTTTGTTTCGCCTGCGCGTGAGTGTGTACTGCAGGGGACCTGGTGCCCACACTCTATAACCACCAGCAGGACAGGACGTTAATCCACGTAAGTATCTTAACTGCAGGCAGGTGTTTCTTAGATTTTGGTCTGGGTCCTAGTTCTGCCTCATGATTGCATTGTCTGGCTACTGGTACACAGTGTTGTGCACGCTGGCTCAAAAACAGGATGCCCGGTGCATGCATGCACAAAGATCCTAAATACTCCACCAAATAAATAAGAAAACAATATGTGAGTACAAATCTGATAAGATGGGGAACCAACAATGATGGGACCCCCTGACCCAGGGCTGTGATGGACCTTCTACCCCTGGACCCCCTGTAGTTACATCCCTGCCTATAACATGACTTTAGGGGGTAGCCTTATTTTAACCCATCCAAACCCACACCACCAGGTGTGCAAGGTCTCAAGTGAGGAAAACCACAATTTGAATGGGACAGAAACCTGACCCAGACAGACCACACCACTCTGATGTAAAATATACCTAATCTTTAATTTGAAAGGAACCCAACACAAAGAAAAACGCAATTAAAATGCAAGATGAGGTGGCCCCCTACTGGTGAAAAATAATTAGTACAATAGAAAAGATTGGTCCCAAAGGCATTAAGACAAAATTCATTACAATAATTAGTAAAAAGATATATAAATACAGTGCAAACCACAAAAAAGTGCTAATGCAATGAAAAGCTTATATCAACAAACTGCATTGTAGTATAAGTGGCATAGTAGCCATGGTCGCATGGGTTCTGAGGATCCCTCTGAATTATTGAATATTTATTACTGGGTGCTGTGGGTGCACGATTCATTTATGGATCCAGCACCTCTATGGAAGTGGATCTGTTGAAAAATATGAGCTACAACGCCTCTTCCTCTGGCCAGCTGTAGATATACATTATATACAACTTCTTTATTAATAAAAAGCGATTTCCTTGGCCGATCCTTTAATAATGAGAATATGTTTCATTGGAGCTGAGAGAAGGTTCTGCAGAATTTCACATACATTTCTGTAATTGATGTCATCCATTGTGCAACACTACAAATAGTGGCAAAGAGGAATGAAATAATAATTATTCCTAAGATCATTAATGTTCATTAGCTTTTGAGGGTGACTGTAGGGAAAGCAAAGCAAGTAGCTTTGATCCCATTGGGTCCCCCACTCTGCCTATCTAGTCACCCCATTGCAACATCTTTTATTTTCTGGAAGGCAGGTCTGTATAAATAGAACAGACGTGTAAAGTTAGATAAATAGGGGCACAGTAAGGATGGGCGATGGCATGGAGAGTGATATGCTATTGTGTATTGTTAGCATGTGGGGAGTGTTACATATGAATGTAGGGGTGTGATGGAAGGAGATACGAGTGAGGTTTGTGGAGACAATGGTTATCCTGATTGTTGTAGAAAATCACTATTATGCTATTCCAAATAAAACAATTCTGAAGTCTCGCGCTCATCAAAAGGTCAAACAACCGTGCTCTAACAGCAAAAGGACATCCCCATTCAAGATGCCCCACTGTGCATTCATTTTCTGTAGCCCTCTAGTCATGATAGAAAGCGGTCACAAAGTGATGTGCATGACTGTTGCATCTCGTATCCCAATAGTCACGACCGGCAACCAACAGAGTTCTTTAGACGACGGTCGCAAAGTGATGTGCAGAACTGTTGCATGAACCTGATTAGCCTTGTTCCAGATGGGGTCTGATGGGGAAAACTACATAAAAGTTCTTTCTAGGGGAACGTTGTTCCTGGAAAGGTAGAGCCTGGCAGCAATGAACTAAAGCAGACCGGGCTGGATTATGAGGGGGGGCGCAAGGGTCTGGTCTGGAAGGCCAGGCAACAAACTTATCAGTGGCAGTGGGGGCTTCTGCGCGCCTGGGCAACCTTTGTTTTGTTTTTGCAAACCTGTGGCCAAAGCCACCACAGGGCAGGACGGAGAGTCTAGATCAGCAAAGCCAGCAGCTCGATGCAATCACTGCCCACCTACCTGCTGGCAACCCGTCAGCCTGCCTGGGAGTGCACCTGTGGGTCTGGGGGTGCATGCTTGCATTCCTGGGGTTGTGTGCATGTGCTTTTCAGAGTGTGTGCATGTGTTATGGAGTGTGGAGGTGCGTGCATATGTTTGGGAGTGCGTGCATGTGTTTGTATGTGTTTGGGAGTGCAGGTCCAATGTCACCAAGCAAAGTGGAGAGAGGGAGGGAGCACAGCCAGGGTGTCAGAAGCAGGATTTCAAGCTCTTACAGACCCCTTCATTATGCTGCTTATTATGCAGTATCACAGCTCCAATGGTCACGCCCACTTTAAAAACAGAAAACAGTTTAGGACAATGCTAAACATAGCCTGACACAATGGTCTATAAGAATTGCCTTTAATATTGCTTATTGCCATGTACACTACAAAAACTGCCAATGCTACACTGACATGATATCAGGAATGTTTACAGCCAGAGATCATAGGATTTCAATGTATATTCCTTTGGCATAGAAGTGTTACATATGCCACCATGTGCACCCAAGGTCACCAGAACCTATATGCCACCATGTGCACCCAAGGTCACCAGAACCTATATGCCACCATGTGCACCCAAGGTCACCAGAACCTATATGCCACCATGTGCACCCAAGGTCACCAGAACCTATATGCCACCATGTGCACCCAAGGTCACCAGAACCTATATGCCACCATGTGCACCCAAGGTCACCAGAACCTATATGCCACCATGTGCACCCAAGGTCACCAGAACCCAGGAGGACAACACCTACAGCAGCTCTAAATTGTTTTCTATGTTACAGTTACGCTTCTGGTGAGATTGACTTTGTCATTGTTCACAACATTTCTTTTTTTTCTCATCAGTACCAGGTTGCCAACATTTTCCTGGTAGCTGCCAGCTTCATAAATTGTTTGAATAGCATTATGGGGTAGAATCAGCACAATATGCAAAAAGTGCACTTTAGATGAAAAACTAAAAAAAATTGTACATTTTGTTCCTGGTGCTAAATTGACTCCTAGGTCGGCTATTTATTGTAATAGCATTTTGTCTCCAAAAATATTGAACTATTTCAATAGCAGTAATAGCGCGCTTTCTACATGACTTGTTGACTTGTTCAACTTGTTGATTATGCACCAGGTATAAAAATTGCACTTTTATGTAATTGCATCTGGTCCTAAATTAACCCCTGTTTAGGCAAAGTGAATGGCACTTTAGGGTTGATTCAACATGGGAGGAAAAAAACTTGATCCCGTTTGGGGTCGATTCAGAGCCAAGTAAGAAAACTCACTCCTTTTTTATTCACGTTCATTGTCTACCTTGGTGCTGATTCAAGACCAGGCGAAAATGTAAATCCGTTTGTTGAATCAGCCCCAAAGTAAACAATGAGGTTGATGCAGAGCCTGGTGAGAAAACTCACTTCCTTAGGAGAGAAAACTGCCATTCACTTTCATTGTCTACCAGGTGTAAATTTTCATCTGGCTCCGAATCAACCCCAAGGTAGATAATAAAAGTGAATGGCGATTTTCTTTCCTAAACTTTTCTCTCCTAAAAAAGGAGTGAGTTTTCTCACCTGGCTTTAAATCGACCCCTTGTCGCACTTATTTAAATAATCACACAATAACATAATTGTTAATCAAACGTATATTTAATTAGTAGATTACTGTATTTTTGTAATTAAAATATTTACTATACATAATATTAAATAAATGTAAAAATCTTTTTAAAATCAAGAAAAAGTCCCACTAGCATCACCAGAGATTAGGAAAAGACAGGATTCATCAATCTCTCTGCAAGGTACCTTTTTTTTTTACTCTGTAAGATGCACTTTTGGGATGCCACTCCCTGCCTGTAATTGGGGATGCCGCTCACTGGCTGTAATGGGGGACGCCGCTTACTGCCTGTAATGTAGTGTTTGGGGGAACTCTACACACTGCCTGCTATGGGGTGATTGGGAGGGGGATTTTAGCACACCATTTGGTTCAGAATATTTTTTTCTTTTCCTCCTCTAAACCTTTGGTGTGACTTATGGTCAGATGCATCTTATGGAGCAAAAAGTTTACTATAAATCAACAGGATCCATTTCTACAAAAAAAAAACTACCGTGGTCCCTGAATCATGTGAGCACAATCACATTTTGACACGCAGGAAAACTTACAGTGAAATACACACTTGGGCACTAGCTTGTGCACAAATTCCTGCAAAAAAAATTTTCAATGAGTTTTTCTTACCTAAAACCATTCGAGAATGCAATGCATTCTCAGATGGTGCTGAATCTACCTTTTTTATACTAAAAAAGTAGTTTAGTAGCACCAGGTGTAAAAGTACCATTATTTGATTACTGGACCTGTAGGCTAGGTGAATACAAATGAATAGTTTGATCTAGGCAGGTCCACAGTTTAAAAAAAATTACATATTGAGGAGACCATGTATGTTGCTCAGGCATGTTCATCAAACCGTCCCTATTGGAGCATGTAGCTCTGTCTCTTGCTTGTAGGGGACCTCTACTTCAGAGACAGCAGACATGCACCAATGGTCTTTTGGCCAAGAAGACCTGGCTGGATCAGCTGTATGGAGGTAAGGTGATCATTCTTTTTTGTTTTTTGTTGTCCTGCTATAGAAGACCTTTAGATGACTGAAGTTCCTCTTTAAAAGAACTGCTTACCAAATAGTAAAACATGAATTCCAAAAAGTGATGTATTACCTTTTAGATGTTCAACAGCAGCCCTTATATTTATATTGCTAATCTCCATGGTAGCTGTATATGTATGTGTGTGTGTATATGTGTATATATATATATATATATATATATATATTACTAATCAGCTGTTCCAAACAGAAAGGATTCTGCAGCCATCACCTGTTTATACTCTTAGAATGGATCTGAAGGCTCTATCACTGGTAACATTTGAGCTTTTGCTGTAGTAACTATTCTCTGATATGACAGGTGCTCAAGCTGTTGGCATGTCTGTACACTTTTTGACACTGAGCTCATAGATAAGTTATTGAAGGTAGGACTCAATCCCTGGATAGTTCAGTGGCTGAGGGATCGGTATCAGAGTGTTGTTGTTAATGGCATGCTATCTGAACAAAGGTGAGTTACAAGTGGTGTGCCACAAGGCTCTGTCCTGGGCCCCATTCTTTTTAATATGTTTGTAAGTGACATAGGAGAAGGCTTGGTGGGAAAAGTTTGCCTGTTTGCTGATGATACAAAGGTTAATAATAGGGTGGATATTCCTGGAGGTGTCTGCAACATGGAAAATTATTTTGCTTTACTGGATAGATGGTCAAAACTGTGGAAACTAGAGTTTAATGTCTCTAGATGTAAAATCATGCACTTGGAATCCCTGCTCTGAGTACCGTTTGGGCAGTACTGTGTTAGCCAGGACCTCGGAGGAGAGAGATTTAGGGGTACTGATTACTGATAGCTGCAAGATGAGTGGACAGTGTAGCCAGGCAGTGGGAAAAGCAAGCAGGATGCTCGGCTGCATAGCTCGAGGCATCACCAGTAGGAAGAGGGAGGTTGTCATGCCGCTGTATAGAGCCCTGGTAAGGCCACAGCTAGAATACTGTATGCAGTTCTGGAGACCTCACCTGCAAAAAGACATTATTCAAATAGAACATGTCCAAAGGCGGGCAACAAAAATGGTGGAAAGACTTCAAACTGAGTGAAAACTCAGGAGAGACTTAAAGAACTTAATTTGTACAGTCTGGAGGAAAGAAGGGAGAGGGGGGACATGATTGAGACCTTTAAATATGTGAAAGGATTGAATAAGGTTCAGGAGGGAAGTGTTTTTAAGAAAGAACTTAATGATAGAACAAGGGGGCACAACCTGAAGCTAGTCGGGGGGAAGATCAGGAGCAATGTTAGAAAATATTATATTCTAAGTATGTCACAAACCCCACTTCAATCATTGATTATTACACTTGGGTTTATACTCACCGCTAGGTGGCAGTGTTGCAGAGAATCTCCAAAAAGCAACAGGCCCCTCCCGGTCTATACATACCTGGTACCGCCCAACAATTTCCCAGTGTTATTCTCTGCAAGGTGGCTACAAGACAGAAGAAAGAAGTCTCCTGCTTGCAGGTAGCCGGGGTGTCACCCCGCCCCCCCCCCCCCCCATGGTCTATTTCTGCCCGGCTCTGTTTTTGTTATCCTCCCTGTTAACTGGCAGCCTCCCAGCTTTGGCTGTAGGTCGGGCAAAGGTAGCCGGCACCTTAGGTGCCTAGGAGATTAGCTCCTCCGCTCAACTCCATATTGTGGGGCATAGCGGGATTCCCGGAGTGGTGATCCGGAAGTGGGATGCCCCCATTTACCTAGCAGTTAGATAGTCTTTTACATGAGGTGATCTGGGCATGGGACAGTGTCTACTCTCTTGCACCGGGCGTCATGGGTGACTGTGTGTGCTTGCGGCCGAACTGGCTGGTATGTGTGGGGCTCCTGCGCTTGTTATTTTATGGCGTTATTCTATGTAAGTATCTTTCTAAGTATGTCACACACCCCGCTTCAAGATATCCATTACATGTGGGTAATACCGACCTGAAGAGGCGAACTGCAGAGATGACAGGAAAAAAAGAAGCCCCTCCCAGTCCCACAAATACCTGGGACCTCCCACTCACTACCCAGTCTTCCATCTCTGCAGACGGCGAGCAAGTCAGAAGATGATGTCTCCTCCTTGCACAGGGGGATTTCAGGTAGCTGGGATGACTCCCGGCACTTTATTTATCTATTTCCGTCCGGATCCTTTTTATCTGATACAATACATGCCTCCCAGCCTTGGCTGCTGGTCCGGGTGAGGGTAATTTAGCACCTCTGGTGCTTAGGAGCAGAGCTCCACCGTGAGACCCTATATAAGAGGGTAGGCGGCTACACCGGGATTGGTGACCCCGGTTTGGGATGCCCTGTCCCTTAGTCTCAGTTAATGGGTGGCCCCTCTATGGATCCCTTCTCCCTAGCGGGGATGGGGGGTGGGGGGGGGTCATTTCTACATTTTGGTGTGATTTATGTTATTCTTGTGTGTTTGTGTGTGTATGCTTTCACTTTCAGTATTTTTTTTTTTTTTCCTGTCTGGCGCCGCGGCCGCCATTACACTGCGGCGCCGGTTTTCATGAGGTAAAGATTTAGCTGAGGGGAACTTTCCCCTCACGCACTGCAGTCGGGGGGCGGGGCCGGGCTTTCGGCGCGAGGCCGCGGCCCGCCCCTCTTGTACTAGGCGCCGCTGAGTTATCTGTGCGGGAAGCGGGGTCGGGTGCTCCGCTGGTTGCGCCCGCACTCCCTCCCTTTATCCTTCTTCTTGGCTTCTTCAGACCGACGCCGCGACTGCATACTCAGCCGCGGCACCGGCCCTTGATACACTTTTGTGGAGGGGAATTTCTCCCCTCACGAGTTTGCTATCGGGGGCGGGGCCGGAATTTCGGCGCGTCGCCGCGGCCCGCCCCCTTCTACTACAGGCGCCGCTGAGGAGCTCACTGTTCTGTATATGTGATCATAGGGGGGGGGGCGGAGCATGGCGCTTCGCTCCGCGCTGGCCACGCCCCCCTTCCCCTCTCAGTCTATTGCTTCCCTCACGGGCTGAGGTCGCTATTGAACCCCGCTACCTTTGACACTGTGAGTGGCCCTGTGGGCCCCCCCCCTTCTCTACTATTATCATTATAATGTATGTTGCTTGTGTCTGTGCCTCTTATACTCATTAGATCCCCTTGTGTACTTCAGGCGGATCTACAGTGATTTTGGGGGGTTTTTCTCTCGGTCCTAGGTTCCCTGGGTATTCTTATTGGCTATTTACAAATCCTCCCACTCGGGACATTAAAAGGGCATCCCAGGTTGCTTATTAGCGTAATTCCCTCGGTCATAGCGACTTATTACAAGCTCACCTTATGGAGGCATCACAGGATTCCGGGCTCCCATCGGGACAATCCCGGAAGTGTATGGGTTGTGGGGTATCCCTAACTGGGGATGACGTATTTTTATGTATTCCATGTGCACAGCAGACTATTTCACAGCAGTCCGGACCCCAGGCTTCCGGGTCAGTACTGCCGGCTTCATACCCTCCCCCTCCCACCTTGTCCCGTGTCCCATGTGACGTTGTCATGGGTGGGGAGTCGCTATCTGATGTGTGTGCCAGATTGGCCAATATTGAAAATTGGCACCGGCTAAAGGAAAGGATTTATCACCGGTCACCCCGGCATTTGAATTTGATGATGATGTGGATTGCCTGGATTGGTCAGATTACTCCCCACTGGAGGATGGGGAGTTATTTGAGGAATCTGATAACTCAGATGATCAGCAATTTGTTGGCGCTGATTCTGGGCGGGGGTCAGGGAGTTCTTCGGATACTCCTCTCGTCCTGGCTCAGTTGTTTGAGGTTCTGGCTATTTCCCCTCCAGAGGTTACTCCTCATCAACAGGGGAGTTTTATGAGGAATCCAAGCCGCGATTGGAATTTCCTAATCAAAAGCATTTGGATAATATTATTTCTAAGGAATGGGAGTGGCCTGCTTGGCTCCTGGGCATTCCTCAGAGTTGCGTTTAAAGATATCCTTTCCCTTTGGATACGGTTTAGCGCTGGGCGTCCCCCCCCTTCGAGGTTGACGCACCAATTCTAGGGTTATCCAATTCAGCTGTTTTGAATAACCCTGATGGCTCCTCTCTTTTAAGATGGCGAGGATAAACGCATTGACCAGATGGCTTGTCATGGTTTTGCCAGTATTGGGGCAGCCATACGGCCTGTTTGTGCATCGTTGCTGTTAGCAGTGGCTACCAGGTCGGTGGTCAGGGACTTGTTGTCTTCTTCCGGTTTGAATCCGGAAAGTAACGAATTCCTGGGACTTAAACGATGTGAGCTGTTTTTTGTCCTTCATGGTAACCGCCTTGGATGATTCTTTGACGATGTGTAGCAGGGCTTCTGCTCTGATGGTGACTATCAGGCGTTCAGTTTGGTTGCGCCAGTGGGAGGCTGTTTTTGGGTTAAGGAAATCACTGACGTCTCTTCCTTTCGTGGGGTTAAGGCTTTTTGGAGAAAAGTTGGACTCCGTAGCTAGAGGTGGTAGGTTACCTCAGCGCAAGAAGCAACGACGCCCTTTTCGAGGTGCGGCTTCTTTCACCCCTTCCTTTCAAGGATCTAGAGCGGGAAGAGGTTTTGCCTTCCCTTCTACAAGAGGGGTTTCCTGGAATAGGGCCAGAGGTCGTGCCCGTTCAGGATACAATTGGGGCACCAAGCCTAAACCTGCGGCCAAGCCTGCTCAGCATTGAGAGGGCGCCCTCACCCGAGCGGGTGGGGGGGCCGGCTGCTACACTTCTCCCAGATCTGGTTTTGGGAGGTTTCGGACAATGGGATCCGGGAAGTGGTGTTTTCCGGCTACAAGCTGGAGTTCGGGTCCCGCCCTCCCCCGCATTTCTTCAGGTCTTGGGTGCCCCTGGACGCATTGGCTGCACAGGGGCTCCGGGCGGCGGTTTTCAAATCTTCTGGAAATAGCGGTCATTTCTCCAGTGTCCCCATCAGAACGGGGTCGGGGTTTTTTACTCATATCTGTTCACGGTCCCCAAAAAGGATGGTTCTTTCCGACCCATTCTGGATTTGAAGATTCTCAACAGTTTTGTCAGACTGCGATTATGTTGCATGGAAACGTTGCGTTCAGCTATCCACTTTCTTCGTCAGGGGGACTTCATGACGTCCATAGACATCAAGGACACTTACTTTCATGTGCCGATTTTTCCCGCGCACCAGAGATTCCTCAGGTTCGTGGTGGAGGATCGACATTTTCAGTTTGTAGCACTTCCTCGATCTTGTCATCATGGCACCGTCATTCAGTCAAGCGGAATTGGACACCAGGACGGTGATATCCACTCTGGAGAGGTTCGGCTGGGTGATCAACTATCCCAAGTCCTCCCTTTACCCATCCAGGATAGTGTCCTTTCTGGGTATGTCTCTGGATACAGATCAGGCCAGAGTGTTCCTTCCTCAATCCAGGGTCCTTTTGGTTCAGGAGTTTATTCGGTTGCTTATGTCCATTCTTAGTCCGATCATCCGGCTAGGGATGAGACTGGTGGGGTTGATGGTAGCCTACTTCGAGGCAGTCCCCTTTACTCAGTTTCACACGAGGACGCTACAACTCCATCTTTTGACTGTCTGGGACAGGTCTCCTCTGTCGCTGGATCAATTCTTTTGATGTCTCCCCGGGTTCGCCGCTCACTTCAGTGGTGGCTGAACTCAGCCAATCTGTTGAAGGGCAGATCTTTTCAGACTCCTCGTTGGGAGTTGGTCACCGCGGATGCCAGTCTTTCAGGATGGGAGGACTTCTGGAAGGATCTGCAATTTCAAGGGTTGTGGGGTCCCATGGAAGCCCACGAGCCTATCAATGTTCTGGAATTGAGAGCCATCAGATTGGTTCTCTTTCATTTGACTCATCACTTGCAGGGCCTGCCGGTTCATGTCCGGTCGGACAATCGGACGGCGGTTGCCTATGTCAATCACCAGGGAGGGACTCGCAGCAGGAGTGCCCTCAGGGAAGTGTCTCTGATTCTGGACTGGGCGGAGAGCCACGTCCCGTGCATCTCGGCGGTTTGCATTCCGGGAGTGGAGAACACGGAGGCGGACTCTCTGTGCAGGCTGTCAGCCCGCAAGGGGGATCGGTCTCTCAGTCCCAAGGTTTTTCACTCGTTTTGTCTCAGGTGGGGGTCACCGGTGGTGGACCTCCTTGCCTCCCGTCACAATCAGAACTTCCGGCATTCGTGGGGGATCTGGTTTTTCTGTACCTGTTTCCTCCATTCCCAATGGTGGCCAGAGTAGTGCGCAAGCTGGCTCTGGAAGGGGCGTCAGCAATGCTGGTGGCTCCAAGGTGGCCAAGACAGGTCTGGTTCGCAGACGTGGTAAGGTTAGCTGAGGATCAGTTCGTTCTACCCCTGTTGCCGGATCTGCTCACTCAGGGTCATCTACGTTACCCCAATTTTCCAACGCTGGCTTTGACGGCCTGGCTGCTGAAACCTCCATCTTGAAGGAGGAAGGCTTTCTGATGCTGTGATTCAAACTCTTATTAGTGCTAGGAAGAGATCTTCTTCTTCCGTTTCCTTTTGGACTTGGTGGTCTTATATTGCTTGGTGTGAGTCTAGGGACTTACCCTGTAGGGAATTTTCTATTTCTAGAATCTTGGGTTTCCTGCAGCACGGTTTGGATTTAGGGCTCCAACTCTGTACTATGAAGGGGCAGGTGTCTGCCCTGGCGGTTTTTTTCCAAAGATCGTATGCGCTTCATCCTTTTGTTAAGACCTTTTTCCAGGGGGTTACGCATGTGCGGTTTCCTAGGAGGCCTAGGATTCCGGTTTGGGATTTGATCTTGGTTCTTTCTGCTCTTCAGGGTACTCCTTTTGAGCCTTTGCTTGATATTGCCCTGTCTTCACTTACGCAGAAGGTGGCCTTTTTGGTAGCTATCACCTCCGTTCGGCGCGTTCTGAGTTGGCGGCTCTGTCCAAGCTCCGTATTTTGTAAGACATCTGGACAAGGTGGTTTTCTGTTTCAAGTCAGATTTCCTTCCTAAGGGGGTGTCTGCTTTTCATCTAAATCAGGATATTGTTCTGCCCTCTCTGTGTCCTAATCCCAAAAACGATAAGGAGAGGGCCCTGCACTCCTTGGATGTGGTTCGTGCTGTGAAGTACTATTTGGTAGTACCTTCTTCTTTTCACAAGGCTGTTAACTTCTTTGTGGTTCCTTCCGGGCCTAAGAAAGGATTGGCGCCCGCCAAGTCTTCCATCGGTAGATGGATTCTTCAGGCCATTGTTGGGGCCTATTCTGCTAAGGGGAGGAGTTCCCCTTTTCGTGTTTCTGCTCATTCTATTCGTGCGGTTGGGGCTTCCTGGGCCTTCCAGCACCAGGCCTTTGTTGAGCAAGTTTGCAAGGCCGCTATCTGGTCTTCTGTTCACACTTTTTCAAAGTTTTACAAGGTTGATGTTAGGGCCTCAGCGGATGCTGTTTTTGGCCGCAAAGTTCTGCAGGCTGCAGTGGTTAGTTGTGCAGTTATGCCTTGTTTCGGATCCCCGCCCTTTATGGACACTGCTATTGGATGTCCCACATGTAATGGATATCTTGAAGCGGGGTGTGTGACATACTTAGAATAATACCATTTTGTGAATACTCACCTTGTAAAATGGGTATTATAAGTATGTCACACACCCCGCTTCACCCGCCCTTTTATTTACTGGATCCTTCACACTGTGATCTTTGCGTTGCTATGTTTTATATTTGGCTCTTCCTGGTCCCTTACCTTACTGCTTTCTTTATACTGGGTAGTGAGTGGGAGGTCCCAGGTATTTGTGGGACTGGGAGGGGCTTCTTTTTTTCCTGTCATCTCTGCAGTTCGCCTCTTCAGGTCGGTATTACCTACATGTAATGGATATCTTGAAGCGGGGTGTGTGACATACTTATAATACCCATTTTACAAGGTGAGTATTCACAAAATGGTATTTTTTGTTCCCGGCGGGCGTTTGGTGTGTGTGTCAGGCGATCCGGCCCGCTGCGGGTGTTTTTTAGTACTATTGTGGGCATGATGGCGCCGTTTTGCGCGGGATTCCTCTCAGGAGCCGAGGGGCGGGGTCACGCGGCACCTTGCTGCTCTGCGTCATTGTCAGCAGAGGGGAGAGAGTTTTTTGTGTGTGGTGTTGTGTGTACACTACGGGGTACCGGCTGGTAGCTCCGCCGGTCCTGCTTGGTATGTGAGCGCGGTTCTCGCTGGGCCGGACGCTCGGCGACGTTGGAGAGGGGCGGGACCGCGTCGTGCGCGGTCCGCACTGTGGTTGGTCGCATTAGGGAGGGGCGGGACTAATACGGCTCCCACGCTTCCAGGGCACGCCTTCCTCCTTCCTCTCCTGAGCGGCGCAGTGTTCTGGCCGCCATCTCGCTGCGGTCACGCTGAGGTAGTGCTCTCCTCCAGGTAGGCCTGCTTGGTTGTGGCTTTCCTTGTCAGGACGGGGGTAGCCTAACAGAGGTTGTCTATTGACATATGCTTCCCTTCTCCTCCGTTTTACATCTCCCCTTCCTCCCTCCCCCTCGCTCCCGCCTTTTTGAGGTGATGGCAGGACCTATTAACCATCTTCTTAGTTTATGGTTAAAGGGGGGGGGGGAGACGTTTTCAGTGGGATAATTGTATGATTATTGTATTTACATGTGTATTGTTGTGCCCGGAATGATTGTTGTCCCTGTTTTTTTGTGTTTTTCAGATCCTGGGACCCCATCTTGCAGGGCTCTCCCGGTCTTATATACCTGGCTAGTTTGGGAAAATTGGGATATTTGTCTGTTTTAAATCCTATGGTCAGGGTGGTATAGAATTATAGCTAGATAGAAATTAAAGGGGCATCCCGGGTCGCTTACTGCGTAAATCCCCGGGTTCTGCGAATACCATAATTTTCACCATATGGAGGCTGCCAAAGATACCGGAAACGGTCCTTCGGGACAATCCAGGCTGTGTGGGGGTTGTGGGACTCTGCTCCCGGGGGATGATGTCATTATATGCATTCCATGTGCGCAGCGGAACATTGAGCGCCAGTCCGGCACCCCGGTGCCTGGTACTTCATCGGCCGCGCCATCTCCCTCTCCTCCTCGCCTGTTCCGGACCCCGTGTGACGTTGTCATGGGTGGGGATTCGCAATCTGAGGTGTGCGCCCGCTTGGCCAACCTCGAGAAAATGTTTTCCGCTATGTCCGCACAGAAGGCTCCGGCTAAGCGTAAACACCTATCTCCGCCTCCGCCGGACTCTGACGAGGAGGTTGTTGAGGATCTGGATTGGTCAGATCGTCCCCTTGAAGAGGGAGAGCTGGTGGATGATTTGGATGATTCAGTGGGCCAGCAGGTGCTGGGTGCTGAAGGGGACCAGGCTGAGGGTCCCGCTCCTGATACGTCTTGCATTTTGGCCCAAATGTTTGAGGTCTTGGATTTGGACCCTCCCGAGGCTGCTCCTCGGCCTAAGGGCCAGCTTTTTGGGGGATCCAAGCAGCGCTTGGAGTTTCCCAGCCAACAGCATTTCGAGGACGTTGTCTTTAAGCAATGGGAGCAGCCTACACGGCTCGTCGGGGTACCGCTTAGTTGGGATAGGAAATATCCTTTTCCGACGGACTTGATGAAGCGTTGGTCTGTCCCTCCCGAGGTGGATGCTCCGGTCTTGGGACTGTCAAATACGGCGGTTGTTCATTCTCCTGACACTACTTCTCTCAAGGACGGCGAGGATCGCCGGATTGATCAGCTGGCCGGCCATGGTTTTGTCTGTGCGGGTTCGGTTTTGAGGCCGGTCTGTGCTTCGGCTCTTTTGACCTTGGCGGTTAGGTCTATTGTCAGGGATTTATGTGTGGCTCTTGATCCCGCTGGTGATGAGTTTCTTGCGCTTAAGCGTTGTGACTCCTTCTTGTTGTTTATTCTGACCGCTCAGGATGATGCCATGTTGATGTGTGGCAGGGCTTCTGCTCTGTTGGTGGCTATTCGCCGCTCTGTGTGGTTGAGACAGTGGACGGCTGACGGCTCACGGCTCTTCCCTTTTTGGGTTTGAGGCTTTTCGGTGAAAAGCTGGATTCTGTTGCCAAGGGAGGTAAGTTACCTCAGCGCAAGAAATTTCGCCGTTCCTTTCGGGGGGCGGCCCCCTTCAATCCGTCCTTTCGGGGGGCCAGAGCCAGCAGGGGTGCGGGCTTCTCGGCCTCCAGGGGTGCAGGTTGGAATAGGGGTAGAGGCCATGGCCGTCCCGTTCACGCCTGGGGCGCCAAGCCCAAGTCAGCTGCCAAGCCTGCTCAGCAATGAGGGGGCGCCCTCACCCGTACGGGTGGGGGGGCGGTTGCGACTCTTCTCCCGGGTTTGGGACCAGGAGGTCTCGGACAGGTGGATCCGGGAGGTGGTGTCGGCTGGTTACAAGCTGGAGTTCGAGTCCCGCCCTCCTCCAAGGTTTTTCAGGTCTCGGGTACCTTCAGATCCGTTGGCCGCACAGGGGCTCCTGGCGGCGGTAAGGAATCTTCTGGATTTGGCAGTCATTTGCCCGGTCCCTCAGTCGGAGGTGGGAAGCGGGTATTATTCCAATCTCTTCACTGTACCCAAAAAGGATGGGTCGTTCCGTCCCATTCTGGATTTGAAGTTTCTCAACCGTTTTATTCGTCCCCGGAAGTTCCGCATGGAAACCCTGCGGTCTGCGATCGGTTCGCTTCGGCAGAGGGACTTTATGACGTCCATAGACATCAAGGATGCTTACCTTCACATTCCGATCTTTCCGGCTCATCAGAGGTTCCTTCGCTTTGTGGTGGAGGATCGGCATTTTCAGTTTGTAGCTCTTCCATTCGGCCTCACCTCTGCTCCGAGAGTGTTCACCAAGGTGTTGGCGGGAGTGATGGCCCTGCTCAGAGCTCAGGGGATTCGCATTGTGCCTTACCTGGACGATCTTCTCATCATGGCGCCTTCCTTCAGTCAAGCGGAAGGGGACACCAGCACGGTGGTGTCTATGCTGGAAAGGTTCGGCTGGGTGATCAACTACCCCAAGTCCTCTCTGGTTCCGGCCAGGGTGGTGACCTTTCTGGGGATGTCGTTGGACTCTTGCCAGCACAGAGTGTTTCTTCCTCAGGCCAAGGTTCTTTTGATTCAGGAATTGGCTCAGCTTCTTCTTTCCAATCCTCGCCCGTCCATTCGGTTAGGGATGAGACTGGTGGGGTTGATGGTGGCCTCGTTCGAGGCAGTTCCCTTCGCGCAGTTTCATACGAGGACGCTTCAGCTTCATCTTTTGGCGTCTTGGGACCGGCGACCGCGGTCGTTGGATCGGTCCTTCCGGATGTCCCCTCGGGTTCGGCAGTCCCTTCTGTGGTGGTTGGTCTCGGACAATCTTCTGAAGGGCAGGTCGTTTCTGACCCCGCTTTGGGAGACTGTCACCACGGATGCCAGTTCGTCAGGATGGGGAGGTTTCTGGAAGGATCTTCAGTTTCAGGGGCAGTGGGACCCTCAGGAAGCCCACTTGCCCATCAATGTTCTGGAGTTGCGAGCCATCAGGTTGGTTCTGTCTCACTTGACGCATCATTTACGGGGCCTGCCGGTTCAGGTTCGATCGGACAATCAGACGGCGGTTGCTTACATCAATCACCAGGGAGGGACTCGCAGTCTGGGTGCCCACAGAGAGGTGTCTCTGATTCTAGTTTGGGCAGAGACTCATGTCCCTTGCATCTCGGCAGTTTACATTCCAGGAGTGGAAAACACAGAGCCGATGTTCGTCCCGCCGGGGGGAATGGTCTCTCCATCCCCAGGTGTTTCGGTCGATGTGTCTTCGGTGGGGGACGCCGGAGGTGGATCTGTTTGCCTCTCGTCACAATCACAAGCTTCCGACATTCGTGTCGCTGTCTCAGGATCCTCTGGCTCTGGTGGCGGTTTCTTTATCTGTTTCCTCCGATTCCCATGCTAGGCAGGGTGCTGCGAAAGTTGGTTCTGGAAGGAGTTCCCGCCATTCTCGTGGCTCCAAGGTGGCCAAGGCGGGTGTGCTTCGCAGACATCGTTCATCTGGCAGTGGATCAGTTCGATCTGCCTCTTCGGCCGGATCTTCTCACTCAGGGCCAACTGTGTTACCCCAGTTTACAAACGCTGGCTTTGACGGCTTGGCTGCTGAGACCTCCATCTTAAAGGAGGAGGGTCTTTCGGATTCGGTCATTCGGACTCTTATTAGTGCCAGGAAGAGATCCTCATCTTCCATCTATTATAAGTCTTGGAGATCTTATATTGATTGGTGTGAGGCTCGGTCTTTGCCTTGCCGGGTCTTTTCTATTTCTAGGATTTTGGAATTTCTTCAATCGGGGCTGGACTCCGGTCTTCAGCTGAGTACTTTGAAGGGGCAGGTTTCTGCTTTGTCTATCTTTTTTCAGAGGTCTTTTGCTAGCCATTCTTTGGTCAAGACTTTTTTCCAGGGGGTTTCACATCTGCGGCCTCCTAGGAAGCCGTTGCTCCCTGTTTGGGATTTGAATTTGGTTCTCTCTGCTCTTCAGGCTCCTCCTTTTGAGCCTTTGCGGAATATTGCTCTGTCCACTCTGACTCAGAAGGTTGCCTTTCTGGTGGCCATCACTTCGGTTCGGCGTGTTTCGGAGTTGGCAGCTTTGTCTATTCAGGCTCCTTATTTTGAGGAACATCAGGACAAAGTGGTTTTTCGCTTCAAGTCAGACTTTCTCCCTAAAGTGGTCTCTGCTTTTCATCTTAACCAGGACATTGTTCTTCCTTCTTTGTGTCCTAAGCCTAAGAATGTCAAGGAGAGTGCGTTGCACTGCTTGGATGTTGTACGTTGTGTCAGGTACTATCTACGTACTACGTCTTCTTTTCGTAAGACTGATGCCTTTTTCGTGGTGCCCTGTGGGCCTAGGAAGGGCTTGGCTCCGGCTAAGTCTTCCATTAACAAATGGATTCGGCAGGCGATTGTCGGAGCCTATTCTGCCAAGGGGAAGGTTCCCCCTTTTCGTGTTACTGCTCATTCTACTCGTGCGGTTGGTGCGTCCTGGGCTTTTCAGCACCAGGCTTCTGTTGAACAAGTTTGTAAGGCTGCGACTTGGTCTTCGGTTCATACTTTTTCTAAGTTTTATAAGGTTGATGTGCGGGCTTCAGCGGATGCTGTTTTTGGCCGCAAGGTTCTGCAGGCTGCAGTGGTTTGAGTTTCTGCATTATTGCCTGGTTGGATACCCGCCCTTTTTTCTGGACACTGCTGTTGGATGTCCCAAGTGTAATAATCAATGATTGAAGTGGGGTGTGTGACATACTTAGAATAATACCATTTTGTGATTACTCACCTGTAAAATGGGTATTATAAGTATGTCACACACCCCACTTCACCCGCCCTTTTTGGTATCCTGGCTCTTTATATGGTGAAGTTTTGTTCTTTACGTTTGAGGGTTACATTTGTTTGTTCCTGGTACCTTGTCTTACTGCTGTTTTAATACTGGGAAATTGTTGGGAGGTACCAGGTATGTATAGACCGGGAGGGGCCTGTTGCTTTTTGGAGATTCTCTGCAACACTGCCACCTAGCGGTGAGTATAAACCCAAGTGTAATAATCAATGATTGAAGTGGGGTGTGTGACATACTTATAATACCCATTTTACAGGTGAGTAATCACAAAATGGTATTTTTACATAAAGAATAGTAGATGACCCATCTATCGATCCGTCCGGGTCTCCTCTTTAATTTGGTGCCATCCGATCCCCCCTGGGGGCTCGGAGAGAACCCCCGGAATAGTGACCCCCCCATTCGACAGCGGCTGCTGCTAACTGTGAAAAAAAAAAAAAATTACATTTACTCACCTTAAGCTGCGCTGCCTCCCGCCGGGTCTCTTCTTCACTGGGGGGGGGCCTCCGATCACCCCCCCCAGGCTGCTTAGTCTTCAGGAGAGGGCTCAAAATGCCCTCTCCCCCTGCATTCCGATGGCGCCGCCAAGGGGGCGGGGCTTATGACGTCACTCCCGGGTGTCGTCCCGGCTCTCCTCGGCTCAGCTGTCAGATGCCCTGGTGATCGCTGGACAGAGCAGTGGAGGGGCAGGGGATGCTCTAAAGGGGGACCCTATGTTGTTGTTTTTTTTTAATCAACCCCTTATGCTCTGTCGCCCCAGCTGCTATAAAAGCAGAAGCCAGAGTGATCAGCGGGGGACACAGTGGCCCAGGGATGAATGGGAGGTAAGTATAAAAAAAACAAAACAAATAAAATATTTTTTTTCTCCATGTGTCTGTGTGTTTTTTTTACATTTAACCCCTTGTGAACTGGTAAGGGGTCCATGAGACCCCTATACCAGTTCACAAGGCTGGGGCTGGCAAGTCACCTGCGGCTAGTGGGTGACTTGCCATTAACCCCCGGTACCCCCAATTACCTGCCTCCCCAAAGCCCGGGGGGGGGCAGAAGAGCCCGGCCCACGGAGCTTGTAGCCGGCAGGGCGGGGGAGGCACCAAAGCTGGCCCCTTCGCCCTGTTCCTACAAGCCCCCATAGCTGGTCCCGGGCTGGTTATGATGGGTAAGATTTTTTGGGGGGGATTTTTAAGGGTTTTTTAACCCTTAAAATTCAAAAAAATGGGGTCATCCCCCCCCCAGGAGGGGTGACCCTATGTCATTTTTTTTTTTTAATTAACCCCTTATGTTTATAGTGTGGATAGTAGTATTTTATTTGTAAATGTTATAAAGTGCTCTTTTCAGTTTGGGGGGGCTACTAATACATATGTGGTACCGTTGTAATCGGGAGAAATGGGGCTATCACATGCAATATGGTTTTCATTAATAAAACAAATGTTTTATTTAACAAAAAGGGGACAATTGTCTAAAAAATATTATTAAATTTTTTTTTTTTTACTCAAAAATATTTAAAAAACTGTAGAAAAATTACAAACAAGACATTTCATGTTAAAGCCTAAACTCTGCTGCAAAATATATATTTTTTTTTCCTGGAAATTCCGGCAAAAATCACGATTAAACATGGCGCAAAATGGGGAAAAATGACCTGTCAACAGAGGGTGACAAAACTTCAAGTAGGCTGGCAATTAAAAGGGTTAATAGTACCTATGCATGTTAGGTATTGTTCTGCTCGGGGGACCGTGCACTTTCAGATTTAGCTTGTTTTTTTTTTTTGTTTGCATATTGATATTTTAGGAAAACATGTTTTTTTGGGGGCGTGGCTGGCCGATGGCGGAATAGGCAGCATAGAACTGGAGCTCTGCGCAGAGACACCCCGGACTAGAGAGCAAGGCGCACAGCGACGATCCCCATCCCTAGATGCCCAGGCGCAGGAAGCCCTCAGGCACAACCAGGCGCCAGCAGCCGGCCTCCATCGCCCGCTACTTTGGAGCGACGGGCGGGGAGGCAGAAGGAGGAAGTGCCAGCAAGATGGCGGCGACGCGCCGGAGGACCGCGCACGTGGGGCTGGAGGGAGCTGGAGCCGGACGGAGTTCCCCTACCTTGCGGCGGGTGGGCGCGGAGGAGCCCGCGCGGGAGCCCCGAGGACCGTCTGCCTCTCCGTGCTCGCGGGGCAGACTGCAGACAGAACGGGAGATGGCGGCTGCAGAGGACGGGGTGGCGGTGCCGCCTGTGAAGGTGAGCGTGGCGGCGGGGAATGACGGCGGGACCCCTGCAGCCCGGAAAGGAGGAGGGAGGGCTTTCTCATCCGCACCGCAGCTGTCACCAGCCCCGGGGAGTGAGGAGGAGGAGGCCGGGGGAGAGCAAGGGCCATCAGCTGATGCGGCCCCAACACACTATGATCAGCTCAGTGGCAGTCCCCCAGGGCGGAGAGTAGAGCCCTGTCAGCCAGGGGATGAAGGCCTCAGTCCCCTCCATGACCAGGATCCAGCCCCTGGATTGAGCCCCTTCGCTGCCCCATGGGCTCCAGCATGGACAGGGGGGAGGGCTGAGAGGGGATGCCCCACTTCCCGGCATGATCTGACGGGCCCCTTGGGAGACACCCGGGGGCACGACGCACCCCACACTCAGGGGCCGTGCACTACACCGCCTGACGTCCCGACGGAGCGAGCATGGGATGCCCCTGAAGCGCCGAGAGGAGAAGTCGTGCAAGTAAGCCGCCTGTCCCCTGGATGGGCCTCGAGCGAGGGGACCGCGGGGGGGGGGGGTGGTGGTCGGTCTCCCGTGGCCCTCCCTCCCAGAAGCGACAGCAGAACGATGTCTGAGACGTCTGCGGCCCTTCCCTGCGAGACATCAGAGGCGACGCAGCATATACACACGTTTTTGATCTCAGCCTTGGCTGACGTAGTTCGCTCCAACATTAATGGCGTCTGTTTAGCTGTAAAGCTCCGCCTCCTCCATTCACTGCCACTGTTGTGTATGGCAATGCGAGGGCTCCCTTCCCGATCTGATTTTGATGGCTACATTTCACAAATGGAGAACACCCTACGCAGAGAACTCGGCACGCTGCAGAACGCTATCTCTGAGGTCTCCCATAGAGTGGACTCAATTGAGCAAGATCATTCCTCGCTAGCCCAGAGAGTGGCGGCCCTGGAACAGCTGCAGCGGGAGGAGAGAAGACACACCTCGGCCCTCTACCTCGGCCTTGACGACCTGGAGAATCGAGGAAGACGCAACAACGTGAGGCTGCGGGGGCTCCCAGAAACAACCGGACCTGGAAAACGCGGCCAAAACCATCTTCAACACGATCCTGGGCTCCCCCCGCGCGGGCGATATAGTCATCGACAGAATCCACCATGCCCTTGGCCCCAGATCAGCAGATCCGCAGCGACCCAGAGACGTGATCTGCAGGATTCACTATTACAAGGCCAAAGAGGACATCCTGAGAAAGGTGTGGGAGAAGGGACCAACCAGATTTGAGGGCTCATCCGTGGCGGTCCTTCCTGACCTCTCCTCCAGGACACTTCAAATGAGACGAGTAATGAGACCCTTACTAGAGGTGATCCAGCACCAGGGGGCCTCCTATCGTTGGGGGTTCACATTTCACCTTATTGTCCGCCGAAATGGAAGATCCTTTGCCTTGAAAACAGCCGATCAGCTTCCACAGCTTTTTGCCTTCTTGGACACTGACCCGGTCCGGATCCCGGACTGGCTCGCACCAACCCTGGAACCTCAGCGTGACGGACTGAGAGTCAGAGGACCGCCTGGGCGGGCGAGAGGAGCCCCGGGACGCCGGGAGCACCCGCCCGGTAACAGAGCCTAAACAAAAGATCGTCTTGGGGTCGTGGCCTCCCTCCAGGGTTGGCCCCCCCCGGGGTCCGTGCTCGCCCTGGCCCCCTGACAGTGAAGAAGACCACCCCACCATTCCAGACGAACGACCGTCGCCCGTCCCCCTCACCTGGACCCGCAGGGACTGGCTGCCTGGCGGACCTCCGCCACGGAGAGGTACAGGGTCCTGGGAGGCGGGTGGCGGGGTCCTATGGACTTGCAAAGAAGTGGTGATGGAGAAAGAAGGGATGGGGGGTGGGGGTGGCCTTGGGGGGTTCGTGCCCTTGGGGGGGCCCGGCTCGGGGGGCCGTGCCCTTTACCGCAATGTTCTTAAGTTACTAAGTGCCCATACGTTGGCGGCCGTGGATGTGGGTGCCGCGCGTGTGGGGGGGCCCTGGGGTCCGACCCGCTGCCCCGGCCGGTGGGCCCCGGGCGGGCGCGGGCTTGTGGGTGTGCCCCCTGCACGGGTGGCGCTCACAGGGTCAATATGGTTATAGTTTAAGAAGTTGAAATATTGATTGTGCTGGCGCGGGGACTGCCGCTCGGCCTAAAATATGCCATAAGTGGCTGATACTAGGATGTGTCTTTTGGGTTCGGGCCCGGTGGTCCGGCTCTGACGGGGTGCCCTCGGCCCCCGGGGCTGGTTGGTGGCCGGGGCAGCCGCCCCCGCCCCCCCCCCCCCGGATTGGGGGGGGGGCGGGCGGCGGGGGCCCGGCGGGGGCCCAGGCCTGGATCCAGTGGGACGTGGGGATCGTTCCCCCGCGCCCACGCCCGGCGCCCGTTGATGCCCCCTCTGGGCCCCGCGCCCACAGGACAATCATAACTCTGCATTGCTATATGTGCATTTTATAAAGTTACATAAGTATTTTCTTTCTATCTTTAGTCCTTGAAAGATGTGTCAATGTTTTTCAGTGTGTGCATTTCCTACACCTGTACTGTTATCGTCTGACACTCCCCCATCTTAGGTGTCCCTGGTTGGCTTTTGTGCCTCTTCTACTGGCGCTTTCCCAAACAGGGAAACGTGGGTGCTCGTGGTTCTTGCGTACCGTGAAGCCCCCGAAATAGAGTTTGCTGCGGCCGCACCTAACCCCGGTGCCCTGCTACCCTACTTAATCCCCTCCCGAATAATTTTCCCCCCCAATATTCCTTCCCCTTACCCAACCCTACGACTGGCAGGTACTTCACCCCTGCCCACGTAGATTTAGTCGCACCACTCTTCTGTTCTACCTCCCTCCCCTTTCCTTTCCCCCTTTTCCTCTGGCCCTTCTTCCCTAACCCCTCCCAAGGCTTGCCCTTTTCCTCCTGCCGTCTGGTCGCCCGCGTTCACTCCCCACCTTGTGCCGGGCCACAAATTTGACATCTTCGGTTGCTGTTGTGACCTGCCCTCGTCTCTGGATCGGTGCCCCTAGCCCGGGATGGCTAAACTGACAGTCTGCTCCCTGAACATCAAAGGGTTCAATGTCCCTGAGAAGCGTTCCAAGGTTCTGTACGATCTGCACAAGCAGAGAGTGGGCATACTTCTCCTCCAAGAGACTCACTTCCAGGTAGGTAAGATACCTAACCTGCAAAATAGATACTTTACATCATGGTACCATAGTACCAACCCACGAAGTAAGTCGCGGGGTGCATCTATAGCAATTCACAAATCCTTGCCCTTCACAGAGGTGGACTATCTTGCAGACCCCAAGGGGAGATTTGTCTTCCTCAAGGTGCAGATACACCAAAGAATTTACACAGTGGCGAATGTATATCTACCGAATTACGAGCAAGCTGGGACGCTCCAGAGGTATCTCAAGAGGCTGGAGGAGTTCGCTGACGGAATTGTAATTCTTGGGGGAGACTTCAACCTCACACTGAACCCCCCCTTGGATTCCTCATCTGGGAGATCTGCAGTGCCGCTAAGGGGGCTGCAGGCCCTGCGAAAGGCGCTACATGGCATGCAGTTAATGGATGTTTGGAGATTGGAGCATGGACATGTTAGGGATTATACATACTTTTCACCCTTGCACAGTTCGTATAGTCGTATCGACTATATACTCCTAAGCCATCATGCTCTACAGTGGCACCCCGAGTCCCACATTGGCCCCTTTTTGTGGTCGGACCATGCGCCTGTCTTTGTATCATTTGACTTACCGAACGCAGCGCCGAAGTGCTGGGACTGGCGCCTGAACGATAATCTCTTGAGGGACATGACATGTATGAATAGAGTGAAGGAGACAATCATTAACTTTGCAGCTGACCACAGACAGGATGATTGCTCACCAACGATTCAATGGGAGGCATTAAAATGTGTTCTCAGGGGTGTATTCATTCAAGCGGGCTCAAGGTTAAAGCGCGAGAGAGCGGCTTTGATCTCCGGGACGCTGCAGACCATCTGTGACCTGGAATCTAGGCACAAGCAAGATCCTACACCGGAACTGCTCGCCGAGCTGTCACTCAATAGAAATAAGTTACTCAAGCTATACGATCAAGCTTATCTAAGGTACAGGGACAGGCGACGAGCTGCAATGTATGAACACGCAAATAAGTGCGGGAAGCTATTGGCCAGGTCGCTCCACTGCAGATCAATGCCATCATTCATCCCAAGCATCAAAGCAAGAGGAGGAGAGAACGTCACGGATCCATCCAGGATCCCAGATGTGTTTAGAAGCTTCTACAGCAGCCTGTACAACCTTCAACCAAGCCTTACCCATGGTTCGGCCGCTGCAATGGAGACAAACATAAATAATTACATTGCGGAGACTCCACTTCCAACAATCCCGGAGGACTCCGCAACGGACTTGGAGGTGCCATTCTCGGAGGCGGAGGTCCTGAAGGCCATCAAGGAGGCGCCTGCGGGGAAAAGCCCGGGTCCTGATGGCTACACCCCGAGATTTTTCAAGGCCTTAGCTCCCCAACTCATTCCCTGGCTGGTAAGAGCCTTCAATCATGTAGGGGCAAACAGCCCTTTCCCAAGACAGGCCCTGGAAGCCACAATTACAGTGATTCCCAAACCAGGCAAGGATCCCTCGGCATGTGGCAGCTATAGGCCGATCTCCTTGCTCAATGTCGACGTAAAACTATTTGCAAAAATAATAGCCACCAGAATCAAACCATTGATCCCTCAACTGATCCATCTGGACCAAGTAGGATTTGTCCCTGGCCGAGAAGCCAGGGACAACACCAATAAGCTACTGGACCTTATCGCCCATGTCCGCAGGAATGACATACCGGCTTGTGTTCTATCCTGCGACGCCGAGAAGGCGTTTGATAGGGTGAATTGGCGCTTTCTTAAGGCGACCCTATCCCAGATTGGATTGGGCCCCATCATCATCTTCAAGATCCTGGCACTGTACCAGGATCCCTTAGCCCGTGTTAGAGTCAACGGAATGTTATCACTCGCACTCGCCAGGGCTGCCCTCTTTCACCCCTGCTGTACATACTTACAATGGAGCACTTGGCGATAGCCATAAGGAACAATCCAGATGTCAAGGGGATCGAATGTGGAGGAAGACAATACAAGGCCTCTATCTTTGCAGACGACCTGCTCCTCCACTTGACATCTCCGGCCATATCTTTCCCGGCAGTTCTTGGGGAGTTTGAGAGATTCGGCCAGTTATCTAACTTCCGAGTTAACTATGCAAAGTCAGAGGCGATGAATCTTACCCTACCACAGCCCCAGACCTAAGGCTTTACCACGCTGAGGCTATCATTACAAGGATGGCAGATTGGACGTACAGGAGAGAGGACAAACTATGGGTCCAATTGGAGCAGGATATCCTGGGATTCAACCCACGCGCCCTCCCGTGGATATCCACCGCGGGGGGGATTCCCTTACCTGACACAGCATTTTCTCTCCAGCTGGGACAGACTGCAGCGGCGGGGGGAGTTGGTTAACAGGCCTGGACCTCTCAACCCGGAGTTCCCACCGGGACAGGGCACCTCCCGTTTCTGATCTGGAGAGAGACAGAGGACACCAGGCTGCGTGACATCCTGTCAGGAGGGAGGCTGCCTTCCCTAGCTGAAATGAGAGCGCGGTACGGGGGTGGCCACCTGTCCTGGTTGCATCATTGGCAGCTCGGGGCGTTCTTGGCCAAGGGAGGGCGAATTGGCCATGCCTCTCTACCCCTGACACCCCTGGAGGAATGCCTCACACAGCCGCAGCCGCTGGAACATGTGATATTTGCTTTCTACGGCATACTGGTCGCCACCAGGCATACATCAGCGCTGGAATTCATGTCCAAGTGGGAGAGGGACCCCGATTACGGGGGACGAAACCCGGAAGATATTTACGCTGACGCATAAGCTTTTGGGGGCCAGTTCAGCGCAGGAAAAAAACTACAAAGTCCTCACAAGATGGTACAGATGCCCAACGGACATTGCCTCATTTGCGCCGGGGGGATCGGATGCCTGTTGGAGATGCGGAGCACCCCGGGGAGGGATCTTACACATCTGGTGGGAATGCCCTCCGATCAAGAGGCTCTGGGATACGGTTCTCGAGATTCATATGGAGGTGGAGGGCTCTGTAGTCCCGAACACTCCGAGAGTCGCCCTGCTCTCCCTGATTCCGGGATCCGTGACCAGGGCCAAGAAAGGAGTTCTCAAAAACTTTCTGGCGGCTGTGAGATCAATTATCCCTAGACATTGGAAGTCCCCTGTTCCGCCAAGTATGGCGGAATGGTTTGCTGAAATGGACCATATCTTGAGGATGGAGGAGTTGGTGGCGGAGAGTGGAGAGAGAACCGAGACGCACTGGACGACGTGGACGAATTGGATTAGATTCAGGGAGTCGGACGAGGCAAAGGCCTTCGCGGCGATGGACGTGGGACGGAGATGGTCCTGCGGTTGGGATTGTGGCAATCCGTCGGCGGGAGGCCCCTCTGGCAACACTTCCCCCCCCCCTTTTTCCCCGCCCCTTCGCCCCCTCCCGCCCCCCCCTCCGAGTATATCCCCCCCCTCTTTGCTCCCCCTTCTACCTCTGCCTTCTCTTTCTTCGTTCTCCCCCTTTTCCCCTTGTCTTGTCCTCTCTCGTGTTTCCCCCGCCCACCCGCCATCTGCGTGATGGGTTTCCTCTCCTCCCCCCGTCCCGTCCTGATCCGCCTCCCCCCGACTCTTTTCGGTCACGGCCTATGCCCTATGGCGGGATCGCTATGGGGCCCGCGTGCCCCGGACCCCCTCGCCGCCCTGATGGCGAGCGGGGGGGGGGGTGCTTTGGACCCCGACTTTGGCTCTTGGAGGGCGAGCTTGGTTTGACATGATGCAGTTCAGATGACTCGCCCACACACGCCCAATAGGACGAGGGGCACATCCCCTGTTGTTGACCCACGCTTTTCTATGAGTGATGCCTGGTCAATTCGCTCCTTGGAAACTCTGGTTCTCGCCTTCAGGGGTATGAGATGCAAACACAGTGGGCCGTCACTTTCTACAATGTCGGATGGGGGTGGCAGGGGGGCGGGGGAGTTGACTGGGCCCCGGCTGCTCCTGGGGGCGGGAGCCCGGATTGTTTCTTTGTCTGTACTACCTATTCTCTTGTACTTGTATTATGTCTTTATATCTGAAAAGCTTAATAAACAAGAGATTAAACTAAAACATGTTTTTTTATTCTGCTTTTTTATAATTTATTTAGGGAAACCCTGTGCAACCTAAGAATTCTTCAAGGGATTACTTCCAGAAAGATGAGCCCACTACAACAAGCTGGGTACGCTTAGAAAGCTTAACATGTATACTTTCAGGCAATATATGGTTTATGGGGGATATTCCAAATGTAAAGGGTTTTTTGGTTGAAAAATTGCAAGGTGCGCACTTTGTCTGCAGAGCAGAAATGTTCAAGTAAAATTACCATTAAGCACATGCTTTACTTTGTGGTGTTTGCCAACTCTTCATTTGACAGTAGCTATGCATGTTGGGTACCGGTCTGTTCGGGTAATGTTGCTTTTTCAGATTTTACTTGTTTTTTCTTGTTTGCATATACTTTTTTTTTAGGAAAATGTGGCTTTGATTCTTCTTTTTTATTCTTTTTTTATTTATTCTTTTTTTGGGAAACTCTGTGCAACCAAAGAATTGATTGAGGGATTACTTCCACAAAACTACCCCCACATAAACAAGCCTGGAAAGCTTGAGGTGTGTACTTCCAGAGAATATATAGTTTGTGGGGGGTATTTCAAATGTAAAGGATTGTTTTTCTGGAAACTCTGCAAGGTGCGCTTAGCGCATATCACAGTTGTATTTTATCTGAAAATCACCTAAAGCGCTGTTTCAATTTGGGGGAGTCTCCTGGGCAGGAAAGGGTGTCTACCAATACATATGTGGTACCGCTGTAACCGGGAGAAATTGGGTTTTCACACGCAATAAGATTTTATTTCACCCAAAAGTATTGAGAATACACAAAAAAAATGTCATATTGAAGCTCAGACTCTGCTTAAAAAAACAATATATAATTTTCCTGGAAAATCCCTGAAAATCCCTTAAAAAATCAAAGTTGAACATATGTAGCGCAAAATAGTGAAAAGTGGTCTGGCAACAAAGGGTGACAAAAACTCCAGGTAGGCTGGCACTTAATGGGTTAAACATGCCTGGGATACGCACACATCTATCCTAAGATAAAGAGAACATACAGTATACACATAAAGGCAGACTAGATGGAGAGTATGCTCTCCTTCTGACGTCAACTTCTATGTTTCTATGTCTTGAGTGTTTATAGTGATAATGCAGGCAAAGGTAATTGTTACACCATTGCGTCGGACTACATTTGTCACTGTCCTAAACTGCTTTCTGTTTTTAAGTTGAAGCAGAAATTGTCAAGATATTGGGGTTTACAGATTCAGCCAATGAAATTCTCTTTTTCATCCTATCCCCCAATCGGCTCAGCAGAGGGACAGGATTGCTGGTCCCTCCCTCCGCCTTCTCCTTCACCGCCAGATTCATCACATTGCTGTCAGCGCAGAGCCCACCTATTATGCTGATTATTATGCAGCATCACAGATCCAAGCCCCACGCCCACTTTTTTCAGGAGAAAAGTTATAGGTGAAATTGTAAACATTGATATCTTGGCCATTTTTTTCAATTTAAAAACAGAAAACAGTTTAGGACAGTGCCAAATGTAGCCCGACGCATTGGTGTAACAATTACCTTTGCCTGCTGTAGGACTAGCAGATGTGAAGAAAGTGTGGAGAATAGCTATAATATACAGTGTTTAAAGTGGAAGTCTTGAGCCGATTAAAGATTTTCCCTAACACTTAATGTGGACCAGTCGCCCCCGATTCTGGCCCTGGAGTCTAAATGACAGAGCAGGCTGACTAGATGGCCCTGCAGCATGATTATTCATCGTACCCCACTGTGTGAACCCCCCAGATCGCCCACAAGCCCTCTTATGTTTCCCTCATCCTTCTCCAAGATCACAAGCTGCCACCACATCCCCGACATCCCTGCAGTTGTGCACGCGTCCAGCCATTCAGATAGGCTAGGAGCACGCACTCCATAGGGGAGCCGGGAATGTGGGTGCTGGCACTCGCTATGTTGGTGCCCCCGGGGCAAGGCCCAATCACCAGGATAGTCAAAATCCTAGTGACTCACACCATACAGGTATTTCTAGAATACAAAAATACTATCGCTGCGCGGTACACTGGCACTGCTGATCTCTCCATAATTTAGCTGCTTACATAATCTAACTGTCCATTCACTTTAAATGTTGTACCTTTCAGTGCTTTTATTGGTTGCCAATAACAAGGACAGTCCACATGTCTGGGAAGATGCTTATTCATCCTTTTTCCTAAAGATATTTCACTAGTCATCTAACTTTGTTTTACAAATCAGATTAACAAAAGTTAAGACAATGGCTTTGGCACTGGAGGCGAGCTCACCCCAGATCAAGTGTGCTCTTTGCCGGACCAATGCTGGAATACCACCTATTTTAAGTTGAATGGTGTCACCAGCTGCACCCATCATCATGTGCATGGAATAAGGGGTACTAAATTCTCTAATCATTTCTCTGGAAATTGCATATATAGTATGTGGATGACACTTGAATTACAATGAGTGGCAATCTTTCATTGTAAACATAGCGGCTACACAAAGACAACATACTGCCTTTCCTAGACTCCTTTGAGGGAGTCAGAGTGCCAGGAGCAACCCTGGAAGAACACCTGGAACTCGTCGATGGGCACAGGGCTCTTATACGCCACTAGTGCCCACAAGAGGGTGTAATTGAGCAGGGGTGCAGAAGAACCTGTGTCCATTGTGATGGACCCCTTGCACTTCTGAAAGAACACTGGACCTGGCCCATGGGGCTGATAGGTTGCCATGGCCGGGGGATGGATGTTCAGTCTCCAGGTTTTGGGCTACCCACCCCTATGTCTGGTGTCAAGGGAAGGGAAGGGAGAAAAAAAAGTAAATAATAAAAAGGGGACATACAATTCGACCTGCATATTGCTGCTATTCAGTCATAGCTGAACCAAATGGAATAGGCAAAACTATGGTAACACAGATTTGAATCTAAAGTTCATTACTCTGAAAACCAAAGTGGACAGAAGACCAGCTCATATTGACCTATAACTATCTTCACTATCCTTTTAATCAGTTGTTGCAAACCTTTTTACTTTGGAAGCCACATTAAGCTCTGAAAGATAGTTGCAAGACACATTTAGAAATTGGTGACTGTTATGGCCGTTTAAAGTTACCATGCACAAACTGTAACTAGTGACGAGCTTTGAATTTAAATCTTGGTTTAATTTAACCAGAAAATTGCATGTTCGGATATCCTCGACCAGATCTGAATAGCAACAATATATGGGTCAAACTACTGGTCCTTTTTTTTTATCTGTATCCCCCATCCCCTTGTGACTCAGAGGCCTCTGGTCACTGGAGGCATACTAGCCCCTCTTGCCTTGCCTGATCCATGCGCTTTCAGGGAAATTGCCTTTAATGCTAGCGGAATGAACAGAAGCCAGAAGGTACACAAAATTGATTTTTGTTTCTTATTAGAACAAACACAGATAACACACATAACAACATAGTCCATTTGACCAGGAAGGTAGCAAAATGTGCTTTGGTGGTTAAAAATGCAGGGAACTGTACCCATTCTTGATCAACTTTAGACCACAGCTTTCATGGAATTGCTGAAGCAGCATGTCTGCATGCTTGATCTGTAACTATAGTGCTTGCTCCAGAAAAATCTCCCCAAAAAGCTTGAACGCAACTAAATTGCATTTTAACAGTTCAGTTTAGATCTTGTAGATATGTAGTATTTTGGTTGGCAAAAGATAAATCGCTTATATTAAGCTGGCTATAATTGGCCTAAATTGACCACTACTTGGAACAGAGGGCGATGCAACACATGGGATATCGCAGTTTGTATCCTGTTGGATTAAGTTCAATTTTAATGTAGAAACATCATCAAATACTCTCTGGTAATGGTGATGAATTTACAAAATTGCATTGCTCCAGAGATTCCTGTATGCTGTGTTCCTCCAATTATGTGAAAAGAAATCCATCTTACATATGTGTCTACATGGCAGTGGTCATCTTGTTACTCCTTTGGCCTCCTACTTCTTGATACAAGAGTTAACTGCTGTTATTTGAAGGGAGGGCCCCCAACTATTCTTAGATACAATTTGAAGAAATAACTGCAGTCCACCTATTTTAACTTCCACAGTATCATGTATAGCACAGTATTCCTTTATAGAAAATGATTAGTCATTTGTTCCCATTAATTGTAAATGGTTCCTCAATGTTATAGCCAGAATTATTAATATAAATATTGCTGTGAAAACATTATAAACTTCAGTCAATGTATTTATTTAATTAGCACTTTACAACTAATTTAGAAGTACTTTCTGTCAACCTGCAGCTGTAGGGAATGGTTAAATGTACAATTTATATCATATTTAGCAGTAACTAAGTTTTTATTTGTATTTTTTTGTTGTTTTTCTTTCTTAAACTGACCTCTATAGACCGGGCCGGCCTTAGGTTGAAAGGCGCTTTGTGCAAGACTGCAGGATGGTGCCCCCCAGCCCCTCAAAACAGTCTGTCTGGGAGCCTTCCAGGCTTCATTCAACCCGCTCCCCAGCTAAAAAGAGGGAACACGCAGACTTACCAGGCTAGGCAAAGCAGGCAGTGTTCCCTACGCCTAAAAGACTCCATGGCCAGACAAATCCCCTTACTGGGGATCTAGATCTGGGATGCCCCAGTGTATAAAATCCCCTGGTTCACCTGTTATACTTCGATAAACCAATACAGTCCTTCCCATGGTGCATGCGTGGTTCAAGACAGCATCCCCAACATCCCTCCAGCTGAAATGCAGTCCTGTGCCAGGCCTGTCTGAAGATTGGACAAGAGCCCATGCATGCACCGTGGGATCGCCAGTGAGGTGACCATACTAGATGGACCAGAGGTCTCACACACAAGGGGCTTCTCAAAGGGGTTTTTGGATCTCATCCAATTAGAATTCACTTCCATAAATATTCATGCCTGACCATGAGTTTTGAATGGAAAGGTTGCTGGGCCACGTTCCCCTGCTGTGCACAGCTACCGACAGCCATTCAGATATGCTGACTGCAGGTGCACACATCATTTAAATGAGCGCCAGATATGACACTGGATGCACTGTGGGATCAATTCTGAGGTGAGTATATAAGCGGCCCCCAAGATTCCACACAGTGAGGCATCCCAATTTAGGATACACTTGGGCAAGATGTAGCATGGTTGTGAAGTCTTTAGACTCTACTAGAGCCGTTTTACCAAGGGTTTTGGACCACTTTACAAATAATGCTGCTGTTTACAATCCTGCAGTTTTGTACCTATCTGGTCCAGTTATGTTCTCTAAAAGATGGGGGACTGGAAATTGCAGCACACACATTAAAGTGGAACAAAACCCAGCTGGGGCACCCTTGAAATCGAAAAGATTCCCTTTCTCTGGGGCATCCCAAATTGGTATGCCCGGTTGCCCCCCCCCCTCACCCCCCCGAGAACCGATATTCACTCACTTTTTCCCAGTCCTACCTTGCATGTGCAGGTTCTCATCCAATGAGAGCCGTTTGCCATGACTATGTCATTCAGCAAATGGCTCTGATTGTTTTCAGTGAGAAGCACAAGATGCTGCATCCTTGGGCAGTGCACGCGCTCCAGCCCCTGAGACAGGCTAAGGCGACTGCGTCGCTGGGGGTGAGGCCTCTTGTGCTCCCTATTGAAGTCAATGGGAGCCATTTGCTAAATGACACAGCAAACAGCTGTCATTGAACGAGAGTCTGCGCATGTGCGTTGGACAAAGGAAAGGTGAATAAATACTGGCTTTCTGGGCGGTTTCACACAGCGGGGAATCCCAATTCGGGACATCCAGAGACTTGTACAGTTTTTAACTGCAAAAAATGTGTTCTGCGCTTTCTGGTCCCCCTACACAGGGACCAGGCTAGATTATAGGGTATAAACAATTGTAGTGCAGGGGAAGGGGCTGAATGCTGTCATTAAATAGAATCTGGCCACAGGGGTCACCTATAATGAGGCCATGTGCGGCATCGATGCTCTGTTGTGAAGTGGAGCAGCATGTCCTGTGGGGGCGCCTTTCTATAGTTCGCCTCAGGCAGCAAATAGGCGCGGTTCACCCCTGTCTGGCCGGCACCTAGGTTTGCAGCATTGTCTCTTGTCTCTCTTCTGCATTGCCTCCTGCCCCCACAGGGGTCACCTATAATGAGGCCATGTGCGGCATCGATGCTCTGTTGTGAAGTGGAGCAGCATGTCCTGTGGGGGCGCCTTTCTATAGTTCGCCTCAGGCAGCAAATAGGCGCGGTTCACCCCTGTCTGGCCGGCACCTAGGTTTGCAGCATTGTCTCTTGTCTCTCTTCTGCATTGCCTCCTGCCCCCACAGGGGTCACCTATAATGAGGCCATGTGCGGCATCGACGCTCTGTTGTGAAGTGGAGCAGCATGTCCTGTGGGGGCGCCTTTCTATAGTTCGCCTCAGGCAGCAAATAGGCGCGGTTCACCCCTGTCTGGCCGGCACCTAGGTTTGCAGCATTGTTTCTTGTCTCTTTTCTGCATTGCCTCCTGCTCAATACACATGTAGTCCCAATGCTGTCGCTACAAGGAGAGCAAGAAGCTTCTTTAACTTTCCCAGCAGCGGAATTCAAATGCTGCAAATATACCATTTTGGTGAATTAGTGAAAACAAATGAGCAATAGGCCCTTGCCCCCTACTGGAGGCGTGTGAAGCAAGAAATCTGTGCAAGCACCTCGTTCGGCGTGACTATAAGCCCCCTAGGGTAGAAAAATGATTCAAAAAAAGCAAATTGGTTGGCCTGGTCAGATGTGGCAATTGCTGCATTTGTAAATATGTTAAACCAAACAAGACCTTCAGTGGACCACGATCTGGGTGTGAATTCATTATTAAAGACTTTATGAATTGTAATACTACCAGGATGGTGTATGTTCTCACCTCTCCCTGCACCATCAAATATGTTGGTAAGACAAAACGAGAGCTAAATTTATGGGTGAGTGAGCACGTCCGCGATATTGCAAGTGGGAACTGCCACACCCCAGTAGCAGAACATTTTGCTCTGCACTATGAAAGGGGTTAAAAGCCTTTGCTGTTTGTAGATTGAGGTTGTCCCCCATCTGGGTGATTTTGGTAAGATACTAATGCAGAAGGCGTTCCGTTGGATTATCATGCTATGGACATTGGTCCCTAAAGGACTAAACAGTGAGTCCAGTCTCACAGCCTTTCTATAGTCTAGATCAGGGGTACTCAACTACTTTCAGTGGAGGTCCACTTACCAGGGTCTGCCGTGGGATGAAGGTCCGGGGGGGGGGGTGTAAGTAAGAGTGCATGTCACGGGCTGTTAGAAGGGTTAGGGGGGGGTGCAGATCAGCTGCTGGGGGGGTAGGTGAGGGTCAGTGGATGTGTAGAAGGGTTAGGTGAGGGGTGCGAGAAGCAGGAAGTCAATGAGAGGTGGATGGGGGACAGGAAAGCTCATTGCTCAGGTCTCCCTTTCCAGCATGTTGTTAGCTGAAGAGCTTGCACTCTACACAGAAGGGCGAGAAGCAGGAAGTAAATGACAGGTGGGTGGGGGGACAGGAAAGCTCATTGCTCAGGTTGGCTGAGGAGCTTGCACTCTACACATGAAGTAAATGGGGGACAGGAATCTCACCTCCTTGCACTTTCTCGGCCACTGGCCCGGTTCTCCAGCAGCTCGATGAACTGGTCCCGGGTAATGGCCTCCTCGCCCCGGGCCAGCCGCTCCTCCAGCCAGCGCAGCAGTGTGCTCTGATGCCGGGACACCACTGACTCCGGGGCCGCCACCTCCCTCAGGCAGGCCACCTCTTCCCAGAGTCAGGCATGTTCTAGCAGCACCGGCGGTGGGGGCGGCAGCAGTGCGTGTGGACATGACGGGCCTCCAGGTGTGTGCAGCGGGCTCTGCTTGCCGCCCGAAGCCTCCGCCAGCTCCGCGCTCTCAGCTCCTTCCTCCTCCCACGCCTCTTCGTCTCCACTCCTCCCCCCCCCCCCCCGCCTACGAGGCCCGAGCCGCTTCCACCTTCCCCGGCCTGGCCACGCCCATGTGCCCGCCCCCAGCTCTGACAGCCCCGGCCGGCAATTGTCACCGGCACCGCCGGATCCCGGGCTGCCCGCCCGCCCCTGGCTCCAGGGACACTACACCAGCCCTGGGCAGCGGTCCGGGCAAATGGCGTCTGCGGTCCGGATTCGGACTGCGGTCCGCCATTTGAGTACCCCTGGTCTAGATACATTCTCATTGGTGGCTATACCCCAACCTGTGTGAAAGTGCATGAATGTGTTTACTTAATGTAATAGAATGTCTTTGGATGAATACCCAGTTTAGCCCTCCCCCCCCCCCCGGCTCACAATGAAGCAGCGGAAAAATGAATTATGTATTTTATAGTCGGGCTGGAAAATTATTTTGAGTGCAAACTAATGACCTCCTCACAGGAATGAGGTTACTGCAGAAGAGATTGTTTCAATGCTCAGTTTGAGCTCTGTGCTTTGGCCACTGGGGTGCACTGTTACATTGAATCCACTCCCTTGCCTATATAGATCTTCAGTCACAATATAACCCCCATGCCCTGCCACCCTACCCTAAGGCAGGACGGGGGGTTACAAAGAAAATAAAACCGTCATTTATCCAGAGTCCTGCAGCTCTCCTCCAGCTTTCTGGATACTTGGGAGTAAAACACAGCCGCATCCCCTGGCTCTGTGTGCGTTCCCACCTGCTCATTCATGTGACCGGACGGCAGGAGTGCACCCAGGGGATGTCGCTTCCTATCTTTTCCTGCAGCAGCCATGGGGAATGGCGGGGCCCCTGGATAAGGTAAAGGTTTTTTTTACTTTGTAACTTCCCCCATCCTGCCTCAGTGCCAGTGGACCACACTGGGGGTGCCCTCCAATATAAGCCAGAGAAGGTCGTCAAAAGCATCTTGGCCTGCATCGCCCGCCACAATTTTGCCTTGACAGAGAGAGTGGCAGCATATATGGAGGAGGCAACCCCTGCTTCTGCTCCTGAGATTCCAGGTCAGTTTTATTCAGGAACCCAGAGCCGTTCTTCCCAAAGCATTCACCAGCATATGGTGGACTCCTCTTTCTCATAATTTGTTGTTATTCTGTGCCCTTATGTTATTTTCTAATTTGTCTATATCTTTGGAAGTTCTGGGTGTTATTAAAAAACATCCAAACCAAGTTCATGTTTTTTGTAATTTATTATAGAGAATTAAGTGTTAAGGATAAACAGTTGTTTAGTTATGGCACAACTCTGGAAGCAGGTAAACATGGCGTAGAAATATTTCAAAAAGTTTGTGGACCCCCCCACACCTCAAAATCCAGTATGGCCTGTTAGTCCTAAGCTCCAGCCTGTCCAGCCTTTGTGTAGCAACCTGGTTGCCCTCCACAATAGCCCCAACCAGCGACTCCATTTGTTGGTGGTGATGATGCTGCTTCACAACCACTGCAGCCAGGTCTTCATGGAGCAAATTGGCGGTCCGTCGCACCACTTTAAAAGATCTCTTGCCATTTTGCCGAAAAGAGGCTCTGTTGGCCCACCGGTTTGCCTCCATGATTTGGCACTGCTTCACCAGAGACAGGTGCCGTCTGACTGCAGGGTGGGGCTGACTTCCTCCTGGGGGCTCTTGGGAGCTGTTGAGACTGCTGCTGGCAGAAGGAAGATATTGATGCAGGGAGTAGAGTTGATGCCCAATGTCCCTTGTGCCAGCAGCTGGTGGAGGTGTACAGATGAATTTGGAGTCTCCAACAGATTTTCAAACTACCCTTCCTCCAACTCATTAAGTTCTGCTATGAGAGGTGTCGACTGTGAGGAGAAAGCCCAGCATTAGTGTTTGTTTGGCTCAATGTTACCACACAACCTACATGGCCTAAATATTTTTTAAAGTGGACCAACACCCAGGATTTTGACTATCCTGGGTTTTGGTCCACTTCGGGGTGCCCCGCTGTGTGAAACCCCCCAGAAACCCCAAAAAACTCACCTCTCAACGCTCCCACGTGAACGCCGCAGCCAATCCCCGCCAACGTCCAGGCGGGGATCAGGAACGTCCAACCCGCTTCCGCCGCCGCCGCGTCCCGCGCGTCACTCTCGGCGCGCGCGCGCCCCCGCCGGCCATTCACAGAGGGCCGGCGCGGGCGCGCGCACATCTGGAGGGGCGCGCGGGAGGCGGCGGCGGCGGAAGCGGCGGCGGATCAGGTAAGATGTTTTTGGGGTTTCTGGGGGGTTTCACCCAGCGGGACATCCCGATCTCGGATGTCCCGCGGGGTGGGAGGTGATCGGCCCGGGAATCTTATAGATTTCCGGGCCGATCACCCCTGGGTGTTAGTCCACTTTAAGGGGCACACCATCTTCCTCCACACTGCTCCTTGGCCTTTTCTAACTAAGCACATTTTCCTCATCACTGTCTGTACTCCACTCCCTGGGTGGGTGGCTGGCTGCTAGTGGCTTGGTGGTAGGCAAGCCAGAGGGAGCAGCTGTGGCTGCAGGTGGCAGGTCTTGCAGCTGAGGTGCTGCTGGCTGGGGGGTTGCTGCAAAGTCAAGGTAAATGTACTTTTAGTTTACACTTTACAGTATCTGTTCCCCTTCAAAATCACAAGAGCTACATACAGTAATGTGGGGCCCTTAAAATATGCTGCCACCATGTTAGATATTACATTTATAGATATACAGATTACCTTTTGTAGGCCAACATGTGTGTCCCAGACAAGCCCTCAAAGTTGGGAGTTCATGTTGGTGGGTTTAGTGTTTGGTCAACTCCCCCCCCCCCCCCATTCCAAGCTACAGTTGGCAACCAAGTCTTACCATTGGTGGGCACATGCCGCCTATCGGTGCCTGACACACCCTGGTAGGTGTTGGGGTGGAGCATCCCTGCCACCTGCTCCTCAGCATAGGTAAATTGCAGAGACTTGGGGAGGGCCCCACCAGTTTTCAACCTAGATTCAAACAAAGGAAAGTTTGGCTTTAGAGAGTTGGCCAATGTTTTAGGCACAGACATCCCTCTGGATGTTCAGCACTTACCCCTCAGCCCATCTGGTGCTGAGTTTGCACCGAACCACCACCTTCAGGTTGTTCCACGTTTTCTTGGCCTGGGCACCATCCTTGGGTTCTGGTCCCGCCTCCATCATGTTGTGGGTAATCTCCACCCATAACTTCTCCTGCAACCCTTTGGGGGTTGAGTGGAACCCAGCCAGCCGATCAAAATTTTGGCAACGCCAGCTGGGCATCATTGAATCTGCCACTTCTTAGTTTGCACCCAGGGTGGGTGGCCAATGCTGTGGTCTGCTGGGTGTTGGCTTGGCTGACAGGGGAGCCACTATGCCCACTCCCATGCCTGGAATGGATAGATTCCAGGCTACTGCCCAGGGAAAGAGCAGGCCTGGATGCAGCAGCGCTACTCAGCAATTGGCCCTGCCATTTCCTCCTTAGGGGGGCTCTTCTGTGGACTCAGATGGGCCTGCACTGGGGTCAGCACAGGGCTTCCGGTGTCCCAAAAGTTGGTTGGTCCGTGGTGGGATGAATGGCGGGGCCTGGGGCTGCGGTACCTGGGGTGCTGCATGTTGCTCGGCCATGCCTGTGTTGGGCCTCTGGTCCTGCCTTGTCACCTATAGTGTGGCATAGTGAGTTCCTAAGTTAGCACTGGCCTGAAAGTCTGAGGCTCATCTGTGTTTTTTTAGACATAAGTGGGTGGTGAATTGGATATCAATTGAGTTTATTTAATAGGCCAGCACAGGAATCGGCAGCCTATAGGCTACATGTGCATATGGGCGCAAACGGGATTTGCATCAGCGCAGGGGTGCGTCACCCATTCGACATCCAGAGGAGCAACATGACACATGAGCAGGGGAAGAAGTTAAGTATGTAGAAGGACATGCAGACTACATGGGATGCCCCAGATGCCAGCAGGGGGAGAAGGTAAGTATGTAGAAGGACATGCAGACTACATGGGATCCCCTAGATCCCAGCAGGGGGGAGAAGATAAGTATATAGGACAGGCAGACTACATCAGATACCCTAGATACCAGCAAGGGGAAGAGTAAGTATATAGAAGGACATGCAGACTACATTGAATGCCCTAGATTGCAGCAGGGGGGAGAAGGTAAGTATGTAGGACAAGCAGACTACATTGGATACCCTAGATGCCAGCAGGGGGGGGGACAAGGTAAGTATGTAGAAGGACAGGCAGACCACATGAGTTGACCTAGATGCCAGCAGGGGGAGAGGGTATGTAGGACATGCAGACTACATGGGATGTCCTAGATGCCAGCAAGGGTGAGAAGGTGAGTATGTAGTAGGACAGACAGACTACATGGGATGTCCTAGATGCCAGCAAGGGTGAGAAGGTGAGTATGTAGTAGGACAGACAGACTACATGGGATGTCCTAGATGCCAGCAAGGGTGAGAAGGTGAGTATGTAGTAGGACAGACAGACTACATGGGATGTCCTAGATGCCAGCATGGGTGAGAAGGTAAGTATGTAGAAGAACTGGCAGACTACATGGGACGCCCTAGATGCCAGCAGGGGACAGAAGGTAAGTATGTAGAAGGCCATGCAGACTACATGGGTACACTGGCAGGGTACAGCAGGAAAAAAGCGAGAACAATGAACTCCACAGCAGCAGTAAATGCTCGGCTTCCTGAGACAAGTTTAACAGCAAATACAGTCAATGCTCGACTAAACCGTATGTGTATGCAAAGCAAATACGGACGCTTACGCATTAATTAACTCTTCTCAGAAGGAGGCTGTGAATCATATGAGCATTCACAATATCATGGTTTCCGAGTACAGCTCCCCAAAAAAAAAGAAAAGAATTCACAGGAAGGCTCTGAATCGGGCCTGTGTTTATATATCTGCCATGTACGCCAGTGGTGTTTTGGAGACTTCCTGACTCGCTTGGCTTGCTAATCAACTCATTGGCAAAGGCAGAGATGATGGGTTTAACCCCTTCTGCATTAATTCATCCTCTTCAGATGGGAGGGATACGAATCTTGTGTTCCAGTAGCCAAATGTTTATTGGCAGCGTTCTCACCTGGGGAGGTCATTACTGCTGCTAGATTTAGGCAAAGCTGCTGATTAGCTCACCTGTTGTAGTGGAAAAATGATGGGACTTGTAGTCAGTAGCTTTCACTCAAGGCCAAGAAAGCCACGCACTTTAGCAACACAGAGCTACAGGAATATAAGTAACTTGGAAACTGCATGCTGATAAGGAAATCACAGGTATGGGGGCACAATCCTAATACACACACACACACACACATGGAACGAGGACTACTGCAGAAGGACATGAACCTGATGCAAGTACAGACCAGGAACAGTCACAGGGCCTGTAATATGGCATGCCCCTGCTGTCTTAGAAAGAGAAAGCCTATAGAGGTAAGTGACTGCTACTCCTCCTCCGCATTCATTTAATAGAGGTTTGCACAGTTACATCGGCAGAGCTGATTGTTCTGTCCACCACTTTGCTATTAGCAGATCTTGAGCAGGAGCCAGCAGGTAAGTGTACTTTTCCTGTTCTCAAAGATTAATAAGACCGCAAGCAGCTCACCTGAAGTCTGTTCCATGGGCCTCTCCTCCATTTCCGTCACTGTAGATGCTGTAGTAGGGCCCCAAAATGTGCCCTACTTTTCCTTCCCATTTCACCAGGACTATGCAAAAAAAAAAAAGTGGTATAACAGCCACCCTGTCCCTTAGGGCTCTCTACACAAGTAAGCATGGCAAGTCACAGACCACAGCAGAGAGTGCACATTACTTTTAAAGCTGCATCATGGCATGGCCTTCCCAGCTTTACACAGAATACATAAGGTATTTTCTTCTAATTATAGATTTTAAGATGCTTTTAAATGGTTCATTTTACACTTTTGCTACAGGAGATGGGGTGGGAATAGAGCGTGTCCCAAAAGAGGCTTTAGATTAAAAAGAGAGAAACATTGTCCAAGGGTTAAAGCAGACCAAAACCCCTTTTTGCCCCCCCCCCTCCCCCCTCTACCCTGAGTACCTGAAGGTGATGCCTCTTTCTCATAGGTTTCTGATTTTTTAATAATGGGGCTAACCCAACCCAGCTGGCAAAGGGGTAACTATAGTGGGGCCCAGAAAATCAAGGGGCCCCATCAATGTTGCTCCTGCTCCTTATTTATCATATGTGTCCTCACTTGACATTATTTAGAGAAAGGAGACACTATTTTTTCTGCATTTTCAGTCTAGTCTAGCTGCATACAACTGAGTTGAAGTGGACCAAAATCCAGGATTTTGACTATATTGGGTTTTGGGTCACCCCTCAAACTCTCCTCTTCTCGGTCCTACAATACATGCGCGGCCGATCGTCCAATCGGCGCAATTGGATAAGCTCGAGCTCCTTTATCCAGAAGCTTGTCTAATACGAGTGGATCCGAGCGCACCGGCGGTTGCATCCCCCGCTACTCTGGCCACCGGCCCCTGCCCGGCTAAAGGGATAGCGGGGATGCAGCCGCTGCTCGCACATGCGCTGTTTGCCCGATAACGAAGGTGAGTTTTCAGGCTATTGAGGTGCCCCGGGGGAGCAGTTTTGGTCCTCTTTAAAAGACAAAAAAAGTTTACTGTATGAGCCTTTACAGGACTCCATTTAATATTCGCACCAGGCCCCCGTCACATTTAGTTACGCCACTGCACACATAGGAATGTGTACTCCAAATGTAACCCATCTGTGCACCAGTGAACCACACTAGTGACATGGCAGCCCACATATGTGACCCATGTGTTTTATCTGTGGCCTGCTGCAGTCCGGGATGGGCTTATTTAACAGGGTCTTTAGCTATTTATCTACCCAACATAATGTAAATCACTTGTTAGACCCTTGTCCAGAATATTTAAACTAATCTGCAATCCTACCAAATATGTTTGAAGGAACCCACACTTTTGCACCCCATAAAGCATACTGAGGGATAAGATTCTCACTGCTACGATGAGCTACCTGTATTCTCTGCAATGATATTTACCATCTAGTGAGGAGCTTCACATCTGTTTCTATGAAGGAGATGTGTCTTTTTTATTTTATATACATATTAATGCTTTTTTATGCAATCTGATCTTTGGGCAGGTCCTACTCTAGGACCTATAGTGCTGTAGCTAGTGCCCCGTCTCTCCCAGTGGGGAGCCTTGGACTGTAGGGCATCTGGGCTAAGATTTAAATCCTGCTTGTCTATACACACACAGTATGAATGAGGCCATTAGCATCCAAATCAGAGGTGCAACACCCAGGCTCCTCACTCCTCATTTCAATGGAAATGCTCTTTCAGTATTATTCTGACCTCCAGCAACATGCATCCTTTATTCTTTGAATCTGCAACCAGACACCTGCAAACAGTGATGAACTGAGACCAAAATGTAACTTGTGGTTACAGTGGGGCTGGGTACAGGGGAATGAGAGGTACTAAGGAGGCAGGGATTGAATGTGGGTGTTACAAACAGCAGCCCAATTGGCCTCCAAAGCAGTGCAGCCCACTGGGCATTGTCCCGGGTCTTCCTATGGCCAGTCTGCCCCTGCCTGAAACCCATATCATAGCACTTACGCTGTCGGATACCCAAACCAAAATACAGGTTATAAACAAGAGTGTATATTAAATGTTCATTATCACTAATAGGAGGGGGCAGGACGGGGATATGTCATTTTTAACAAAGGGTCTGGAGTGACTCTTTAAAGCAGAACAAAACCTGGAAGTTTTACTTTGTTCCTTGCCCGTGTGAAACCCACCAGTTCGCTCATAAAAAGTCAACTTGCCACCCTCCAGCACTGCATGCTCTCATTGACATGAAGGCAGAGAGTGTGCTGACACATCCCCCGCCATGCGCACGCCTTTCAGGCTGGGGCGGGAACATTTGCAGGACGCCGGGATGCAGGGGATGTGGCAGCACCCGCTCCCTATTGTAAATAATGAGAGCTGTCTGCAGAACGTAGTCACAGCAGGCAGCTCTCATTGGAGGACAGCCTGCACATGCACAATTGGAGTGTGGCATGGTTAGTTTTTATGGGCAAACTTCACACAAATCAGGATGCCCTGGAGAAAAGCCAGCGCCAGCCCTGGAATCTTTTAGATCCAGTCCAGCAATCAACTTCAGGCTGGTTTTACACCTGCCGGGCACTTGCACTTTTGGACAAGCGCCCCGCAACCGCTAGTGTCAGCATATGGAGCGCATTAGCGTTTGCGCTCTCCACTTACACAGAGTGGAATTGCAAGCGCTGCGCCCTTCAGACATTGCTGGCAAGGCTTTTGTGGGGCGATGTGATTGCTCTGCAAACGCCCAAAGCATATGTGAAAGCGCTATGGGCAGCTTTTCACAGGCAACTGCTGGGCGCTCAACCGAAAGAATGAACACCCCGCAACCGCTTTGTTGTGAAACCAGCCTCGGGGTACAAAGGTGTTTTACAGTATATCAAAGACCTTCAGCAAAGGGTGACAGATATATTGTAAAAATATAAACATCATAGCAGCAACTAAAGCAATACAATGCAGCACTTTCAGCAGAGTGGTTGATAAACTGTAGGGCATGGAAAAATCAAAGTGATATGTAAGTGTAAATATCCAAATTAACATTTCTCAAGCCTTAAAGGGATTGACCTCCCAAGTAAAAAAACAAAATGATACCTTTTGCCCCCCCAGCTGAGCGCACCTACTTCAGCAACTCAGCCAATCGCCGGTTCATATCTTGTGTTGGCTATGTCACATTTCCATTAACCAGCACTTCTGCAGTTGACTCGCACCCCTCCGCTATCTGTCACAGGGGCACTGCCACACCCATTCACTACAATGAAGTGGATCATATGCATCTCATTCACTATAATCAGTACTCATATGCATCCCTTCCCAGGGCAATTGCTGCACAAAAAAATTAATTAACCTTTTTCTAACTCCTGCTGTGGTAAATTTGAAAACAAAAGGAGGAGGAAGCTCCAAAATGGCCGCTACCGCTAGAAAATTGTTGAGGTGGTGTTTCAGCTTTGAGTGGATGCAGGAGCAAATGTAAGTGCTGACAATGCTTCAGTATCATGCATGCAGATGGGGAAAATGAGTTTTGGGGAGTTTTCTTTTCCAACTGTGCCAGGCTGTTGGTCTGAGGGACTTGGGCCAAGCCGGGTTGATGCACATCCATTGCCTGTTGCATGTACTCAAATTGCTCCAAGCTTCTTGGCCAATTATGCAGAAAGTGTGTGCCGTGTGGGTGGACTTTTGGCGATCACACCCTGCTGCTGCTCGCCTATCTGCACTGCAGAGGAACTTTCCCACTCACCCTCTCATAGGTGATTTGCCAACCAGGTGGACTATACATATGCTTGAAAGGGTGTGTGAGTAGCAGCAGGCAATAGTGGAGTTCCAGCTACAGAATGCCCAGGTGAGTCGACATGTAGACCAACAATACTTCACCACCAATGTGTGCATAGATTCCAACTTTTCAGGGTGGAAAAGAGGGACACTTGTTAAATTAATCCACACCCCCTCATTGGTTGATGGATAGGAGGTAGGGTGTAACAGTTACAACAATAGAAACACTTTGTTTTGAATAGGCAAATGAATCATTTATTGATGTAGATCTACATGCTACACCTCAAAGAGGGACAAATGAGGACATCAGGGGCAGGGGGACATGGACTCAAAAGAGTGACAGTCCCTCCAAATTAGGGACACTTGGGATGTATGAATGTGTGGGCCTCCATCAGGGACATTGGTGCCTTGCTGCAGTGCTTTCAGTACGCCACCAATATTGTGAGCACTGATGATGCGGTTATCCATCCTCATTCTTTTGTTGGTCTGTCCACTTTAATGCACGCCATACAGCTCTGTTCTCCTGGCAGTTGTCATGCATGCCTCCACACCAGCCTATCTGGATGCCTGGGAAATGGATGATGCCTCAGCTGCAAGATGCCAACACAGACCACATCATGGCACTGGCAGTGACCCAGGGGTTGTTTCACACAGCAGGGTAAATGCCCCATATGCAGAGAACCAGCTGGCCTTGGAATCGTTTAGACTCCAGGGACAGCTTCAGATGGCTTTGGTCCAATTTAAAGTATTTTCAGACTTCTGATCCACTTTAACGTTGTGTATTCAGTTCAGCATGATTTAATGAAAAGCCCAAACCCTTAAAGTGGACCAACACCCAGCCCGATCGGCCCAGGAATCTATAAGACTTCCCGGCCGATCCAATCCCTCCCCGGGGGGCATCCAAAATCGTGATGCCGCGCTGTGTGAAACCCCCCAGGACGCCTGCTACACTTACCTGAAATCTGGTCCAAAGGCGCATACACGGGCCGCGGGCGCATCTCGCGCTTCACAAATGGCCCGCATGGGCGCGCTCCGTTAGAGGGAAGCACGAGATGCGGCCGCCAGTGTGCTCAGAGTCGCTGAGGTTTGACGCGCATACCTCTGTGGCTCCGAGCACGCTGATTGGATGAGCGGCTGCGCATGCGCCGTAGGAGTGGGGTGAGGCGAGTTGAATCGGGCGATCTGGGGGGTTTCACATAGCGAAGTGGACCAAAACCCAGGATAGTCAAAATACTGGGTGTTGGTCAACTTTAAAAAACTATTCCCCAGCATCTAAAATTAATATATTTTACGGTTTTAGTCCCTTATTATTCTTTCCCCCACCGGGCTGCAACTCTTTTCAGCGCTCTAGGATACAGGAGCCGCCATCTTGACTCAGAAGCATCACACATACTGAGGGGTCAAAAGTGCAGGGGGTGGGTTATAGCTGTGCTTTGCACAGAGCAGAGGGCAGGAATAGGACAGCAATCCCACAATGCAGAGCGGCATAGTCAGAAGACACTTCCTGTTTGCAGGCTGCCTGATGCTCCATGAGCATCTTGGATGTTTAAAGTGGACCAACACCCAGGATTTTGACTATCCTGGGTTTTGGTCCACTTCGGCGGGGCACCCCGATCGGGGGTGCCCCGCTGTGTGAAACCCCCCAGAAACCCCAAAAAACTCACCTCTCAACGCTCCCACGTGAGCGCCGCAGCCAATCCCCGCCAACGTCCAGGCGGGGATCAGGAACGTCCAGGCCGCTTCCGCCGCCGCCTCCCGCGCGTCACTCTCGGCGCGCGCGCGCCCCCGCCGGCCATTCACAGAGGGCCGGCGCGGGCGCGCGCACGTCTGGAGGGGTGCGCGGGAGGCGGCGGCGGCGGAAGCAGCGGCGGATCAGGTAAGGTGTTTTTGGGGTTTCTGGGGGGTTTCACCCCGCGGGACATCCCGATCTCGGATGTCCCGCGGGGTGGGGGGTGATCGGCCCGGGAATCTTATAGATTTCCGGGCCGATCACCCCTGGGTGTTGGTCCACTTTAAAGGCTCATAACATGCAGTAGATGCAGGTAGGATGATTTTTAATGTGAGCAATCTGTATGTACAGGGTGTGGGAAACATATAACATAGGCTCTTATTCAGGGTGAAGGTCCGGTTTAATAATCCCATTAAGGCACATGCTATGTAATCTAAGATCCACGTGACTGTTTAGTAAATAGCCTCCAATACACGTTTTCAGCCGCTAACCTTCTAAATGTTATTAATTCCAAAGTGATTGTATAGTCCTTTCAGGACAATATAGTGTGAGGGCAGTACATAACACATCCAGCTTGCAGTCACACTGCGCCAGTGATTGCCCAGACATGGAAGCTGCCGCCATGATTGCGAATCAACTGCACAGATTCTCGAACATGGCGAGCTGTACAATTAATGGCGCCCCTCCCCCCACGTGCTCAGCGGCCAATCCTTTCTTCTCTATGCGATTTCCTCCCGCGCACGCGCATTAGCATCTCCATTCTTTCCGTCCGCTCTCAGACAAACGCGAGATTGTAACAATACATAGCTGCCTCGCCCACCTTCGTCACAGGTCATATGCTGTTGCCATTGGTCAATAAGAGAATGCTTCCCGTCGGCTGCTGAGTGGCGGGTTGTTCAGCCAATAGCCGCAAAGAAAGGTTGATAGGCCGGACGCGTGCACCAATAGCAGCTAGGCGAAGAATCGCGGGGCTTGTGGTGTGGTGGTAGCTGGTTTCCGTTCTTCAGAAGCGTTCTTTGGTGTGCGGGCGGTCGCGGTTCCGTGTGAGTTAGGCGGGCGCTGGGAAGATACATCGGGCGAGGTGAGTGGTGGTGGTAAGCGGGAGCTTTGCCTTATGGTGGGGGCTCCTCGTGTTCGGCGTCCATTGCCATGCCGGGACTCGGGCCTGCTGTTGTGATGGAGGCAACCTCGTTCACATTGGCGCCTTCCGCTTCCAGGTGGCGGCTTGCTGGCTGCATGATGGCGGGAGCCTAATAACCTGGCCGGTCATAGTTATCCATCCTCTATATCCGATGTGGTGCCGGGTGTGCCTGCTGCTTCAGGGTTTCCGGCTTAGCTGCTATCATAGGGGCTGTATCAGCATGAATAACACTGATCTCTATTTAAGTGGCCCCAAACTCCCTCTCCCTACAAGGATCTGCTTAAAGTGGACCAACACCCAGGATTTTGACTATCCTGGGTTTTGGTCCACTTCGGTGGGGCACCCCGATCGCGGTGTGAAACCCCCCAGAATGCCCGTAAACACTCACCTCCCCACGCTCCTACGCGGGCGCTTGTCCAATCAGAGAGCTCAGAGCCGCTGTGGTATGCACGTACAAGCGGCGTCCAACCACAGCGGCTCTGAGCGCTGGAGGCCGCGTCTCGCGCTTCCTTTTTACAGGGAGCGCGCCAGCTGTTCACAAACTGCCAGCGCAGGTGCGCGCCCTGCTAAAGGGAAGCGTGAGACGCGGCCAGTGCATGCGCTGCTGGTACGGGGTTAAGGTAAGGTTTGTGGGCGTCCTGGGGGGGTTTCAGCCCGCGGGACATCCCGATTTCGGATGCCCCGCGGGGAGGGATCTGATCGGCCCGGGAATCTTGGTCTTGGTCCACTTTAATGGGGCAGGTTGCTCTGTGTGAAATCCCAGGAAGCGCTGCATGCTTGCTCTCCTCCAATCAGCATTGATTGCTCTGCCAGACAGTCATTGCTGCATGTTTCCTCCTGGCCACCAGGCCATTCAGTCATTGGCGGGAGGGCACAAGACAGAAGTAATGCCAGAGAAGGCCTGCACACCACCAGGCGGTTTCCCAAATCTGTAGTCCTTTACCAGGATCTGGAGTCTTGGGCTTAGTGGGTGCACTTTAATGTGGACCAAAACCCATTCAGATGGCCTTGGAGTTTAAAAGACTTCAGGGCTGCTGGAATGTCTCTTCCGTGGAACCCCCTGAATCCACGGTAAAACCTGCGTGATCTGCGAGCCGAAGGCACGTGTGTAGATTGCGGCCACACTAGACTATAGCTTTTATCCAGATGTGTGCCATAGTTAGGCATCTGTGAATCGGTGGTGTGGGCATGACCCTGCTAGAGGCTAGCAGGGATAAAGTACACTTGGCTTCATTCGGCCCCTAGCAGATTCTTGGCCAAATGGAGCCTAATGCACTGATTGGCTGGTCGCCCGCACATACGTCATTTGAGTGTGCTTTCCTGGGGATCCAGTGGCGGTTTCACATAGTGGGCTACCCCAAATTAGGATTCCCTGGTATGAGGAACAATACCTAGGGGTAGTCAGAATACTGGGTTTTGCTCCACTTATGTCTGCAGGGCGACTGTGGGTAAGTTGGGAGGCTGGTGAGGATCCCAAAACTGGGCTTGCTTTTGGTCAGTCTATGGCACCGGAGGTCAACCCCCCAAAGGGCCTCCAACAGCCCAGGTTCTGCAGATCTTCACACGGATGAGCAGGTGGAGTAATTTGTCCTCAGAACTATATACCGGTACTTGGCTCTAATTCTATCACCTCTGCATCAGTGTAGAAATCTACAAAACCTGACCTGTTGGTGGCCCTTGAGGAGAAGGGTACAGCACCAATGGTCTAGGGCAGTGGCTCTCAAACTTTTTTTACGGCAAGTACCACCTAGCAACAGGTAGTTACAACCAACCCTATTGGACCCAATCTGGCACCAAGCATAATTAGGTCCTTTTCCAGGCAAAGGAAAATAAACTATGCTCCCTGTCTCTTCTGGTGCTGGAGAAAAAAATAACCATACTATGGTTTTAACCTGGGCCCCATGATGCATTCCAGCTGCTACTTACCAAGGGGTCATACTGTGGCTGTGCATGACGCTGTTACAGTAAATCGATCAGTACATATGTTCACCGTGATGGTCCCAGAAGCATTGTTGCATGCTCCTGATCTCCAGGCTGGAGACAGTATGAATATGTCTGACCAGTAAGCTGTTGCACAGAAAAAAAGGAGGCCTGGCATTCAAGTCTACATATTCAGTGCTACGTCACCCTGAAAGGATTTCACCACCTGGGCCAACCAAGGATGAAAAGTGACATGTAAGAATGAGGGGTGGGAGGAGAAAGCTTTTAGGGCTTGCAATAAGACTCCCCATTGATTTGTTGTGCCTTAGGCTTGTATTGGAGCAGCTGGCTTCATATCACGGATTTTAAACGTTCCTGTGGCACGAGATCAATTTTATCATAACCTTGCCCACTGAAACTGAGAGAATACAGTGCAAAACTTTATTTTTAGAGGTTGTTGGCTTTGGCTTCTGTCAAGCAGACAACATAGAATGGTTAAACTTACCCTGAGAAGATCTAAAGGGCCCAGTATGGCATTTCCCATTCTAGTGGGAGGGGTGTTTTTGTTACACCCCACAAGAGGTCCTCTTCTCCCAATACAATTCCCAGCTGTGACACCTTATTAAGAGGAACAAAACCCAGGATTTTAACTGTTATTTTTCCTCCTCCGTGGGGCGTCCCAATTTGAGGGGCCCCCTGTGTGTAAAAAGGCATAGTATTCTTACCTCCGTACATGTGCAGTCTCTCCTTCAGTCTGCTTTCTATGCCGTGCATATTGCAGCCAGAGATGCCACCGGAGATCTCCAGAAGGGTGAGTTTTTATGGTTTCATACATTGGAGCATCCCAAAATGCCCCAAAAAGAGGAAGGCCACTGGCCCTAGACTTAGACGCTAGGCTGGTGGTTGAAAACCTTAAACAGAAGCTTGTTACCACACAGACTCTATAACCAGTAAGCTTTGATTCCTATGCATGCCAAGAAATGAAGATGACAAAGAAACCCGGAACACGCTCTACATGTGTATGGCGAATGCTATGTATTAAAAGGCATAAACAGGAACACACCATCCTTTACAGCCAGGCTTGGGGCAATGTAAATTGTTTGCCATTTTAGTTTTGTTTTTGATATGTTAAATAGAGGGTGTGGGCCTATGGGGCAATGTGTAAAGAGCACCCAGGAAGGTCTGGTCATGTTATGCACATAACTGTGCACATAAATAATGCACTTAACATTTCACTGCATTTTGTTTTTAAGCTGAAAATGCAAAGCAACAGGGGATTTAAATCGGAACCAAACCATAATGCCCACAGAAGACCACAGCAATACCATCAGCAGCAACATCATCATCAACATCCGCATCAGGAATCGGAAGAGCCGGCCCCCACCAATGGGCAGGAGTCCAGCCCTAGTAAGTAATCTGTACTGTAGATTAGATGTTTGATTACCCATATTCCCCTTCTTTGGATTTCCACTAAAAATGTAAATGTGTTTTGTTTGCATAGATGAAGGGTTCACAATTGATTTGACAAACTTCCGGAAACCCGGTGAGAAGACGTTCACCCAGCGCAGTCGCCTCTTTGTGGGCAACTTGCCAAACGATATCACAGAAGATGAACTCCGTAAATTGTTTGAGAAATTTGGAAAGGCGGGCGAGATATTTATCCACAAGGATAAAGGTTTTGGCTTTATTCGGCTGGTAAGCAATGTTACTTCTTGTTCAGTTACTCTTTACCTGCTTTATTGATAACCTTGCGGCAAAAATCTAGCCTCTGAATTGTGTCTACAGCATGATTCTTTGCTAGCCTTTTTTAATAATTTAGCTGCCTTTTGTCATCACAGGAAGAAATCCATTGGGGGGTCATCAAAACTGGCAGGCCGTGACCAGTGCAATGTGTTTTTGTGAAACCATAGATTTAATTTTACCTACTATTTCGTTATGTTAGACAGGATGTGGGGCTAAATCTTTGGTGGCTTTACAGTAAGCAAACCTACTGTCACCTAGGTGTCTATATATTGTCACAGAAGGTGTGTGGAGTAATGACTGAATAAAATTGCAACTTTGCCGGGCGCATCCAGCATTTGTAATTCAGCTTTGTATTCCGATTTTTCCTGATGTCACACTGAAGCTACAGTAAAAATGTGCTACATAAAGCTTTATCTGATTCTTTTCCACAGGAAACCCGCACCCTGGCAGAGATTGCTAAGGCAGAGCTTGATAATCTTCCCCTGCGAGGAAAGCAGTTGCGAGTCCGTTTTGCATGTCATAGCGCCGCACTTTCTGTGAAAAACCTTCCGCCTTTTGTCTCCAATGAGCTATTAGAAGAGGCCTTCTATATATTTGGCCAGGTCGAGAGGGCTATTGTAATTGTGGATGATCGTGGAAGACCCACTGGCAAAGGGATTGTTGAATTTGCAACTAAACCTGCAGCACGGAAGGCTCTAGATCGCTGTGCTGATGGCTCTTACATTCTCACTGCGTGAGTACCTACTGCTAGTGCTCTATTGAAAGTTAGCTGCGGCATTGTGTAAATATTTTTGGTTATAGGTCTGTTTTATACTCAACCTAAAACCCAGGATAGTGAAAAACCTGAGTTTTGGTTCACTTTAAGTGAGTTGCATGTAGGGCATAGTAGGCAACCTACTGAAATCCATAGGATAACCTTGGCATGAGATTTTTGCCTATAAAATATTTAGGTCACAGCATTGTTTGATCTGGGGTCCCGATCTTTAAAGTGGACCAACACCCAGGATTTTGACTATCCTGGGTTTTGGTCCACTTCGGGGGGCACCCCGATTCACAAACGTCCGGCGCGCGCGCACATCTAGAGGGGCGCGCGGGAGGCGCCGGCTACCGCCGCCGATGAGGTAAGGTTGTTTTGGGGGGGTTTCACCTCGCGGGACATCCCGATCTCGGATGTTCCGCGGTGAGGGAGGTGATCGGCCCGGGAATCTTTGATTCCTGGGCCGATCACCCCTGGGTGTTGGTCCACTTTAATGGGAATTATATTTTTACACTGCCTGTTTAACCTTTTGAAATGTATATTAAAGTGGTGGCAAAGGTAATTGTTACACCATTGTATCGGGCTATGTTCGCGGTGTCCTAAACTGTTGTCTATTGAAGCAGAAATGGCTGAGATACTGGGTTTTGCAGATTCAGTCAATGACACTTTTTTCCTGTCCTCCAATCAGCTCAGCAGAGGGACAGGATTTGTGGTTGCCCCCAGATTCATCAGATTATGCATAATCACAGTTCCAGGGGCTATGCCCACTTTTTTCAGAAGATAAATCCATAAGCTAAACCTCTATCTTTGCCTTTTTTTTTTTTTTTCTTCAATTTAAAAATGGAACACAGTTTAGGACGGTGCCAAATGTAGCCTGACACAATGATGTAACGGCCTTAGCTAATGCAAGCAATTTAAATCTATCTGTTACACAGAGTCTGACACCAACTTTGTTCTTCCAGGTTTCCACGTCCTATAACTGTAGAGCCCATGGAACAGCTTGATAATGAAGAAGGGTTACCAGAGAAGTTGATACCTAAATCCCAAATCTTCCTCAAGTGAGTAACTAGTTAACACTTGGGTTTTTGGTTGCGTTTATAGTTCATATTCAGTTTCAGGCTTTGAGGACTGGTTTTACCCAGCCATTACTTCTGGATGCAGATCCTTTCTGTTCCTTATCAGTGTCTGCATTCTGCACACTGTCTGAATGTGTAGCTACCTCTACACCTGAATCTTCTGGTGGTCAGTCTTTATGCAAGTTTGTATTTGTGCTGGCGAAGGGTGCCACAGAGATTATTTAATGAAGCTGTATTTAATTTCCCCATCCAAAGACAGTTTGAGCATCAGTGCTTTCCTCTCAATCTTGCTGCTCCACGAGGCTTCCTTTGGGGCATCCGGATGTGGTTTGCCCTACCAGCAGCTACCTAATTCAAAACGTATTGGACACATGGGCCTTGATTCAGTAAGAGTTGAGAAAGGTAGTAAATTCATATTGGGTGGTAAAAGCATGGAAGTATCACTGTTCCTGAAGACAATGACATGACACTTTTTACTACAGAGCAAAGGCGTAAAAATTCTTACTTTGCTTAGGAGTAAAATGTGGCATTGACTTTCATTTCCTTCCTAGCTGGGTATTCAGCAACAATGAAATTCTCGTGTGCTGAAATCCAGCAACACTCCTGTCCAATCTTGTGGTGTTCAGTTAACTTTATTCTTGGGGGCCTGAAATTTTTTTTTTTCTCTCCTGAGCTATGGTTCTTGCCCCAGGGGAATCCAAATTATATGAAACCCCTAGTTTGCCCCAAAGACTCACCATTCCCCAGTCCCATGCCCCATGTCCGGGCTTATCCAGTCAATGCTGTGCATATTAATGCATGAGATGGCCCTGCTTAGACAAAGCTCTGGCATAAGAGTGACCACATCCCCAGTCTCCCTGCGGTGTGTGGCTTGCTCCCATGCCCTGCCTATTTGAATGGCTGGGTGTAGGGGTGCACCTTAGCTGCAGGAAGTCTGGGGAATGCATGAGGCAAGCATGGTGTGGGAGCCCCACAGTGAAAAAAGTGCTATACTGGTACTTGCAATTTTACATTTACCAGTTCAATATTCTAAGCATACAGCACGTCCTGCTGCAGATATAGTAATAACGTGTGGGTAATCCTCCGCCTCGGGCGCCGTGCACTGCAGACATGTAGAAAACAAGCTCCTCCCGGCCCTACATATACCGAAGGACCTCCCACAAATCCCCAGATTTCTCTGCAGTGCTGGAACTGTGAAGACATGAAGTATCACGCTCTCGCAGGCGAGCGGGGCTTTACAGACCGAGGCCCTGCGGGACTATTTCCACCAGTCCTTCTTGTGATCAGAATATGCCTCCCAGCCTGGGCTGCGTTGGTCGGGTGAAGGTAGGCAACACCTTGTGTGCTTAACGGAGCCATGCTCCACCGCAATCCCCCACCATAGGGTAGGCGGTTTAGGCCGATGGTGAGCCTCTAACAGATGCCCCTCCCACATTATTGCCCCGTACCCCGCGTAGTGCTGGACCCTATGTAATGGGTCGCCATCCTCCATTTCCCCAACTATTAGGGGGAAAAGAGAGGGGGGGGTATGTGTGTGACGGTCCCAGTGTACCGGTGTTACGCTCGTGGCCTTTATTCTGCCTTTTATTAACTCAGAGTTGTCAGAGCCGCGCTGCTTGCTCCTTATTTCAGCTGCCGCCGTATGTTTATACATTGCTTGCTGCATAGTCTTGATGCTGCGGTGCCTGTCTTTATTAATGTAACTGTTCTACTTAAATTTCAGGCGTGTGGTTGTATCCTTGCCTTTATTATTACTTCAGAGCTTCGCGCTCTTTGCAGTGGGTGGGGCTATCAGGAAGCATCCTGCCTCGTTCTAGTGGCTTGAGGAGGTAGTTCCTCCGGATACGGGATAGTGTTTGCTGGGTGGTCCTTCCCTTGAGTTTTTCTTCAGGTATGGGTGCAGGCTTTCCTGGGCCTGTCAGGTATGGCTTCCTTACCAGAACGCTATTGTCATATAGAGACTGGGGAATCTGTGCCAGTTGCTCCTCCTTTCCCTTGAGGATGAGGGAATCTATCTTTCTAACCCTTGGGGGGTTTAGCATCTGTATCCATAGGCATTCAGGCTTGGCCCCTCTGAATGGGCCATCGGCGCCCTATATACCAGAGTCCTGGCCGCCCGTGGCGTCCTGAGATATTTATTCTGACTTCAAGGTAACTTCTGGATACTGAGCCCACTACTGTTGGGTATGGGCGGTCATCGCCACCGTTGTGGCTTTAGGCTGGGTCCCCTGTTGCATTCCTGTGCCGCTAGGCTCTGGATGGGTGTGATGTCTCGCACGACACCAGGGGGCAGCTACCAGGGGACCTATCAGGCCCTCCTTATTTACAAGAGGGAGTCTTTTGGATGGACCTTTGTTGACTCAAGCCCTACCCTGTTCCATCCTCCAGTTTCAGGATTGTACCTGGATTAGGCTTCAACTAGTGCCTTTCTCTTGGCTATAAGGGAATTTACTGGAATGATGCCTCTGGTCCTCCGTCCTGTCTAGTTATTATCTCCAGGCAAAATTGCACCTGGTGTGGCTGTTGGCGGCTGGTCTGTTGACATCCCTTTGTTCTCTGTGCCCTTGGGCTCTGAGGCATTTTTGCCATTAGTCCTGGATGTGGGTTCTGCACCCTGGGTCTAGGTCTGTTTACCTTCCTTCTAGTGGAGGCGGTTATTCTTCCGCTGGTTTACTTGAGGGAACCGTCAGGGATCAGTCCCTACCTTTCTGTTTTTCCCTGTTGAGGGTTACCATGGTACCAAATCTGGCAGGATGACAAAGGGTGTTTGTTCTTCGGAAACCCCCGGTGGTTCCTAGGTAGGGACCTTGAAGGATCCATTAACTACGTGGTTTTTGTTGTCACAATGGGCATTCGGTGGGTCCTAGCTTGCTGGACTATACTCCCTTTCAGTACCTGTCCAATTGGTCCGTTGTAGGACAGTGGCATGTTCCCTGTGGAATTCTTGGGCCTGGCTCTATTCCAGGGGGGCTCTGATTCCTTCTATGGGGGAATTAATATTCCTTGTCCCTTTCTTGTAATATCCCTCCTTGCGGGAGGTTCTCTATTGTCCCATTGAGTTCATACTGGTATGGTCCTGTTGAACTCCATCTCTAGCGCAGGGTTCTACCCTTATTATTGGCCCAGATTGGTCTGCCCTAAGTTGGGTTTAGTGGTTCTGGCTAGACATTGTCCTTTATATGTCTTATCCCCTTTGCCCTCCTGGGCGGGGGTTTGCGCAAGTTCTCCGACGGCAAGCAGCACCCTTATGCTAGGGGCCTGGGTGGCCCAGTGGGGTGTGACCCGCAGAGGCTTCTGCTGAAGAACAGCAGGCCTGTATGTTCCCTCACGAGGTCTATTTTACATGGTCAGGCTCCTTTATCTTGGGCTCTACCTTGGCGTTCGGCAGGTTTTGTGCTTACCCTGTTGGAGATAACATATCTCGGGGTGTCTTGTTCTTTTGGGAAGTTAGGACCTAATTCCTCCTCTTCGTTTCCTTCCTTCTGCCACGCTATGTTAGGGTATGTTGTACCCATACTGTCTTGCTGGGTCTAAGCTCTTTTTCCTTGTTGGACGATCTCTGTTCCTGGGGATTAGGCTCCTATCAGCGGTGTTGGTACTGGTTCCCAACTTAGTTCTGTGAAAAGTTCAGAGCTGCCCTGTTTACCCATGGCAAAAGCCTGATCCAATCTCTGGTGTTGAGCATTCTTCAGGGTCTGCTCAGTTGCCTTCCTTAGGGAATTACTGGGTTTCCTTTGGGGGGATTTCTTACCCCGATGCCCTGCTAAGGGTTCCCTTGGTTCTTATTCAGGTTCTGGTCTGAACCGTTTCTTCCATCATGTCGCTCCTTCGGGGCGGTTGCTCCGGTCAGAAGTGTGCCATACAATAAGGCTCTGTGGCGGTTCTGATCATTCCATACTTGTAAATGGTTATTTATATCCGTACCCCATGAGGTGAGGGTGCCGCCTTACGCTGAGTCTGGCTCCAGGCAAGGGTCCTTATTCTCATTATTCCAGATTCTCCGGTCTCTGGGCTTTTGTCCTGCTTTCTATGCGATAAAGGGACTTGCATCTCTCTACAGGGTTGGAGACTTCCTGAATGGTCTTGTCCCTGGAGGGATTTTGCATTTTAGGGATTCGGTGTCCTCTTATGAAGTACCGGCTCTAATTGCCTCCACTGGTGAGGTGCCCTTGGATTGGTCTTACTCTTACTACTCACTAGTTTTGACCTGCTGTGCCAAGAAGTATACCCTCGGCTTCTGTTGAGGATTGTTGTTATTACTACTGGTCCGGATTGAGACCAGGTTTCGTATTCCTTGTCGGGGACAGTTTTAATGTTGCCATGGCTGCACTCCTTGCAGTAGCATGGTTAGGTCATTGCTTCTGGCCTATTCTGTTATGGGAAGATCTTCTTCTCTACGGTTTTTCGTTTCTCTCTCTCCACTTGTGATTCTTAGCACTAAGTTCTGGTGAGCAAGTTGGCTAGTCCGCTGCTTGGGTTCAGTTCTTCCTTTACAAGGTTCAAAGGTTGAGGTTAGAGCATTGCTCTTGTTGCTCTGGTAGCATGGTTGCGGGTGACAGCGCTTTACTGTTGGCTGTGCCCTTCTCTTGGGGATCCCACCCTACTTTATGGACACTGCTATTGGATGTCCCACATGTTATTACTATTCTGGAGCAGGATGTGCTGTATGCTTAGAATACAACTCTGTGAAGTACTCACCTGTAGAGTTGATATTATACGCATACAGCACGTCCTGCTCCACCCCACCCTGGTTTCACTTGTTCTGGATCCCCTGTATGGTGATTGTTATCACTTGTATTGACAGTTTCTGGGTGGTTTGTTCTCCTGGCTTCTCATTCTCACTGCTTTTCAATGCTGGGGATTTGTGGGAGGTCCCTCGGTATATGTAGGGCCGGGAGGAGCTCGTTTTCTTCATGTCTGCAGTGCACCGCGCCGGAGGCGGAGGGTTACCCACACGTTACTATATCTAGAGCAGGACGTGCTGTATGCAAAGAATATCAACTCTACAGGTGAGTACTTCAGAGTTGTATTTTTATATAGATTCACTTGACTCGAATAACACATTCAAGTTTAGTGGTTTTGTGAGTTTGGCTTGGGTTTTTCTGCATTTATAGGGAGCGAGAGCAGCCACCCCGTTTTGCTCAGCCTGGCTCTTTTGAGTACGAATATGCAATGCGCTGGAAGGCTCTGATAGAAATGGAGAAGCAGCAACAGGAGCAAGTGGACCGAAACATTAAAGATGCACAAGAGAAAATGGAATTAGAAATGGAGGCTGCAAGACACGAACACCAGGTTATGCTTATGCGGCAAGGTATGCAGGGACTTCCATTATGAATAAACCATGTTCCCGTACAGTGTATCAGCTGGGAGGGAGACTTGGTCCTTGCTTCACCATTGCACCCCCAGCTCCTACATGGCTACTGGAAAGTATTTTACGTTGGCTTTTTTATGTGGACCCTCTCCCTACAAACCCTGGATCAGAACTGCCATAGGGGTCACAAGATGCCCCCTACCTACCTTCACCTGGTCCCACAGTGGTGATGGCTTTCCTGGTATCTGAAGCTGGATGTCACTCTTCCAGTCTGTAGGTGGCTGTGTATGGTGCACAAGGTCAGGCCAAAGCAGCGGTGTGTTTTTTTTTTTTTTTTTTTTTCTCATTTGAACTTCGGCTAAACACCTCTGTCCAAGCTGCCCAGAGAAGTGTAGTACCCTGCTTCAGGTAACCGGAAGGCTGCTGTAGAACCAAGCATTTACTCTAGTACCCAGTTAGACTATTGACTATATTAACTTGGTATATTTTGTGAATACATTTGATTAAATGTAACAACCTATCAGTTAAAGGTACATTTCAGGCAAGGGTTTAATTAGCCTGTTGGCAGTCAGGGGCTGCATCTTTAACGATTTGCATTCCCTGATAAACCCTGTTGCACTTGCTCCCTTTTTGATGACTTCTCATTTTCTATCTCCTCAGGGAATTCATTTTGTTTGAGAGCTGCAGTCTATAGTCTTGCTCTGTTGCTGAGGAGGCTCTCCGCAGAACAGAGCGTTCATTATAGGTTTTTAAGAAATATAAAGGAGGCCGTATGAAAGATACAGAATGAGAGCAGGAAGCGGGCTAAGTTAACCTTTTGCCTGAAATCTCCCTTTAATGAGCTCCTGCAGACGCGGACATGCATCTTGAATTGGTTTGCTTCTTGGACGGTTGGTGCCACTTCTGATGCACCTTTGCATCAACTGGTAAACCAGACCTTCAGCATGATTTAATGAAAAGCCCAAACCCTTAAATTAATGGGGAAAAGCTTTTTAAGTTTTTAGTCGCTTACTTATTAATTCCCCCACCGGGCTGCAACTCTGTTCGGGACTCTAGGATAGGGGTGCCGCCATTTTGCCTCAGAAGCGTCACACATGCTGAGGAAAGGAGAGCGGGATAAAGTACAGGGGGTGTAGTTATAGGTGTGCTAAAAGGGAAAGGACGGCAATCCCAGAATGCTGAGTCACACTTCCTGTTTCCAGGCTGCCTGATGCTCCATGAGCCGCCATCTTGAATGTTTAAATGCTCAAAACATGCAGTAGAGGTAGGATGCTTTTTAATGTGGGCAATCTGTATGTACAGGGTGTGGGAAACATATATAAGATATGCTTTCATTCAGGGTGAAGGTCCGCTTTAAGCATGTCGGCATTCACGTCATGCTCTCTTCTCGGTCAGTGACAGCCTGCCAAGGCAATGAGGTATTGCCAATGTCTGCCACATATGCCATCTTTACATTTGAGGAAAGTATAGATTTACCTTCTCTCAGGGCTGCCCGTGCTGCCACATAGAAGTAATTCACAGGTGCCACATGGGCTTCTGAAGTGATGCCAAAACTTCAAGTGGTGGAATAGATGTTGGAGGTGGATAAAGAGATTTCGGGCTCCCCCAATGATTAGTTAAATGGGCCTGTTGTCACTCTTGAGTTGTGACTTCCATGTTGGCTTAATCTCAAGTAACTACTTCCTACAGATGCCAGGCTTGTTTGAGGGAAGAGGATGTCATTACACACATTTGACCATTCTAATGTTTGGGGGCAGATTGTTGGTAAACCTCTTCTGCCCATCTTCCTAGAGAACTGGCTAAACCTGATTTTATGTATCGATCTGTTGCCTAAGTGGCTGTGCCTATAACACATGTTTCTTTGTAGATTTAATGAGACGTCAGGAAGAGCTGCGCAGAATGGAGGAAATGCATAGCCAAGATATGGCGAAGCGCAAACAGCTGGAGCTCAGGTATGTCAAGCTTTTCACATTGTCTCTACTTGGCAAATGAACTGAAAACAAATATAAACCTTTACACCTCTCCTGCTCTTACTTTCTGCAGACATGAGGAAGAACGCCGGAGCGGGAGGAGGAGACTCGCAGACAGCAGGAGGAGATTCTAAGGCGCCAGCAAGAGGGATATCAGAGTAGCTATGGTGATTCGGTAAGGCTTTTCTAACACTAGTGTCTGGGTTTAACCAAGTTTCTTCATTTCTCCCTTAACTGTTTATAATCTCAATGGCACATGCCTTAAAACTCGAATACTGACTGATCATTCCTTTGTCTGCACCCTTTATCCTTTAGACCAGCAATACTCAACTGTAGAACCGGGGTCCGAATGCAGACCTGGCACCAGATTTCCAGACCCCTGCCCTGACAGCCCTGCACTCTTGCTTCTGTGTTGCCATGCTCAGAGCTGCCCCCTTTATTGGCGACGTAGTCCTTGGTCTCCCTGCCAGTGCCATGGCTCCCTTGCACCTAGCATTCCAATATGAAGTACTGCACAGGTTTTAGTCTTTCTTGCCCCCCCCCCCCCCCCCCCCCCCCCCCCCCCCCCCCCCCCATCTATCCAGTTCCACCAGCTCTGGCCATCTACCCCCCCCCCCCCAGCTCTACCCATTCATTCCTGTCCTTTTAGATCTGCCCATCCATCTGTTCTCCCAGCTCTCTCCCCATCCCTCTCTGCCCTTCTGTTCTGTCTATCCATCCCTCTTCCTTACAAATCCATCTATCCATCCTTGTTACCAGACCTTATTGACAGTAACATTTTGGGCCTGATTGGGGTAAATGCAGTGTGCTGCGGGCCTGTTTTTTTTCCCCCAGTGCTCAATAGGATTTTGGGGTGGGGGGGGGGTCAAACAGACTTTTAGTTTTTGCCTTGGAAATCTATAGCCCGTCCCCCAGTGTGCTCATTTCTAACTATCTCCCCCCCGTGCAATAGCTTTCCACCCAGACCCTCACCTCTCACCGGATGCCTTTAAATGGACCTTTACAAGAAGTGGTTGAGTACCCCTGCTCTAGACTATGAGCTTGCTAGAGCAGGGCGATCTTTCCTATTGCATCTTATATTCACTGTGATTATCTCTATATTGCAAACCTTTTACCCTTTTATTTTTTTAGAGAGAAACCGATTTATTGATGGCACAAATGGGAATGCAAGGTAAATGAACAGACTGTGTAGCAAATATAACTTTCTCTTCTTCATGTTTGACCTTACGCTTAATTTATCTTTTGTTTTGCTCAGGCTCCATGGGAATGAATAACCGATCCTCACTGGGCAATAGTAGTAATGTGGCTGCAGGAGCCGCTCAAGCCTCTGGGGCTGGAGCCATGATGCCAGAGGCAGCAGCTATGGGCATGGTAAGACAGATATCTATCATTTAAATCTATATATCATTTTTTTTTTTTTTCTCCATGTATTGTAAAAACACACTAATTGTGGGCTTATCTTTTCCAGTCTGATCGCTTTGGCCAGCCTCAAAACATGGAAGCAAACATAGAAGCTCTTGCTGCAAACAACCAACAAGCCTATCAACGTGGCAATCCAGGAGCGGATTTTGCATCCAAACGTCGCAGATATTGATTTTTTTATTTTAAATCCATTTTGTGATCTCAGTTCGTATGAGTTGCCTAATAGTGTGACTGGATTTCTCAGTAGTGTTCATCTTACAAAGTAGTCTGACTTGAGAGGCTTGCCCCAATTTTTTTTAGCTACATTTTTGATGGAATGTGAGATAACAGATCTTGTATAATGGGAACTTTTTTTCACAGATTTCTGATGTTTATAGTTACTGCAGATCAGAGCTAAGCTTTAATTTTATTTTTTTTGCTACAATATATAAAGTTCAATTGTGCCTCCTGTTTTCAAACACCACAATCCATCACATGGCTTAAATCTCTACACATAGTAATTTAAGGCTGCTCTGAGCTTAGCCGGAGAATCTCCTTTTTTATATATATTTTGATTCTCCTCCTAATGGACCATAATTTTATGTAGTTATGTGTTTTTCCTACTTGTATGTATTTCTTACCTGCTGGGAAATCCTTTTCCAATTCTAATCACTTATGTCTCACAACGTTTGTTAATAATTTTTTTATTTTTTTCCCATGGAGTCACAACAGCTCTTTTCTTTATGGTGTCCTCCTGCTTGCATATAGGAGGCTCTGCAATGTAAGATGTGATACTGTTAATAAATGGGATTTTAAGCTTTTTTTGTATTGCTTAGCAGTTGCTTGGGAGGTATGAGGAAAGCTGCCTATCCTCCCGGGAAGAGGGCTCAGCATATGGGTCTGTAAATGATGAATATGGAGGGGGTGGGAATCGAGGAGTTCTAGAATCCCCACAAAGCTATTCATAATATGGAATAAGTTCAGAGGTGAGCAGCATAAATGGTGACCGTAGGAGGGATAAGATTTACTGGGGGCAGTCTAATTAGAAACAATTAAGATCACATGTTAGGTGGGGGGTTTTGTAGACTTGCCCTATATAAGAGGGTAGGCGGTTACACTGGGTTGGTGACCCCGGTTTGGGATGCCCTGTCCACTGGCGGTAATTTCTACATGGCCCCTTTCCATCCTTACTAGTTTGGGTCGGGGGCCCCCTTTTTAGTATTAGGTGTTAGGCAAGGTTAATCAATCTGTGTAAACTTTTGTGTGTCTCTTTACATTTTTCTTATGACAGACACCACGGCCATTACCGCCGCGGTGCTAGTTTTACCTCAGATGTGCGGAGGGGACTTCACCCCTCACGCACTCAGTTGGGGGCCGGGCCTTCGGCGCGAGGCCGCGGGCCGCTCCCGTTACACTTGTCCCCGCTTGTAGCATGGCTCGAGCGGGAAGCGGCCCCGCATGTCAGCCGCGGGCCGCTACAGTTTACTGCTCCTTTACCGGTGCCGCGGGTCGCCGCGACACCGGTTCTCCGGCGGTTTGGAGCAGAGGGGAGCTTCTCCCCTCACGCGTCTACATTGGGGGCGGGGCTGGGCTTTCGGCACGTCGCCGCGGCCCGCCCCCTCTACTTCGGGCACCGCTGAGGAGCGAGCTCCTCACAAGTGGCTTTAGGAAGGGGGGTGGAGCAGGACAATCGCGTGTTCCGCGCTGGCCCCGCCCCCTTCTCCCGCTCTCTCTTCACCTCACGGGTTATGAGGACACAGCATCCTGATACCTACGGCACTGTGAGTGGCCCTGTGGGCCCCCTTACCCTATCCTTTTTTGATACTAGTCCCTGCTTTCTCTTATATTAGTTTGTGTCTTTCAGGTGGATCTTCAGGGATATTTAGGGGGTTTCTCCCGGTCCTAGGGTCCCTGGGCTTTTTTAATTATCCTTTTACAAATCCTCCCACTTGGACATTAAAAGGGCATCCCGGGTTGCTTATAAGCATAATTCCCTCGGTCCACCGTATGGAGGCATCCCCGGATACCGGGCTCCCCTCGGGGCAATTACCGGAAGTGTATGAGTTGTGGGGTATCCCTAACAGGGGATGACGTATTTCTATGTATACCATGTGCACAACAAACTATTACACGGCAGTCCGAACCCCAGGCTTCTGGGTCAGCACCGCCGGCTTCATCCCCTCCCCCTCCCATTTTGACCCGTGCCCCGTGTGACGTCATGGGTGGGCAGTCGCAATCTGATGTGTGTGCCAGATTGGCCAATATTGAAAAATGTATTTCTACCGCGGTCGCCAAAAAGGCACCGGCTAAGAGAGCATTTGTCACCGGTCACTCCGGCATTTGAATATGATGATGTGGATGGTCTGGATTGGTCAGATTACACTCCACCGAAGGAAGGGGAGTTGTTTGAGGAATCGGATAATTCAGATGATCAGCAATTTGTTGGCGCTGATTCCGAGCGGGGGTCAGGGAGTTCTTCGGATACTCCTAACGTCCTGGCTCAGATGTTTGAGGTTCTGGCTATTTCTCCTCCAGTGGTTGCTCCTCAACAACAAGGAGTTTTTCGAGGAATCCAAGCCGCGTTTGGAATTTCCTAATCAAAAGCATTTTGATAAAATGATTTCTAAGGAATGGGGGAGGCCTGCTCGGCTCCCAGGCATTCCTCAGAGTTGAGATAAAAGATATCCTTTCCCTTTGGATACGGTTAAGCGCTGGGCGTCCCCTCCCGAGGTGGACGCACCAATTCTGGGGTTATCCAACTCAGCCGTTTTGAATAACCCTGATTGTTCCTCTCTTAAAGATGGCGAGGATAAACGCATTGACCAGATGGCTTGTCATGGATTTGCCAGTATTGGGGCAGCCATATGGCCTGTTTGTGCCTCAGCACTGTTGGTGGTGGCTACCAGGTCGGTGGTCAGGGACTTGTTGTCCTCTTCCGGTTTGGATCCGGACAGTGATGAATTTCTTGGACTTAAAACGTTGTGAGTTGTTTTTGTCCTTCATGTTAGCCGCTTTGGATGATTCCTTGATGTGTAGCAGAGCTTCTGCTCTGCTGGTGACTATCAGGCGTTCAGTTTGGTTGCGCCAGTGGGCGGCTGATTTTGGGTCAAAGAAGTCGCTGACGTCTCTTCCCTTCGTGGGGTTACGGCTTTTTGGAGAAAAATTGGACTCTGTAGCTAAAGGTGGTAAGTTACCTCAATGCAAGAAGCAATGACGTCCCTTTCGAGGAGCGGCTTCCTTCACTCCTTCCTTTCGGGGATCCAGAGCGGGAAGAGGATTTGCCTTCCCTTCTACAAGAGGAGATTCCTGGAATAGGGGCAGAGGACGTGCCCGTTCAGGATACAATTGGGGCTCTAAACCCAAACCCGCGGCCAAGCCTGCTCAGCAATGAGGGGGCGCCCTCACCCGTGCGGGTGGGGGGACGGCTGCGACACTTCTCCCAGATCTGGATTCGGGAGGTTTCGGACAAATAAATCCGGGAAGTGGTGTCTTCTGGCTACAAGCTGGAGTTCGAGTCCATGTTCCAATTTTTCCCGCGCACTAGAGATTTCTCAGGTTTGTGGTGGAGGATCTGCACTTTCAGTTTGTAGCTTTTCCTTTTGGTCTCACCACAGCTCCAAGGGTTTTCACCAAGGTGCTTGCTGGGGTGATGGCTCTCCTCAGAGTGCAGGGAATTCGCATAGTGCCATATCTGGACGATCTCCTCATCATGGCATCGTCATTCAGCCAAGCGGAATTGGACACCAGGGCGGTAATATCCACTCTGGAGAGGTTCGGCTGGGTGATCAACTACCCCAAGTCCTCCCTTTACCCGTCCAGGATAGTATCCTTTCTGGGAATGTCTCTGGATACAGATCAGGCCAGAGTGTTCCTTCCTCAATCCAAGGTTCTTTTGATTCAGGAGTTGATTCGGTTGCTCATGTCCATTCCTCGGCCGACCATCCGGCTAGGGATGAGACTGGTGGGATTGATGGTAGCCTCCTTCGAGGCAGTCCCCTTTGCTCAGTTTCACACAAGGACGCTACAGCTCCATCTATTGGCTGTCTGGGACAGGTCTCCTCTGTCGCTGGATCAATCCTTTCTGATGTCTCCCAGAGTTCGCCGCTCACTTCGGTGGTGGCTGAACTCAGCCAATCTGTTGAAGGGCAGATCCTTTCAGACTCCTCGTTGGGAGGTGGTCACCACGGATGCCAGCCTTTCAGGATGGGGGGCTTCTGGAAGGATCTGCAATTTCATGGTTTGTGGGGACCCCTGGAAGCCCACGAGCCTATCAATGTTCTGGAATTGAGAGCCATCAGGATGGTTCTTTTTCATTTGACTCATCACCTGCGGGGCTTGCCGGTTCAGGTCCGGTCGGACAATCGGACGGCGGTTGCCTACATCAATCACCAGGGAGGGACTCGCAGCAGGAGTGCCCTCAGGGAAGTGTCTCTGATTCTGGACTGGGCGGAGAGCCACGTCCCGTGCATCTCGGCGGTTTACATTCCGGGAGTGGAGAACACGGAGGCGGACTCTCTGAGCAGGTTGTCAGCCCGCAAGGGGGAATGGTCTCTCCCATGGTGGCCAGAGTAGTGTGCAAGCTGGCTCTGGAGGGAGCGTCAGCAATTCTGGTGGCCCCAAGGTGGCCAAGACAGGTTTGGTTCGCAGACGTGGTAAGGTTAGCAGAAGATCAGTTCGTTCTGCCCCTGCTGCCAGATCTGCTCACACAGGGTCATCTACGACGTTACCCCAATTTACCAACGCTGGCTTTGACGGCGTGGCTGCTGAAACCTCCATCTTGAAGGAGGAAGGTCTTTCTGATGCTGTGATTCGGATTCTTATTAGCGCTAGGAAGAGGTCTTCTTCCGTTTACTATAGGACTTGGAGGTCTTATATTGATTGGTGTGAGACTAGGGCCTTCCCTTGTAGGGAATTCTCTATTTCTAGAATCTTGGAGTTCCTGCAACACGGTTTGGATCTGGGGCTCCAACTCAGTACTCTGAAGGGGCAGGTGTCTGCCCTGGCGGTGTTTTTCCAAAGATCTTTTGCGCTTCATCCGTTGGTTAAGACTTTTTTTCCAGGGGGTTACGCATGTGCGGCCTCCTAGGCAGCCTCTGATTCCGGTTTGGGATTTGAATTTGGTTCTTTCTGCCTCCTTTTGAGCCTTTGCATGATATTGCCTTGTCTTCCCTTACGCAGAAGGTGGCCTTTTTGGTAGCTATCACTTCTGTTCGGCGTGTTTCTGAATTGGCGGCTCTGTCCATTCAAGCCCCGTATTTTGAAAGACATCAGGACAAGGTGGTTTTCCGTTTCCAGCCGGATTTCCTTCCTAAGGTGGTTTCTGCTTTTCATCTAAATCAGGATATTGTTCTGCCCTCTCTGTGTCCTAATCCCAGCAACAAGGAGAGGGCCCTGCATTCCTTGGATGTGGTTCGTGTTGTGAAGTACTATTTGGTGGTAACGTCTTCCTTTCGCAAGACTGATGCCTTCTTTGTGGTCTCCGGGCCCAAGAAAGGTTTGGCGCCCGCCAAGTCTTCCATCAGTAAGTGGATTCGTCAGGCCATTGTTGGGGCCTATTCTGCTAAGGGGAGGAGTCCCCCTTTTCGTGTTACGGCTCATTCTACTCGTGCGGTTGGGGCTTCCTGGGCTTTTCAGCACCAGGCCTCTGTTGAGCAAGTTTGTAAGGCTGCTACCTGGTCTTCTGTTCACACCTTTTCCAAGTTTTACAAGGTTGATGTTCGGGCCTCAGCGGATGCTGTTTTTTGCCGCAAAGTTCTGCAAGCTGCAGTAGTTTAAGTTGTGCTTTATGCCTTGTTTTGGATCCCCACCCTTTATGGACACTGCTATTGGATGTCCCACACGTTATGAATATCTTGAAGCGGGGTGTGTGACATAATTAGAATAATACCATTTTGTGAATACTCACCTTGTAAAATGGGTATTATAAGTATGTCACACACCCCGCCCTTTTGTATTCTGGATCCTTCATATTGTGAACTTTGCGTTGTTATGACTTATATTTGTCTCTTCCTGGTCCCTTTCCTTACTGCTTTCTTTATACTGGGTAATGAGTGGGAGGTCCCAGGTATTTATGGACCGGGAGGGGCTTTCTTTCTTCCTATCATCTCTGCAGTTCGCCCTCTACAGGTCAGTATTACCCACAGGTTATGAATATCTTGAAGCGGGGTGTGTGACATACTTAATACCCATTTTACAAGGTGAGTATTGACAAAATGGTATTTTTGCCAGACCTTAAATAGGACCAAAACCCACCAGACAGGCATACTCCCCGAGCCCCCCCCCCCCCCCCCCCCGGTTGCCCAAAAACTCGCCTACGTTCCTGGTCCAACTGCACATATGTGAGCAGTGGCCATATCCCTTTAGCAGGGCGTGTGCAACCGCTAGCTCATGGAGCTTGAGCAGATCCGAGCGCACTGTTAGGATGAGTGGCCGCGCATGCGTTGTCGGACCAGGAAGAAGTTTGGGCGACCTGGGGTGTTTCACACAGGGGGCAAGGACCAAAACCCTGGGTAGTCAAAATCCTGGGTTTTTGTCCATTTTAAATGTTATCGTGTTACGCAGCTGCATCCCTGCAGATGTGTGTGCTCCTGTACCCAGCTATTCAGATAGGCCAGCAGCGTAAGCTCCGCAGGGAAGACGGGAATGCAGCTGCTGACGCGTAATCCAAAGCTGCTTTATTCTGTATATTCATATGCACTGCACTGAAACCCTGATTGGAAGAGTGCATGCACTGTGCAAATGGCAGAAATATAAGTGGGCGGTCTGGGGTTTCACACGGTGGGGAACCCCAAATGGGGATGCTGCAGGGCAAGGACCAATCACCTGGTTAGTGTAAATCTTGGTTATTGGTGCACTTAAAATACAAACTAGAGGAAGAATGGGGGGGAATAACCTCAAACTAAAGTGGGACCAGGCATGATTTGGGGTGCCCCTCCCAGGTTCGCAGTCGGTTTACCTCTTCCCCCACTGCCGCTACTTACAGGCCCCACTTTTCTCTGCGTGTGGCTACGGCAGTCAGCCAGCCAGATGGATGCTGCCATGGCCCACCCGTGCACTCGGTGATTGCTTGAACGGTACCTTTGTAACAGTTATGGGTGTGGCACAGTAAAGCATCCTGATTTGGGCTGATACTGCCCTACTGTAACTGCGTTTAATTTTAATCTGCCCTACTGTGTGGGATCCACTTACCAGGTGCATGCTGTTTGGGATGCCTGTGTGAGATGTTTTCTCTTGGGTGCATATGTGGGTTTCCATTCAATCAGAATAGATTGTGGTGCATAATTATGCCCGGCAACCCAATCAGACTGCTGGCCATTCAGATGTGTGCTCCTGAGGCAGCCTGTTGTGCTACATCAAAAGGGTTTGCTTTGATCACAGAGGATCTCAGATGGGGCATCCCAAATTGGGGAGAGGGGATTTGTCCTCTCATCTGGCCCGCACAGCTTCTGACCAAGGTCCAAGAGGTTAATATTTAAATTATTTAAATATATAAACTTCAGAACTTGTCGCCAGAACTACAAACTAGCAGGAAGGGGTGCTACTGTGCAAAGGGCGTTACTGTGCTTACTGTCCTCTAAGTGATTTTGGTGAGTGTGTAATTTGCAATGTAGTATAAGGAAATCAAGTTAAATGCTGCCCAGTGCAGTCTTTAGACCAGAGGGAGCTATGGTGCTTGGGAATATTCCTGCTATTCTGCCTAATGGAATTGCCATCACTCTGCTGCAGAAACCCAGTGCCCAAACTGCATCCAAAATCTACTTATATTTCACAAAGTGCCAACACAGCAATGTAACCTGAAAACCACAAGACCCTCCATGGCACAAAGTTGCTTTTGATATCTTAAAACTTTTACCCACTTTTCGCTTTGTGCAGAAATAGAATCCTACCTGTAGTCAGGGAGGGTCCTGCTTCATGGGCAACTGAAATGTCTAAAATGCCTACACCCATGGAGCTGCTGAATCTCTACCAATGAGGGGCATTCCCCTCCAGCAATACAATACACCCCCACAGCCGGCCTCAGCACAGCAAAACACTTGCAACATGGTCCTAAAATATAAAACGTTCACTGGGCATCCCACATCATGATGCCCTGCTGCACTCCCGATTGCCTTAGCTGTCTATGTAAGCACGCTGCCCTGCTAGGAGAGACCACACGTTAGGTGTAGAACTGGGACTAGGGGAGTTGAACTGGGGGGGGGGGGCTCACAGAGGGGAATCCCAATTTGCCATCAAAATCTTGGGTTTTCCCCGTGCTTTAAAGGCAAATGTATGAAATGTTTAAAGCGGACTAAAACACACTGAACTTGTGAAATACATTTGGCCAAAGCCCCAGCTGATGCTCTCTTCTTGGGGTGTAGAGCTAGAACACTTTCGTTGGTGATCAGTCATTGCATAGGTGTGGCAACGACATTGCCACACACAACAGTGACAATGGAGGAGGTGGAGCTTGTCAGCTAAAACAGGCACCAATATCTGGGATTACAGTGAAGCAGGAGCAGTGAAAATTGATAAAATGTACTTGTCATGGGGGAGCAATTCAGGGGAATGCCAGTCAAAAAGGTGGGTTTTGTCCACTTTATGTATTGGGCTCCGCGGACGGCGGCGTCATTCGCCTCAGCTGCCAGCCCACTATTGGCCGGCAGGATCACGTGGGCGCGTTTCGCGCTCTTGGGGGGGGGGCGGGCTCCAGGGATGATGATTTTGATGTCACATCTCCACGGAGCCCGCCCCTCGAGGTCTGCGGACGCCATTTTGTTGCCATTGCGGTGTGGGCTGCCTAGCTCCTGCGGTCCGTGAGTAACCCCGGTGGGGTAAAATCTTTCTGGGTTTTCTGGCTGTATGCTCATGGGAATGCTTGTTATGTCTTTCAGGCGGGTTACAACTTCAGCACTGTGTTTTCTCTCGGCCCTCTCCCCTCATTATCTCCCACTCCCACTTCCCCATTGGGGCATCCTGGGTAGCTCTTTAGCGTTGACCCTTATTGGCCTACTGTGCCATTCAAATCGCCATATGGAGGCTTCTGGTGATAATGGGCCTGGGGTTCCTTCGGGACAAGCCCGGCTATGTGTTGCGTGTGGGGTATCCCCAATCGGTGATGTCAGGGTATATGTACCTTGCGCTGCAATCTGGGTTACCTGTTGCTGGGCCTGCGCCCCCTCAGGCTTCGCCTACCCCCCACGCTTACACCTGACCCCCAGTGAATAACAGTGGGGTGTCTCAACCTGATTTGGCTGCACGGGTAACCAGCATTGAAAAACATCTTGCTGGGTCTGCCCCACATAAGGCTTCTGCTAAGAAGCGGCATTTATCACCCGTTGTTTCTCTCTTTCCCATAGGATGAGGACATTTTTGACACTACTGGTTATTCCCCCCCCCCCCCTGGAGGAGGGGGAATTGTTCTCTGATTCAGAATCATCTGAGGAGCAGCCTAGGGTTTATGGTGCTACAGGGTCTCCCTTTGGGGAAGATCTATGGTCCTCAGATGACACTGACAGGCTTTTGGCTCAAATTTTTGAGGTGCTCTGTATCTCCCCTCCTGCCGTGGCTCCACAGCAGCAGGGCGAGCTCTTTCATACGGTTAAACCACGTTTGAAATTCTCTGAGCAGTCTCACTATAATAATCTGGCGCTCAAAGAATGGGAGCGGCCTAGCAAGCTGCCAGGGGTGCCCAAGAGTTGGGACAAGAGGTATCCCTTTCCTGCTGATGTGATTAAGCGTTGGTCATGTCCTCCCGAGGTGGACGCGCCCGTTCTGGGGCTGTCCAATCCATCTGTCTTGCATTCTCCTGACACTACTACCCTGAGGGATAGTGAGGACCGGCGTATGGACCAACTTGCTTGCCATGCCTTTGCCTGTGTGGGGACCGCGCTACGCCCAGTTTGTGCCTCTGCCATTACAGCTGTTGCTATTAAGGGTTTGCTTAAGTGTCTCTTAGAGAGGGCCTCTGATGACGCGGGAGGAGAAGAGTATAGATCTCTCCTGCTTTGCTATGAATTTGTTGCATATGTCCTGTCTGCTATGAATATGCCATTAGAATGTGTGGAAGAACTTCTGGCCTGTTGGTGGCTATACGCCGCTCTGTCTGGCTACATCAGTGGGTAGCTGATAATGCTGCTAAGAAGGCTCTTACTGGTTTCCCTTTCAAGGGCCTGCGCCTTTTTGGTGAACGCTTGGATTTGTTTGCCAGGGGCGGTAGGTTACCTCAACGTAGGAGGCCGTCCCGGTCCTTTCTGGGGATGGGTGCCCTTCTCCCATCCTTCCGTGGTTCCAGACCTAGCCGAGGAGTCTCCTTTACTGGGGCCCGCGGAGATCACTGGGGAAGGGGCAGAGGACGTAGCCGTCCTGGGGTCCCAGGCCAAAATCCTCACCCAAGCCCCCTCAGGCATGAAGGGGCGCCCTCATCCATCCGGGTGGGGGGTGGCTTCGGCTCTTTGCTCGCGTCTGGAGGCTTCACGTCTCAGACCGGTGGATTCACGAGGTAGTGTCCTCCGGTTACAAGATAGTTTGCAGCCTGGCCGCCCCCAAGATTCATCAAATCCCGGATGGCTCAAAACCCCCTGTCAGCTCGGGGTCTGTGCCTTGCTGTCCAAAACCTTCTGGAGTTGGAAGGTTATCTGCCAGGTGCCTTTGAGGGAAAGGGGCAGAGGCTACTATTCCAATCTTGTTACTGTTCCCAAAAAAGACGGGTCCATCAGACCTATCCTGGATTTAAAGTGCCTCAACAAATTTGTCAGATTCAAACACTTTCGCATGGAGACTCTGAGCTCAGCTGTCAATTCACTACGCCCAGGGGACTTCATGACCTCTGTAGACATCAAGGACGCTTACCTTCATGTACCAATCTTTCCAGGTCATCAGAGATTCCTCTGGTTTGCTCTGGAGGATCAGCACTATCAATTTGTGGCTTTGCCTTTCGGTATCACCTCGGCTCCCAGGGTATTCACCAAGGTGCTGGCGGGCGTACTGGCTCGGCTGAGATCTCAGGGCATTCGCATCCTTCCTTACTTAGACGACATTCTCATCATGTCTCAATCTCTCCAGCAGGCCGAGCTGGATGCTCAGCTGGTGGTGTCCACACTGGAGTCCTTCGGGTGATCAACCACCCCAAGTCTTTCCTGTCACCGTCAATGGTGAGGTCCTTTCTGGGCATGACTCTGGATACATCTCGGGTCAAGATTTTTCTCCCTCAGCAGAAGGTGGAGAATCTTCAGGCCCAAGCCAGGTTCCTTATGTCTTGCCCCCATCCCTCCATCCGGTAGGGGATGCAGCTGGTGGGCCTGATGGTGTCTTGCTTCGAGGCGGTTCCATACGCTCAGTTTCACATGAGACTTTTTCAACTTCACCTCTTGTCAGTTTGGGATCGGGACCCTCGGTCCCTGGATCAGGTGTTGGTTCTGTCCCCTCTGGCCAAACGGTCTCTCTCGTGGTGGCTGGACTTAAGAAACCTGTTGGTGGGCAGATCCTTTCTGGCCCCGTGCTGGGAGATAGTCACCACAGATGCCAGTCTGACAGGTTTGGGGGGGCTTCTGGAAATCCCTGAGGCCCACACCACTATCAATATTCTGGAACTGAGGGCAATAAGGTTGGTTCTCACCCAATTGACTCCACACCTTCGGGGCCGGGCGGCTCAGGTCCGCTCGGACAACCAGGCGGCGATTGCCTACATCAATCATCAGGGAGGGACCCAGAGCAAGAGGGCCCTCAAGGAAGTGTCCCTGATACTGTCTTGGGCAGAGGAGAATGTTCCCTGCATCTCGGCTGTGTACATCCCAGGGGTGGAGAATCTGGAGGCAGACTCCCTCAGCAGGGGGACCTCTCTTCTGGGAGAATTGTCCCTCAGCAGCAGGGTGTTTCGCTCCCTGTGCCACCGCTGTGGTCAGCCAGATGTGGATCTGTTTGGGTCCCGTCACAATCACAAGCTTCCAGCCTTTGTCTCTCTGTCCCGGGACCCTCTGGCCTTGGCCATGGATGCACTAGCAATGTCTTGGAAGGGCTTTCAGCTTCTCTGTGTTCCCTCCTTTTCCTCTGCTGGGCAAGGTGCTGCGCAAGGTTGCTCAGGAAGGGGTGCCAACCATTCTGGTGGCCCCCTGTTGGCCAAGAAGCCTTACTGCTCATTTTACTCGTGCTATTGGTGCCTCTTTGGCTTTTCAGCACCAGGCTTCTGTTGAACAAGTTTGCAAGGCCGCTACTTGGTCTTCTGTTCATACTTTTTCTAAGTTTTACAAGGTTGACGTTCGGGCCTCAGCTGATGCTGCTTTTGGTCGCAAAGTTCTGCAGGCGGCAGTGGTTTAAACTGTTCGCTGTTACTTTTTGGGGATCCCACCCAACCTTACGGACACTGCTATTGGATGTCCCAAGTGTAAGGCACATTCTGGAACAGGACGTGCTGTATACTTGGAATAATACAATTCTGTGATTACTCACCTGTAGAATTGGTATTATACGTATACAGCACGTCCTGTTCCATCCCACCCTTGTTATCATTATTCTTAGTTACCTCTGTATGGTGATTGTTTATTTTTGAATTCTTGTTATTATTGTTCTCCCGGCTTCTTGTTAACTGCTTGTCAATACTGGGGAATTTGTGGGAGGTCCCTGACTTATATAGGGCCAGGAGGAGCCACAAGCTGTTTTCTGCAGTCCAGCTCCATCTTGTGGATGTATTACCAAGTGTAAGGAATATTCTAGAACAGGACGTGCTGTATACATATAATACCAATTCTACAGGTGAGTAATCACAGAATTGTATTTTCTTGCTGCAGTCTGTTGCTATTGGCAATGTACACCAGGAAGAGAGCCCTCCACACATAACACTGCTGCTGGGTATGTGTAAGGCTGAGTGAGCTCCCTCACCTCAGCAGCAGCCATAGCAGCAGTGTTCTATGTGTACAGGACTCCCTTCTCTCTTCTTGGTGTACAGTTCCAATAGCATCAGACTACAGATAGTGAAAACTACTTTCCTAAAATACACATTAAGAGGAAATTAAAAAAGCTCAGCAACTAGAGGACATCTAAGTTCCATCAAAAGTGGACGTTTCCTTGTAAATGCACACGTCTGAAGCACTGGGCTGCCCTAGCCATGGTGCCCAGGGAGCAGTTGGAAATGCACACGTCTGAAGCACTGGGCTGCCATGGTGCCCAGGGAGCAGTTGGCTTTAGGTGCTTGCTCAAAAGCAGATCAGTCATGTCCTGACCAAACCTGCAACCCTCCAGTCACAGGGCTGCTTCCTTTTAGTTGCTTGATTGGTAGGGGCTTTCCTGGTCTTCAGTAAATCCTCTTGGTATAACGTCTGCCTACAGATCTGAGCAACCTTCCAGCCTTCAAGGGTGAGCTCTCAGGCAGCAGTAATGACGGGAATACCTAGATGAGAACACTGCCGGTAACCCTTTATCTTAAAAAATCCAGGGCTTGCCTTCCCCTGGGGCATCCCGGATTCCCAGATCGCCGGTATCCACTTACCTTTCCCTGGTCCAATGACACATGCAGGGGTTTTCATCCAATCAGAGCAGTTTACTGTGCCTATGTAATTCGGAAAACTGCTCTGATTGTTTGCAATAGGGAGCGAGAGCGGCCATATCCCCTGGCTGTGTGTGTACTGCCATCCCAGCTATTCAGAGAGGCTGGGGCTGGAGCACACACGCTGCTGGGGAAGCGGCCACTTGTGCTCCCCATTGCAGAACATCAGAGCCGTTTGCCAAATGACATAGTCACTGGGACTCAGAGCAAAAACAGTCAAAATACTGGGTTTTGTTACGCTTTAATGTCACACTGGAAGCTGTCATGGTTATATTGGTTGCTAACGAAGAGCCTGGTATATAGAAAGGTAGCCACAAGGCATGTGTCTCCAAATCAGACGCTCAGTAGCACCCTAGTTTACATTCTCAGCTATAGATACCAGGGTCTAAGATGAAAGACACCCATCTTTTCTAGTGGTTTGCTCAAGGCCTGCAAGGAATACTCCGCTATAATGTCAGTCACATGTATTGGAGTTACTTCTGGTTTGTTATGCTCATTAAATAAGACTAAAGCAGTACTAACCCATGTGGGACATGCTTTGCCATCAGTAATCCCTCCAGCCCCACTGTAAGTGGGACAGTCCGACACTAAGTCTCCTGCTAATAACCAGACAACTGCCAAAGTGTGTGCTGCAGATTCCAGTCCCCCAGGCGACCCAGCAGGTGAGCATACATCATAAGCAGGGCTTCTGTGCATGCAGCACCATGTAGGCTGCTAATGGAACCAATAGGCTGGTCTCACCTTTTAATGCAGAAGCAGGGGGTAACTATCGGGGCTGCAGTGGGTGCAATCGCATGAGGGTCCCTTTATTGTTGCTCCTCCACCTTATTTATAATTTGTGGTCCAACGACAGAAAAAGTTTACTTTATGAAAGGGCCCCATTTAATATTCTCAACTAGGGCCCCCATCTAAATAGCCAAGTGGGTAAGCAAATTTGTATCCAGACATCTATACTCCAAATATTCCAGCTTGAGATCCCAAGGGAGAAATTAATTAATAATTATGGCTGGATGCTAAATAAATGGAGCAACAATGAAATATACTGTAAACATGCTGCAGCAAACCATGTTTCTTTATTTTCCTTAGGCTGATCAGCTGAAATTTTTATGTTGCCTTGTGTAGCACATTTTACAGCAGAACAAAACCCGGGAACTTGACTTCCATTCCCCACAGGGCATCCCGAACTGAAATGCCCCGCTGTGTGAAGCCCCCCAAAAAAGCCTATTCCCAGTCCAACGGCCCATGTGCCGACTCTGGTCCAATGAGAGCTGTCTCCATTATTATGTATTTCGGCAAACATCTCTCATTAACTTCAATGGGGAGCACCCGCTCCTCCCTGAGGATGCAGGGGATGTGGCAGCATGCTCTCCTCATTGAAAATAATGGTCTTGATTCAGTAAACGTTGAAAAAACATTATCCTGGTTTAAAAAATGTCACTTTCATTGTTTTCTGTTTTCCTATTTGGTGATTCAGCAACACTGACATTCTCAGGCTTTTTTTTTCTCATAAAGATATAGGCCTTGATTCAAAAAGAGTTGAAAAAATTCTCATGGTAGTAAGAAATACAAAGTCAATGGTACTTTTTCACTCACAAAAAAAGTAGAGAACTTTTTACTCCATTTTACACTGTAGTAAAAGTGCCATTGAATTGCATTGCCTTTTTATCTGCTAATTCAGTAACAGTGACATTCTCAGGATTTTTTCTCATAAAGTGAATTTTTCATGAGAATTTTTTTCAACTCTTATTGAATCAAGGCCAATGAGAGCCGTTTGCCAAATGATATAGTCACGGCAGACGTGAGCACACGCATGCACTGTTGGACCAGGGAAAAGTAAGTGATTACCGGTGGCCTGGGGGGGGGGGTTCACGCAGCGGGGCATCCCGATTCAGAATGGAATCTTTTAAAATAATAAATATAAAATGTGACTTGGCAGCACTAATGAGGCTGTAAGCAAACAGCATCAGTTAACATCATTAGGGGCTAAATTACAGGTATTTTGATATCAAGCTGCCAAGTCATTTACCACTTTCCAGCACATGATTTGCAACACAATAAAAGCAAAGTACTGCAAACCTGGGTGACCAGCAACGAGAGGTTAAATCTCTTGCCTAACACACATGTGAAATCCCCCCCACCCAAATGAATGCTGTCTTGGAAGAAACATGGAGGCTGCTGCTATTAGGCTCTTGCTGAAAATGCCAAAAGCCTGGCGCCAATGCTGATCAGACTTTCTTCATACGTCTTAGGAAATGTGTTTTCTAATGAGAATTGTCCCTCAAAAACAATGACTGCCACCATTTAATGAGCAGAGGTAACTGCAGAGAATAAGAACAGGTAGGTGTCACATCATAGAAATGTAAAATGCATCAAATCCAAACTGCCTGGCTCTATAGATTGTGGGGTCCATATGTTGCTGATAAAGACTCTTTCAATAACCTGCCTTTAAGGCACCAATGTTTTCTTCTATTTACCTGTATATCATTATTGAGTTGGGAAGGGCAAACCCTCCCCCCCCCCCCCATAATGTTTTTCCTGACTTTGGCCCCATTTTGGAGGTAGGGGATGTTTTGGGTATGTTTATTAACAGTTCAAAATGTTCTGCTCAACACATAAAGCGGAGAAAACAATTAATTTAAATGAATATGTTTCACTACTACAGGTGAGGTGCAGCATTTTGCAAAGAAGGAAAAAATAATTTATTTAAAAAAATGATTACATCATGGCCTCAATTCAATAAGCATTTAAAATAATTCTCATGGTAGTAAAAAAATTTACTTCATGAGAAAAAGCCTCAGGATGTCTCTGTTACTGAATCACCAGCTAGAAAGACAATGAAAGTCAATGGAACATTTTACTACAGTGTAAAAAGTTCACAACTTTTCTCAGGAGGAAACAAAATGCCATTGACTTTCATGGTCTTCCTATCTAGTGATTCAACATCAGTGAAATTCTCAGGCTTTTTTCTCATGAAGTGAATTGTTTACTACCATGAGACTTTTTTTTCAACTCATTGAATCAAGGCCCATGTTTTCAAATGTGTAAATGTATCTACCTTAGTAGAAGTGTATTTCCATCCTGAAAGCCCATCATGTCCTGGGAACTTTTTTCTTTAAAAATAGGGAAAAAATATATTTCCACGCTAGTGTTGAATAAAAAAGTCTCACAAAACTCTTGAAACCTTTCTAAAAATTGCTAAAATTCTAAATCCTTAAATAACCTTCATAGTCACTTTCTGCCGCATGGGAAAACTCCCCCGTGTGAACCCAAATTCACACATCAGAATCCCTGTATCTTGTATAGGTCACCACAAAGGCCGCAATAAAAATGAAAGCAGTTCCAACCCCACTCCAGTCTAGAAAATCTTTTTAAATAAAAACAATGGGGGTAATACATTTTATTTGGAGATGCCATATTCACTTTGGGTATAATTTGCAACCTGCTCTTGAGCCAGCTTTTACGCAAGAAAATGCGAAACAAAAATGGAGTTTTAATTAGGTGAGGATATCAAAAGAAAATAACAGCACCTTATAGTATGTTATCCAGAGAAATTCATAAAGCCTGAACGTAGCAGGTTGCAAATAAAGCCTAAAGCATGCCCAAACTGAACCTTACGTCACAGAATATGCAGTATGACCCCTTTGTTTTGCATATTAATATTTTATATTTAGCTATTAGCAGACCTCCTTTCTCAGTCTTAGGACCTAGCTTTAGATGATCCTTAGGTTGCGTTCATACTGCTGCGATCGTGTTGTGATATCATTCTGTGTTTTAAAGTGGACCAACACCCAGGGGTGATCGGCCCAGGAATCTATAAGATCTATAAAACCTCCCTCACCTCCCCCCAAAACCCCGAAAAACCTTACCTTATCGGCGGCAGCCGCCGCCGCCTCCTCTAGACATGCCCCATTCACAAACGGCCGGCGCGGGCGCGCGCCCTGTAAGAGTAACGTGCGGGAGGCGGCGGCGGACGCGCTGTCTTGTCCGTCACTGTCACCCGCTTGTCCGTCGGCGGGGATTGGGCAGCGTGGTCACGTGGGAGCGTGGTGAGGTGAGTTTTTGGGGCTTTCTGGGGGGTTTCACAGAACGGGGTGCCCCCCCGAAGTGGACCAAAACCCAGGATAGTCAAAATCCTGGGTGTTGGTCCACTTTAAGTGCGATTGCAATTGAGATTTCTATTTGCTAATGACCAATTGCTCTCAAAACGCAGCATGCAGGACTTTTTTCAGTTGGCCAGGAAATGATATCGCCTATTTGAATAGCTCCATAAAAAAGTACAGAGTGTTTGTAGGGCGATTGTAATCACCCCGCTATCACATCACAGCGCTGTTAGGAATTCCCACATGCTTCTCAGCAACCCCCTGAATCAGGGTTTCCCAACCTGGGTGGTCCATATGGGTTGTCAGTCAGATAAAACCATATGAAAAATATGCAAAACAACCATTTAAAGTTTAAATTTAAACCTACTACACTACTACATTTTGTAGTAGTTTTACTTGTATAAGTATAAATGGCAGCAGGTCAGTCAACTTTGCCGAGTACCACATGATCTAAATTATTACAAACAGAAAATGTTATCAGATGTAAAAAAAACTATCCCTATAATTTCAATGCATCTACAAAAACAATTGACTTCTTTCTGTAGGATGCATGTTGTGTGTTTTTAGATATAACCTGCACTGTACCTAATATGTTACTACTATGTTATGGTGTGTTATTGATTACAGCTCTCTTGGTGTTATCTCCTGCCAAAAAGCATTCCTTGTTTGTATATTGTACTTACTTGGCGGATTAAATAAAGTATTCTAGTCTAAGTATTCTATTCTATATTTTTTTGTCGCTGTCAATAGTAATATTTAATATACTAGTGTATTCTCACCAAAAAAAACAAATAAGTGCACCTAAAGGAGGTGTATCGTGAACTTGTGTAATACTAAAAATTCATATAAACACATCGGCCAATGAGAGAAGGGGTCACCTCACCCGAACTGAATAAACCTCCCGCCAAGCTTATGGCTTCTTCTCTTGGTAGGAATAAAATCCAGCGGTGACAGGTTGTGTCATACCCGATACACTGAACCTGTCCCCCCGGATTTCTCCTGGCTCCATATTTCTTGATGCCAATTATATAAGTGACCCATATTTATGTGGATTTTTATCATTGGCCCATTTCTCGTGATAGTGCTCCTTTAAGCGAAAGTTAGATAAATGACTGTTCATTCCAATAAAGTTTTCCAATTCTCCCTGACGGAGTGCACACGTTGCAAAAAGGCACTACAATAACCTTACAAGACAAATACACATAATGAAACTCTTACTATCCCTACCCCAATCCCCCTTGGCATTTATTTTAACCCCCCCCCCCCCCCCAACCATAATATTCAGTTAGACTAAGCTGCCAAATTGTTGCTTTTATCTCCTTTAAAATCCATGTTTACCACATGTTGTCAAATTTATGTGAAAATCTGAGTCCAGGAACCTGCGATGGGGGCAATGCCAGATTCTATTTCCAGTGGCCTTGCCCAGTTCTCTGCTCCCTACAGAGATGACTCCAACTCCCTCACCTCTCCCTAAAATGGCTGGCTATCAGATCAGGATCATACAACAATCCCAGGATCACTTCACATCACCCTGATTCCTGAGGGTCACATAATAACAATTTACAATCATTCAGGCAGGATTTAGGCAAGCCCTATGAAGTAACTATTTTCCCTCTTGTGGGAAAGACTATTCTAGAAAGAATCCAATTTCTTCTGCTTCATGTGGAGGATACAGTATAGACCTCTTCTTTAGTCATGACAGTGGGCTGATTTATGCTGCCTCCATGATTGCAGACACTGCCAAATGAATTTGTTTGTCTTTCTTAGCAACAGTGGTCGCCAGTTATGACTCGTGTCCTGCATAAGAGGATTGGAGGTGCTCTAGACTGGTCTAGACTTCTCCAGTCTCTAGAGCATATCACATGTGCATACTTTATGTGACCAATGACATATGTCTATGTATTAATAAATGGACAGCTCACAAACTGTCTGGAAAGGTCTGAATCCCTGGCTGCAGTACCCCTTAGCCTGGTCCTCTCAGGTGTTCCCTCTGGGGTGAATGCTCAGCTGCAGCCACTAGTCACCTGGCTATAAATAAACTCCACAGGCAAGGCTCAGGGCTCTAGTATCTGATTGTCTTTCTGCATTACAGACTTGCTGCCCTGTTCTGAAACTCCAGTACCTGATTCTGCTCCTGCTCAGCCTTCGGTTCTGTCCCAGTCCTGCTTCTGTGTTCCAGTTAGTCTAGTCCTGTGCCTAGTCCCATCCTGCCCTACCTTCTGCCCTCCGGGTCTCCCATCTATCCGCGCTCTGGCCTTTCATGTACTTGGTAGCCCTGTCTGTGGAGCATGTATATACTGTAGATATTGTGCATATTGTGTTGGAGTTGTGGTTTTCTGATATATATATATTCTCCATCTCTAATTTTTTTTTCTTCTGTTGTTTGCTGGGCTTGGTGTCCTGTTGTATATAGTGCTGTGTTTTCACCTTGCCACAATAAATCACCATTTAGTTACACTAGTCTCAGTGTCTATCACTTGCTGGTCACATCTTGCAGATCCGTGACCCAAACAGGTCCCTTGTTGTCACGTCACCATTACTGGGCAGGGTTACCTATTGTCCCTTTTTAATGTATTGAAATTATTTATATACATTGCTACAGGGATTCTTTGCCGGGCTCCTCAGTCAGAGAGTGTAGAAAATGTCTGCTCTTGTGATTCCTAGGCAAATCCTCTGGACAGGAGACTTACAAAACCCTGTACCTAACAGTTCTAAGCTAATTTTACTTTTCTTGACTGAAATTAGTTCATCAACATATAAGGAACATAAGTTAATGCTACAATAGTTTTCTCTCCCTGTTTGAATTAGTCCGTTACCTGCAGTCTGCAGTTTCCTATATAGATATCAGTATGGACACAGCATGAGCATTTCTGCCATTGGAAACATGTCAAAATATCTTGTAGCACGTGCAAACTCTGATTAAAGGAAAATGTCCACATTTCAAAGATGCATGAAGGTTTTGGGCCTTATGTATTCTTCCATGCCAAGTGGCTAAAGCCAAACTGACCATTTACCATATCATGTTTCCCATATAATGGAAGATCAGTGATAGAATTGGCATGCCTGGAGGAAGGCCAGCCAGCATCTGTCCTGGGTTTCGCTCCTCTTTAAAAGAATTGGCCTAAATGCTTTAGAATATCTATGTTAAAACTACAGACACCAGCTTGATGGGATGAAGTTCTGGAGGGTCTTGCGGTACAAGGAAAGTGGCCTGACAAGGAAGCAAAGTCCGGCCATTCCAGTCCTGATATGCTTGTATGCATTGCCTAGTAAGCAGTGGTGCAAACCATTTAATGTTGTTAATTTCAGTAAATATAGATATTTTTTTTAGTTAAAACCCCTTATAGCTGTTAGATATCTTTTTATTTGTCCATGTCTTTTTTGCAGGTCAATATGTCACATGATACCACCCTTGCCAACCCCTTCAAGCAGGTTTTTATTAACTTTACATCTGGCGCCATGGGTAAGTTTGCAACTGGATGACACTTTGGTTTCAACTCAATATTTTGTGGAAATGTATAGCTCCATCACATGCTCTCTCCATCCTAATATTCATGCAAGTTACAGGGTTTTCACAAAAGAATGCTACAAGGTATCTGATGGCAGCAAAAGGCCCCAAAGCGAAATGAGAAATGTGATTGTAAATGGCAGTGATACCCCTAATGTATCAGCGCTCGATAAAACAGAAGATACCTGAGGGGTGCAAATCATAATATGGCAGAAAAGACCCATTCAGTTTAGCTCCTCTCCCTGTGCCCATGGCTACTTAGTCACATTTTACATTTTAAAGCAGAGTTCCCGGGTTTTATTCTGTGCCCCTTGGGTATCCTGAATAGGGATGTCCCACTGGGTGAATGCCCTGTAAAACTCACCTTTTCCCGGTCCCAACAGTGCATGCATGGGCTCAGTTTGCCGTGACTATTTGGCACACAACTCTGATGTTTGGCACACTCACAGCTCTGATGTTCTTCAGGGAGCACAAGCAGCTGCAACCCCAGCGGCGCGCACAGCCCGAAGATACAGGGGATGCAGCTGCAATTACCTAGGAACGGCAAACACCTCTGGACGAGAGCCCACGCATGTGCTGTCAGAATGGGTAATGGTAAGCTGATACCGGTGATCTCATGGGTTTCACATAGTGGGGCGTCCCAATTTGGGATGCCCTGGGGGGTAGGCCAGCCAGCGGCTGTCCTGGTTTCACTCCATTTTAAAAGAATTGGCCTAAATACGTTAGAATAGCTATGTTACAACTTCATTTATTTGAGTACTGCTCTATCCAATAATTGCTGCCCTAGGAAAATGAGCCACCTTACTGTGACCTCCTTTTCCTTAATGCTGATGACCTTTCCATGCCAGTTTTGTATGTGTCACTAAGCCCACGCCTGACAACCTTGCCCCCCAAGCCTATTGTGTTTTATAGTTTACACCTCTATGTGTCTGCAGTACCTATATACAACATTAATTCAGTGAATTTTATGCTATTTAAAAAGGCTTTCAAGTAAAATGATTCAAATAAAAAATGTTTAAGAAACAAAAGAACGTCTCAATGTAGCAATAATGTAATTGTAACTTATAACCATTCTGTGGTTATTGCACAAAAAAAATGTTCCCTACATAGCAACTCCATAAACTGATTTAAGTTGCGACCACCCTCCATGCTCTGCAACAACTATGAATTCCCTTTAGAAAGAATGACCCAAACCTACAAGAAGGTATACAGTTTAGGGTCCGTGCCAAACTTTGTGAGTTCAGGTTCCCGACCCTGAACACAGACTTCAGTCAGAAGTCCGTGCTGGAGTTTGGCACTGTTGGGTTGGGCTGAGCAGCCCATCAACCAGCTTCTACCCTCCCCCCAACAGGCCGACCATCTCACTGCCCTGCCCCCCCAACCAATCGGCAAGGGTAGTAGTCAGCACTGGGCCACCAGCTAGGAGGACTGCGAATGGCCGGCAAGCAGACGAGCGCACGCACTGCTCTGCCTACCATGGAAGATGATGAAGATGGGAGGGCTCGGTCACAGTCAGCTTTGGGGTAATGGGGGCTTTGTCACACAGTCTATGGAAGCTGATGGGGGGGCTCTGTCACACTGTCTGCTACAGGATGATGGGGGGGCTCTGTCACAGTCTGCTATGGGAGATTATGGGGGGCTCTGTCACGTCTGCTATGGGAGATTATGGGGGGCTTTTCGCAGTTTGCTATGGAAGATGGGGAGCTCTGTGGCAGTCTATGTCTGTGACAGAGCCCCCCCCATCATCCCATAGGAGACTGTGACAGAGCCCCCCATCACCCCATAGCAGTATGGAAGATTATGGGGGCTCTGTCTGCTATGGGGTGATGGGGGTTGTTCTGCCACACAGTCTGCTATGGAATAATGAGGGGGGGGGAATGGGAATTTTGTCACACAGTCTGCTATGGTGATTATGAAGGATGTTCTGCCACACAGTCTAAAGGGAGGACTGGAAAGAGGGGCATCTTCAAAGGGTTTTTTTTACTTTTCACTAATTATCTATGCTATATACTGGTGGGAAAAAATTACTAGGATCATTAGAGAAATCTGCCTAAAGAGATGAAAACCAGCAGCAATGGCAGCTGTGTTACATTGACAACCACAAGGTGTCGCAATACATCAGTTCATGAGTATACCTCATTCTTGGTGAGACCAACACCCACCGCTGATCGGCCCGGGAATCTATAAGATTCCTGTGTCGATCAGCTCCCTCCCCACGGAGCATCCGAAATCGGGATATATTAAACAGGGGTTTCCAACCATTTTGCCATGAAGTACCTGCTAAGGATTGTCTGTCACCAAAACCATGTTCAAATGCACAGAATGACATTTATTGTGTATGAAATAAACATAAATAGCCACATAAAAGTTTTTCACCATATGGAGCAAATCAGGCTTGAGTAAGGTATAGATGGCAGGTAATGAGGTTTGGGTACAGATTATTGTATAACCTCCTGGATTACCACTTGAAATACTCTCGAGTACCAATGGTTGGGAACCCCTGGATAAATGTACAGTATATTTCGCCCTATAAGACGCAACGTAGATTTGGAAAATAAGAAAAAAAAATTCTAAACCAAATGTGCCAAAACACCCCATTACAGGCAGTGTGGCATTCATCCCATCCCATTCCCCATAGGCAGTGTGGCATCCTCCCTTCCATTCCCCATAGCCAGTGTGGCATCCCCCCATCTCATAGGCAGTGTGGCATTCCCCCCCCCCCCCATTCCCCATAGCCAGTGTGGCATCCCCCCATCTCATAGGTAGTGTGGCATCCCCCCCATTCCCTTATTCAGTGTGGCATTCCCCCCCCCCATTCCCCATAGGCAGTCTGGCATTCCCCCCCCCCATCCCCTTATTCAGTGTGGCATTCCCCCCCCATCCCCTTATTCAGTGTGGCATTCCCCCCCATCCCCTTATTCAGTGTGGCATTTTTTCCCCCATCCCATCGGCAGCGTGGCATTCCCCCCCTCCCATTCCCCATATAGGCAGTGTGGCATTCCCCCCTCCCATTCCCCATATAGGCAGTGTGGCATTCCCCCTCCCATTCCCCATATAGGCAGTGTGGCATTACCCCCCTTCCATTCCCATAGGCAATGTGGAATTCCCCCCCATCCCATTCTCCATAGGTGGTGTGGCATTCCCCCTATCTCATAGGCAGTGTGGCATTCCCCCCTCCCATTCCCATAGGCAATGTGGAATTCCCCCCCATCCCATTCTCCATATAGGCAGTGTGGCATTCCCCTCTCCCATTCCCTATAGCCAGTGTGGAATTACCCGCTCCCATTTCCCATAGGCAGTGTGGCATTCCCTCCCATCCCCTTGTTCAGTGTGGCATTTCATCCCCTCCCCAATTCACCATAGGCAGTGCGGCATCCCCCCTCCCTTTCCCCATATAGGCAGTGTGACATCCCCCCCCCATTCCTCATATAGGCAGTGTGACATCCCCCCTCCCATTCCTCATATAGGCAGTGTGACATCCCCCCTCCCATTCCTCATATAGGCAGTGTGACATCCCCCCTCCCATTCCTCATATAGGCAGTGTGACATCCCCCCTCCCATTCCTCATATAGGCAGTGTGACATCCCCCCTCCCATTCCTCATATAGGCAGTGTGACATCCCCCCCTCCCATTCCCCATATAGGCAGTGTGGCATTCCCCCCTCCCATTCCTCATATAGGCAGTGTGACATTCCCCCTCCCATTCCCCATATAGGCAGTGTGACATTCCCCCCTCCCATTCCTCATATAGGCAGTGTGGCATTCATCCCCCTCCCATTCCCCATATAGGCAGTGTGGCATTCCCCCCTCCCATTCCTCATATAGGCAGTGTGACATTCCCCCTCCCATTCCCCATATAGGCAGTGGGACATTCCCCCCTCCCATTCCCCATATAGGCAGTGGGACATTCCCCCCTCCCATTCCTCATATAGGCAGTGTGGCATTCCCCCCTCCCATTCCCCATATAGGCAGTGTGGCATTCCCCCCTCCCATTCCCCATATAGGCAGTGTGACATTCCCCCTCCCATTCCCCATATAGGCAGTGTGGCATTCCCCCCTCCCATTCCCCATATAGGCAGTGTGACATTCCCCCCTCCCATTCCTCATATAGGCAGTGTGACATTCCCCCTCCCATTCCCCATATAGGCAGTGTGACATCCCCCCCTCCCATTCCCCATATAGGCAGTGTGACATCCCCCCCCCTCCCATTCCCCATATAGGCAGTGTGACATTCCCCCTCTCATTCCCCATATAGGCAGTGAGACACTCCCCCATCCATTCCCCATATAGGCAGTGTGACATCCCCCCCCCCTCCCATTCCTCATATAGGCAGTGAGACACTCCCCCACCCATTCCCCATATAGGCAGTGTGACATCCCCCCCTCCCATTCCCCATATAGGCAGTGTGACACCCCCCCTCCCATTCCCCATATAGGCAGTGTGACATCCCCCCTCCCATTCCCCATATAGGCAGTGTGACATCCCCCCTCCCATTCCCCATATAGGCAGTGTGACATCCCCCCTCCCATTCCCCATATAGGTAGTGTGACATTCCCCCCTCCCATTCCTTATATAGGCAGTGTGACATCCCCCCCTCCCATTCCTCATATAGGCAGTGTGACATCCCCCCCTCCCATTCCCCATATAGGTAGTGTGACATTCCCCCCTCCCATTCCCCATATAGGTAGTGTGACATTCCCCCCTCCCATTCCTTATATAGGCAGTGTGACATCCCCCCCTCCCATTCCCCATATAGGCAGTGTGACATCCCCCCCCTCCCATTCCCCATATAGGCAGTGTGACATCCCCCCCCTCCCATTCCCCATATAGGCAGTGTGACATCCCCCCCCTCCCATTCCCCATATAGGCAGTGTGACATCCCCCCCCCTCCCATTCCCCATATAGGCAGTGAGACATCCCCCCTCCCATTCCCCATATAGGCAGTGTGACATTCCCCCTCTCATTCCCCATATAGGCAGTGAGACACTCCCCCATCCATTCCCCATATAGGCAGTGTGACTTCCCCCCCCCTCCCATTCCTCATATAGGCAGTGAGACACTCCCCCACCCATTCCCCATATAGGCAGTGTGACATCCCCCCCTCCCATTCCCCATATAGGCAGTGTGACATCCCCCCCTCCCATTCCCCATATAGGCAGTGTGACATCCCCCCTCCCATTCCCCATATAGGCAGTGTGACATCCCCCCTCCCATTCCCCATATAGGCAGTGTGACATCCCCCCTCCCATTCCCCATATAGGTAGTGTGACATTCCCCCCTCCCATTCCTTATATAGGCAGTGTGACATCCCCCCTCCCATTCCTCATATAGGCAGTGTGACATCCCCCCCTCCCATTCCCCATATAGGTAGTGTGACATTCCCCCCTCCCATTCCCCATATAGGTAGTGTGACATTCCCCCCTCCCATTCCTTATATAGGCAGTGTGACATCCCCCCCTCCCATTCCCCATATAGGCAGTGTGACATCCCCCCCCTCCCATTCCCCATATAGGCAGTGTGACATCCCCCCCCCTCCCATTCCCCATATAGGCAGTGTGACATCCCCCCCCCTCCCATTCCCCATATAGGCAGTGAGACATCCCCCCTCCCATTCCCCATATAGGCAGTGTGACATTCCCCCTCCCATTCCCCATATAGGCAGTGTGACATTCCTCCCTCCCATTCCTCATATAGGCAGTGTGACACCCCCCCTCCCATTCCCCATATAGGCAGTGTGACATTCCCCCCTCCCATTCCCCATATAGGCAGTGTGGCATTCATCCCCCTCCCATTCCCCATATAGGCAGTGTGGCATTCCCCCTCCCATTCCCCATATAGGCAGTGTGACATCCCCCCTCCCATTCCCCATATAGGCAGTGTGACATTCCCCCTCCCATTCCCCATATAGGCAGTGTGACATTCCCCCCCTCCCATTCCCCATATAGGCAGTGTGGCATTCATCCCCCTCCCATTCCCCATATAGGCAGTGTGGCATCCCCCCTCCCATTCCCCATATAGGCAGTGTGACATTCCCCCTCCCATTCCCCATATAGGCAGTGTGGCATTCCCCCTCCCATTCCCCATATAGGCAGTGTGGCATTCCCCCCTCCCATTCCCCATATAGGCAGTGTGACATCCCCCCTCCCATTCCCCATATAGGCAGTGTGACATTCCCCCTCCCATTCCCCATATAGGCAGTGTGACATTCCCCCCCTCCCATTCCTCATATAGGCAGTGTGACATTCCTCCCTCCCATTCCCCATATAGGCAGTGTGACATTCCTCCCTCCCATTCCCCATATAGGCAGTGTGACATTCCTCCCTCCCATTCCCCATATAGGCAGTGTGACATCCCCCCTCCCATTCCCCATATAGGCAGTGTGACATTCCCCCTCCCATTCCCCATATAGGCAGTGTGACATTCCCCCTCCCATTCCCCATATAGGCAGTGTGGCATTCCCCCTCCCATTCCCCATATAGGTAGTGTGACATTCCCCCACCCATTCCCCATATAGGCAGTGTGGCATTCATCCCCCTCCCATTCCCCATATAGGCAGTGTGACATTCCCCCTCCCATTCCCCATATAGGTAGTGTGACATTCCCCCACCCATTCCCCATATAGGCAGTGTGGCATTCATCCCCCTCCCATTCCCCATATAGGCAGTGTGACATTCCCCCTCCCATTCCCCATATAGGCAGTGTGACATCCCCCCCTCCCATTCCCCATATAGGCAGTGTGACATCCCCCCTCCCATTCCCCATATAGGCAGTGTGACATTCCCCCTCCCATTCCCCATATAGGCAGTGTGACATTCCCCCTCCCATTCCCCATATAGGCAGTGTGGCATTCCCCCTCCCATTCCCCATATAGGTAGTGTGACATTCCCCCACCCATTCCCCATATAGGCAGTGTGGCATTCATCCCCCTCCCATTCCCCATATAGGCAGTGTGACATTCCCCCTCCCATTCCCCATATAGGCAGTGTGACATCCCCCCTCCCATTCCCCATATAGGCAGTGTGACATCCCCCCTCCCATTCCTCATATAGGCAGTGTGACATCCCCCCTCCCATTCCCCATATAGGCAGTGTGACATTCCCCCTCTCATTCCCCATATAGGCAGTGAGACACTCCCCCACCCATTCCCCATATAGGCAGTGTGACATCCCCCCCCCCTCCCATTCCTCATATAGGCAGTGAGACACTCCCCCACCCATTCCCCATATAGGCAGTGTGACATCCCTCCCTCCCATTCCCCATATAGGCAGTGTGACATCCCCCCCTCCCATTCCCCATATAGGCAGTGTGACATCCCCCCCTCCCATTCCCCATATAGGCAGTGTGACATCCCCCCTCCCATTCCCCATATAGGCAGTGTGACATTCCCCCCTCCCATTCCTTATATAGGCAGTGTGACATCCCCCCCTCCCATTCCTCCTATAGGCAGTGTGACATCCCCCCTCCCATTCCCCATATAGGTAGTGTGACATTCCCCCACCCATTCCCCATATAGGCAGTGTGGCATTCATCCCCCTCCCATTCCCCATATAGGCAGTGTGACATTCCTCCCTCCCATTCCCCATATAGGCAGTGTGACATTCATCCCCCTCCCATTCCTCATATAGGCAGTGTGACATTCCTCCCTCCCATTCCCCATATAGGCAGTGTGGCATTCATCCCCCTCCCATTCCCCATATAGGCAGTGTGACATTCCCCCTCCCATTCCCCATATAGGCAGTGTGGCATTCCCCCTCCCATTCCCCATATAGGCAGTGTGGCGTTCCCCCTCCCATTCCCCATATAGGCAGTGTGGCATTCCCCCTCCCATTCCCCATATAGGCAGTGTGACATTCCCCCTCCCATTCCCCATATAGGCAGTGTGACATTCCCCCCTCCCATTCCTTATATAGGCAGTGTGACATCCCCCCCTCCCATTCCTCCTATAGGCAGTGTGACATCCCCCCTCCCATTCCCCATATAGGTAGTGTGACATTCCCCCACCCATTCCCCATATAGGCAGTGTGGCATTCATCCCCCTCCCATTCCCCATATAGGCAGTGTGACATTCCTCCCTCCCATTCCCCATATAGGCAGTGTGACATTCATCCCCCTCCCATTCCTCATATAGGCAGTGTGACATTCCTCCCTCCCATTCCCCATATAGGCAGTGTGGCATTCATCCCCCTCCCATTCCCCATATAGGCAGTGTGACATTCCCCCTCCCATTCCCCATATAGGCAGTGTGGCATTCCCCCTCCCATTCCCCATATAGGTAGTGTGACATTCCCCCACCCATTCCCCATATAGGCAGTGTGGCATTCATCCCCCTCCCATTCCCCATATAGGCAGTGTGACATTCCCCCTCCCATTCCCCATATAGGCAGTGTGACATCCCCCCTCCCATTCCCCATATAGGCAGTGTGACATCCCCCCTCCCATTCCTCATATAGGCAGTGTGACATCCCCCCTCCCATTCCCCATATAGGCAGTGTGACATTCCCCCTCTCATTCCCCATATAGGCAGTGAGACACTCCCCCACCCATTCCCCATATAGGCAGTGTGACATCCCCCCCCCCTCCCATTCCTCATATAGGCAGTGAGACACTCCCCCACCCATTCCCCATATAGGCAGTGTGACATCCCCCCCTCCCATTCCCCATATAGGCAGTGTGACATCCCCCCCTCCCATTCCCCATATAGGCAGTGTGACATCCCCCCCTCCCATTCCCCATATAGGCAGTGTGACATCCCCCCCTCCCATTCCCCATATAGGCAGTGTGACATCCCCCCTCCCATTCCCCATATAGGCAGTGTGACATTCCCCCCTCCCATTCCTTATATAGGCAGTGTGACATCCCCCCCTCCCATTCCTCCTATAGGCAGTGTGACATCCCCCCTCCCATTCCCCATATAGGTAGTGTGACATTCCCCCACCCATTCCCCATATAGGCAGTGTGACATTCCTCCCTCCCATTCCCCATATAGGCAGTGTGACATTCATCCCCCTCCCATTCCTCATATAGGCAGTGTGACATTCCTCCCTCCCATTCCCCATATAGGCAGTGTGGCATTCATCCCCCTCCCATTCCCCATATAGGCAGTGTGACATTCCCCCTCCCATTCCCCATATAGGCAGTGTGGCATTCCCCCTCCCATTCCCCATATAGGCAGTGTGGCGTTCCCCCTCCCATTCCCCATATAGGCAGTGTGGCATTCCCCCTCCCATTCCCCATATAGGCAGTGTGACATTCCCCCTCCCATTCCCCATATAGGCAGTGTGACATTCCCCCTCCCATTCCTCATATAGGCAGTGTGACATCCCCCCTCCCATTCCCCATATAGGCAGTGTGGCATTTTCCCCTCCAATTCCTATAAGCAATGTGGCAGAATCGCCCCAACCCCCCAGAAAAAAAGGTATACTTACATAAGCCTCGCCCCAGGAGGCCAGCCGGGTAAATAAACGCTGTCCCCGCTCTGGCCTCCCGGTGGCTGCGGCGCAGGTGCTAGACTCGTGTAAGTATACCTTTTGGTAATGAAGGCCCTCAAAGGGGCCCCTAAGGGGTCCACTGAGGGTTTCCCTGGTAACCCAGTGGGCCACTCCGAGCCTGGGATGGGTGGTGTCTCTCATGACTAGGATCAGAGGTACGGAGTGTTGGGCTGCAATCCAGGTTGGGGGGCATCTATATTAATATGTCCCACTGTGCGCCCAGCAAAGCTTTCTGAGAACACATTTCTAGCCCTATTTTAATTATTATTTATTTATTTATAATGTCTCCTCCTATTCTGTGGTGCTGAACAAAGTATTTAAATGAATGTTAAAGTATTGCTGTAGTGTTTGTTTTTTATTTTTAACAGGCGGTGTGGCGTGTGTTCTCAGTGGACAGCCCTTTGACACGGCCAAAGTAAAGATGCAAACGTTCCCTTCCATGTATCAGAATTTCCTGGAGTGCACAGTGCGCACCTATCAAACAGAAGGCCTGCGAGGGCTGTATCATGGCACAGTCCCAGCTTTAGTGGCAAACATTTCTGAAAATGCTGTGCTTTTTGCTTGTTATGGCTTTTGTCAAAACCTGGTGTCTTATGCTCTGGGATTGCATGACCCGTCCCAGCTTAGGTGTGTATAGATACATTTATCAGTCGTTTCTGTCTGTACAACTGATCCTTGTGGCATTCTGTCGCGGGCAATGAAAGGGTTAATTTCTGTTTGGCTGCAAATGGTTATTATTTTTCACTTTTTAAACTGCTCTTGTGGTGATTGTGCATATAAAAAGGATGTGGCACCATGGTTTCCTTTGTGTAGCTCACTGATTGGACAAGGGACCAATCATGAGTGTGTTGTAGGACCAGCGGAAAGGTGAGTTTAGAGGGTGATCGGGGTGGGGGGGGGGTTAGACAGTAGGACATTGATAATAGTTTCCCAACTTTGGGGGTGAAGGTTAAAGGGACAGTCCAGGCAAAGAGCTAAATTGGCAGACTTTCTGCTCACATAATGCACATGTTGTAAGGTCTTCCATTTAGCAGCGCTTTACATTTCTCAATAAGCCCTAGTGAACATGCATCCTCCCTCTGACCTCTCATGCCGCATCCCCTTATTGAATTACACTTGTCATGGACGTTTATAATCCACGCAGCATGAGCTCAGCAGGAGGTTGTGAGTTCTTTAGGGCTTATCAATAAGTGCTGCTAAATGAAATGGCCCCTAAAACACAAGTATAAGGTGAGCAAAAAGCAGGCTAATTTTAAACTCTTTGCCTGGACTGTCCCTTAAATATTTCTTTCTTTCTTGATTATTGCTGATCTCTTTGTAGGTCAAAATGTTAGCTGTCTGGCTGCATTACTGCTACTACTCCTAAAACGGATCTAAAAATAAAGGCAGGCTACCAGAATTTTGCTGGACCTGCAATGGTTAAAACAACACATCTCCATTTTTATATGCATCCAATTGGATTGTACCATTATAAAGTAAAAGTTAAAAACTGTTATTTCTAAAATCCTAAAAAATAAAATGAATTAAAAATACCGATATGACTAAGGCTGGCTTCACACCTATACGATGCCCTGCGATAGCGATAATCACAATTGCATGAGCACCTGAGAGTTGCGGGTGTTTTTGCAGCAATTGCCATTTCCTATTGAGCAATTGCAAGGAATTGTGGCAAAAACGCAGCATGCAGCATTTTTACGGGGTGATCCCAATCGGTGGTTATGAACGGGCCCATAGGTAGTTATGGGCAGGATCGCCCCATTATCACGAGCTATTAAGTGCTCAGGTGTGAAGCTGGCCTAACTGTTTCAGCTTGAATTGTTCACAATATTTTCCTTTAGAGACCACCATAAGGCTACGGCAGGTTCTTTGGCCGCTGTCTTCTCCTCCTTAGTTCTTTGTCCAACTGAACTAGTGAAGTGCCGCATGCAGACACAGCATGAGATGCGAATTGCTGGCCACAAGGGAATTCCTCTAAAAAGGTTTGTACCCAGATATGTAAATATACTTTTCTCCAAATATACTTGCTCCTTATTCCATGAAAGATTGTTTTTCTTGGGCATTTGGCCAAATACTGGAATAATAGTTTTGACCACTTCTACTAACATTTTATATCTCTTGTTAATTTCAGCACAACATGGTCCATTGTTCGTGATATTTTGAAGTCGGAAGGTGTGGCTGGCCTGTTTCGTGGCCTTAGCAGTACGTGGCTTCGGGAGGTCCCAGGATACTTCTTCTTTTTTGGTGGTTATGAACTGACCAAGAGCATTTTAAACCGACGTTCTGAAGAGCAACCCAGTGAGGCAGGGCACATGGGGTATTGTGGGAAATCTTAGTACTTTTGCTATAACTGTTACAATGCTTAACTTTGCAGGTCCGTTAGTTGTCACAATTAGCGGAGGTGTAGGCGGGGCGTGTTTCTGGATTTCAGTGTACCCAGTGGACTCTGTCAAGTCAAGAATTCAAGTACTTTCCATGGCATCTCAACAGAAGGGCTTTTTACTCTCTTTACTGCACATATTGAGAACAGAAGGTTAGAAATGTGTAAACTTTTGCGAGTCTTGGATTAGATTCATGTAAGAGGAGATGGTCCACCTTTCTATAGTTATAGAACTTAACAACATATGACTGATTTAGATGTTTCCATGTACTCTGCAATTTGTTGTAGTGCATGTCCATGCTGTTTAATTGTTGCATATTATAACATGTGTTGGCCTTGGTGTGCAACTCTTTCCTCACTTCCAGAAAAGATCCATATGGTCAAGAGGTGATGTTGGTTGAGTTGGTGTGGAGATCTAGTCCCACATGCTTCTTGCTCATTATAGGAGGTTTGCTGAAAGAAACTGCCCATGCTAGATTTAAAATCTAAGCAAACCTGTCCAACCCTCGCTGATTTCTGCTAAGCTGCTGTGTCACAGTTGTATTGCTGAATTCTCCACTCCTCCTAAAAAGTTTTCTTTACTGGTAGTATACGTTGCCATGAATTAAAAGAAAGGGACAAGCTGAGAACTAACCCCCCAGAAAGAGGGGTTGGCATGTGCCACACAGTCTGATAGGAGGGGCAAAGTTCCTACCACCTCTCAGTTTAAGAAACATGTGGCTGTGCAAGATATTGTGATAGTATGGCCACAGAAAAAGAGGCTACATCTCAGCTTCAACAGCTTTATTCAACAGAACACCAGGATGAATTCACTGCATGGGAGGAGAAGTAACCTTTTCAGACTCAAAGAAGTGTTTAAGCTCACCCTCCTGTACCATCGATTGTCACACTTGTTTGCATTACAATATGTTGCTTGATTTATTATAAATGTGTTCTGTCACTTTCCTAATTTGTATTTTATTCACATTCTTGTATTCAGGATTATTCACACTGTACAGTGGACTAATGCCTACCGTGGTCAGAGCTTTCCCTTCCAATGCCGCTCTCTTCCTAGCCTACGAAATGACGAAGAGGACTCTGACACAATGGTCAACCACACAGGACTGAGTCGCTGGATATACTGCTGTTCTTTTTTTCCTAATTTATATAGCCACTGTGTTCTTGTGAAGAGGGTTATATAGTTGAAGTAGGATATTTATAAACTAATAAAATACTGGCAGTCAGGTGTGTGTGTGATTTGACTTTTTGTAAGGTCTCATGCTGGTTTACAATAATAAGTAATTTTAGAAAAAATGACCTATATCCTTTAAGCCTGATTTTTTTTTTTTTTTTTTTTTTTTTTAAAGTGGCCCAGAAACGTGCCCCTAGTAATGACCCTGGTGATATTGTTCCAAGTTTTATCAAGACAAGCTCTGCATCTCCTTCACCTCCAAACAGACAATTTTAGAACTCTCCCAATTAGTAGTATGTTGATATAAAATGCCAATTTCACTCCACTGGCTATTCCTGGCGTATCGCCACTGACCTGGAGATGCGGCCTAACCTAGGGCATATCTTCCAGGAATGCGACAAGCTTAAAGGATAATTCCACTTTAAAGTGTCCATTATTGTGTGCCAAAAGGATGTCCTCAAGGTGCCAAGCTTATCAGTTCATTTATTTCTTTGTTGTTTCCCCCCCCCCCCCCCCCCCAGATTTTGGTCTGTTTTTCCACAGCATCATGGGGTGCCCTGTTGTATGAAACCCTCCAGTTTGCATGATATGCTCACCTTGATCCTTCAATTTTACATCACATGTGTGGCTCTCACTCTGTTCAATGAAGGTAGTGGGGCATGCTGCAGGGTGGGTAACTATGCACCCCCCTGGCCTTCCCTGCACCCTCACATCTGTGGACATTCAAATCTGCTGAGCATGGTGATTGAGGACAGCAGTGATGCACAGGCCAACCGCCATGAAAGCAAGGGTCTAGGTAAGTGTATGGGGTCTAAAACTGTATCACTGAGGCCAATGAATATGGGACTCAACTTGCAATCAGTTGAACTGTATTAGTTTAAATAAGTGTTCTATATGTGTTAAAACACATGTACATGTATGTATGACAACAAATCAAATGATAGAGGACAAAGCCATACATAGTAAAGTGGTGCCAACACTTCAGGTGTTATAAATCCTTTGTGGAGCAATTGGGTACATTCACCTCCAGGGCCACATTACACCCAAAGTGAACTGTCAGTGCATGATGGGAGAGGGTAGGTTTTATTGGCCACTGAAATAAATTGGGGCAAGCATGACAGTGTGTGTGTGTTTTTTTTTAGGGGAGAGTTTAAAATATTCTTAGTATTTGTATAATTAGGAATATTTGTGCAATAAACACTTTAGGTATAACTGCTAGGCTGTCAGATTAAGCTCTGTTGACCTTCGGTTAAGCTTTGTTGACCTGCTTTTGTAGTTAAAGATCTCCCATGTTCTCTAGGTACCATCCCCAAGGATCTTAAATCCCATCCTACCATAGGTGCCACCCTATGATTTGCTCTTAATCCTTTTCCCTGTCCAGATAGTTCTTCTCTATTATCGCCATTAGGACCAGTCTTGGGATTTTTTACTTTACCCCGGGTTAATAGGTGTAGGCTCTGGGAAATGGGGGGGCAGTTCCAAAGACATCCAAACTTCCAAATTTATGTAGTCCCTGGACCCTAAACAAATGGACCTTTTCCTTCATATATTGACTTCCTAATGACCAGAGCGTAATAAAGTGTGACAGGCCCTGGTGCAGACATACAATAGGGGCCCCAGCGTTGCTCATAAAGTTTTTTTGGTCCCTTCCAGGCCATAGAACAGCAATTTTTAAGTAGTTTGACAATTAGTCTACTAAACCCTGAAAGAGTCAATAAAATGAAGAGTCAATAAAAAGCACAAATCAGATAAATAAGCAGGAGGGGCAACAATAGTGGGGCCCCGGTGTGGTTGTCATCTCTGCACCCCCTGTAGTTGCGCCCAAAGTAATGATCCCAGTGCTGATTATTGTTCCAAGCTTTATCAAGGCAAAGTATAGTGAGCTCCACATCTCCTTCACCCCCAATCAGACAAAGAAAATGTTAGATCTCCCCTGGATTAGTAGTATGTTGGCATAGAACACCAGTTTGTCCATTGGATATTCCTGGATGTATCACCACTGTCCTGGAGATGCAGCCTAACCTGGGGCAAATCTTCTGGGAATGCGACAAGTTTAAAGTGGACCAACACCCAGGATTTTCACTATCCTGGGTTTTGGTCCACTTCTCCTACGCAAGCGCTCGTCCAATCAGAGTGCTCAGAGCCGCCGGACAACCACAGCGGCTCTGAGCGTGCTGGAGGCCGCATCTCGTGCTTCCCTCTAACAGGGAGCACGCCCGTGCCGGCCATTCACAAACGGCTCGCCCTGCTAGGGAGAAGCGCGAGATGCGGCTCGCGCATGCGCCGTTGGAACGGGGATAAGGTAAGGTTTCTGGGTGTCCTGCGGGGCTTCACACAGCTGGGCATCCCGATTTCGGATGCCCCGGGGGGGGAGGGATCTGATCCCCCCTGGGTGTTGGTCCACTTTAAATGGTAATTCCACTCTGGAGGCCATAGTTAAAAGTGTCCATTATTGTGTGCCAAAATGATATCACACACAGACTCACAGGAATATAAGATACATGGAAACGGCATGCTGATAAGTAAATCACAGGTCTGAGAACACACAGGTTTATTTTATATTCCAGAAAAGAAAAACAATAAGGCAGAACACCAAAAACTTGACAAAAAAAGGAGTTTTTGGCAGGTAAAATTGATTGAAGGGAAATAACAGGGAGGGACTTCACAGATTCACCCGTGAGCAAATCTAATGCTGCACGCTCCTGCCTACCAGCCAGATGGAGGTCAGCCTCCTCTTTGTGTTCATGGATCTCATGAGTGGAGGATATAAACTGAATGGAGGACCTGTAATAAGGAAAAATCCTGTGGAAAATGTTTTTTAATCGTAAATTCTGTTCTCCTCATGAGCTGTGCTTTAAGCAGACCAACCCAACTCCAAGAACAACCCAATCTGTTTTGCTCCCCCACCCCAGGTACATTACACATTCCTTCCAAGTGTCCCTGATTTGGAGGGACTGTCCCTCTTTTGAGTCCATGTCCCCCTGTCCCTTGTTGTTCTCATTTGTCTGCCTCATCTGAGGTGTAACACGCAGATCTGCGTCACTAAATGATTAATTTAAAGTTCATGCCTATTTATAGTGTTTATATTGTTGTAACTGTTACAACCTACCTCCTCTCCATCCCTCAATGAGGGGGTGTGGCTTAATTTAACAACTCTTTCCTTCTTTCCCACCCTGAAAAGCTGGAAGATGTGACATAACAGTCTAGATGTTTTCTGCCCCTAGCGCTGCTTGGTATTCCTGTTATAGTGATTTTCATTTCCCCAGGTATGTCATTGTATGCCATTGGTGTCTGATCGGATACCATTGTCCTAAACTAGCTGTTTAAGCCCTCCTCCTAACAATCTCACGCTGGGAGTAATTATAACCTATTGAAAATAGCGCTAGAAGGGATATAAGAGGCAAAAGAAGATTTCATTTTCCCTTTGAAGCCTAAATTGTTTGTGAGTATGTTTATTCAATTCATTACCAGGACACTAAGGGGGGTTCATACATTAGTTTTTTTTAACTGTAACCTTCCAAAGAATGTGGTTGGTCTGCCCATCCCATCATGGCAAGGCCTGCACTGGAGTCCTGGGGTACCACGAGGTAGCAAGCCACAATGCAGGCCTGCAGTCGCTCACCTTTTTGGTGTTACATGGTGGTGGCCGCTCCCTATGGTGGCGCTCAGTTCAAAACAAAGCTTTAGGCCATGCATTAGTATTAGCGTCCACTTGTGCCATGAGAACGGCGGAAAGGTGAGTTGTGTGGGCGATCTGGGGGGTCACACAGCAGAGCATCCCATATCCGCATGCAATAGTGAAAGTCTTAGTGATAGGTCCACTTTAAGACTTGCATAACATTTCGTAACATTTCTGGTTCCATTGCATTTGAGAAGTCTTTGGCTTATATCCCATTTCATCTCGTATTGGTCCAGAGTGGCAATTTGCTGTGGTCATAACATTTGCTTCTCTATTAAACTGGACCTATCTGGAGTCTATCTTGTATGTTTCCCTCAGCCTGTACATTAAAAATCCTACCTGCACCTACTGCATGTTATGAGCCTTTAAACATCCAAGATGGTGGGTCATGGGGCATCAGGCAGCCTGCAAATAGGAAGTGTCTTCTGACTGTGCTGCTCTGCATTCTGGGATTGCTGACCTTTTCCTGACCCCAGCTCTGTTCTGTCTGTGTAGAGCACAGCTATAACCCGCCCCCTGTACATTTCACCCCTCTCCTCTCCTCAACATGTGATGCATCTGAGGTAAGATGGCGGCCCCCGTAACAGTCCTGAACAGAGTTGAAGCCCAGTGGGGGAAAGAATAATAAGTAAGCAACTGAAAATATATACATTTTAGATGCTGGGGAATAGTTTTAAGGGTTTAGGCTTTTCATTAAATGATGCTGAAGGTCCTTCATAAGCCAAAAATAAAAATAATTCTACAGCCCATTCCCTAATTACTGCCTGTTAAAGGAAGTCCAACATTGAACCAAATACTCACCTTTTCTTTGTAGCATCCCCACCTGCACTGCCGAGCCATTCTGGCATTCATCTGAGGGGCACAAGTGTGTGAACCCTGTTATTTATTTTGCCCGGTTTTGGGCTTCCAAAATCAGGCAACCCTTAAGGAGACATTCCATGGTTAAATTGGCCTACTTTCTGCTGACCCTATGCAGGTTATCAGGGGCTCCTGCTTTCATTTGCCCTGCTTTATTATTTTTTCATAACTCCCAGTGCACTCTATCCCCTTTTCCATGCAGGTTTCACTGTCTCAGTCCTTTCAGAAGTCAATATAATTTGAAAATCCTGGAAAATTATAATGCAAAGTGCTGGTGAATAAAAAGATGAAGCCCCTGATAGCCAACATAGAGCAAGCAGAAAACAGGCTAATGCAACCCCTTGTCTTGAATGTCTCTTTAAATAACTGAATGTAGTAATACCCTGGGTTTTTATTTAAAAGGATAAGTGTGCTGTGATACAAACTGGTAAACAATTAGGGGAAATTTTCCCTCCTCACTTTTGCTGACAGATTTAGTTGCTCTATCTATTCTAGGCCATGTATTGTAGAGGAGCCTTTTTCATTATTTCTAGATCTTTCTTGTCTTTTCCTTCCAGCTCGGTATCCGTTATCATGTCTATCACCTGTCACAGCTGCTGGCATTCTTCTTTCCGTCTTTGGTGTTGGGCTGGCTCCATGTGACTCTAAATATAACTCGGCATGCCTCCACTATGCAGCTCTGATTCAAGCCATTCCATTTCCTGTGCCTACCCCACTACACTGCTGATTCCAAGGTATTCCTACTTCCTTTATCTAATAATCTTATACTGTGTCCAATTATGTCTCTCTTAGTTGTTATTACCTTTGTTTTTCTTTTTAGCACATTTTTGCATTAGTGTCAAGCGATTTATAGTAGGAAACTTGTATTAAATGGTCACAATAAAATCATTAGCTTCTGATTCCTATTTGTCAGATCCGATGCATTTAGCGTATTATAACAAATGTGTGAATATGGCACATCTTTTGGATTTTTAAGCTTTTAGACTTTTTATTGTTTTTATGTTTAGTCTATATATGTTTAGCAAGCACTATTTGGCATTTTAAATACTTTTTTTCCTATTTTTTTTTTTTTAGAATAATGGGTTCATTTAGCTTAGATTATTTTTATGGATAAGACTTCAGGATTTCAGACCTAGGTATACTGCTTGTATAACTAGTCTGGTAAAATCCGCTTATGGTTTATGTTTCTTTTGTTTTATTTTGTTGCTTGTAATATTTCTGCTGTCATTTGTCAGTTAATTCAGAAGTTCTAGTCTTATTGGTGTTGTGGAAACTGCCCTAACCCTGAATTTGGCTTTACCAAATAGGCGAGTGACTGCAGGCCTGCATTGGGGTTGATACCGTGTTGGTACCCCAGGGACTGCAGTGCATCAATAGCTTCTGATTCCAATTTGTAAGATCCGGACAATTTGGAGATTTGGTCTATGCATTTAGCGTAATATAACAAATGTGCAAATATGGCAAATCCTTTGGATTTTTAAGCTTTTATACTATTTATAGTTTTTATGTTTAGTCTATATATGCTTAGCAAGCACTATTTGGCATTTTAAATACTTTTTTCTTTTTCCTTTATTTTTTATTTTTTAGAACAATGGGTTCATTTAGCTTTTTCAGATTTTTTTATGGATAAGACTTCAGGATTTCAGACCTAGGTATACTGCTTGTATACCTAGTCTAGTAAAATCAGCTTATGGTTTATGTACCTTTTGTATTATTTTGTTGCTTGTAATATTTCTGCTCTCATTTTTCATTTGTCAGTTGATTCAGAAGTTCTAGTCCTATTTGTGTTGTGGAAACTGCCCTGACCCTGAATTTGGCCTTTTAGATTCACCACTTCATTTGCATCATCCTGGCATTATGAGCTGTCAGGGTCCTGCACAGCAGAACTCTTTGGAGTATATTATGTGTTACAACAAGGGATGTGGAGAACGATATCTCCCGGACAAAAATTCTGCAGGTCAGTATTTTTTTTTTTATGCAGGTCAGTATTTTTTTTATGCAGGTCAGTATTCCTGTATGATAAACAGGTGCACAGCTAGGAGGGAGTGGGGGGGGGGGGGGGGCATGTGTCCTGGGTGCAGCAGGTCAGGGGGGTGCCAAAGGGGGCCTGAGAACAGGTGGGGGGCGTCATTTTGAATCTTTGCCCCGAGGCCCAGAAAGGCTAGCTTTGCCTCTGGATAAAAGATTTTATTGGACAATCTAAATGGCCAGATGTTTAGGTTACACACAGGGAATCATGAAATGATTAGGAGAGGGGAGAAATTGATGAGTTGAAATGAGGATACTGATTTCTGGAAATATATATTTCTCTTAGACTCTTGCCTCTTCCACCCAGGATATCCAATATTTCATGATGCCTTGAAGGTCAGTAGCTACACAACAATCACAACAATCTAGCAATGGAATTTGTAGCCAATGTTACACACTTTTCTAATGTGTTTCAGGGCTGGTCCTGCTGTAGGAAACGAACAACAGATTTTTCCGAGTTTCTAGCTATTAAGGTGGGTTTTATATCTCTATTTTCTCCATGTTCTAATTTTAAGATCAGTGGTGCAAAGACTGTCACATGAACGTCATAGTTTCAGCAGTGTTTAAGGCAGACCAAAACGTATAAGGTGAAGGGCACACGGTTGTTGATTGAAGTGGAGTGACCACAACCATCACTTTGGGACTTTGCATGCTGCCTCGGGATAACGGTGCATTTACTTATCCCTTTGGACATTTTCAAAGATACAGGGGGTCTAAACAGTCCAATTTTATTTATTTCTTTGCTCTGTGCCACATTATTATATGTTACTATTGAACCTAATGGAATATTTTGGTTATAGCAAGTTGAGCAGTCACACTTTGTAAATTGTAAACATTTTGAAATATATTTTAGCGTGGTAATTTAATTTTAAATATACCTACCCAACCTACTCAACTAGGCAACCCCCCAACTGGGCACCATGGTTAGGAAAGCTGCTCAGGACATGAGTGCACTCACTGCTTGTGTTTGTCTTACTGTATGGATGGGTTCAATGACCATATATGTCCCCGCCTCTCCTACAAGATATTTCACCTGAAGTCTCCTATCCGCTTCACTGGTCTGCTGCTCTAACTCTGCTGGCTTTCTTTACACTTCTGTTGGAACTGACTTCTAGAACACTGAATATTTGTAGAGTTCTTCTCTATATCACCTTCTGTTCCTGTCCGGCTTCAACACTTTATTCAGTCCCATCCAATGGCAGAGCACCTAATGTGGCAAAAGCCACCTGTCTTTTCTCTCCTTAAACTGGACCTTCAACGTCATATAAACCGGACCTTCAGCGTGATTTAATGATAAGCCCAAACCCTTAAAAAACGGTTCCCCAGCATCTAAAATTAATATATTTTACGTTTTTAGTCACTAACTTATTATTCTTTCCCTCACTGGGCTGCAACTCTGTTCAGGAATTTAGGATACGGGCGCCGCCATCTTGACTCAGAAGCATCACACTTACTGAGGAGAGGAGAGTGGGGTAAGGTACAGGGGGGCGGGTTATAGCTGTGTTTTGCTCAGACAGAGCAGAGCTGGGGTCAGGTAAAGGTCAGCAGTCCCAGAATGCAGAGCAGCACAGTCAGGAGGCACTTCCTGTTTGCAGGCTGCCTGATAAGATGGCGGCTTCCATAAGCCGCCATCTTGGATGTTTAAAGGCTCATAACATGCAGTAGATGCAGGTAGGATGATTTTTAATGTGGACAATCTGTATGTACAGGGTGTGAGAAACATATAAGATAGACTCTTATTCAGAGTGAAGGACCGCTTTAATGAAAAGTCAAAACCCTTAAAAAACTATTCCCCAGCATCTAAAAGTTTTTATTCTTTCCCCCACTGGGCTGCAACTCCAGGATATGGCCACCACCATCTTGCTACTCCTTTTTCATTCCCAGCATCACATGCTGAAGAGAAGAGAGGTGGTGAGGTTATGTCTGTGCTCTGCGCAGACAGAGTAGACCTGGGTCAGGGAAAGGACAGCAATCCCAGAATGCAAAGCAGCACAGTCAGAAGACCCTTCATTTATGCAGGGAAACTATCTACAGGTAGGATGATTTTTAATGTGGCCTATTTGTATGTCTCTAGGTGTGGTCCTAGAGAACCACCTTTCTCATTTTATACCATTTCTTAAGCATCTGTGCGATCAAGTGGTTTTAGGAAGTAAAAGCTAATTACCTCTTCCCATTGTAGCCTATGGGGAAAACTAAGTGAACCAAACAGGGTCTCTTTCAGGGCTACTCCTCTTTTGTGTAGATATTCACCTATTTCCCACCGGATGCACATACAATATTTTTGACAGTTGTCATGCCTTGCTACATACAAGGCTTACTGCAACGATTTATAAGCACGCCATAGTTTAATTTCTAACTTTTGCAATTATTGTTCCCACAGGGATGCACTAAGGGTCCACACAGCAATGAGAAACCATCAGAACCACTAAAACCGGATATTTCTGGAAGTAAAAATAATTCTGATGGTCCAAAATCATGCACAGAAATAATTGTAAGAGGTCCAAAGTCTGCTGAGAAGATGCAGAAGGAAAGGCCAAGGTAACACTATGCAGTGTGTGGGTGTATACAATGGTATCAGGGCTGTTTTTAGGCAAAATAGTGGCCATTCCACTCCCTCCTCACCCATCCTATGGCGCTGCTGCTGTCCCATACAGGTATGTGCCATACTGTGCCTCTACCATAGCAGCAGGTAGTTCCCCCTCCCTATGACTGAACTCAATATGGCCCTGATTCATGTACAGAAAACAGGATGGCTGATATAAAGCACATAAACAGCAGTTTTCTCTATACTAGATTTGCAGTTAATGGAAATAAATACCTTACTCCACATCCACTGATTTAGCAAGATGACATGGTCTCTTTCTTGTAAAAAGGAGGATTACTCAAAATAACACACGAGAACATATGCATAAAGAAAAAGCCGAGAATAGTATCCAATCCATTACCTCCATGGATGGCAATGATCGTCCTGCTCACCCTACCCTTGAAACGGCCCTAATTGGTATGAGATTGATGAAGGAAGATGGTTATATTAGTAATGTATAACATTATAATTATGCTGAGTTAAATGATTTGTGCCTTATATTGATGCACATGTGTTACGTATATATGTTATGTTTGTGTGTGTTATTTCCTCCTCCTTTTAACAAGAAATAGTGTCATCTTGCTAAATCAGTGGATGTGGAGCAAGGTCCTCTTAGATATTTTTTTCCATCACCTTCAAATCTAGTTTAGAGAAAACTGTTACTTGTGTGGTGGAGGCCAGGAGAATAAATAATTGGGCAGAACTTAGGGAAACCCTATCCCTACAGGTCATTTCTGGTGGTACAGAATGCCCTCTGCCGATGAAGCATCAAATATCTGGCAGGGGGCTGGGCATGAGGATTCCCACAGCTCAGATTCCTCAATGCCAGCTCTCCTAGGTAAGGGAATGCGGAAGCTGCATGTACCGGTAATACTAATAGTAAGAACAATAGCATTGCAAATGATTAATTTTTTGGTTATTAATGGAGAACATTAGATGTCCAGATTTCAGCAGTTACCAGCAGGACCAGAGGGACGTGGTCACTCAATACCACCAGGAATAGTGGCATCAGGCAAGGATGATTATTTTTTAGTTTACATTTAGCAATTTCCAGTCTCTAATCTAACAACCTCCCATGGTTCTTTCCCTAAAGTGGCTTGTGACTATGTAATGTGGCAAATGTATTCCTTTAGGATCAGAATGGTCCTCCACAAAGTGTCCTGGCTGTGGGATGCACCTTCTCAACTAGTTCTCCACCCCGTTTCCCATTCAATTTTATTTTTATTTCAGTGGACAAGAGGAGTTGCGGCCTCTTCAGCTCAAAGTGTCTCCATCGCTTGAACAAGAACTGGAGAAACTTAACTTGTCAGCAAATGGCGAGGTTGAGAAGAAATGTAAGTCGTTCAGTATTGGAAGCTTTAAGCACTGCTAAAACCTGTGTGTCCTCTAAGTAAAGCTAGCAGTTTGGTCACTGAGATGACTGGATTTTGTATTATTGTGACCCTGGGGTTAGTAGACTTTGTGTAAGTCCATCATTTTATATGACTGGATGTTTCCATTTTCCAGATCCTTATGTTTGACTTGCTTTTAAATGTAGAGCACTTTATGATCAACTGTGTTTTTAACAGAAAGAAAGACCTAACTGTACCATTTAATAGTTACTAGTGCTAACATTTCTATGTCTGTCTTGGCCATAATTAACATTTAAAGCTGGCACAAATCTGCTGAAGTGACTTAGGTTTTACCTTGGCCATATAAAGAAAGCATTTTTGTGTTGGGTTCTTGCTTTATGCAAACTATTTGGTACTTGCATTATTTAAATGCCGCACGGGTGTTGGTTCTCTTTAAACTCTGGCTCCTCATGAAAACAGGCAGGGGGAACAGAAGGCGGAAGTAAAATGATCCAGCATCCTCCTCCAGTCCAGCACTTGTAATAGCCACCTTCTTTGGGTCCTTCAGTCCTCTGCTCTAGCAAGGACCCATTAGAAGAACCCAAAGATGGTGGCTGCAGCAGGCACCAGACCGAGGACAGAGGCCCATGTTTGGGTAGAGAAATGCATGTTATAGGGTTCAGGTCCTCTTTAAATGTTCAGATAGGAAGCAAATCAATGTGGGAGAGGCTTCTCCTCAGAACTCCCCCCCCCCCCCCCCCCCCCCAGGTGGACCTCTGCACCGAAACACCACTTCTACCTCCCCCAATGGTGACATCGCACTTTTTAATTCCACACTGCACAAACCTACATGCATTGCCTTGTTGCTGCTCATCAGTTTGCTACCCCACATTACCACCATTGAATTAAATGGCTTTGCATGATGGGCAGTGGTCATGTTGGCTGAAGATCCAGTGGCCAGCTGCATTGGAATGCTTGTGGGTGTGTGTAGATGTGGGTATCCATAACAAGGGATGCCCCCCACTCAAGCAATCAAAGCACACCTGCAGTTTTCTTTAGAGGCACTAGGAACATGTTTACTTTTTATTTACTTTTTATTTTAGTTTCTAACATTGGCCACTTACTTGGGCTGAGGAGGGGTTCAGGGATGCCACCGCTAATACAGTTGCCTTCAGTGTCGTGGCAGAGAGAGCATGGGTACCATGCCCTCTGTTAGAATTGTGCAGACGTCCGGCAGCCTTTTAAAGGCACTGTATTGTGAAATTTTGTCTTATTAAAAATCCATATAAACATCGGCTAATGAGAGGAGGAGTCACTTATATACCCAAACTTAATAAAACTCCTGTCAAACTTGTGTTTTATTGTCTCCTGGTAGGAATAAAGGGGTAGGGGTGACAGGTTTGATTGTATAATAGGTGATGGACATGTGACAGACCTGTCATCTTCCTTCCATTAAAAGAAACAAGCCTGGCTGGATATATCTTGATGCTGGGTGTTTAAGTGACCCCTCCTCCCGCCATCCAGCATATTTATATATTTATTTATATATATCTTTTTGCGATAGTGTTCTGCTAAGCCCCCTGGAAACAGATAGCAGCGGTTTGTGTACCAGCCATTTGGGAACCCCTGCTGTATATTTATTATCTTTTGCTCATGGGTAAAATCTGAGTACACAGTGGGCCAGAGTATGACACAGCTGATGCAGAAAGTGATGTTAAATGAGGGTGCTGATGGATAGACAACAGCTTGCAAAGTCATTTTATAAGATGTCAAGAACATAAAATAATGTACTATTGAAGTTGGAAATTCTGTAGCATCAGATATGCTGGGGGTGATCTTTCTATGAAATATATATATATATATATATATATATATATATATATATATTTATATTTATAATGCAGAACAGAACATACCTGCTAAATAACTTGTTGCATTTTCTGCAGCTGAGGCAGCAGTAGCAGCACCCGGAACAAAATGTAAGCGTTCAGGCTGTAAAGAGGTAATATAACAAGTACATGTGAATACAGCGTGGTGGCATTGGCAGTTTGATTCCTAATAATGTTTTTTTTTGTGCAGGTTTATCAAGGGTCAGAAAGTGATGTGAGCACCTGTATTCATCACCCGGGTATACCAGTTTTCCACGAAGGGTAGGATTAATATTGAAAGCCTCCTTACACGAAATGCAATGGTCCCGCACCATCTAAATACCAGTGGGGTGCAATGTGCCAATCAGGTGTCACCACATAGACCTAAGTACAAAGACACACACAAAATTCATCAATATTTACACTGCTATGCTTATTACCAAAGTGCTACCGGGCTGATCAAAGTGCTAATAGTGCCAAATACAATACAATGATAAGAGAAATGACAATGAACAAAACAAGGAATAAAATCACCTAAGTGCTAAATCTAATATCCCTGTTGGGCCCCACTGGTATCATCACCCACGCGTTCCGTGGATTAAAGTGGCGCTAATTGTCTTTTGGATATGATTTATGTGATTAACAAGTGATCATCGTGGGGTGATTGGTGCCGATTCTGGATATTGTCCGATTTGCGGTGTACTGGGACCACAGTGTGCCTATTTGTACGTAGGATTAATATTGAAAATGTAATGTAAATGACCTCTTATTAAAGGACAACATTAAAGAGGAACAGCACCTAAAAACTGACTTTCTTGGGTGGTGTTGCTCGCTGGTGGGGCATCCCAAATCTCTCCACGGGTTGTCTGAAAACTTGTCTCTTCCGTGTTAACCTAAAGGCCAATCAGCCAGACACATCAGACTGACACACTGGAATGGTGAGTCAAAAAGGCGATTTGGCGGGTTTCATACAGCAGGGCTTCCCAATTTGGGATGCCCCATAAATAAGATGAACATTTTTTCAGAGGGCCAAATTAGGACTCTTAAATTGTGACAGCTTAACAAATCGCTAGGTTAATTCACGATAGCGTCAACATTTTATGATGTGTGAACGATGTTGTTGCTATCAAAAATTAACCTAGCGATTTGATAAGCTGTCACAATCCCCCAGGAAACTTATAGACTCGAGGGGGGTGTTGCTCCTCTTTAAATGTTTCAAATGTTTGCCCAAAATCTTAACCTCACATGTACTGTGAATTTGTCACTAGGTAGGCCACAGTAGTGGGCTTTAGTCTGCGCAGCAGCAGGTAGGCCCCTATTGGAAGCAATAGACAGGTCTGACCCTTTCAACCAAAAGTCAAGACATGTATGCACATTTAAAGGAATGGGGCCCTTTTAAATTTAAAGGGTGACTGAACCCAAAATAAAAAACAAACAGGCACTCAACTTCTCTCTCGCGCAGTAGGTCCAGGCCAATCTGGCTGGATGGTGAGAGGAGAGGTCACTTATATACCCGGCATCGAGAAAAAAACTTCTCTCTCGCACAGTAGGTCCAGGCCAATCTGGCTGGATGGTGAGAGGAGAGGTCACTTATATACCCGGCATCGAGAAAAAAACTTCTCTCTCGCACAGTAGGTCCAGGCCAATCTGGCTGGATGGTGAGAGGAGAGGTCACTTATATACCCGGCATCGAGAAAAAAACTTCTCTCTCGCACAGTAGGTCCAGGCCAATCTGGCTGGATGGTGAGAGGAGAGGTCACTTATATACCCGGCATCGAGAAAAAAACTTCTCTCTCGCACAGTAGGTCCAGGCCAATCTGGCTGGATGGTGAGAGGAGGGGTCACTTATATACCCGGCATCGAGAAAAAAACTTCTCTCTCGCACAGTAGGTCCAGGCCAATCTGGCTCTGAAACGTCCCGGTTTCTGAGAACTGCGCTTCCGATGCCTCTGTGTTCTTCCCCTCAGGTCAATCACTGTGCCTGTACATTTATTGAAATGGAGGGGGTATGCCAAGGCAGTGTCTGGCATGCTTCCTCCATTGTAATGAATGGACGGCACTGTACACAGGCACAGTGGCTGGCAGGAGCGGCGGGGCCATGACCTACAGCCTGTGTTGGTCATGACCCAAAGAATTCTGGGACACATGCTTGCTGTACCCTTCATTCTCATAAACTAGGAGATTTCTGAACTCTGGGCCAGCTGGGAGCTTCTGCTATGGAGAGAAGGTTGTTTTTTTTTTATTTTGTTTTTAGTGACCTGTGCATTAGGAGGCTTATGTATATGATGACTGAGGTATTTTAACTGCATCAAAACACTTTCAGAAGAAGTCCCCCTCTACCACCCCTCACTTTTCCTGTGCTAAGCCTAATTCTGGGATTAACATAATAAAACATCTCATGTGCAATCCTCGCCTGATGCAAGTGAAGTGGGTCTCTGCACGGCAGCCATAGACTTGAGTGACAGCTCAGTCACCCAATCCCAGGAGCAGTGCAGCCAGCTTCTGATTGATTGATTCTACACCCAGAAAGGAAGTTTATATCATCACCTCCTATCCGCAGCCCAGTGCCCCCAAACAGCCTGTGCTCATTTTTTTTTTCTTTTTACTAAAGCCTTTGCACAGTAATTATAAAAATACGAACTGGATGCAATCTGCTACTCATAAGGTGGCCCTTCTTTTTCCCTCCGGCGATAATACATTCAGTAAAACACAGTTCGGCATTGGGCGCCAGCCTTATCGGTTGTACTAACTGCAATAATTCTGAAAGCACTACAAGCGTAACTGTCAATATTTGGCAGTTAAATTTGGAACTGAATTAATTAGCATATGGCTGCCATTCAACATCATCCCATTAGTGTTTTTATGAATACTGGGCTTTAGTAAAAAAAAAAAAAATAGACAGGCTGTTTGGGGGCACTGGGCTAGGGATGACATAAACTTCCTATCTGGGTATAGGTGCACTTTAAAGGAACACTAACGCAAAAAAAATGGCCCAATAAAAAAATCCATATAAATATGCTGGATGGTGAGAGGAGAGGTTACTTATATACCCGGCATCGAGAAAAGCCAGCCAGGCTTGTTTTTTTTATTTTAATAGAAGGAAAGAGGAAATCAGGCGTGACATGTCCTGTCACCCCTGATACACTAAACTTGTCACCCCTGGATTTTATACCTACCAGGATTATAAACCATAAGCTTGGTGGGAGTTTTATTTCCTTTGGGTGTATAAGTGACCCCTCCTCTTATTAGCCAATATGTTTATATGGATTTGTAATATTACACAAGTTCGCGATAGTGCTCCTTTAAGTCTTCCATATCATGTGTATCAACTGTTCTGGTGGGTAATTGTAATGTGTAATCTTTATTCTTTTTGTAGAATGAAGTACTGGTCCTGTTGCTGCATTAAAACGAGTGACTTCAGTGCCTTCCTGGATCAGAAAGGCTGCAGCAGCGGGAGACATTTGTGGGTGCAGCCCCCGGGGAAGCAGGTAACACCATTAAGCTTGAATGAATTGTATTTTCTGAAGAAAGACGTGGTCAAATGTTTGCTGAGCAGCTGCCCCTTGGCTGAGACAGCCTGTAAGAAGAGAGTGGCCATAGTCTATAAGAAAAGAAACCATGTACAATATGGTAGGATGTAAAGATAAAGCAGGCAGCAATATAACACAATAAGTCTTCACTTTGCTGTCCCAAACAAACATAAAATCTTGCTTCACTTCTGCTTTAAAGCGGACCAAGTCCTGGGATTTTTTACCATCCTGGGTTTTGATCAGTTCCCCAGCGTAATGGAATTTTTTCCTTCTCCGCTGTGTGAAACCTCCGTTTGCACAGGAAGCTTACCTCTCCTCAAGCTAATGGCACATGCGTGACCACTTTAGCTTCTTCAGCCATGCATATTTAAAGTGGACCAACACCCAGGATTTTGACTATCCTGGGGTTTGGTCCACTTCGGCGGGGCACCCCGAGTGTGTGAGCTGTGTGAAACCCCCCAGAAAGCCCCAAAATCTTACCTGTCCCCGCTGCCACGTGACTGGGCGGTCCAATCCCCGCCAACGTCCAGGCGGGGATCAGGAACGTCCAAGCGGCTGCCGCCGCCGCCGCCTCCCTCGCGTCACTTTCGGCGCGCGCGCGCCCCCGCCGGCCATTCGCAGACGGCCGGCGCGGGCGCGCGCACGTCTACAGGGGCGCGAGGGAAGATCAGGTAAGCGATTTGGGGTGTCTGGGGGGGTTTCACCCCGCGGGACATCCCGATCTCGGATGTCCCGCGGGGTGGGAGGTGATCGGCCCGGGAATCTTATAGATTTCCGGGCCGATCACCTCTCGGTGTTGGTCCACTTTAAACCGGACCAACACCCCTTTTTTTTTTTACGTATGTTGGTCCCGCTGTCAGTTAATAACAACAAGCTCGGCGGGCATCCAGAACGCCACCGGGCGGTCACATGGTCCATAGTCGCGTCCTTGGCGTCAGGCACCGGAATAACCAAACGCGGCACTCCTTTCCCGGCACTGGCTCGTAATAAAGGTGAGCATTACGGGGGTTTGGGGGGGTTATGTGCCAGGGGGGCTTCAGCATTCTGGATGCCCTCTAAGCTTGTTGCTATAAACTGACCGCCGGACCAACAGCCATTAAAGAAAAAACGTGTGGATTCCCCAGCCACACTCATTGGCGGTGCTCAGCATCACCACACAGCCATAAAAATTGTGGAAGGCATGGTCGCGCGTGTTGCTAGCTATGCATACATTGTGGGCTCATCAGTAAGGTAGGATTTGCGGGCGACTCGGGGGGTTTCACAGAGTGGGGTATCCCAGTTCCCAGAGAGGGGATCAGCCGGCCCCGGAGTCCACCAATTTAGAGCCTATAAATCTCTCAGCATAGCAGTTTCTTGGCATAATAACATGCGGGAAGAAAAAAAATCTGTCTCATCCTTTGGTGCTGCTGTCCCATACAGGTATGTGGATTCTGTTCCTCGACCTTAGCAGAAGGCAGTGGCCCCTTTCCATGACTGGGCCCAACATTGGTGGACGAGGAGCCTGTTTTATGGCCTGCACCACTGTTTTATGGCCTTGGCTCATCTGCAGAAACAGGATGGCTGGGATAAGGGTGCACCCAGGGCGACCGACCTTGCTTGTCCTTCCCTAAATACAGCCCTGACTCTTGGGGTTGTCTAGTTACATCCAATTGTTTTGAAAAAGTTAACTGTATGAGCCTTGAAAGTTTTAGTGTTCACACCAGGGTCCCATTTAGTGTTCACACCAGGGTCCCATTTAGTGTTCACACCAGGGCCCCATTTAGTGTTCACACCAGGGCCCCATTTAGTGTTCACACCAGGGCCCCATCACATATAGTAATGCCCCTGGCAAAAGTGATTATTTGCATAGCCCTGTCTACTGGAATAACATGTCCATAGCCCTGGTCTTTATGTGCCTTTTGTTTTAAGAAAGCACTTTTTACCTCTACCCTTGCATATGGGGCTTTTTAATCTCTTTTATCCCACTATGTTAGGCCAAATATGGGACTCTCCCTGAGGTGGTTTGTCCCTCTGGTACAGTGTACTCAGATTGGCTGATCTCAAGAGTGTTGTCTGAGGTGACCAACCAGCTGGTCGAACCTCTGGTTTACCTGTGAAGTGCCTGCCACAGCTACAGGGAAACCTAGGATGCGGAGGGGGGGTCACTCAGCAGGCCATGCTAATTTAGGATGCCTAGGGGGCAAGCTAGTGGGTCAGCACGGCTTTTGTGCAGATTTAAAGAGGATGTCCAGTCTTGAGGTAACCCCCCCACCCTGCCACCCTCCTCTGGCACTGGGGAAGGATGGGGGTTACAAGGAAAAACCCTTACCTCAGCCGCGATCCATCACCATTCTCCAGGGTCACGGAAGCTGCCATCTTGGACAGGAAGCACAAAGTGGCTTCCCCCGCTCTGTGAGTGCTTTCATCCGCCCATTAAAGCAGGGGATGCTGCCTTGGTGCTCTGTCTGTGCAGCCGCAAGTGATCGGAAGAGCGGCGCTGGACCATAGGAAAAGAGTTTGTTTTCCCTTTGTAACCCTGCGTCCTGCCTCAGCCCCAGGTTATATATACGCACTTGAATTATAATTCTCCTATTTTTTTTTTCTGTCGCCATAAGTTGCATGCATATAAAGTAGTGTAGTATATGGGAGTGGGCCTTCCTGAACCTTATTGCCCTATAGATCTCACAAAAAAATGATTTATTCTCTATTTTATTTTGGCCTAAAATAAGCCTAAAGCAATGACAGAATTGTGTATTATTGTGTATTATCACCAATGGTGAAAACCACACAGCCGTTCCAAATGCAGGAGATAGTGAAATATTATGACTCCTTGGTGATGTCATACACAGGTGGTCCACATGGTGGCAGACTTGCACAAGTTTCAGTTTGTGGAGGAAACACATATAGCTCATAAATTTCACATAACAAACTGTAATCAATAATCATTAATTGTTCTAATACATAAAAATAAATACATGCCTTCAGAATTAGTGCACATCTGATGCTAAGAAATCCATATGGCTACTTGGTTTCAATATGGGGATTACTGCATTTCTCTGTGATTTGCACACTGCTGCTAAAGTGACTAATCAAATGTTTGGTTACAGACACAGAATAATTTTGCTCAGGGCAGATGTGGATGCTGAATTATATTGCCCAGGAAAGATGCAGAATTCTTTTTTCCTTACCTGGCAATAACCCAGCAGATGCTGTGTTGGGTTAGGTGGGCTTCCATTATTTGGTGAGAGATAGTTGCACATATACACAGAACCGTTATGGACACTACTCTCTTTTCCCCCAGAACGTTAAAGGTGCGCAACAGCCATTTGTTAGGCAATGCACCTGGGGCAGCATTGCAGGTCAGAAGGCCACATAAAAGGGCTTGGAGGGCCGCATCTGGCCCCCAGGCCTTGAGTTTGACACATGTGATCTAAAGGATATCTATAACACCAGGTATATTTATTAATTATTGTTTACTTACCATGCGCCATCATCTTCCATGTACAATGTGGAATTGCAAATAGGGCAAAACAACGAACAGAAACAATACACAATAATAGGGAAATACACTAGGAGAGGTGGCCCTTGTGGGCTTACAATGTAGCGTATAAGGGGTGGAAACAAAAGGTAGGTCACAAGTAATATATACTTAGTATGAAGATAAGTGATCTGAAGTGGTTCGGGCTGTCGGTAATTTAGGCCAAATTATAAGCTTGGCTCAATCGGTGGGTTTTGAGGGCAATATTATGTTTTTTCATCTTGTGCTTGTTTCTTTCTCAGGGAGTTTCATGTCGCTATGACTGGCACCAGACCGGCAGCGTTGTTGTTATCACAGTCTATGCCAAAACGTCCATACCAGACCTTACAAAGGTTCTAGCCAACCGTACGCAGGTAAGGCCTAATGAAGGTCGAGCTTTTTGCAAGGTGTTGCAGCATTTGTGTGGAAACGCAATCCAATCCTAATCCTTGTGGGAAAACACAATCTAATCCTGACCTAGCAATAACACAATAGGGTTGATTCAGCACCGTATTTGCTTTACTCACGTTTTTGTTTTTTTGGAGAGAAAAATCTTTTTCTCTTGACTTCATTCCCCGATGCATTTCAGCATCATATTTAGCTGAGCAATTATAAGAAATGTGTACAGCTTAATATGAGTTATGCTGAGGGGAAAAAATGCATTTTATCTCCAAGAACATGAGTAAAAAAAACACACAGATGAATCTACCCTATTAAATAGCATGAGAAAAAGCATTTTCTCTGAAAAAAATGGTTTTAAAAAACCCTATTATTTACTCAGAAAGGCGTGTACTTCCAGTTGTAACTAGGAGAAATGGGGCTTTTACATGTAATATGATTTTATTGAAAAACTTTTTTTTTTACTACAAAGAAACACTACAAATTGTAAAATCTAGTTTTTTTATATTTTTTCACATATTTCACTTAGAAAATATTAAGAATATACTAAAAAATAACATTCAAGATATTTCATATTAAAGCCCAAAAAGCAATATATAAAAATCACAGTTGAATATGCATAGCACAAAATAGTGAAAATGGTCCGGCAACAGAGGGTAACAAAATCTGGCAGCTGGCAGTTAAAAATGTGCACAGATAAATATGGTATCGCACGGGGGGGGGGGGGGGGGGGTTAGGGGAGGAATAAGAAAAAGCATTTTTTCTCTCAAAATAAGGGAGTAAAAAATATGTGCCGAGTCAACCCTTATGTGACAGATCTATGTATTTACATGGTAAAACATTGTGACGTGATTTCTCCACTGTTGCCAATATTATATTTCAGTCTGATAAGAACACTGCAGTCAGGTTTGGACTGGCCATAGGGAGACTCGGGAGAATTCCTGGTGGGCTGCACTGGGCTGATGCTCCTAACATCCTAATAAAACCCCTGCCTCCCTAGTCTCCACTCAGCACCCTATAGACAATACTCCCAGCTGAGAAACCTCAGACTCCAATGCTAAAGGCTCAGCATCATGGCTGTGGGCGGGGAGCACAATACTAAAGCTACATTACCACCAATGTAAAAGTGGCCAAATCCACCCATGACTGGCCTGAAGGCACATTTGGGGTCTCAGGTTATCACAGGTTGATCATAGGCTGTCCAGGGGGATCTAAAAAATTGGCTGATTTTTGACCCCAGTCTGTCACTTACTGCAGTCGTTGTTTGCTATATAACGTTGTTGGGGTGTGTGTTGAAGATTGTTGGGAGGGTTGGGTAAAGGTCAGAAATGTATTAAAGTTTAAGCTATTTTGTGGTGCTAGAGAGTGTGCTGTCTGTGACACATATTATCCAGTGATTGTACCTCTCTCCACAGCTGGACATTGAGGTTACATTCCAGGAGAAAAAAGAATTCAGAAAGAAGCTGGAGTTGTGGGGTGTAAGTATTGATCTGGTTTAAAATGAATGAAAAATAAATAAAGGGGGGTGGGAGCAGCTCAATCACTATTATTTATACAAAACCACTATTATTATTCAGGGCCTGGGAACTAATTTACCGCCCAGTTTAACCCTCTCATCAACTAAATATCAAGCAACAAACATGTCTAACTATGTGGAAAGACAGAGATTTGGTTGCATATATCTGCAGATACATGTGGAAGCCACACTGCCCCGGCAAGGCACTCTGTGTTTAGTGTGGTCCCTACTCTTAATTCTGAGTCCCCAAAGTTGGGACATGCAATGCAGACAAATATCTGAGAGCTACTCACCTGGGAAGCTGCCAGCCTCCCTTCAGAACACTTCACAGGGAGTGAAATGAAAAATACCCTGATTCTCCGAAAATAAGACAGGCTCTTATATTACATTTTGCTCCAAAAAATGATTTTTCCATAAACAACAATCTATGTCTTTTTCTTTGGCATTATACCTGCTGCTGCTCTCCTTCCGGTTCCATTGCACTGCAGAAGCAGTTTGCTCCCCCTGGTGACCGGAAGCAGACACTATTCTCTGGGGAGTGGAGTAACATCAGTGGGACTACAATCTGCTTGTGAGAGCCTGGCACTTGTTAACCCTTATAGTATTGTGGTATTTCTTTATAAGGGTGTTTGATTTTCTTAGTGAAGTGTATATCTGTCCTTCTGCTGCTGCGTATTGAATTTATTTTTTTACATGTATAACTGCCTTGGCACTATTTAAATTGGCTTTTTTATAAACCATAACTAGGACTTAGTTTTGGAGTAGAGAGAAATTGAATTATTCTCACCAGTAACTGAACAGAAATGTATTCGACAGAAATTACATTCTTTTTTATTTAGTATTGGTTTCCACCTTTGGGTTTAATGAAGGTCATAGGTTACTTATCACATAGCAATAACACATATAAGCACAGCCAGGGCCACTATCTGGAATTTTCAGGCCCCATACAGCAGCAATGTCTGGGCCCCCCTCAAAACCAAATGAGAAGAGAGAGAGAGAAACATGAGAAAATGACACAGGAGAGAGATGTGAGAGAGAAACTGTAGAAAGAAAGACATTAGAGAGAAAAAAGGAGAGAGAGATAGGGACAGGGAAAAACAGGAGATACATAAGCGAGACAGATAAACTGGAGAGAGACTGACACAAGAGACAGAAACAGGAGAGACCGAAAAATAATGCAACAGGGGAGGGACATGAAAAAGACAGCCAGAAACTGAAGACTGACACAAGCTAGAGAGAGAACAGAGGAGTAGCTAGTCTTTCTGGCACCCGGGGCAAAATGGCTCCCCCCTGACCTGCTGCACCCGGGGCAAGTGCCCCCCGGCTCCCCCCTAGCTTTGCCCCTGGAGAGAAACAGAAGTGAGAAACGAGAGATACTGAGAAAAACTAGAGAAACACAGGGAGCGATTGATGTTGGTGGTGGGGCCTATAAAAGAACTTCTCCATACCATGGACATCGATGAATGGCACCAGTAATGAGGCAGCTGCAGGCCCAATGGGCTCTAGTGGAAGTTCTGTTGGTGGAGCCCAGAAAAGTCCCCAGGGATCCGGCATTACTATTAAATCATGCTACATTTGGGGGGGGGGGGGGGGGCAATGGGGTGGTTGCAAGTTCCTGGCTCTATGTCCTGCCCCAGTGTGACATGTGGTCAGGTGTCAGGAAGGAAGCCAGAACTGCTCTTGGCACCCACAGCATTAACGTCAACAGTCACAGTAAGAACAGCCTAGACTCCTACAGTCTACACAGACACCTGTTACCCCTCCCTCCCTCCGCAGCTGTCTCACAACCCCCCAATCATGGCCTGATTTAGAAGCACTTCTGGCTCCCTGGGGACTTTTCTGGGCCCCGCAAACAGGACTGTCACTGGGGCACAACATAGTGATGGAGGTGCAGTGGAGAGCAAGGCAGAGATAACGAGGTGCAGCAGGGAGCATAGCAGGGAATATGGGAGTGCATCAGCGGGCAGAGAAGATGGGGTGCAGCAGCGGGCAGAGAAGATGGGGTGCAGCAGCGGGCAGAGAAGATGGGGTGCAGCAGGGGCCAAGGCAGAAAAGATGGGGTGCAGCAGAGAGCATATCAGAGAAGATGGGGTGCAGCAGAGAGCATATCAGGGAAGATGGGGTGCAGCAGAGAGCATATCAGAGAAGATGGGGTGCAGCAGAGAGCATATCAGAGAAGATGGGGTGCAGCAGAGAGCATATCAGAGAAGATGGGGTGCAGCAGAGAGCATATCAGAGAAGATGGGGTGCAGCAGGGAGCATATCAGAGAAGATGGGGTGCAGCAGAGAGCATATCAGAGAAGATGGGGTGCAGCAGAGAGCATATCAGAGAAGATGGAGTGCAGCAGAGAGCATATCAGAGAAGATGGGGTGCAGCAGAGAGCATATCAGGGAAGATGGGGTGCAGCAGAGAGCATATCAGAGAAGATGGGGTGCAGCAGAGAGCATATCAGAGAAGATGGGATGCAGCAGAGAGCATATCAGAGAAGATGGGGTGCAGCAGGGAGCATATCAGAGAAGATGGGGTGCAGCAGAGAGCATATCAGAGAAGATGGGGTGCAGCAGAGAGCATATCAGGGAAGATGGGGTGCAGCAGAGAGCATATCAGAGAAGATGGGGTGCAGCAGAGAGCATATCAGGGAAGATGGGGTGCAGCAGAGAGCATATCAGAGAAGATGGGGTGCAGCAGAGAGCATATCAGAGAATATGGGGTGCAGCAGAGAGCATATCAGAGAAGATGGGGCGCAGCAGAGAGCATATCAGAGAAGATGGGGTGCAGCAGAGAGCATATCAGAGAAGATGGGGTGCAGCAGAGAGCATATCAGAGAAGATGGGATGCAGCAGAGAGCATATCAGAGAAGATGGGGTGCAGCAGGGAGCATATCAGAGAAGATGGGGTGCAGCAGGGAGCATATCAGAGAAGATGGGGTGCAGCAGAGAGCATATCAGAGAAGATGGGGTGCAGCAGAGAGCATATCAGAGAAGATGGGGTGCAGCAGGGAGCATATCAGAGAAGATGGGGTGCAGCAGGGAGCATATCAGAGAAGATGGGGTGCAGCAGGGAGCATATCAGAGAAGATGGGGTGCAGCAGAGAGCATATCAGGGAAGATGGGGTGCAGCAGGGAGCATATCAGAGAAGATGGGGTGCAGCAGGGAGCATATCAGAGAAGATGGGGTGCAGCAGGGAGCATATCAGAGAAGATGGGGTGCAGCAGGGAGCATATCAGAGAAGATGGGGTGCAGCAGAGAGCATATCAGAGAAGATGGGGTGCAGCAGAGAGCATATCAGAGAAGATGGGGTGCAGCAGGGAGCATATCAGAGAAGATGGGGTGCAGCAGAGAGCATATCAGAGAAGATTGGGTGCAGCAGAGAGCATATCAGAGAAGATGGGGTGCAGCAGAGAGAATATCAGAGAAGATGGGGTGCAGCAGGGAGCATATCAGAGAAGATGGGGTGCAGCAGAGAGCATATCAGAGAAGATGGGGTGCAGCAGGGAGCATATCAGAGAAGATGGGGTGCAGCAGAGAGCATATCAGAGAAGATGGGGTGCAGCAGAGAGCATATCAGAGAAGATGGGGTGCAGCAGAGAGCATATCAGAGAAAATGGGGTGCAGCAGAGAGCATATCAGAGAAGATGGGGTGCAGCAGAGAGCATATCAGAGAAGATGGGGTGCAGCAGAGAGCATATCAGGGAAGATGGGGTGCAGCAGGGAGCATATCAGAGAAGATGGGGTGCAGCAGGGAACATATCAGAGAAGATGGGGTGCAGCAGGGAACATATCAGAGATGATGGGGTGCAGCAGGGAACATATCAGAGAAGATGGGGTGCAGCAGGGAGCATATCAGAGAAGATGGGGTGCAGCAGGGAGCATATCAGAGAAGATGGGGTGCAGCAGAGAGCATATCAGAGAAGATGGGGTGCAGCAGAGAGCATATCAGAGAAGATGGGGTGCAGCAGGGAGCATATCAGAGAAGATGGGGTGCAGCAGAGAGCATATCAGGGAAGATGGGGTGCAGCAGGGGGCATATCAGGGAAGATGGGGTGCAGCAGGGGGCAGCGCAGAGAAGATGGGGTGCAGCTGGGACCAGAGAAGATGGGGTGCAGCAGGGGGCATATCAGGGAAGATGGGGTGCAGCAGGGGGCAGCGCAGAGAAGATGGGGTGCAGCTGGGACCAGAGAAGATGGGGTGCAGCAGGGAGCATATCAGAGAAGATGGGGTGCAGCAGAGAGCATATCAGAGAAGATGGGGTGCAGCAGAGAGCATATCAGGGAAGATGGGGTGCAGCAGGGGGCAGCGCAGAGAAGATGGGGTGCAGCAGGGAGCATATCAGAGAAGATGGGGTGCAGCAGGGAGCATATCAGGGAAGATGGGGTGCAGCAGAGAGCATATCAGGGAAGATGGGGTGCAGCAGAGAGCATATCAGAGAAGATGGGATGCAGCAGGGAGCATATCAGAGAAGATGGGGTGCAGCAGGGAGCATATCAGAGAAGATGGGGTGCAGCAGAGAGCATATCAGGGAAGATGGGGTGCAGCAGAGAGCATATCAGAGAAGATGGGGTGCAGCAGAGAGCATATCAGAGAATATGGGGTGCAGCAGAGAGCATATCAGAGAAGATGGGGTGCAGCAGAGAGCATATCAGAGAAGATGGGGTGCAGCAGAGAGCATATCAGAGAAGATGGGGTGCAGCAGGGAGCATATCAGAGAAGATGGGGTGCAGCAGAGAGCATATCAGAGAAGATGGGGTGCAGCAGAGAGCATATCAGAGAAGATGGGGTGCAGCAGGGAGCATATCAGAGAAGATGGGGTGCAGCAGAGAGCATATCAGGGAAGATGGGGTGCAGCAGAGAGCATATCAGAGAAGATGGGGTGCAGCAGAGAGCATATCAGAGAAGATGGGGTGCAGCAGAGAGCATATCAGAGAAGATGGGGTGCAGCAGAGAGCATATCAGGGAAGATGGGGTGCAGCAGGGAGCATATCAGGGAAGATGGGGTGCAGCAGGGAGCATATCAGAGAAGATGGGGTGCAGCAGAGAGCATATCAGGGAAGATGGGGTGCAGCAGAGAGCATATCAGAGAAGATGGGGTGCAGCAGGGAGCATATCAGAGAAGATGGGGTGCAGCAGGGAACATATCAGAGAAGATGGGGTGCAGCAGAGAGCATATCAGAGAAGATGGGGTGCAGCAGAGAGCATATCAGAGAAGATGGGGTGCAGCAGAGAGCATATCAGAGAAAATGGGGTGCAGCAGAGAGCATATCAGAGAAGATGGGGTGCAGCAGAGAGCATATCAGAGAAGATGGGGTGCAGCAGAGAGCATATCAGGGAAGATGGGGTGCAGCAGAGAGCATATCAGGGAAGATGGGGTGCAGCAGAGAGCATATCAGAGAAGATGGGGTGCAGCAGAGAGCATATCAGAGAAGATGGGGTGCAGCAGGGAGCATATCAGAGAAGATGGGGTGCAGCAGGGAACATATCAGAGAAGATGGGGTGCAGCAGGGAACATATCAGAGAAGATGGGGTGCAGCAGGGAGCATATCAGAGAAGATGGGGTGCAGCAGGGAGCATATCAGAGAAGATGGGGTGCAGCAGAGAGCATATCAGAGAAGATGGGGTGCAGCAGGGAGCATATCAGAGAAGATGGGGTGCAGCAGGGAACATATCAGAGAAGATGGGGTGCAGCAGGGAACATATCAGAGAAGATGGGGTGCAGCAGGGAACATATCAGAGAAGATGGGGTGCAGCAGGGAGCATATCAGAGAAGATGGGGTGCAGCAGAGAGCATATCAGAGAAGATGGGGTGCAGCAGGGGGCATATCAGGGAAGATGGGGTGCAGCAGGGGGCAGCGCAGAGAAGATGGGGTGCAGCTGGGACCAGAGAAGATGGGGTGCAGCAGGGGGCATATCAGGGAAGATGGGGTGCAGCAGGGGGCAGCGCAGAGAAGATGGGGTGCAGCTGGGACCAGAGAAGATGGGGTGCAGCAGGGAGCATATCAGAGAAGATGGGGTGCAGCAGAGAGCATATCAGAGAAGATGGGGTGCAGCAGAGAGCATATCAGAGAAGATGGGGTGCAGCAGAGAGCATATCAGAGAAGATGGGATTCAGCGGGGAGCATATCAGAGAAGATGGGGTGCAGCAGAGAGCATATCAGAGAAGATGGGGTGCAGCAGGGAGCATATCAGAGAAGATGGGGTGCAGCAGAGAGCATATCAGAGAAGATGGGGTGCAGCAGAGAGCATATCAGGGAAGATGGGGTGCAGCAGGGGGCAGCGCAGAGAAGATGGGGTGCAGCAGGGAGCATATCAGAGAAGATGGGGTGCAGCAGGGAGCATATCAGGGAAGATGGGGTGCAGCAGAGAGCATATCAGGGAAGATGGGGTGCAGCAGGGGGCATATCAGGGAAGATGGGGTGCAGCAGAGAGCATATCAGAGAAGATGGGGTGCAGCAGAGAGCATATCAGAGAAGATGGGGTGCAGCAGGGAGCATATCAGAGAAGATGGGGTGCAGCAGAGAGCATATCAGAGAAGATGGGGTGCAGCAGAGAGCATATCAGGGAAGATGGGGTGCAGCAGGGGGCAGCGCAGAGAAGATGGGGTGCAGCAGGGAGCATATCAGAGAAGATGGGGTGCAGCAGGGAGCATATCAGGGAAGATGGGGTGCAGCAGAGAGCATATCAGGGAAGATGGGGTGCAGCAGAGAGCATATCAGAGAAGATGGGGTGCAGCAGAGAGCATATCAGGGAAGATGGCGTGCAGCAGAGAGCATATCAGGGAAGATGGGGTGCAGCAGAGAGCATATCAGAGAAGATGGGGTGCAGCAGAGAGCATATCAGAGAAGATGGGGTGCAGCAGAGAGCATATCAGAGAAGATGGGGTGCAGCAGAGAGCATATCAGGGAAGATGGGGTGCAGCAGGGGGCAGCGCAGAGAAGATGGGGTGCAGCAGGGAGCATATCAGAGAAGATGGGGTGCAGCAGGGAGCATATCAGGGAAGATGGGGTGCAGCAGAGAGCATATCAGGGAAGATGGGGTGCAGCAGAGAGCATATCAGAGAAGATGGGGTGCAGCAGAGAGCATATCAGGGAAGATGGCGTGCAGCAGAGAGCATATCAGGGAAGATGGGGTGCAGCAGAGAGCATATCAGAGAAGATGGGGTGCAGCAGAGAGCATATCAGAGAAGATGGGGTGCAGCAGAGAGCATATCAGAGAAGATGGGGTGCAGCAGAGAGCATATCAGGGAAGATGGGGTGCAGCAGGGGGCAGCGCAGAGAAGATGGGGTGCAGCTGGGACCAGAGAAGATGACGTAGCTTACTGCAGGACATTGCAGGTGGCTTTGCCGTGTGGCAGCATCTCCACATCCTCGGTGCTGTGAGCCTCTGCGGGCAGAATGTATGTGGAGCAGAGACTGGCACCATAGGCTTCATGGAAAGCTGAATATGTGATGAGCTGTCAGGAAGGGGATCACACTGCTGAGCATCCTTAATCAGAAGTATAGCAAACTCTAACTGATTTATGATTAATTTGATACACACACTGTTTTTAATTTGATATGATAAGGGGGGCGTGGCACCTTTCTAAAGTTCACCTCAGGCAGCAGTGAGGCTAGGCTCACCCCTGATTATCTCCATGGAGAAGAGATGAAGTAGAGCCTTGTATCTAACATTGAAGCAGAATCCTAAACAACCCAAAGCTTCAGCAGCACATTTCATGTTATTCAGTTATTTCCCGGATAATATCTTCCTGGCAGGGCCGGCTCTAGGTTTGTGGGGACCCTTGGGCAAGAGAATCTTAGTGGGCCCCTAAGTAGTGATGTCACCTTTCAGCTCCGCTACCACAAATGTGTCATCTTCTGCTGCTGATCGGCCTCCAGTCCTTATTGTCCTCCCTATAGCCACCAATGGTCCTCTAGTCCTTGTTACATTCTCTATTGCCACTAAGCACCCTTCAGCCTTTACTGCTTGCTCCACTGTCACTAAAGACTCCATCATTGCTGTCAGCCGTCACCTGGTTCTTGCCACCTCCATTCCATGTCACCTTCTCCATTGTTGCTGATGATCCCCTGTTGATGAGACCAGCCATGAGCAGGTCTGCACACAACACCTAGCATTCGGTGGTTTGGGGCCACCGTAAAATAATACCAGGTCCAAGTGTGAGCCTGAGTGGGCCCCTGGCAATTGCCCGGCTACGCCCTGTGCTGGCGCCAGCCCTGCTTCCTGGCCACCCTTCAAACTTTCCTGGAAGATGCATCCAGCCCATGTCACAGGCAATATAAACATTGAAATGTATGACCTAGATTTGTGTCAGGTCTAATCACGTGTTCTTCTTGTGTAACGTGCCACCCAACGCTATAAGTAGTGCACATGGATGATGGAGGGCAAGTACACAATGTTTCTTACTCTTGAGAAAATACATTAAAACAATCTATTTCCTCTAAAGCCGCGCTAAAAAATACAATGATTTATAACAATTATTTAAAACAACCACTAATAGGTAATACAATGATTAATTATATGAATTTCTATTCCAGCGCAGGGAGCCTAAAAAGGCTGTGTCAGTCCAGCCACATATAACAATGCAAAGGGACTATGTAAATACATAGAACAGACTCCGCGGGAGATCAAGGGTTAAATGGTTCTCTTTGTAACTTCACCAGCAGTGCTCATATCAGATCACAGTGTAGCCCGACCACCAGAATCACATTGCACGTAGCAGATATAGTAAGCCCATCAAAGATAACTCAGCTCCAAGTAAAAACAATGATCAACTGTGGTTGTCTCCTATTTCTTCATATAACACGCCTCAGTAGTTTCAAAGTCGCGGGGAAAGATTAAAAAACGGACATAGCATAATACCGTTTTTGAATGGTGATATAAAAACTTTATTGCGCTTACCCCGTATCAATTCAAACTTGCATCTCATATGACACTCCAAGTGCAGTAGTTGCCTTAAAGTGGACCAACACCCAGGATTTTGACTAGCCTGGGTCTTGGTCCACTTCGGTGGGGCACCCCCGATCGGGGTGCCCCGCTGTGTGAAACCCCCCCGAACCCCCCGAACTCACCTCTCCCCGCGCCGGCGGACAAGCCGCGGACAAGCGGCTCCTCCGCCGCCGCCTCCCGCGCGTCCCTCTTGACGCGCGCGTGCCCGCGCCAGCCATTCACAGACGGCCGGCGCGGGCGCGCGCACGTCTAGAGGGGCGCGAGGGAGGTAAGGAGTTTGGGGTGTTTGGGGGGGTTTCACCCCGCGGGACATCCCCATCTCGGATGTCCCGCGGGGAGGGAGGTGATCGGCCCGGGAATCTTATAGATTCCCGGGCCGATCACCGGTGGGTGTTGGTCCACTTTAATCTTCCTTTATTCCAATATGGATCATCCAAACAAACCTCACCGCCCCGGCCGTGGGCTATAGAGGCAAAAACCGCGGCTGCAGCTGCCAGACAGAACGTAGTGACGTCGTGGAGGGTCCCGCCCAACGCGTTTCGTCTATTCCGACTTTTTCATTATGAAAAGGAGTCTGTTCTATGTATTTACATAGTCCCTTTGCACAAGTACACTTAATGGTCACAATTCCGGATAAGTTCTTCTATAAGCTTTTATATGTTTTGCTCTCTATACAGGTGATTGATGTAGATAAAAGTCATGTGAATCTACTGGCCACAAAGGTTGAAATCACTCTGAAGAAATCCGACCCTGTCACATGGGGAAGATTGGAGCTGGCTGTTTCCAATCCCCAAACTGCAAATGAAGAAGAACCTGAGTTAATAGCACAGGAAAATGCTGATGAAGATTCGGAAGATAGTCTGAGCTGGTCAGAAGATGATGAACTGGAATGAGCTGGATATGTATTTATTTAGTATTGTTGCTAGTATGCTCTCTTCTTCTACGTTTATGAGCGTTCATCTGCTGTATGTCACATATGTGCTGTCAGTGTCACATTTGACATGTCTGCTCTGTCCTCTGTAGGTCCACTGCATTCTTCAAGTCCCACCTCGGCGCGCCCTAATACTTTTGCTCTATGTATTTCCATGCAAACCAGTTGTCTGCTAACTTGGGTCATTTGTATTATTTACAGAAATGTGTTTTATATAACTGTAAAAGTTGAAGAAAAACTTTCTCCTTTTGTTGTTATGTCAGACTGACTTATAATAAGGAGTATTGCCAAACTGCAATTATTTTTATTAGGGACAGGATGAAATTAGCCTGCTTTTCTCTTTCCCCATGCTGGTGGCTGTGAGGGGCCGCAATTTAGGATTCAGTCAGCTTTATATTTCCTGATAAGCTGTAGTGAACGCTCTCTCTTCTTCGGGGGCCTCTTCAGCAGCAGAGCATAACTCATCAATTCATGTCTCAGTGTAAAGGTTCCCTCAGAAGTGAATTCAGTGTGGGGACCGAGAATGATGAGTCAGCAGACGGGAGCAAATTCAGTAAAGTAAATGCAAAGTGCTGGTACATAAAAGATGCAACCCCCGACAGCCAGTATGGGCCAAGCAGAAAGCAGGCTAAATGATCCATTTTCCTGGGATGCCTGTCTGAGCAGATGTGAGGGTAATGGAATGAGCACCGCTTGCCACCCAGCACAGAGCTAGCTTCTCTATGGCTGTGGAAGCTTTCAGGCTTGTGACTTGCTACTTTGCCAAAATGAATTCTGGCTGTAGGTTTTGTAATGTGTTAAGATATACTGTATGTGGTTGAATAATCATTTTTATATTAAAGTGACCCACTGATCTAATGAGAGTGGAGAATTTTTGAACTAGGCAGAACATGGTGGTGGGGGGGGGGGGGGGTCTACATAGCAATAGCAATAGAAGCCAACCCTGGGTCCTGTTTCATCCACATGAACCCCAGTGATCTGTGGGACTAGCTGGGTGGGCAGACACATAGCACTCTGCAAACCTCATTGGCCACGGATGGTCACATTGGGCTGTGATACTGTGGAAGAACACTCATCATGTCTCTTTAAGGGCTCGTGCTTTTATCATAAGTTTGTGGAGCAGGGAATCACCCCCCCCCCCCCAACATACACATACTGCTGAGTTCACGGACTCTCAAGTCTCATTAAACTTAAAGTGGACCAACACCCAGGATTTTCACTATCCTGGGTTTTGGTCCACTTCTGCGGGGCACCCTGATCGGGGGTGCCCCGCTGCGTGAAACCCCCCAGATCACCCAAAAAAACTCACCTCACCCCGCTCCTACGCGAGTGCTCGTCCAATCAGAGCGCTCAGAGCCGCTGTGGTATGTACGGACAAGCGACGGACAACCACAGCGGCTCTGAGCGCGCTGGAGGCCACATCTCGCGCTTCCCTCTAACAGGGAGCGCGCCCGCGCCGGCCATTCACAAACGGCCGGTGCGGGTGCTCGCCCTGTTAGAGAGAAGCGCGAGATGCGGCCGCGGCCCGGTAAGGTTTCTGGGCGTCCTGGGGGGTTTCACACAGCGGGGCATCCTGATTTCGGATGCCCCGCGGGAAGGGATCTGATTGGCCCGGGAATCTTATACATTCCCGGGCTGATCCCCCCCTGGGTGTTGGTCCATTTTAAAGGTTTACTTTAATCTTCACCCTCCGTTGGAAGCTGGTCCTATGGAAGCTGTAGGTCTGCTGTGAATACAATCTTTCTGCCACCCCTACCAGCCCTGTAATTAGGGTGAGTTAGATAATCACCTTACCAGGCCAGGTCTTCCTCTAATGGGGGACCAGAAGCTGCAACACACTGAAGGGACAGGCTTCCCCTCGGCACCTAACTCGTTGTAGGTTCACTTTAATTTGTATCATTGCCGTTATCTATAACCAGCTAATTTTTCCTTTTTTCTTAAATAAGTACTTGTATTTGGGCATTTGCTTTTGTTCCGTACTTGCTTTTCTCATGGTATACTTAAATAGGAAATAAAAACAAAAAAAAAAAACAAAAAAAAAAGATAATGTTGTTTTTTATTGTAATGTACATTACAATATTACTGGGAATATTACTGCAGAAAATTACTGGGTAGAATCCCACATATCATGAATAATGCAGAATAATGTAACAAATACAAGTGAGCAATGGAAGTACAATCCCATAAATATGTGTCAGGTGGAAAAAGGTCTCAAGAGCCCTCCTTATCAAGGATAAAGCCTGTGAGTGACAATACATTTCCAGTTAATACTAAATAGACGTACTTAAGTGTCATTGCTCCATCATACCACATGATGGCAGAGTTGTCTAAGGAATGGGGGGAATAATTAAATACATCCAGAGTACCTGATAATAAAGGAAAGATAAATTGAGTTTAAACCAGATGGCATTAGCCTTTGGCTGGGGATAGTTACAACCTTAAGAAGGGACAGGAAATAAAGATGATTTAAAGCAGACCAAAACTCTGTGAACTTGTGAAATATATTTGGCCAAAGCCCCTGGTGATAGTCCCTTCTTAGGGTGTAGAACTAGAACTGCATCCGGCAGTGCCCAATAGGGAAAAACAGCATTTCTTTGGCCCCAAAGAACCTACATCTCTGGCCTGCGGCACTCATCCTTTAACCCCTCCGTGCTTTCTGTGCAGGCCTTGTAGAGGGGTTGACTAGGGCCCAAAATGTTGCTGGCAATGAGGTCTGGTAATACGGATGGATAGATAGAGCTGGATGGGAGAGGAGCTGTAAGAAAGAGGGATGGATAGAGCGATGGAGAGAGAGCTGGGAAAAGGGATGGATGGGCAGAACTAGAAGGACAGCTAGAGCTGGAAGAAAAAGTAATTGATTGGCAAAACTGGGAGGACAGGAATGGATGGAGCAGAGAGACTCGCTGGATGGGGCAGAGCTGAGGGGACAGGGATAAATGGGGCAGAGCTGAGGAGACAGGGATGGATGGGGCAGAGCTGAGGAGACAGGGATGGATGGGGCAGAGCTGAGGGGACAGGGATGGATGAGGCAGAGCTGAGGAGACAGGGATGGATGGGGCAGAGCTGAGGGGACAGGGATGGATGGGGCAGAGCTGAGGAGACAGGGATGGATGGGGCAGAGCTGAGGAGACAGGGATGGATGGGGCAGAGCTGAGGAGACAGGGATGGATGGAGCAGAGCTGAGGAGACAGGGATGGATGGGGCAGAGCTGAGGAGACAGGAATGGAGGGGGCAGAGCTGAGGGGACAGGGATGGATGGGGCAGAGCTGAGGGGACAGGGATGGATGGGGCAGAGCTGAGGGGACAGGGATGGATGGGGCAGAGCTGAGGAGACAGGGATGGATGGGGCAGAGCTGAGGGGACAGAGATGGATGGGGCAGAGCTGAGGGGACAGGGATGGATGGGGCAGAGCTGAGGGGACAGGGATGGATGGAGCCGAGCTGAGGAGACATGGATGGATGGGGCAGAGCTGAGGGGACAGGGATGGATGGGGCAGAGCTGAGGGGACGGGGATGGATGGAGCAGAGCTGAGGAGACAGGGATGGATGGGGCAGAGCTGAGGAGACAGGGATGGATGGGGCAGAGCTGAGGGGACTGGGATGGATGGAGCAGAGCTGAGGGGACTGGGATGGATGGGGCAGAGCTGAGGGGACAGGGATGGATGGGGCAGAGCTGAGGGGACAGGGATGGATGGGGCAGAGCTGAGGAGACAGGGATGGATGGAGCAGAGCTGAGGGGACAGGAATGGATGGGGCAGAGCTGAGGGGACAGGGATGGATGGAGCAGAGCTGAGGGGACAGGAATGGATGGGGCAAAGAGACAGAGAAACAACGTTTTGTGTACCTTGCAGTGCTTCATATTGCAGCTCTAGGTGCCCGGGAGTCATGACACTGGCAGAGAGACTAATCGTCAATCAAGTAAAGGGGGCAGTGCTGAGCACAGCAACACAGAAGCACAGAGTGCAGGGCTCTCAGGGCAGGGTCCCAGAAATCTGGTGCTGAGGTCCGTCAGTTGCGTACGGCTGATCTAGAGTCTTTAGAGGAGAATAAGCCCAGTGGTGCCCTGCCCGCCAGCTATAGAGCTGAATCCTCTTACTGGGTTGTGCTTAGTGTTGTATCCTGCCGATGTGAAGTGTAGCTGCCCAGCTGATGCGAGACTGTCTAATATCTTATCTTACATCTTGTACCTAAAGTTGAAACCTAAATAAAGAGTCTATTGTTTTACCTACTGAAGCGTTAGCTCTGGAGATCAGCGACGCAGAAGTGCACCCCACCCCACACTCCACACCAACCTACTCTAGGTCCAAGAACCCCCCTTGCTCCTCATGCCACAGGCCAGACAGAGGTCCCTTACACATATATATATGCAAGGCAGATTAACCTTTTACTCCTGGGACAGTTGAAAGAATGAGAGAGCAACCTTTACACATGGAGCAGAGATGATTCCTTTATGAGAGTGGGAAGAGGTTCTTTACAGTAAGGGTAGTAATACTTTGGAATGTCCCACCTAGTAATGTAGCAGGGGCGTCACATCCAGCATACCAAGCTTGGGAGATTTTTTATGAAGTCCTATTAAAGGATCTGCCAGATCAATGTTCTCTTGCTGCTGCTTTTGAATTCCAGCTACTGGATGCATTTCTTAGAATCAAAGACCCTTTCCTAGGAATCTTTTGGTCCAGGGATCTGATCTGGCTGCCCTTGCAAGTCTGGAAGGATTTTCCCCTCTATCGGGCATCATTAGTTTCTTTCATCTGAAGGGTTTTTGTTTTGACTTGCTATGGATCTAAATGTAAGGAGGGCTGCAGGAGTTGAATTTGAAGATCATGTGTTTCTTTTCCCTGTAGGTAGAAATAACAAGGTAAAAGAAAAGGGGGCCCTTGTCACAATCCCAAAACGGAGTAGGGAAAGGAAATCTACAAGGGAGCAGAATCCACCAAAAAACAAAAATGTATGTTAAAGGAATAAATAAAAAAATGCCCGAATACCTAGGAGAAGTGAATTAGGTATCTCACATAAATGTGGAATTCACACATGCATGGCTCTAAGTACACAAATACTTCAGCATATACGGAGAGTTACTGGATAGGAGTCACTTGTTTGAAGTGAATAGTTCACATTGCCATGAGCTCCCCAAAGAGAGAGTATTTGTTTAAAGTGCTAGTGGTCGGTGACCTCGGTGTTGGGAAGACCTCCATCATACAGAGGTATGTGCACAACAACTATTCCCAGTGCTACAGAGCTACCATCGGTGTGGATTTTGCTCTCAAGATCTTGACCTGGGGAAAGGACACTGCAGTGAGGCTGCAGCTCTGGGACATTGCAGGTGAGTGAAACAGAAATGCTCTAATGCCATCACTAAGGGTTTTAGAATATTACATAGCATTGCTTACGTTAAGCCTAGTAACTACTCTAGTAAACATTTCAGCCTTATTAAAGTGGACCAAGACATGGATTTTTACTATTTTGATCAGTCTCCTTGGTGCACCCGGTTCGGGATGCCCTGTCTCATTGACCCCAGGGTCAGTTTTGGCCTGCTTTAAACATATTATAATGGTGGCTAAACAAGCCATTGCACATATTGGAAACACACTTCTATTCCACTTTGTGAATTAATTCCTTGGGTAAATGACAGTGCTTTAAGAGAAAGAAAATCACTGTATCTATCATCAATTCAAAGCGGTTGGGAGAATTGGTCTCTGCACTTTTCCCCCAAAAATCTTCTAATCATCTGATCATCATTTGATGTTGACTCCTACCTCACCTCATCTTTCTTTCTTATCTGATGTTCTTTCTATTCTTAAACATTAAAGCTTCTGAGCTCTTTATTTGTTGTCAACAAGTCTAGGTTCAATAGTCTTTACTCACATCCTCTTAGAAAAGAGATTTGTCCAATTGCTTATAATTGGTTAAGTGTATATTTGGATCACAAGTATTTTCTTTTTGATCTGCTGTCCTGATGTGAGGGTCGCTTACATTTATTTCTAGAGACAGGTCTATGCAAATCTTTACAATAAAAATACTTACAGGAATTCTCTGGCCTCAATTCAGAAAAACTGCCTTTAAATATCTCATGAAAATAAGGACTGCGTCTTGCTTTATTTCAAAATCAGTCATCTGTTTAAATAAGGTGTGATTCAGTAAAGGGAGAAAGTTAGGGCATGATTTTCACTTAAAACTTTCACAAGAACATTGTGACAATGTATTTAATTTGCTTTTAGAAATAAAACCTCAGTAATCTTAAGTTTCACAGTCAGTGGATCTTTTTTTACTGCCCCGAAGTGAAAGTTTTTGGGCGTATATATAAGGAACATATGTGCACTTATAAACTCTATAATGTTATTTTATAAACTGATGTAATGTTCTATTTTCTTTGAATCACACCTTATTTTATCTCATGCTTTATCCTAAAGCAATGCAATAAATGGACGCTATTTTCACAAGATACAATGTACTAAGAAAAATGCACTCAATCGAGTTCTAAAACCTGAGCGTATGCTTAAAGTGGACCAACACCTAGCCGGATTCCCGGGCCGAACCGATCACTCCCCGAGGGGCATCCAAAATCGGGATGCCCCGCTGTGTGAAACCCCCCAGGACGCCGGTAAAACGTACCCGATTCCTGGTCCAACAACGCATGCACGGACTGCGGGCAAATCTCGCGCTTCTCTCTAGCAGGGCGCATGCCTGCGCCAGCCATTTGTGAATGGCCGGCGCACTCCCTGTTAGAGGAAAGCGCGAGATGCGGCTGCCAGCGTGATCGGAGCCGCTGAGCTATGATGCCGCTTAGACGCGCATAGCTCAGCGGCTCCGAGCGCGCTGATTGGACGAGCGGCCCCATATGCACCATAGGAGCAGAAATCTGGGGGGGGGGGCCCGTGGAAGTGGACCGAAACCCAGGATAGTCAAAATCCTGGGTGTTGGTCCACTTTAAAATGAAACTCCTATATTTTTCAAAAATGTATGTACTGTAACCAGCATGTAGAATTATCCATTGCTATGGTCTGTTTAATCCGATAAGGCAATGCAATTAAAAATCTATGGCCACCGCATTTCACACAGTGGGCCAGCCCGATTTGGAAAGCCCCGGGGCCACGGAACAAAACCCAGGAAATTCAAATTTTGTTCAGCTTTAAGTATAAGGATGTAGAACCTCTGTGTTATGAGGGAAGCTTCAGGGTCTGTTTTAGGTCTAAGAAGCCCAAAGGTGAGACTTCAGCCTCAGACAACCAGAAAAGATGGCAGCATTGCCTGGCTGTATGGGCATTATGGGCCTTATTTAAGAAGCGCTAACACCATGTAGTACCACATAGCGGCAGGTGAACGCCGGGCGCAGTATGTAAAAACCATATATATGAAAGTCAATCTGGTGAGCGCCTTTAATAGCGTCATGTAGTGTCACATGTATCACTAGCGGTGGCTCAGTGTAAAGCGCCGGCGCTGTATGTTCTCCAGCGCCATGTAGCACCTGCCGCTCAGTTGCGCTCTCCCATACACTTCTGTGTAGAAATCATGTTTGGATTACATTTTGCTGCATTTTTTCACATACAGTGAGTGTGTTGGCTCTCCTGGGCAGCAACAAAAGACTTTAGCGTTGTTCCTCACATTTTAGGTTTTGGCTGCAGAATTGTATTTTGTGTTCCGCCATTGCAGCGCCAGTGCTCCAGTGTGTTAACAATGGACTTTTTTGAATAGCGTCCGGCGGTCGGCGCCAGAGTGTCCAGTTTTAGAGCGCAGGCGCTGGCGTTGTGTTTTGTATACTTAAACATGGGCTTCAGCGCTGAGCGTTGGCCACTCTTCACTGTCGCTACCTGCAGCGATGTCCTGTTGTTATATGTGGCATAACCTTGGCCGGCTTTCCCTTGAGGCGCTACATGAAACAATAGCAGCATTGGTACGCTCAGGCGCTGCAGTGAATCAGGAAGAGCTCCAGACATCACATTTATAAATATTGGACTTGTCCAGCATCGAAGACTGGTCACAGCGCCAGAGCCCTATTTACAGCGTCCGCTTCCAGGTGCTCTGAGCTCAGCTACATAGACGCACAAATGGCAATACGTGGCGCTAGTCTTAAATCAGCCTCCGGGTATACTGTTCAGGCTGCTTCTAGCTATGTAAAATAAAGCACTGGCATGCAACTAGTAGAACAATACAGTATTATTATTCATTGTGAATGGCCATAATAAACTGTTCTAGGGACCAACACCCATTTTAGACCAGTGCAAAAGGGCATCCGGATTGGTGATCCATCCACTCATGCAAAGATTTTCCACCAGACAAGAGGTCTGCACTGCTTTCGGCCAGACCATGTAATGCTGGTGGGCCAACATGGGGCTGCATTTTGTGCAGAGAGCATCACCAATCAGGATGCCCCCCGCACCAAGCTAGATGGCGATCAATAGCCATTTTGTAAAACATGGGTGCTGAATCTCTTTGAGTAGAGTTCACCCTTTTGTACTATTGTGCATTAAAAATCGTTTCGAAATGGCACCAAAACACACAGATACTTTCAGACCATTAGTACCTTAGCATGTTATTGAGGACCATTTTTTAAAAAAGATTGTAAGGCAGGTAAATGTGCTATATGTGCATTGTTATGGCGCTGTTAGAGCCGCTCACCAGATTCGCTTTCTTAAATGTGGTTGTGCGTACAGCGCCCGGTGTTCATAAGACGCTACCTGCCGCTACGAAGCACTACTTGGCGCTATCCGTTCCTAAATAATCTCCTCCGTGTTTTTTTCCACAGGTCAGGAGCGTTTTGGACACATGACCCGACTGTATTACCGTCAGGCTGCTGGTGCTTTTGTAGTCTGTGACCTGGGTCGGGCGGCCACACTACAAACTGTTCATCGCTGGAAGGAGGACCTGGATTCTAAAGTGTCACTGAAAAATGGCCAAGCAATCCCAACAATCCTGATTGGCAATAAGTGCGATCTGATCCCATTTGGAGGAAGCAGCCAGAGAGTGGAGGACCTGAGTCGAGAGCTTGGATTTACTGACTGTCACATGACATCTGCTAAGGTAAAAACCTGTCTATACCAATGATGATTTTAGCAGATGGGTATATTTAAGGATGGCAAGTTTAAGGTCCTGTTCACATGGTGGGCTTCTACCACATAGCGCAGCACATAATTGTGTGCTGCATTCTACCTGCTGCGCAGTTTGGTGCAGCGCCGACATGTACATCCCGCCTTGCACCACCCGGTTGTTTCTAGTCCCTCGTTACGGGCACCTGGTGCAGCGGTGAGGGGTTATTGGTAGTGGTGATGACATCAGGGGAAAGGACCGGCATCCTTCTCTGGTCAGGCAATGCAGCAGCCACCTCTTGGGGGCCTTCCACTAGTCCTTGCTGGAACATAAGATCGAAGGCCCCCCCAAGAAGCTGATTGGAGGATGGAGGCCAGGACAGCGTTACGGGACCGTCAGGTAAGGGTGAGTTCGCTGCAACACATCAGAGGTAAAGCCCAGTAAATGTGCTTTACCTGTGGTGCCCATAGACTTCTATTGGGATGTGTTGTGGTTGCACTGCGGGCAAAACACTGCATGTAGCGGTTTGCAAACTGCAGCACACTCAGTGAATGGGCCCAGTTATTTTATGGGCTGCGTTTTCTGCCCATTTGGCCACATTGGAGTATTTATACTCCAACCCAAGGCAACCGGCCCGGTGTAAAAGGGGCCTAACAACCATCTACCCCCAACCCCCCCACTACCTCCCTTCCCCCTATTTGTCATAACGTAATATTTATACCTGGCTTTTCCTCAAATGATTTCTAGCCGACCACAAACATATAGAATCAGAGCAATAGATGGAATTGCAGGGAATGTACACTCATACAATCCTTTATGTTTAGTATTCATTTGCGTGCAATTCTTTTTCCTTTTATTTGCTTAATGAGGGTGCAAATCAAACCAATAGTAATGGCTAAAATTAACTAAAACACATAATGTGTTGACTTAAAGAGGCTCTTATATCATTAATGAATATAAAACTCCACCAAATTTGCCCCTTATGCATGATACTGAATCATTGCCAGCACTTACATTTGCTCCGGCATCCACTAAAATCTGAAACACTGCCTGCCAATTCACTCCTGGTAGCAGCCATTTTGGAGCCTCCTTTTCCAGCATCCCAGCCGTGCAGCAATTCCTCTTTGCAGGCAGCCTGCAATTCCGTGGGACATCTTTTTGGTTGTAAAATTGATCATAGCATGAGTTAGAAAAAGGTAACTGAATGTTTATGCACAGCAATCTGAATTGCCCTGGGGAGTGATGCATATGAGCACTGAACATATGAGGGTGCTGGTCTGGTTTAATTACCCCACCAGGCATCTCAAGATACAGCAATGGTTAACTTGTCACATAAGCCATTGAAAAGCAATGAAGATGTCAAGGTAACATTTTATGCCTATGCCTCATGCTGTATTGTAATACGACGTATAGCAGCAGCATTGAGCATAATGAAACTCAAGTTGGGAGTTACAGAACCCCATGCTACTTCCTTTCTCCTTCACGCTGTACATTGTAGCATTGAAGCAGGATGAGTCATGTTCTTACATTGTAAAAAGCCATCCAGCTCCCTGCTGTGTGTTACATTGGAAACAGGCTTGTGGCAGCCATACAATGTAACAAGAGCAGGACCTTGCTGTGATACATAGGCCCTTATTTAACAAGGGATAGCGCCAGGTAGCGACTGGTGAGCGAACGGTAATGACGGTCACCACCACGAGAACGCCGGCTCCCCACCACAATCACACATTTATCAAGCCGATCCTGCTTAGCGACTGAGATAGCGCCAGATAGCGACTCATTCATCATTATTCCAGCCTCACCCCACAGCGCCAGCGAGCGACCTTGAACAGCGACAGGTATGACCTCTCGCTACCTGGCGCTCTCCAATGCATTTCAATGGAGCAATCTTTAAATATTCATAATTAATTGTTATTAATTTTTTTTTTTTTTTTAAATGTCAAAAATTCTGTGACCACTTCTGCAATGTTAGATATTTTTTTTTATGGTAAAAAAAAAACAAAAAACAATTTGTGCAGAATTGATATTACAGGTCTGATATTAATGTATTCATATTACAAAATGTTTACAAAAACTTGTTTTTTTTGTTTCCAAAAATATGGTTGTTCGGGGGTTAAAAAACAACTTTTAACCCATCGCCGCCAGCGCTCTGGGGTTTAAACATGCAATTCACAGCGCGAGAATTTTTTGAGCGTGATTTGTTAATGAATATGGTGGGAGCCGTTCGCTATGGCCATTCGCTATCATGCGCTCCCATACAGCGCGGAACCTGTCAAATAGTGACTCCTCACCCAATATTCAACATTACTGCAAACTGAGTCGCTGTCAACAACCGAACAGCGGCCAAGCACAGCGACTACTAGCGGGCACTGTGAAAATACCGCTACAGTCGCTCAACTGTCGCTACCTGGCGCTATTAATAAATCAGCCTCATAACGTCTGATTCATGACCGTAGTTTATTTACTCACATTTTTCTTTCAATTTTTTTCCTAAGTGCAATTCAGCACCATATTTAGCTGTGCAATTTGTTTAAAAAACTATGCTATAAAAATGACTCACAGTCATAAATTAACCCTATTGTGTTGCAGCCATCAGTCTGCGCTTACAATGTACAGTAAACAGCTCGCAGCTGACTCATAGCTGACTAATCACTCTGATCACTATGTAGGACCGTATCTTGTGCACAATGCCGTCTAAACAATAAGTGTCTCGTTTTCTTCTTTCAGGAGAATGTAAATGTCGATGAAGCGATGTCCTGTTTAATTAAGCAAATGATAGCAAACATGGAAGAATCTGAATCAACAAATGACTCTAACATCATCAAACCGTCTCTTCATCCTTTGAATTTTCAATACTCCAAAGGCTGTTCACAGTGTTGTCACCTCTGATTTCTCCATCCATAATGAGTATTCTGAAATTTAAAGTGGGCCTAAACCCTACTGGGATACTTTATGCCTGCTCACTAAAAGACCCTCTCCTGCCACTGTCTCATAATTAAAGGAACTGTCCACATAGATAAAAAAATACTATAGAGCCCACTGTCCCTCTTCTTATTCCTACACATGGATTTTCAACGTGATAATGAGAAGCTGCTGAAAGTATAGCCAGGCTATCAAAAAACTGATGCCAATAAGAAAGATGTCTGGTAAAATAACTTCCACACACCACTGTTTAATGTGTATGGCAAAGATTTGTTGTTGCACCACATATGCACATTTATCACCATCATTTTCATTAAACCGGACCTTCAGCGTGATTTAATGAAAAGCCCAAACTCTTAAAAAACGGTTCCCCAGCATCTAAAATTAATATATTTTACGTTTTTAGTCACTAACTTATTATTCTTTCCCCCACTGGGCTGCAACTCTGTTCAGGAATTTAGGATATGGGCGCCGCCATCTTGACTCAGAAGCATCACACTTACTGAGGAGAGGAGAGTGGGATAAGGTAGAGGGGGGGCGGGTTATAGCTGTACTTTGCTCAGACAGAGCAGAGCTGGGGTCAGGTAAAGGTCAGCAGTCCCAGAATGCAGAGCATTCTCAGTCAGGAGGCACTTCCTGTTTGCAGGCTGCCTGATAAGATGGCAGATTCCATAAGCCGCCATCTTGGATGTTTAAAGGCTCATAACATGCAGTAGATGCAGGTAGGACGATGTGGACAATCTGTATGTACAGGGTGTGGGAAACAGATAAGATAGACTCTTATTCAGAGTGAAGGACCGCTTTAAAACCTAAATGCTTAGACTCGGGGAGCTTTCACATATGCTTTGAACATTTGCAGAGCGCTTTGCAAATACCCTGCCAGCGGTGTCTTGAGGTCGCAGGGCTTGCGATTCACTTCATTGAGTGGAGAACACAGCGATTGTGGGGCAATGCCCCGGAAGTGTGAGCGCCCCGCAAGTGAGCTGGTGTGAAACCAGCCTGAATGGACACATGTTTAAACAACAAGTGGTTATTAATAATATTGTTGTGGCTTATTTATATAGCAGCATCTTATTCCGTAGCCATGCACAAGGTATAATTACAGAGAAGGGAAAACTCAGTACAGAGACTATTAGGCTGGTTTAACACCAGCGCGATTGCGGGGCACTGATGCTTTCAGGCAAGGGGACTGCAATCGCTGGTGTCCAGAACTTTCCACTCATATTGGGTGTAATCACTAGACATGGCTGACAAGGCTTCTGCAGAGCGATCTGATTGCAAAAAGAGATGTGAAATCACCAATAGATTACTATGGCCAGTGTCTTACAGGTGATTGCAGGGTATTTGCCCAAAACCATGAGCGCCCTCGGGAACTCCCGATTTGCCATTCTGGGTGGAGGGTAGTGTAGTGGCCCAGCTGGTCCAGCAGAAAACAGTTCCCTGCATTGAGCTGCCAGTGGCTGTGCTTGGCGGCTTATGTGCAGTGACAGCTCTGCACGCACCCATCACTGTAGCGTGGCTGACGGCGGCTTTGCTGCTCTAGACTCTCCATCCTGTCCTGTGGTGGCTTTGGCTGCAGGTTTGTAAAAACAAAAAGACTTGCCAGGATGCGCCCCCGCTGCCGCTTATAGCTTTGTTGCCGCCCCGCTGCCCGTCATACCAAAGGCTGAAAAGCCTGCTGGATCAGACCATAACCCAAAGGGTGGTTTGCGGGGCAAGTGGTGGAGGCCTTGGGGCACACGCCCTTTGCGCCCCCCTCATAATCCGGCCCTGGCCCTCCCAATCGCGCTGGTGGGAAACTAGCCTTTTTCTGCAGTGCCTGGCCCGGGCTGTCATGGCTGACCTCAGTGAACTGCTTCCAAATTACCTGAACCCTTCATTTAAAGCGGATCAAAACCTGGATTGGGGTCTTTTATACTGACCTCTGACCTTATGTAACTGGGCATCCGGTTTAAAGCAGACCGAAACCCACTAAAATTGTGAAATCCATTTGTCCCAAGCCCCTGCCAATACTCCCCTCTTAGGGTGTAGAACTAGAAATGGATATTTTCACTTTTGGGCTGTCAATGGCGGTCAATATGTCATTACATCGGTGTGGCAATTACATCATTGCCACATGCAACAGTGGCAATGAATGGAGAAGGCGGAGCTTTACAGCTAAGACAGGCGCCATTATCTGGGATTAGATAGTGGCAGTGAAAATTGGCAAAAGGCACTCTTCAAGGATGGAGCAAATCAAGGAATGCTAGTTAAAAATATGGGTTTTGGTCCGCTTTAAAGAGGGCAAACTCATTTATATGACTTGTATGTATCTATAAAGGAGTCCTCTATGTCATTTATCCCCATATTTAGAATATTTTACAGTTTGGGTGCACCCCCATGTGTATAGGGGTTACGTTTTAGTCTCCGTGTAGGAACTTGGGGGAGCTTTTGTTTAATTCTATATAGTACACAGCACCTTGTATTATATAGTATTGTAGTAATGCTTGCTCATGAGATCCCCATCAAACATAGGTGAGTACCAAACTAATGCTGCAATTCCAGGTTATTCACATGCAGATTCCAGGCCAGTGACAAACAATGTGAAACCGAGACGTGAATTCCACGCTGCTCCGTTATATATGTTGGTGTAAGGAATTCCATTTGTGTCCCAGCTGTAGTCCTGCCAGTGCTCAAATAAATACTGCAGGCAGCTGAGCGGGATGCATTCCAGCTTCTATAACAGCCAATCAGCATGGAGCTAGTGATTATCCTGTCGTTCCAAATAGATGGGAGCCTGGCGCAGCATTTTCCCAGCAGAGGGGGCAGAAAATGCAGCTAAATGTGAGTCTTCTGTATTCTACCTCTGCAAGTGGCCAGTGCTTCTCATAGGGATTCTATGTATATTGATTTTATAGTTTAAAAAATAAAATTGCATGAATTTCACCTATATGACCTTTTTATTATTCTTTGTATTGAATACAAAGAAAACAGGTTTTTGAATGTACTGTTCCACTTTCAAAGGGGTAAAGAGAGGGGCAGGGCTAGCCTTAGGGAAAGCTTTACCCTGTGCAAGATGTCAGGATGCCCCCCCCCCAATACACACACACTTAGGCCCTTATTTATGAAGGGATAGCGCCAGGTAGCGACTGGTGAGCGACCGGTAATGACGGTCACCGCCACGAGAACGCCGGCTCCCCACCACAATCACACATTTATCAAGCCGATCCTGCTTAGCGACTGAGAGAGCGCCATATAGCGACTCATTCATCATTATTCCAGCCTCAGCCCACAGCGCCAGCGAGCGACCTTGAACAGCGACAGGTATGACCCCTCGCTACCTGGCGCTCTCCACTGCATTTCAATGGAAAAATTTAAATATTCATAATTCATTGTTATTAATTTTTTTTGTTTTTTTTTAAATGTGAAAAATTCTGTGACTTCTGCCATTTTAGATAATTTTTTTAAGGGAAAAAAAAATTGTGCAGAATTGATATTACAGGTCTGATATTAATGTATTCATATTACTAAATTATTTTAAAAACTTTTGTTCTTTGGTTTCCAAAAATATGGTGGTTTGGGGGTTAAAAAACTACTTTTAACCCATCGCCGCCAGCGCTCTGGGGTTTAAACAAGCATTTCACTGCGCGAGAATTTTTTGAGCGTGATTTTTTTATGCATATGCTGGAAGCCGGTCGCTCTGACCATTCGTTATCATGTGCTCCCATACAGCGCGGAACCTGTCAAATAGCGACTCCTCACCCAATATTCAACATTACGGCAAACCGACTGAGTCGCTATCAACTACCGAACAATGGCCAAGCACAGCGACTACTAGCGGGCGCTCTGAAAATGCCGCTACAGTCGCTCAACTGTCGCTACATGTCGCTATTAACAAATCAGCCTCCCACTGTACATTCACACTGACAAAGAGAAACAGGTAGAGGGAATGGAAAAACGAGGAGAGACAAAAGGAAAAGAGAGGTGGGGGATATAAGAGACAGAAAGAGAGGGAGAGCAAAAGAAAAAACAAGGGAGTGATGGAGAAAAAAAATAGAGATGGAGAGAACAAGATAAAAATAGGAATAGAGAGAACAAGGAAAACGAGAAGAAAGCAAAACAAGGGAAAAAGAGAAATTGAAAGGTATAAAGAGATGGTGAGATTGAGCAAAGAGAGAGATATAGAGAGAACTTGAGGAAGATAGAAGTAGATGCAGTGAACAAAAGAAAGATAAAAGGAGATGCAGAGAAAAGAAAAAAGAGAACAAAAGAAAAATAGAGGGAAAAAAGATAACAAGAACAATAAAAAACTGAGAGATATTATAAGAACAGAGATAGAGAAAGATAGAGAATACAAGAAAAGAGAGTGATGGAGAGATTAAGGGCCTTATTCATCAAGTGATAGCGTCAGCTAGTGTCTCACTAGCGCCAGGTATCGCCAGCTATCGGCGGCTACCGACTCCAGAACGCCAGGCTGCGAACCCAATCACGCATTTATCACGCTAAATGAGGCTAGCGCCGGCGAGAGCGTCAGCTAGCGCTGGATTCATCATGTAGCGGACTGCAACGAACAGCGCCGCTGCTAATCCCATCACAGCGCCAGGTATGACCTCTCGCTACCTGGCGCTCTCCAATGCATTTCAATGGAACAATCTTTAAATATTCATAATTAATTGATATTAATGTTTTTTTTTTTTTTAAATGTCAAAAATTCTGTGACCACTTCTGCAATGTTAGATATTTTTTTAAGGTAAAAAAAAAAAAAATTGTGCAGAATTGATATTACAGGTCTGATATTAATGTATTCATATTACAAAATGTTTATAAAAACTTGTTTATTTTTTTTTTCCAAAAAATATGGTTGTTTGGGGGTTAAAAAACTACTTTTAACCCATCGCCGCCAGCGCTCTGGGGTTTAAACAAGCATTTCACAGCGCGAGAATTTTTTGAGCGTGATTTGTTAATGAATATGGTGGGAGCCGTTCGCTATGGCCATTTGCTGTCATGCGCTCCCATACAGCGCGGAACCTGTCAAACAGCGACTCCTAACCCCGTATTCAACATTACCGCACACCGACTGTCGCTGTCAACAACCGAACAACGGCCAAGCACAGCGAATACTAGCGGGCGCTGTGAAAATAACGCTACTGCCGCTCATCTGTCGCTACCTGGCGCTATTAATAAATCGGCCTCCCCGAGAATAACAGAGAGAGCGGGAGATGGAGAGAAAAAATGAGAGCGCAATGGAAAGGCAACAAGAAAAAAACTGAGGAAAAAATAAGAAAATGCTGGTGACAAAGAGAGGGGCAGGCTGATTCATCACTAACGCCAGGTGTAAAGTCTGTTTTGCAGAATGTAACCCACCAGTAACAAAGCGAAAACATATGGAATAACATTGTAACATGAACACTTTAATGCCAGACCTGTAATGTCATTTCTGCAGAAATATATAAAACATTAAAAATATTTGAAAAAAAGGCCTTTTTGATGCTAGAAGAGGTCACAACATTATTTGAGATTGAAAAAAAAAAACCCTGTTTAAAGAGAAGAAAAGGATCGTCCATTGAAATGTATGAGTGAGCGACAGGTAGCGAGAGGTCATACCTGGCGCTGTGCAAGGCTGGACGCTGGCGCTGTTCGCTGAGGCTGGGATAATGATGACGCTACATGGCGCTATTCCAGTCGCTCAACAGATTCTGCTTGATAAATGTGTAATTGCGTGCCGTGTCCGGCGTTCACCAGTCGCTACCTGTTGCTACCTGTCATTAACCAGCCACTACCTGACGCTATCCCTTCATGAATAAGGGCCTAAGAGTATAACAGAGTCAATATGCAAAAGATAGATAGACCCTGCTGAGCCAGCTAAGAGCTTTCGTTTTGAAAGACAGTCTGAATGGTTTGTCTTGGCGCCCCCTAGTAGAGCAATGGGGATGGCGCCCTGTGTGGTTGCCCAGGTCGCACACCCCAAAGGCCAGCCATGGAAAGGGGGACCTGCACATCATCAATGTCCTGTCCCTCCCAAGCCAGCTTGTGGTACATAGGTGAACTAACCACTGTAGTTTCTGCAGAAAGCAGTGCATGATGGGCAAAATCATAAGGACCTATCAGATGAATTGCTTTCTTGCTTACCTTGGGGGCTGAAGGGATCTACTTACACTAAAATGTGGGGACTGACAGGTGGTTCCACTTGCTTTCTGATTTTGAATGGCTAGAAATAGCAAGGGTTAAAGAGGAACATTGGGCCTAAAATAAAAAGGGATCGATACCCCCCATCAGCCCCCACTTACCTTTTGGATGTTGCCGCTGCCTGCGGCATCTTCAGGCCGTCTGTAAATAACAGTGCAGCTGGAGGGGGAGCTTTTAACTGCAGTTAGCAGCAGTTACACTAGATGGCAGTGGTGAGGGCAGAGCCATAGTTACCATGAGCGTTAGATCAGGTCACAAGGTTATAATGGCCAAGTAACCAATCCTATAATCTGTATAGATACAGAGGTCTGGGGTTGGCACACATCTGCAGAGGTATGTTGATGCTGCACCACCAAACGCCACATGCCTCTGTGTTGGTGCAGTCCTACCTATTAATCTATGAGAGACCCCTATATCTCTCTTTTTTGATAAGTAGGCAAATCATTGGCAATATCTGTGCTCTGCACTGTTACACGTGACTGAATCATAAGGCCATAACAACTCCCTCACAGCAATTCATTAACATAAGAGACTGGGCCCTTCTTTCATTTTAATTGCAGTGAAAAACTGGGGCAAGACAGAACAAGTGGGAGGTATAGACATGTATAATAATGCATTAATATGCATGGCTATGCAGTTACAGTATACAAGTGCATCTAATACAAACTGTACAAATATATGTGAAGAGGTTAGTTTAGTTTAATGTCCCTGTGGACCAAAATCCTCCTGACACAAAGTTGTCATGGAAAGTGTAGGTCCACTTTAAAGCACTCCTCTCATAAAATCCGGTCCTCTAATAAACATATATAAACCACCTAATACACAAGTGCCCAATCTTTTGAAGAGTGTAGGCCACTTATAAAGGGCTGGGCCAGCCCTGGAGTCTAAAAGATTCCAAGGCTAGCCAACGAGGTGCCCCCTTGAGCATCCTGATGCGGGATGCCCCACTGTGTGAGCCCCTCCAGATTGCCCACAAACTTCTTACCTTTCCGTCAGTCACCCCATGCCCCGGGATCCCTGCAGCTGGGAGTGCTCCTACCTCAAGCCATGGTGTTCCCCACTTAAACATCCTGATATTAAAAAGTCTAAAACTAGTCTGCCTCCATTAGCAGAGACAGATTCAGGCACAGAGGTAATCCAGATGTCTTTGGAAAAAGAACATGGGGTTCTGGCCAGGGCTGTGGAGTCGGAAAATCTCTTACTAATATTGTATAATTAATGTAACTTTCAAAGGAGGTTTAGAAATGTTAATCACAATATATATATATTTTTGAATCTAAGGGCTTCTTCATAAAAACCAATGATAAGGAGCCGTGTGTTCTAGTTGTGATAGATAATGAGTTCTCCAATCTCCCCTGCCCCTTATACTCAGTATCTTCATGCTGCCCCGAATCCCTTAGTTAGAACTTCCAGGAATAGCTATATCAATAGCTGGGTTCTATGTTCTACCTAAGTGGCCTGATTACTTTTATAAAAGTGAGAAAAAGCCTGATGTTACCATTTTACTCAGTACATTTGTTATTACAAATTATTGCCCATTTATGAAGAAGCTGAAGTCAGGGCCTGTTAAAAATGCTCCTCACTCCCCACTCGGCCATAAATTCCCCAGGGGTGCCGTCCCCACAACATGGAGGGGGGTGCTGTCACCGGAGCTACATTGCCAAACACTACTGTGGCCAATGAGCCACAGAGGTAAAGGTAACTCACCTGCACAAGTCCCTCAAGTAATCACCCCTCCCCGCGTTAGTCGTACACAGTTAAAGGGACTGTAAACCCAACAGCAATAATCGGGCAGCAAGCAGTTGACCTGATGCCTGTGGCATGTGCCTCTTCTCTATACTATGTGCAGTGCAGGATAGAAGCCGTAGCAGGACTCAAATATTTGCCTTTCTTTCCAATTTCATTCCTTCAGGAGTAAGCAAAAACCTGAGGTAGACGAACCGGTGTCGGGTCTGGCTTGGCACACCATTATCTCTACTTCGGATAATGTGCCCTTGAGAGACCCAGCGGATAGGAGGTTGGATCAGCTGACCAGGCATGCGTTCTCCATGGTGGGTTTGGCCATGCACACAGCTTGCACCACGTCCATGGCTGATACGGCAGGCAGGGTCTATATGAAGCAGCAGAGGAGGCGTTTGCGACATGAAAGTTCACGTTCCTCTGCACTTTGCTTGTACTCCTTTGCTATGGAGGTCTTCAGATACATGGTGCCGGCTAAGGACAACTTGGTGCATCTGGTAGCTTCGAAGTTTCTACGGACTTCAGATGCCGCAAGGATTTTTCGGGCAAGCTAAAGCCACGGGAGAAACCTAGACCCCAAAAGGCCAGCTGGCTCAATCGCCTAGCCAAGCCCTCACAGGGATGATGAGATGCCCTTACCCCCATCGGTTGGGGGGCAGCCTTTGCACTATGCGCTGGTGTGGGGGGAACGGATATCCGATGCCTGATCGAGATACAAGATCGAGTTCAGGACCAGGCCTCCACACAGATCTGTGGCATCCAAGCCTTCCTGCGTTGTGGTAAGGGCAGCGGCTCGCGACCGTGCGATAGATTGGGAAGTGTAGTACATGTGTACTGTGGCTTCTACACAATACTATTCATCATCCCCAAGAAGGATGGGTCCATTTGGGCAATCCTGGATCTCCAGAATCTGAACAGTCACATTCGGGTGCGGAAGTTCCGTATGGAATCTCTAAGATCGGTCAACAGGGGGATTTTCTGGCCACAGTGGACATAAAGGATGTTTATCTGCATGTCCCGATTTTCCCTGGTCACCAACAATACCTGCGCTTTGCGGTGTGCACCCTGAATTTCCAATTTGTGGCACTGCAGTTCAGACTGTCCACTGCCCCTCGAGTCTTCACGAAAGTCTTGACGGTGGTGATGGCACTCCTGCGGGCACATTGCCCCATACCTGGATGACTTTCTTCATCTGAGCCCTGTCTTTGGCAGAGGCACTGCATGATGTTCAGATGGTCCTGTCCATGCTGGAACTTTTCAGGTGAGTGATTCAATAGTTCCAGGTGATTCCCTCCATGGTGGCGACCTATCTAGGTATGACATTGGATACTCGACGGGTCTTTTTTCCAGTGCTGAGTTGCACAGCTCTTCAGGAGGCGGTGAGGCCGCTGCTGACAGACGAACATTCCAGGATCAGACAGGTCATGCGTCGCCTTGGTCTGATGGCTGTATGTCCATTTCCACTACAGGCCTCTACAAATGCTGCTCCTACTGAAATGGCTCAGGACTGTGCAGATGCTGGACCGTCGCTTCATATTGATGGACGATGCCTGGCAATCCCTGAATTGGTGGCTAGACCAGCAGTCGCTGGCAGTGGGTGGGTCTTTCCTGCTGGTCCGGTGGGTCATCCTGCACACATACGCCAGTCTGACGGGTTGGGGTGGTGTTCTTGACAACCAGACGGTTCAGGGTCCCTGGGACCAGCAGGAGTGCAGTCTTCCAATCAATGTGCTGGAACTGAGGGCAATTCTGTTGGTTCTCAGGTATTGGTCTGCCCAGCTCTGGGGCCTTCTGGTCAGGGTACAATCTGACAATTCCACGGCTGTGGCCTTCATAAACCACCAGGGGAGTACCAGGAGCTGGCAGGCCTTCCAGGAAGTGAGTCACATCATGAGATGGGTGGAAATTCACGTTCCGTGCATCTCAGCTGTTCACAATCCAAATCTGCAGGCTGATTAATTGAGCAGTGAGACAGTGGACCGGGGGAATGGTTAATCACCAGGGCATGTTTCAAGCCCTCTGCGACCGGTGGAGAGGGCTGGAGGAGGAATTCTTTGTTCATGTCCAGGGTGTGAGACCCTCTGGCCGTGGCGGGCATGCTGGCCATTGCCTGTTCATGGTACCAATTGCTCTATGCATTCCCTCCACTGCCACTTCTGGGTTGTGTGTTAAAGAAGGTCAGCTGCAAGCAGATTCCTATCATCCTGATTGCCTCACACTGGCCCAGAAGGGTGTGGTTCGTGGATCTGGTCAGCCTGGTGGTGAAGCACCCCATGGCGACCCCTCCAACCGCCCAGATCTTCTGCAACAGGGTCTAGTTGCTTTAGAGGCTTGGCTGTTAAGACCAGCATTTTGGAGACGAGGGGTTAGTTCACCACGGTAATGGCCAGGTCTCGGCCTTGTCCATTTTTTCCATTGGACGATCGAGGAGCTTAGGTTAATCCGCACTGGCGCTGCGCATGTTTGGCCTTTGCGACTGACGATAGTCCCGCCCTGGGATCTCAATCTGGTCCTATGAGCACTTTAGGGGTCCCCCTTTGAATCCATGGTGGAGGCTTCCCTGAAGACACTCACGTTGAAGGTGCTTTTCTTGTGGCAATCACCTTCATCCGGTGGGTTTCAGAGCTGGCAGCGCTTTCGATCAGATCACCCTTTTTGGTGCTGCATGAAGACAAAGCGGTGTTTCATGTAAAGCTGGATTATTTGCCATAAGGAGCAACTTCTGCATTCCATCAATGTGGTCAGGGCATTAAAGTATTATTTGACTACTCAAGAGGTACTTGTTCGTGATCCCAGAAGGACCAAGGAGGGGCTCGGCTGCTGCCAGGTCCACTCTTGGCAGATGGAGCAGGCAGGCGGTAATACAAACCTACGCTTGCAATGGCAAGGGGGCGCCCTTCCGGGTCACCGCTCACTCCACCAGGGTGATTGCCGCGTTTTGGGCTATCCAACACCAGGCATCGGTGGAACAGGTCTGCACACCATCACCACACCATTGGCATCTGCCAATGTCGCTCTGTGGTGTAGATGGTGGTGAACTCCTCTCCGGGGCCTAAGCTTGAGGTGTCCGTGCTGTGGTTCTTCGTTATCTTGACACAGTCTGCTACTGGCTGTTCTGAGATTAACCTACACGTTGCTACTGGCGGTGCCCCTGAATGGAAGAGGACGAGCAAAGGAAATTTACCGGTGAGTACACAAATTTCCTTTTTTTTAACAATCTAATATTACAGTAAACTAGTTACTTCCTGTACATGCACTGTTTCCTCTGCTCACTGAGTACATATAAATCCTATATGCAGAAGCACCACTAGGTGGCGCTGACTTCATTGAAACCTCAGCATGCTGAGTACAGTGGTAGTAGTTGGGGGGGGGGGGTAAAGTGCTATGATTGTAAAATCTTAGCAACACATTTACCTTGTATTTTAGAACCATTAGTTAAGGGGAAAAAAAGCAAAAACATAACTAAGGTCTTTACAATCGTATTGTAAGGTCTGTGGCGAGCAGAATTTTGTTTTGCTATTGTGCTGCGGAAGCCAAATCATGTATAAGGTGTTATTGCTCATATAGGTCAGATGATTACCTAAGTAATTGTAACCATTAAAGCCCATTGAAATGTATGGAATAAGGACACACAGTGCAGGGTGAGCGCCTGGTCTTATTTGGCGCTGTACAGAACTCATCCCATCGCCTGCGCTGATGATAAATGTGACACTACCTGGTACTAGCACAGGTGCTCTTTGACTTGAGAAATATACCTTTTTCACTGGGACCTGCCATTCACGTGGCCTTAGCGTTTCTTAAATAAACCCCTTAGTGCATTGTGTGTTGCAAAAGAAAAAAAAAAGATAATATAAAACATTTTAAAAAACTAATAAAAAAAAAAATGTCAAAACAATTTTATTTAATCACATGCAATCTTGTAAGATTTTTAGCCCCATGCCCAACCATAACACAGAGGTCCAGGCTACCACCCTCTATCTGGGACATCATCGGAGTCATAGGCCCTTATTTAATAAGGGATAGCGCCAGGTAGCGAATTGTGAGCGAACGGTAATGACGCTCACCGCCACGAGAACGCCGGCTCCCCTCCGCAATCACACATTTATCAAGTCGATCCTGCTTAGCGACTGACAGACCGCCAGATAGCGAATCATTCATCATTATTCCAGCCTCACCCCACAGCGCCAGCGAGCGACCTTGAACAGCGACAGGTATGACCTCTCGCTACCTGGCGCTCTCCAATGCATTTCAATGGAGCAATCTTTAAATATTCGTAATTAATTGCTATTAATTAATTAATTAATTAATTAATTATTTTTTTTTTTTTTTTTTTTTTTAATGTCTAAAATTCTGTGGCCACTTCTGCAATGTTAGATATTTTTTTTTAAGGTAATAAAAAAAAAAAAAAATTGTGCAGAATTGATATTACAGGTCTGATATTAATGTATTCATATTACAAAATGTTTTTAAATACTTGTTTTTTTTTGTTTCCAAAAATATGGTTGTTTTGGGGTTAAAAAACTACTTTTAACCCATCGCCGCCAGCGCTCTGGGGTTTAAACATGCATTTCACAGCGCAAGAATTTTTTGAGCGTGATTTGTTAATGAATATGCTGGGAGTCGGTCGCTATGGCCATTCGCTATCATGCGCTCCCATACAGCGCGGAACCTGTCAAATAGCGACTCCTAACCCCGTATTCAACATTACCGCACACCGACTGAGTCGCTGTCAACAGCCGAACAACGGCCAAGCACAGCGAATACTAGCTGGCGCTGTGAAAATACCGCTACTGTCGCTCATCTGTCGCTACCTGGCGCTATTAATGAATCGGCCTCCCAGTCTCAAAACCTTTAGTGCTCAACCTTTTGACAAGTGTGGGCCACTTTAATGATTCAGAACCTGGTCGCGGCCTACAAAGAATAGCTAAAAAAATAATTTGGAATTGAATAATGATCTACAACAATCAGGATACCCACTGTTTTCACAAACTCTGCTTGTAGGTCCTTCCAACCCACCCCCTACACTAATGTACAGGGCTGGATTAAAGCGGACCTTCACTCTAAATAAGAGTCTATCTTATATGTTTCCCACACCCTGTACATACAAATTGCTCACATTAAAAATCATCCTACCTGCATCTACTGCATTTTATAAGCCTTTAAACATCCAAGATGGCGGCTTATGGAAGCTGCCATTTTTGCAGGCAGCCTGCAAACAGGAAGTGCCTGCAAACAGGAAGTGACTGTGCTGCTCTGCATTCTGGGACTGCTGACCTTTCCCTGACCCCAGCTCTGCTCTGTCTGAGCAAAGCACAGCTATAACCCGCCCCCCTGTACCTTATCCCACTCTCCTCTCCTCAGTAAGTGTGATGCTTCTGAGTCAAGATGGCGGCGCCCGTATCCTAAATTCCCGAACAGAGTTGCAGCCCAGTGGGGGAAAGTATAATAAATTAGTGACTAAACATGTAAAATATATTAATTTTAGATGCTGAGGAATTGTTTTTTAAGAGTTTGGGCTTTTCATTAAATCATGGTGAAGGTCCGGTTTAAGTGTGGTGGAGGCCCTGGGCACAAAACCTGGTGGAGGCCCCAAATACAGTATTTTTTTTTATTTTAAAATAATAATCCAGCCAAGTAACTGATTGGTGGTTGTCTGGCACCTGCATACTTACTGGAACATCAGATCAAGTCCCTCCTGCGTTTGCCATTCTGGGTGGAGGGTAGTGTAGTGGCCCAGCTGGTCCAGCAGAAAACAGTTCCCTGCATTGAGCAGCTCTGCACCCATTATTATAGCGTTGCTGATGGCGGCTTTGCTGATCTAGACTCTCCATCCTGTCCTGTGGTGGCTTTGGCTGCAGGTTTGCAAAAACAAAAAAAGGCTTGCCCAGGATACTCCCCCCACTGCTGCAGATAGCTTTGTTGCTGGCCCCGCTGCCCATCAGACCAAATAGTGAAAAGCCTCCTGGACCAGACCATAACCCAACAGTTGGAGGCGGCCCCCTTTGCAGGGCAAGTGGTAGAAGCCCCAGGGCGCACGCCTCTTGTGCCCCTCTCATAATCCGGCCCTGTTAATGTGTAACAATCCCCACTTGCTAGCAGTACACATGCCGATTGCCTTACCTGTCTGAATATATGGGTACCTTATTTATAGTCCTCCGACATCAGTCCCACATCTTCTTACCCATGTCCCCAATACTCAACACACCAATGTTATCCTATATCCCTCTTCGTGGAATCGCCCATCCTTACTGTACCCCTATTTTTACATGTCAGTTCTATTAACCCCTCTCACTTTCCCGCTATCAGGCCAGGGGCCACATCACATGTCTCTGAGGGCCACACGTGGCCCCCGGCCGCAGGCTGAGCACATGTGCTTTAGTGGAAGTGAGATTGCATATATCATGTAACACAATGTTGTTGTTTTTTTATACTGTAATTGGGATGCAGTGATCTTCCTGACATCATGGCAAGTTAATGGCACGATAATGGCGCATAACAGCGTATTTGTTGGTTTTAACACTAGTCTGGGCATTACGGCCTAACAATAGAACAAACCCTTTGAAGTGGTTTAATCATTTTCATCCCGACCAGATTCTCACAATGACCTTTTATGAATCAGAAGAATAACACTGTGTATTTCTGAGTCAGTATCTTAATCATAGTGCAGCAACCATGTTTGTTTATACAAGATGATACCCCCGGGCCCTCGCTCTGTAATATGAATTCATTTGACATGGGGCTGATTCAAATTATAAGCACAAGAACTTCTTAAAAGGGAATTTTTTTACCAGCGCGAGTTGGAAATGGTTTCATTGTCTCGAGTTTTATTAGATCCAGCCGTCAACTTGTTTTAAAATACTTTAATTAGACTTTAACCTTTTTTTTATTTCTAAAGCTAAACCACAAGACCGGCATTATACAGGTTCTATTTGTTCTACTTTGTTTGCAGAGGAAGGGCAACCTGCTATTAGTTACTGCTTATGTTGATGAAACCTTTCAAATACTTTTCAAATGAAAGTCTTCACATTTTATTTTATTTTATGGATGAAAGCAGGGTGCCTGGTATAATCAAAATAAGGAAATATAGTTCAATACATTATAGATATTAGATTACTGTAGCTGACCAAACCCAGGTGCCCAGCCTGGGCCATTTCTTCTCTGTGGTTTGAAATCTTAAACCGGACCTTCACTCTTAATAAGAGTCTCTTATATGTTTCCCCCACCCTGTACATACAGATTGCTCACATTACAAATCATCCTACCTGCATCTACTGCATGTTATGGGCTTTTAAACATCCAAGATGGAGGCCCATGGAGTCTCAGGCTGCCTGCAGACAGGAAGTGTCTTCTGACTGTGCCGCTCTGCATTCTGGGATTGCTGTCTTTTTCCTGACCCTAACTCAGCTCTGTCTGAGCAAAGCACAGCTATAACCCGCCCCCTGTACTTGCCCCCTCCTCCTCTCCTCCGTATGTGATGCTTCTGAGCGCCTGTAGAAAAAGAATAATAAAAATAATAAGTAAGCGACTTAAAATATATTCATTTTCAAATGCTGAGGAATATTTTTTTAAAGATTTGGGCTTTTCATTTAATGATGCTGAAGGTCCAGTTTAATTACATCTATTTTGCATAGTTATCCCCTTCACAGTGCTCCCAAAGGTCCGCACCTCTGTTCTGAACACAGCCATTGCAAATGAAATAAGTAATGATTAGGCCCTCGTTTTATTAGGAGCCACCCAATCAGTTGCCAATTCTGGTTAGAAAGAAGGACAATTAAACCGGACCCACAGCCTGGCACAGTTGGAAAAGAAAGGTAGCGGCTATTTTGTAGCTTCCTCTCTCAGCATCTCAGCCATGCTGCTGCCTGGATTCAACTGACATAACTGACAATGCACAGTAACAGGAAGTCCAGCAGCACTTCCTGTTTCTAAAATTTACTACAGCAGGAGTTGGAAAAAGGTAAATTCATTTTTATGTATAGCAATCTAAATCGCCCTGGGAAGGGGATGCATATGAGCACTGTTTGTTGTGTTGGTCTGGTTTAAGTCATTTTTGACAGTTAGTGGGCTTTAAATCATCATCATCATTGCCCACTAGGCCGGATGCCCCATCGTGTGAAAGCCGCATGCCCTGCTTCTCTGTGACCGTGTGAGCTCCCGCACCGCGCCTTTATGAATGGCCGGACATGGGAGCGTGTGTGCCCAAACAGCATGCCAGAGATGCGGCCAGCATGCTAAAAACCGGGCAACCACTGAGCCAACAGCAGGGCGGGGGGAGGGGCAATCCAATGCAGTGCTAAATGGTTGGCTGTAGCCCTTTATAGGAAAAAACTGGCTTGGCAAGAAGTATTAGCAGAAGAAGAAACAAAAAATAAAATAAAAATAACTCCCCATACCCCAACACTCTTGGTTGAACTTGATGGATATGGGTCTTTTTTCAACCGTATTAACTACTGTATATAACTATGTAAGAGTAAGAGAAGCAAGAAATAGCGTGAGAGTTACCTCTGCAGCAGTGCAGAAAGGTTCTGTGAATAGAACAGAGAGGGAGACTATGGCCCTTATTTATGAAGGAATAGCGACAGGTAGCGACTGGTGAGCGACCGGTAATGACGGTCACCGCCACGAGAACGCCGGCTCCCCACCACACACATTTATCAAGCCAATCCTGCTTAGCGACTGAGATAGCGCCATATAGCCACTCATTCATCATTATTCCAGCCTCAGCCCACAGCGCCAGCGTCCGACCTTGAACAGCGACAGGTATGACCTCTCGCTACCTGGCGCGCTCCAATGAATTTCAATAGAAGAATCTTTAAATATTAATAATTAATTGTTATTAATTATTTTTTTTTTTTTTTAAATGTGAAAAATTCTGTGACCACTTCTGCCATTTTAGATATATTTTTTAAGGGAAAAAAAAAATTAATAAAAAAAATGTAAAATCAAATACAGGAAAACACCGCGCTTAATCTCAATAATGATGGTTCAATTACATATGAAGATAACTTTATGTCTTTAAAAAATGCTCAAACGTGCTGGACCACTTATCCCACCAGTCCTCAATAGAATGTAACCAAATAAGCACAGAGCAAAAACAGTTCAGTGTTTCAACTAATACGCAGCTCCTCGGTATGATCCAAAAGAGGCTGTAATCCCAGTGCGCATGCACAAAGTCCACACTGTGCCCGTCACCCTTAGGAAATATTCTTACCAAAAGGTTCAAGATTAGCAGGCAGAAACATATGTCATACACTCTCCTATTACGCAGAGGTCGTCTTTCCAAAATATATGCTTGTAGGTCCTCTTTCAGTCTTTATACACCATTGGACTCAATGTAGTCCAAAAACCAAAAAAGGAAAAGAAAAGATATCTAGTGCAACTCTGTCAGTTAATGATTCAGGCTTTAATAAAACTCATATGCACTTACACAGTAATGTAGATGTAGTTGGGAAATAGAGAAAATCACTCCAATCAACAAGGAATAACAAGAGAGCCCACACTCCCCTACCTAGGTAGGGGAGTGTGGGCTCTCTTGTTACTCTTTGTTGATTGGAGTGATTTTCTCTATTTCCCAACGACGGCCGCGTGTGGGAACTTGGGGGAACACCTCTCAGACGGGAAATCCTTTTATGCTATTAATCTACATTACTGTGTAAGTGCATATGAGTTTTATTAAAGCCTGAATCATTAACTGACAGAGTTGCACTAGATATCTTTTCTTTTCCTTTTTTGGTTTTTGGACTACATTGAGTCCAATGGTGTATAAAGACTAAAAGAGGACCTACAAGCATATATTTTGAAAAGACGACCTCTGCGTAATAGGAGAGTGTATGACATATGTTTCTGCCTGCTAATCTTGAACCTTTTGGTAAGAATATTTCCTAAGGGTGACGGGCACATTGTGGACTTTGTGCATGCGCACTGGGATTACAGCTTCTTTTGGATCATACCGAGGAGCTGCGTATTAGTTGAAACACTGAACTGTTTTTGCTCTGTGCTTATTTGGTTACAATAAAAAAAATGTACAGAATTGATATTACAGGTCTGATATTAATGTATTCATATTACTAAATTATTTAAAAAACTTGTTTTTTGGTTTCCAAAAATATGGTGGTTTGGGGGTTAAAAAACGACTTTTAACACATCGCCTCCAGCGCTCTGGGGTTTAAACATGCATTTTACTGCGCGAGAATTTTTTGAGCGTGATTTTTTAATGAATATGGTGGAAGCTGGTCGCTAGGACCAGTCGCTATCATGCGCTCCCATACAGCGCGGAACCTGTCAAATAGTGACTCCTCACCCAATATTCAACATTACTGCACACCGACTGAGTCGCTATCAACTACCGAACAACGGCCAAGCACAGCGACTACTAGCGGGCGCTCTGAAAATGCCGCTACAGTCGCTCAACTGTCGCTACCTGCTGCTGTTAATGAATCGGCCTCTATGTGCACAATCTCTGGTGCCCTGGAGTATGGATTCAGGCTGAGGGGCTGGAGAATCAACCTGGGTTCAACCTCCTGAAGACATTTGGAACCCATTGGCTGGAGTAGTGCCCCCTCTAAGTTTTGACAGGGGAAGTAGGCAAGTAGGAGTCCCAGATAGTGGGGCGGGAAAGGACCCTTTCTGTAAAGGTACACTGAGAAGGGCCGTGACGTACGTCACGGGGTGTGCCAACTAAGCTGGGAGTAACTGGAGAAATCAAGACCCTGTGTGCCAGGTGTGCCCATGTGAGATGCTGTGTAACACACTGTGCCAGTGATGTTACTAGAACGCTGTGGGCCCCAGAGCAACTTTTGGCTGGGCCCCCCTCACCCCTTCCACACAGAAAGGAAGTTTATGTCTTCACCTTCTTTTTTTCCAAGATAATAAACACACAATAGTAGCCATTGTGTGCCAATGGAATTCTTCCTCTGCATTTACCCACCCATGCACATGTGAACAACATCTCCATACATCTCCATAAATACACACTATATTAGTGGCTACACCAGTGAATAAGCACCATGTGAGTGACTATACACAAGTGAAATACACACTAAGGGGCAGTGAAGTACACACGTGCCCAGAGCGGTGCGCTGCCCTAAACTCAGCACCCGGGAATTGAACCTGCCACCTTCCCATCACAAGCCCTACCTCTAGGCCATAACTGCCCCACAAATTCTGACTCGGCAGAGTAACGAGTCAGTGAGATGAGTTTTGAGAGAATAAAACCTCAGATGTCCATCTGTCCTTTCATTTAATTTCCATTTCCATCCTAACATCAAAACAGCCTGTGTTTCTTTTTTAACTAAAGCCTTTGCACAATATTATCAAAACCACGAACTGGATGCAGTCTGCTGTTCGAGTGATCAGCCATTGCTCCCTGGTGCTTTCCAATGATGATACCTTCAAACACAGCTCAGCATTGGGGGTCAGCCATATCAGTAATAATAACTGTAATAAATCTGAAAGCACTACAAGCTCAAATGCCATTATGTGTCAGTTTACCTTGGAATTAAATACATTTGCATATGGCCAACCATTCAACATCATACTGCTTACTGTTAGTGTTTTTATGAATATTGGGAAAAGGCTTCAGTTAAAGAAAGAAACACAGGTTGTTTTAGGGCACTGGGCCGGGGATAGAAGATGATGGCATAAACTTCCTACCTGAGTATAGGTGCACTTTAAGGATTTTAAAATGCCACATTTTGGTGTATTTTTACTCCCTAATTTTGCCAATGTGTTGTGTCTTTAATAATGACAAGTTTCCTTCAAATGCTATTACAGTGATTTTCAGGACATGATAATAATATAGCTGGAACCCCGATGATGTCTGTGGAAAAGCTAAGACCAAGAGTATTCCTAGCAATGCTGACTATGTGTTTCTGTTCTGTGGTCCATGCTGTACTCAAGAAGATTTATTAGAATAACAAACATAATCTACAGAAGGAATTTATGGTTTCAAATTCAAGTGATCCATCATTCACCTTATTATCATTAAAGGGACTGTGAACCCAACAGCAATATTAAGGCATCAAGCAGATTACCGGATGCCTCTCTTCCTTTTCCAGCACTGCAGGGTAGAAGCCATAGCAGGGCTCCAAAATGTGTCCTCTATTCACTTTCTTTCCTCCAGGAACACTCTGTCCCTGACACAGCAGTGCTAAATGGATTAGCCACCAGCGATTATGAACATTATTTATTATGTGCGCCCTTAGAATCATTTTTGTGGCTAATGCGCCAGCTTCACAGCACTGGCATTCCCGTCCTTGTCTGGCGCTGTGCTGTGTACTACATTGGCGCTGCACAGACCCTTCTAATTATCTTTGATTGTTGTGTTTAGGCACTGGCCAGCCTATGTCAGCTCCAGTTGGACCCGGCTGGCGATTATCCCAGTGCCAGTGAGCGCCACTTTGTACTGCTGTTTTTTCATTACCGTTACAAGAGATCACTGCTGGAGACAAACTTTACAGTGCGTTTAGGTTGCATTTTAGTTGGTGGTGTCCTAGTTATACATTGTTAAAGTGGACCAACACCCTCCACCGATCGGCCCGGGAATCTATAAGATTCCCGGACTGATCAGTCCCCTGACAGCGGGGCACCCCGATCCGCTGTGTGAAACCCCCCAGAAACCCCTAAATCCCTACCTGCTCCTCGATTCAGCAGCGCCCGCCACCGCCCCCCCGCGCGTCCCTCTAGCAGGACGCGCACCCGCGCCAGGCGTTTGTGAATGGCCGGCGCGGGCGCGCGCCCTGTAAGAGTGACGTGCGGGAGGTGGCGGTGGGCGCGCTCTCTTGTCCATCACTGCCTCCCGCTTGTCTGTTGGCGGGGATTGGCAGCAGCGGTCACATGGGAGCGGGGAGAGGTGAGTTTTTGGGGCTTTCTGGGGGGTTTCACACAGCGGGGCACACCCGATCAGGGTGCCCCACCGAAGTGGACCAAAACCCAGGATAGTCAAAATCCTGGGTGTTGGTCCACTTTAAGCAAAAGAAGTCATCTTAATCAATTTTAACCCCCCCCCCCCCAAAAAAAACATTTTGCCCCATCTAGGTCCTACCATTTCCATTATTGACAAGCCACAATGCAAGTTCAAAAAATGTGTTTAATATTAGTTATAGGCATAAAACACTACAATCTAGTTCTGCCCATTATGCTCTATGGGATCTTGAGCTACAGCGCCAGGTTACATCTGGCTGTGCTTCAACCAGAGCGCCTGGCACCGTCATTCCATATGTTTTCGCTCTGGTGTGTAGCTCTATGCTAGAGCGTCCAGCTTTAGAGCGCCGGCGCTGTGTGTGCGTAGTTTTTCATGGATAATGGCTTCAGCACAGAGTGGCTACCTATCGCTCGCTGCAGCATTGTCCTGTTGTTAGATGTAGCATAGCCTTAGGCGCTATGACCTTGGAACATCACATAGCGTTTCCAGTAAATCAGGGAGATCGCTTCTACAGTGCCCACCAGACATCACATTTATCAATGCTGGACTGAATAGTACAGCGCCTGCTAATCTAGGTTATAGCGCCCAACACCTGCTTACAGTGTCTACTCAGCGTCGCCATACAGACGCTCAAATGGCGATACGTGGTGCTCGTATTTAATCAGCCTCCAAGGCTCCCAATGTGACCTTGTCCCAACTAAAGGAACAAGGAAGCTGTAAGTACCTGCTGTAAGGAGGGTATATGCAGGAGGCGTCAGCATTTTTTATAATAAATATAATAGTCGCTAATCCTTTCTGCACATGCTATATAGACTTTAACATGCAGACCTGTGTTGATGAGCTTACAAAGGGGCCGGGGTATGACTATAAACCAGATGCCTGAACATGAATCAGTCCAAAATCCAGAATAAAATAAGGAGCTCTGGGCTTGAGCTTTCTTGAGTTTCCTGGCCAGAATATCTATCATTGCCATGGCCATTCTGCAGGCAAAAAATCAAAAAATACTATACTCCCCTTTCAGCCAGTGCAGGCGATTGCTGCTGGTCTGGAGCCTAGACACTGGATTGTGTGATCTAGCACCAGGCTGCATTGTCAAGTCGCTCTGCTCTTCCTGCAACTGTAATGGACCAACTTGCACCATTAATGCCAGGAACTATGGCAGCCATTGCAGTGAATGGAGGAGGGGTGTGCCATAGTTCCTGTGACGATTCGTGTGGGTGGCCCATCGACGATTGCACAGCTTGACTGGGACAAAAGGTAAGTATGGTATTATTGTTCTTTCAGACTAGACAAGGGCTTTAATAGCTCCATCGTGTATAGAAATCTGCAAATGAGCTCCAACCTAGATCTGAGGTGATCATAACACTGAGGGAACGGGGAGGCTGATTCATTAATAGCGACATGTAGCGACAGTTGAGCGACTGTAGCGGTATTTTCACAGCGCCCGCTTGTAGTCACTGTGCTTGGCCGTTGTTCGGTTGTTGACAGTGACTCAGTCGGTGTGGCTAAATGTTCAATACAAGGTTACAAGTCGCTATTTGACAGGTTCCGCGATGTATGGGAGCGCATGATAGCGACTGGTCAGAGCGACCGGCTTCCACCATATTCATCAAAAAATCACGCTCAAATGCATGTTTAAACCTCAGAGCGCTGGAGGCGATGTGTTAAAAGTAGTTTTTTAACCCCTAAACCACCATATTTTTGGAAACCAAAAAAAAAAGGATTTTAATTAATTTAGTAATATGAATACATTCATATCAGACCTGTAATATCAATTCTGTACAATTTTTTTTTAATTTTTTTTCCCTTAAAAAAAAATCTAAAATGGCAGAAGTGGTCACAGAATTTTTCACATTTAAAAAAAAAAAAAAAAAAAAAAATTAATAACAATTAATTAATAATATTTAAAGATTGTTCCATTGAAATGCATTGGAGAGCGCCAGGTAGCGAGAGGTCATACTTGTCGCTGTTCAAGGTCGGACGCTGCCGCTGTGGGCTGAGGCTGGAATAATGATGAATGAGTGGCTATATGGCGCTATCTCAGACGCTAAGCAGGATTGGCTTGATAAATGTGTGATTGTGGTGGGGAGCCGGCGTTCTCATGGCGGTGCCCGTCATTACCGGCCGCTCACCAGTCGCTACCTGTCGCTATTCCTTCATAAATAAGGGCCTAAATATATGTGACTAGTTATAAGTGAAACCCTGAATGTTTTGGCCTTCATTACTTGTCCCTCAGGATCCCCTCATCATCCCCTTAGGATTCAAAGCAATAATTCACAGGTTTACTTATGGTCCATTTCTACAAACAAATAAATTGATTGTTCGTTGAGCAAGCAAACATCTGACTTTTATGTGAGTGGGCGATATGTATTTTATTAGAGCGATCGTTCATGAGATCGTTCGTGTGGCCCACTATATTTGTGGTTGATTTCTGTCAATGGTCATGCAGCGAAGGAGAAATTTTAATTTTATCTCAGCCATAGCAATATGTCGATCGACCAACAAACAAATTCTGGTTCATCTCTCAATCACAATGGGGGTTATCATGGATCCATTCTCGTCTCATTGTGGTTGACTGGGCATTTTCTTTTCATTTGCGAATTGGTTTGTGGAATTAGACCATAACTGAGCCCTGCTTCCCAATTGTGCTTGTGAAATGTATATATGGTGCATCCTCCCCCAAACATTCTTCCATGCTGACCTACTGTTTATCCCAAAATAAAACTTATTGTAGCCTACAGCTACGTAAACACCTGCTTGAGAATGGCCAAGAGGTCTAGAGGATGTCACTGCAACAAAGCTGGACAAAAAGATGTTCAGGATTGAGACAGTGTTTTTAGTATTGTCACACGTGTTTGTAAGTGTGAAAATGTGTTTTTATATCAGCCTTCCATGAGCTTTTACAGGGAAGAGCTCATAAGGGGATCGGGAGTGGAAAGAAACATATTGCTCTCACGTTACATCCAATCAGACTTAGAGGCCGATTCATTAACAGCGGCAGGTAGCGACAGTTGAGCGACTGTAGCGGCATTTTCAGAGCGCCCGCTAGTAGTCGCTGTGCTTGGCCGTTGTTCGGTAGTTGATAGCGACTCAGTCGGTTTGCCGTTGGGAGCGCTGTATGGGAGCGCATGATAGCGACTGGTCAGAGCGACCGGCTTCCACCATATTCATTAAAAAATCACGCTCAAAAAATTCTCGCGCTGTGAAATGCATGTTTAAACCCCAGAGCGCTGGCGGCGATGGGTTAAAAGTAGTTTTTTAACCCCCAAACAACCATATTTTTGGAAACCCAAAAAAACAAGTTTTTAACCCTTTAAGTGCCAGCCTACCTGCAGCATTTCCCACTCCCTGTTGCCAGAGCATTTTTCACTATTTTGCGCTCCCCATGTTCAACTGTAATTTTTGAAGGGATTTTCTGGGACTTCCCATAAAAATTACATATTGTTTTTTTCAGCAGAATCTGGGCTTTAACATCCTATCTCTTGTTTATCAATTTTGTAGTTTTATCATAATTATTTTGGGCAAAATATGTGAAAGAAAATAAAAAATACACACGTTTTTACATTTTGCAGTGGTTTTTTTTAATCGAAAATAAAGGTTTTTCAATAAAAACATATTGAGAGTAAAAGCCCCATTTCTCCCGGTTACAACGGTACCACACATGTATTAGTAGACACCCTTTCCTGCCCAGGAGACCCCAGAAACTGCAAAGAGCGCTAGAGGAGATTTTCAGATAAAATACAAATACTTTGCGCTCCTCGCAGTTTTTCAAAAAATACAACCCTTTACATTTGAAATACCCCCCACAAACTATATATTTTTGGAAAGTGCACACCTCAAGGTTTCTAAGCATACTAGGCTTGTTGGCGTGGGTCCATTGGTTTGAACTCTATTGATTGGCAGAATCTCTGGTTCCAAAGGATTTCCCTAAAAAAAAAAGCAAAAAGCAGATTCAAAACCATATTTTCCTATAAAAACAATAAGCAAGCAAGAAGTAACACAGTAAATCTGAAAGCACAACATCTGCTGAACAAAATAATACCCCACATGCATAGGTACTTTGAAGTGTAGAGTTGCCAAACACCCCAAAGTCCAGCATGCGTTTGAGGGTAATTTTACTTGAAAAAATCAGCGGCGCACACAAAGTGCGCACCTTGCAGTTTCTCCAAATTTACAACCCTTTACATTTGAAATACCCCCCACAAACTATATATTTTTGGAAAGTACATACCTCAAGTTTTCTAAGCCTACTGGGCTTGTTGACGTCTGGGACTTCCTTCAGAATATATTGATTGGCAGAATCTCTGGTTCCAAAGGATTTCGCTAAAAAAATAAGCAAAAAGCAGATTGAAAAACATTTTTTCCTATAAAAACAATAAGCAAGCAAGAAGTAACGCAGTAAATCTGAAAGCACAACGGCTGCTGAACAAAACAATACCCCACATGCATAGGTACTTTGAAGTGTAGAGTTGCCAAACACCACAAAGTCCAGCATGCGTTTGAGGGTAATTGTACTTGAAAAAATCAGCGCCGCACACAAAGTGCGCACCTTGCAGTTTCTCCAAATTTACAACCCTTTACATTTGAAATACCCCCCACAAACTATATATTTTTGGAAAGTACATACCTCAAGGTTTCTAAGGCTACTGGGCTTGTTGACGTCTGGGACTTCCTTCAGAATATATTGATTGGCAGAATCTCTGGTTCCAAAGGATTTCCCTAAAAAAAAAAGCAAAAAGCAGATTCAAAACCATATTTTCCTATAAAAACAATAAGCAAGCAAGAAGTAACGCAGTAAATCTGAAAGCACAACATCTGCTGAACAAAATAATACCCCACATGCATAGGTACTTTGAAGTGTAGAGTTGCCAAGCACCACAAAGCCCAGCATGCGTTTGAGGGTAATTGTACTTGAAAAAATCAGCGCCGCACACAAAGTGCGCACCTTGCAGTTTCTTCAAATTTACAACCCTTTACATTTGAAATACCCCCCACAAACTATATATTTTTGGAAAGTACATACCTCAAGGTTTCTAAGGCTACTGGGCTTGTTGACGTCTGGGACTTCCTTCAGAATATATTGATTGGCAGAATCTCTGGTTCCAAAGGATTTCGCTAAAAAAATAAGCAAAAAGCAGATTGAAAAACATTTTTTCCTATAAAAACAATAAGCAAGCAAGAAGTAACGCAGTAAATCTGAAAGCACAACGGCTGCTGAACAAAACAATACCCCACATGCATAGGTACTTTGAAGTGTAGAGTTGCCAAACACCACAAAGTCCAGCATGCGTTTGAGGGTAATTGTACTTGAAAAAATCAGCGCCGCACACAAAGTGCGCACCTTGCAGTTTCTCCAAATTTACAACCCTTTACATTAGCAATACCCCCCACAAACTATATATTTTTGGAAAGTACATACCTCAAGCTTTCGAAGCCTACTGGGCTTGTTTGCAGGGCATCATTTCTTGGGACTCTCTTGATTGGCAGAATCTCATCTTTCAAAGGTTTACCCTAAAAAAATAAGCAAAAAGCAGATTGCAAAACATTTTTTCCTATAAAAACAATAAGCAAGCAAGAACCAACGCTGTAAATCTGAAAGCACAAGGTCTGCTGAAAAAAACAATACCCCACATGCATAGGTACTTTGAAGGGTAGAGTTGCCAAACACCCCAAAGTCCAGCATGCGTTTGAGGGTAATTTTACTTGCAAAAATCAGCGGCGCACACAAAGTGCGCACCTTGCAGTTCTCAAAATTTACAACCCTTTACATTAGCAATACCCCCCACAAACTATATATTTTTGGAAAGTACATACCTCAAGCTTTCGAAGCCTACTGGGCTTGTTTGCAGCGGGTCATTTCTTCAGACTATATTGATTGTATACTCTTTACTGCAGCCGTAACATCATATTATAGGATATAGCTGAGGAATCCCATTATAAGATCAGTGCAGTGATCAATGACCAATATCAGGAATCAAGAACCTGAAATTGGTCACATTTTATCATCACATGCCATAAGTAACCAGCTGCTCCTGCTCCACCATTTCCCATCGGAACAGCAAAAACAAACAAAAAGAAAATAATATAATGGGAACACAAGATACCTAATTCCTAAAAGGGGCCTACCTACCAAAAAAAAAATGCATTGCTCAATAATTTAGTTGAGTATGGTATACCTCAAAACAATCTTCGAGGCATAACCCGGGTTGGCTGGGACAGGTCGGGCAATAATACCGCACATCTCTTCTAATGCCACGCTTCCTACAAACCCTACAAGCTCTCTGGGGATACCGCTTTCTACCAACTTCGGGAAGCAACTTTATAAAGTGCTTCCCTACTAATCTGGCCTGGTTGTCATTGCTAGCCAGATCTGGTGCTTCCGCAGTATCCCCAAACAACAAAGCAGGGAGTAACTGCTGCTGGTATTTTATGTACGATAAATTGGAGCCTGGCACTGCTGCCTTGAAGGCAACAAAGCTGTTGTAAGTTGCCATTTGGACCAAATGAATGGCAACTTTAGTGTACCAGGCTCGAGTTTTTCGGGTGGCGTTGTAATAAGTTAATATTTGGTCCGTTTTATCAACGCCACCCATGAATTTATTATAATCGGTTATGCAACGTGGCTTTTGGGAAGGGGCTCGGGGACCACGTTGCCTTACATTCACAACTGACTCATCGTGGAGTGTTGTCAGAAGGAATACATGTTTTTTGCCCATGTATTTCATGGCCAGGACCTCATCGCTTCTTAGAGCATAAGACTCCCCCCTTTTTAATTTTTTTTCAAGTAGTGGCCTGGGCAACCCTTTGCGTTTACGGTTGATGGTGCCGCAGGCCGGGGTATCCAACCAATAAAGGGCGCGAAATAAGGGGATGCTGGTATAGAAGTTGTCCACATATAAGTGGTAACCTTTACCCAACAATGGAGTCATGAGGTCCCAAACGATCTTTCCACTTATTGACAAATCAGGGGGACAACCAGGGGGGTCCAGATAGGTGTCCTTTCCCTCATAGATTCGAAAATATTTGATGTAGCCGGTCACACTATCGCATAATTGGTAAAATTTAATCCCGTAGCGGGCACGCTTGCTAGGGATATATTGCCGAAAAACAATGCGCCCTTTGAAAAGCAGTAGTGACTCGTCAATTGATAATTTTTGGCCGGGGGTGTACACTACTGCGAAGCGATCTGACAGGCTGTTGAGCAGGGGCCGTAATTTATGCAGCCTGTCGTGACCGGGCTCACCACGGGGAATAGCAGTGGAATTGTCGTTAAAATGCAGAAACCGCAGTAAAATTTGGTAGCGGTTTCTGGACATTACGGCCGGAAATAATGGAGTTGCCAATATGGTTTGGGTATCCCAGTAGGACGAAATACTAAATTTTTTTAGGATACCCATTGCTAGAGTGAGCCCCCAAAATTTCTTTATCTCACTCAAATTTGTGGGATGCCATGCCTGAGCTCGGGCGTGCCTCTGCTGGGGGTTTTGCGCTAAGACCTGCTCGGCATACAGATTGGTAAAGAAGACCATATCCATTAGGATGGCTTCTGTGAGGAACAATTTGAAAAAGTCAATGACACCAAAATTTGTGGTGTCTACATTGACCCCGGGGACCGAATCAAAAGGGGGAATTTCGGGGGAAAAATTATTAGGAGGCCTCCACGCAGACGCTCCTTCACCAGCTGCAGCACTCGATGCCTCACCCTGCACTACACTCGCCTGAAGCGTGGCCTCACTTTGTGCGGTACTATCCCTTCTAAGGTGGCTACTACTGGCAGCACTGCGCGGCTGTGTGTCCTCAGTAGAGTATACACTGTCTGACTCGCTATCTGATGGGAAGAACTCGGACCCTGACTCACTAAAATCTTCCGAGTCAGACGCCATCAGGTAAGCCGCAGCTTCCTGTGCAGTGTACCGCTTACCAGCCATACCCCAATGCAAGAAAAAATCTAAAAAAAATTAAACTAAAGGCTACAACTAAAGGCTACTACTAAAGGCTACAACTAAAGGCTACAACTAAAGGCTACAACTAAAGGCTACAACTAAAGGCTACAACTAAAGGCTACAACTAAAGACAAATTACAAAAAAATACAATACAATAAAACAAAGCAAAAAAACAGACAAAAAATACAATACAATAAAACAAAGCAAAAAAACAGACAAAAATAGAAATAAAAGTTACAACCCGATGAGAAGTGGTGGAGTCAGGAGCAGCAGGTCACGGGATCCCAGCTAAGCAGAGAAGGGGCCAACGTCTCCAAAGAAGGAAGGGGCCAACAATTCACCAAAATCCAAAACACCTAAGGAAAAAAGGAAAAAGTTAAGATTAGGGAGTGTGGGTGAACTAAATGCCTGATAATAACTACCTGATCCCCCACACAGCACACAGTGACCTCCCCCTGACCCTGCCTCCATTAGGATATTGGGGTGTGGGGTGCACCCCACCCCTTTCTCTTACCGTCTCGTTGGCGGCTGTGACCGGCATCAGGAAGCCCCGGGACCCCCAGTTCTTCTCCACCATCAGCCGGTCCCACACAGTACCACCCGCCAATCGCCGCCCGCCGATCGCCACCCGCCGCCCGATCGCCGCCCGCCACCCGCCGATCGGTGGGTGGCGATCGGCGGCGGGTGGCGATCGGCGGGCGGCATGTTCCTGACGGGTCCATGCTCTTCTGCCGCTCCAGCTACAGCTGCTGCCCACCTGACGCCCACCTACCTGCTAGCCGCCGCCCGCCGATCGCCACCCGCCGCCGATCGCCACCCGCCGCCCGATCGCCGCCCGCCGATCGGCGGGTGGCGATCGGCGGCGATCGGCGGCGGGTGGCGATCGGCGGGTGGCGATCGGCGGGCGGCAGGTGGCGATCCATTAGGTCCCCCCCCCCCAAAAAAAACCCCGATCCCACACACTCCCTCACACACTCCCTCACACACTCCCCCACACACTCCCCCACACACTCCCCCACACACACTCCCTCACACACTCCCTCACACACTCCCTCACACACTCCCTCACACACTCCCTCACACACTCCCTCACACACTCCCTCACACACTCCCTCACACACTCCCTCACACACTCCCTCACACACTCCCTCACACACGCACACACAGCCACTCCTGGATCCATGCTCTTCTGCCGCTCCAGCTACAGCTGCTGCCCACCTGACGCCCACCTACCTGCTAGCCGCCGCCCGCCGATCGCCACCCGCCGCCGATCGCCACCCGCCGCCCGATCGCCGCCCGCCACCCGCCGATCGGCGGGTGGCGATCGGCGGCGGGTGGCGATCGGCGGGTGGCGATCGGCGGGCGGCAGGTGGCGATCCATTAGGTCCCCCCCCCCAAAAAAAACCCCGATCCCACACACTCCCCCACACACTCCCTCACACACTCCCTCACACACTCCCTCACACACTCCCTCACACACTCCCTCACACACTCCCTCACACACTCCCTCACACACTCCCTCACACACTCCCACACAGCCACTCCTGGATCCATGCTCTTCTGCCGCTCCAGCTACAGCTGCTGCCCACCTGACGCCCACCTACCTGCTAGCCGCCACCCGCCGATCGCCACCCGCCGATCGCCACCCGCCGCCGATCGCCACCCGCCGCCCGATCGCCGCCCGCCACCCGCCGATCGGCGGGTGGCGATCGGCGGCGGGTGGCGATCGGCGGGTGGCGATCGGCGGGCGGCAGGTGGCGATCCATTAGGTCCCCCCCCCCCAAAAAAAACCCCGATCCCACACACTCCCCCACACACTCCCTCACACACTCCCTCACACACTCCCTCACACACTCCCTCACACCCCCAGACACACGCACACACAGCCACTCCTGGATCCATGCTCTTCTGCCGCTCCAGCTACAGCTGCTGCCCACCTGACGCCCACCTACCTGCTAGCCGCCGCCCGCCGATCGCCACCCGCCGATCACCACCCGCCGCCGATCGCCACCCGCCGCCCGATCGCCGCCCGCCACCCGCCGATCGGCGGGTGGGGATCGGCGGCGATCGGCGGCGGGTGGCGATCGGCGGGTGGCGATCGGCGGGCGGCGATCCATTAGGTCCCCCCCCCCAAAAAAACCCCGATCCCACACACTCCCCCACACACTCCCTCACACACTCCCTCACACACTCCCTCACACCCCCAGACACACGCACACACAGCCACTCCTGGATCCATGCTCCAGCTACAGCTGCTGCCCACCTGACGCCCACCTACCTGCTAGCCGCCGCCCGCCGATCGCCACCAGCCGATCGCCACCAGCCGATCGCCACCCGCCGCCCGATCGCCGCCCGCCACCCGCCGATCGGCGGGTGGCGATCGGCGGCGATCGGCGGCGGGTGGCGATCGGCGGGTGGCGATCGGCGGGCGGCGGCGGGTGGCGATCGGCGGGTGGCGGCTAGCAGGTAGGTGGGCGTCAGGTGGGCAGCACCGATCGCCACCCGCCGATCGCCACCCGCCGCCCGATCGCCGCCCGCCACCCGCCGATCGGCGGGTGGCGATCGGCGGCGATCGGCGGCGGGTGGCGATCGGCGGGTGGCGATCGGCGGGCGGCGGGTGGCGATCCATTTGGTCCCCCCCCCCAAAAAAAAACCCCGATCCCACACACTCCCTCACACCCCCAGACACACGCACACACAGCCACTTACCTCCAAGCCAACAAGAAACAGGAGAAGAGAAGACCGCCAGAAGTTTATATAGAGGAGGCGCCGGCTGATGACAGCAGCCGTGCGCCCTCCTCTGATTGGCTCCAGCGACGATCCTGTTGCCGGGGTGAGCTCAGGGTCACCTCCAGGTGACCCCCCCATGACCCTGCTACAACGTCAAGGCGGTATCCGGGCAGATCTCAAGCAGCGATCATCAGGAGGTGAGTGAATGTCAAGCCCGTAGCACCTACGTGCTTGGCACTTAACGCCCAGCCAAGCCAGCACGTAGGTGTTACGGGCTTGGCAACCAAAGGGTTAAAATAATTTTGTAATATGAATACATTAATATCAGACCTGTAATATCAATTCTGTACATTATTTTTTAATTTTTTTTACCTTAAAAAAATATTTAAAATGGCAGAAGTGGTCACAGAATTTTTCACATTAAAAAAAAAAAAAAAATGAATAACAATTAATTATGAATATTTAAAGATTGTTCCATTGAAATGCATTGGAGAGCGCCAGGTAGCAAGGGGTCATGCCTGTCGCTGTTCAAGGTCGGACACTGGCGCTGTGGGCTGAGGCTGGAATAATGATGAATGATTCGTTATCTGGCGCTCTCTCAGTCGCTAAGCAGGATCGGCTTGATAAATGTGTGATTGTGGTGGGGAGTCGGCGTTCTCTTGGCGGGGCCCGTCATTACCGGCCGCTCACCAGTCGCTACCTGTCGCTATTCCTTCATAAATAAGGGCCTTAGATGTCATTGCAATGGTGTGATAAGGTGATTTACTGAAATGTATTTGAACAAAACTGGTGATGGAGACAGACCTAAGACCAGACCAGTCTGGGTTATTTAAGGAATCCCTGAAGATCTGGGATAACATTATGGGAAAAGGGAGACTATTCACAAAACAAGTACCATAGAAGTGTATTATTGGTACCCCAAACTTATTGGTTCGGTGGTTGGATTCCAGTGGTGGATTAGAAATGGCCTCATGAGAAAAGCTTTGTTTCCACTAGGAAAGTGTCTAAATATAAAATCTATTAAAGAAAAGGCCAATCCCCCAGCAAATGAATAATATATTATGAAACTCAGTGGGAAAAGAGTATTAACCCCAAAGAATATATGTACAAGATTTGAATCCTGTTGTCTCAAAACACCATTATTATCTCAATAATTTATAATTTTATAAAAACTAGTGGTGAGCTGGTACTTGTTCCCTCATGGCTAGCAGGGATGATTCCCGGGGCACTGCTTTTGCGGATGGGACATGATCCACATATGGTGGATGTTTTTAAACAATAAATGAAATAATGCAGTTCAAACTACCGTGTGAACCAAATATAATTATATTCAATGAAAAACCAGGAAATATACTGAAAAATAAATTAGCATAACTCATGCTGACTGTGATAAGATAAAGAAAACAAAGATATATTTCTCCGGGGGGCTGGAAACAAAAAATGGACTGGGTCATGGTGGTTGAGAAACTTCCGAGCTTAAAAAAGCATGGTCGCGAAAAATGGCCCAATGATAAAAATACATATAAATATGCTGGATGGTGAGAGGAGGGGTCACTTATACACTTGGCATCAAGAAATATGCAGCCAGGCTTGTTTTTCCCTGATAGACTAAACCTGTCATCCCTGGATTTTATTCCTCGCAGGAGAGAATAAACCACAAGCTTGGTGGGGGTTTTATTAGGTTTAGGTGTATACGTGACCCTTCCTGGCCGATGTGTTTATATGAATTTTTAATATTACACAATTTCGTGATAGCGCTCCTTTAAAGCAGACCAACCACATCCTATGGAAGGTTATATTTAAAAAAATTAAAAAATTAAAAAAAAACATGTATCAACTCCCCTTAGTGTCCTGGTAATGAATTGGATAAAAATACTTACAAACAATTTTGGCTTCAAAGGACAAATTGGGGAAAATGTAAGGAAAAAGTGAAATCTTCTTTTGGTTCTTCTCTTCCTTCTAGCACTATTTTGATAGACACTAATTTCGCCGAGCATGAGATTGCGAGGAGAAGGGCTTAAACAGCTAGTTTAGAACAATAGTATCCTTCCAGAAACTAACGGCATACAATGTCATACCTGGGGAGAATGAAAATCACGATAACAGGAATACCAAGCGAGACTTCGAATAGCGCTATAAGTCACAGTGGTAAATGCTAACCAATGTGCTTTGATTGTTGCACTAGGTATTGGCAGCCTGTGCAGCGCCAGTTGGACCCAACTGTCGATTTTCAGTGTCCGCCCCTGCAAAGCCAATCAGCTAAACCATCCCTGCTCACCTTCTACCCATGGTGTGCCCACGACGCCCACTCAAAAAGGCCGGGTAGGGGCCCACGCACAGCTGTAGGTGAGCAGGGGTTCACTCGCAGAGCAGAGATATGGCGAGGGCACTGGGAGAAGGTGAGTGAAAGTGGACTTACTCTTTAAGCATAAAACATTTCAATCTGCCCATTGTGCTCTATGGGATCTTGACCTATGGGACAGGTTTGATCTGGCACTGCATTAACCAGAGCGCCCGACGCTGTGACCTTTTGAGCCATAGTGTTATATAAGATGCTGCTGCTTTTGGGCCTTATTTCAGACTTCCTGTTACCTGGGGGCACATACAAATCTGGAGGTCTTGGATTTTGGAGTTTGAGCAGGGCTCTGGTCATCAATGACTGGGAGTCAGTTTTTAAGACGACCTCCAATCATAATATCACTAATAATGCAGGGACATCCCGATTCAGGAAGCCCCAGCGTTTCACGGCGTTCTGCAGCCTGGGACTCCACACCACCATATATAACTCTTTTGTGTTATGCCCCTTGACTGCAGGCAGCTGATCACATTCACAGGCTAGTGCTTGCACAGTAATGTGCACAGCAGCAGGGCAAGCCTGGTTGGTTGCTCGCAGTCACGTGGGCATCAAAGAATGTAAAAGTGGTGAGTATTGGGGGGGGGGTCCAGACTGCAATACAGTGAGGAGCAACGGGTCACTGCAATCATGGGATATGGCAACTATGAGATATGGCACTGGGTCACTGTAACTATGAGATATGGCAGTTTGCTTATTAAACCGGACCAACAGTCTGGCACAGTTGGAAAAGAAAACTCCCTTGCCCCATCTGCAGGCATGATACTGAATCATTGTCAGCACTTACATTTGCTCCTGCACCCACTCAAAGCTAAAACACCTCAAAGATTTTCTAGCGGTAGTAGCCATTTTGGGGCCTCCTTTCCCAGCATGCTGCTGCCTGGATTCAACTGACATAAGTGACAATGCACAGTAACAGGAAGCCCAGCAGCACTTCATTTTTTCAGGCGGCCTGAACTCCAAGAGATGCCATTTTGTTTGTAAAAATGACTACAGCTGGAGTTTGAAAAAGGTAAATTTCCCTACCCCAACACCCTTGGTTGAAGTTGATGGACATATGTCTTTTTTCAACCGTATTACCTATGTAACTATGTAATATTTAAGTGCAGCAATCTGCCCTGGGGAGGGATGCATAGGAGCGCTGTTTGTTTTAAAGTGGACCATCACCCTCGGGTGATCGGCCCGGGAATCTATAAGAGGGACGCGCGGGAGGCGGCGGCGGAGGAGCCACGGACAAGCAGCTGTCAAATCCCTTGTCCGTCGGCGCTGGGAGCGGGGAGAGGTGAGTTTTTAGGGTGATCGGGGGGGTTTCACACAGCGGGGCACAGCGGATCGGGGGTGCCCCACCGAAGTGGACCAAGACCCAGGATAGTCAAAATCCTGGGTGTTGGTCCACTTTAAGGGTATCGGTCCGCTTTAACTTTGCTCTGTGTGTTGTAAGGGAATGTGGTCAAGCAATCCTGTAGGGGTTGCTGGTGGCTTAAACCGGGTCCTGGACAGCCCTGAACTTGGCTTTTTATTGTTAACATTAAAATGGGAAACAAGATATAGATTAAAAAAAGAGTCTACAAATGAAGCCAAGTGACATATTTGACCATTGCTGGTGATGAGATGGGAAAAGCAGCAGGAAACCGTACAATGATAACAAAAAAGCTTTGGTCATGGGCCAGACTATTCTTCTCACCCAAATTCAAGGTCAATATCCCTGGCTTTAGAGTTGTGACACTGTCGTGCTGAGAGGGGCTATGCTAATACGACATGTCCTTTTTATTACGGCAATCTACTTTATTCAAAACAGTAAAGGTGTGAAGAGTGTGAACTTGCCTCCACAATTAACACGAGGGAGTCTAGCTGTGACAAACCTGTCTCAGATACTTCCTGCTTGTCTCCTGCTGGGTCGCTATAAACCAAAGAGATTTATGTTGCTTGTAAGACTGAATCTTTTTCACCACCTTGACGGACTTCATGAGAAGCTGACATGACCTTGCTGTGTGATTTCCATTGCCTCGAGATCATTTATTTCACACAAATGAGTGTTGTTGCTGTCAAGAGGCGGGTGCGGATGGCTTCCACAACTGCTTTGACCAGTTAAAGGTTATCCTATGACGAAGACACCTGTACACCTGTTTTGCTACATGTTATAAGGCAGTAATTTGTGGGAACGTGCTTTCTCATACCAGACTTCAAAGCTTCCTTATAATGTGCAACTTGTTTAGCTTTACTAAAGGAGAACTACTCACCGTGTAATGACCTTTGCAGATTGCGTAGCCATCTACTTACACGGCAATAAAATGGTACATACAAAACCTAGGCATTTCTGTGGGTGAATACCCCGACATTGCCTCATTTGTAGATGACTAAAAGTGGCACAGAGACCATAATCAGAGAACTAGGGAGGGACAAATAAAAACAGCAAAAACATGTAAACTCATAGATAAAAAGCCCTATTCTTTGCTGGGAAACTGTAACAAGAGGAAGTGTTCACAGCTGCTGTTATAGAAAGTTAATGGGGTGAGATGTGGAACCCACACCTTTTATGCTAACACTTGTAAAAGAAATCAGAGAATACTTTCCTTTCCTACTCAGCCAAGCAATAAAACATAAAAGCAAGGATGGAAAGAGGCATCATCCAGATTAATAGCAAGCTGTGACTAGTAATTGAAACTGGGATGCTCAATAATGATAAGGGCAAAGTGTATTGACACAATGTTAAAGGGCATCTGTGGGCTGATTCATAATTCCCTTAAGATCGGCTGCACAATAAGTTTTTCAAATGAAAGCGATTGTCCAGGATAAGTGTAAAACCATATTCATATTCGCTTGCCTGCCAAGTAGATGATTCGACCTGCTGCGCTGCTGAATAAGAGGCTGATATATAGCCTTCTTTCTGTAACCCAACCCTTGGATTCATTTTATGCACCTTTCTTTTACCGGACAATTCTTCAATCCACCGGCATTAGTGGGACCCACCATATCCTGTGCCTGCAAGAGGAATCTAGCTTATTTATGAGGCTGATTTAATACTAGTGCCACGCATAGAGCGACCGCTAGTAGACGCTGTAAGCGGGTGTCGGGTGCTATAACCTAGCTTAGCGAGTGGCGCAGTACTATCTTGTCCAGCAGTGATAAATGTGATGTCTGGAGGGCGCTGTAGAAGCGCTCTCCCTGATTCACTGCACAGCCAATCGCGAATGCTAGGTGGTGTCATAGTGCCCAAGGCTACGCTACATCTAACAACAGGACGACAACACTGCAGCAAGCGATAGGCAGAAACCCCATTGAAATGTTTGGCGCAGCGCTACTGACCGAAAGGTACTACATGGCGTGCCTGAACTTAGAGCACCGACGCTATATGCTGAGCCGCCTCTAGTATTATACGTGATGCTACATGACGATGTTAGAGGTGCTCACCAGATTCGCTTTCTTAAATGTGGCTTTGACATACAGCGCCCAGCATTCACCTGACGCTACGTGCCGCTATGTGGCACTACCTAGCGCTACCGTTTCCTAAATAAGTTATCTGTCCCTGTTGTGCTTAGGAGCTCAGTAAACATTTCACTAGCAGCAAGTAAAAAGAAGTATATTCTTATGCTGGTGAGTGAGATAGAGAGATACACAGACCTACAAACACATGGAACACCCCCCCTCCCCCCGCCATTACAGACCTTCATCCAAGCTTTTTTTCCCACTGAATTTCAGCCATGCTGCCGACTCCCTACACAGCTCGGAGCCAGTATAAAACTGGATCCTGCTGTTATATATATGCAATGCAACCGTTAGGATTTCTGGGCCCCATACAACCACAATGCCTGGGCCCTCCAGTAACCTATATGTCATGGCAGGACTATGACACTTGTGTCGGGGCTCCCCATAGCCTATAAAGTGATGCCTGGGCCCTCCAGTATCCTATATGTCATGGCAGGACTATGACCACTTGTGTCGGGGTTCCCCATAGCCTATAAAGTGATGACTGGGCCCCTAGTTCGAACTTCATTTTCCTACATAGAGGCTGATTCATTATAGTGCAAGGTATCGGCAGATGAATGTCTGTATAGTGACGCTTAGAGTAGACGCTCATGTGCGTGTATCGGCCACTGTAACATAGCGCCACAGTCGCTCTAGTAACCTGGCCGCATTAATGTATGAGATGTGTGTTGGGCGCTCTAACAGTACAGCGTTGCAGTGAGCGAAAGGTACCGCCAGCTCAGTGCAACCAACTCTCGGCGACTCACACCATATTCAACAAAAAAATAGACTCACACAGCGTCGGCGCTCTGGATCTGGTCGCTATAGCACAGAGCGGAAGACGCTGTGTGATTAAAGTCTGTTTTTGAACACATATCCACCAGTAACAAAGTGAAAACACATGGAATTACATTGTTGTAACATTGTGACATTAATACCAGACCTATAATGACAAAAATATAAAAAATCAAAAAAGTTTTCAAAAGTGACTTTTTCTAGGCCAGGAGAGGTCACACAATTATTTATATACAAAAAAACCCTGTTTAAACAGAAGAAAAGTAACATCCATTGAAATGTGTGGGAGAGCGACAGGTAATACCTGGCGCTCTGGAAGCTATCGCGCCGATGCTATACGCTGAGCCGCCTGTAATGAGGAATCGGACGCTACATGGCGCTGTTAGAGTCGCACTCAAGAATCGCTTTCATAAATGTGGTATTACGTACAGCGTCCAGTGTTCACCAGACACTGCCTGCCGCTACGAGGCACTACCTGACGCTATCCCTTGATGAATAAACCCCATAGTCAATTCAAACTATCCATCACATAATAGTTATGTTTCCCTCCATACAACCTTATACTGTGATGGCTGGCCCCATAGAGTCTCGGTCAGAGGCAACTCAGGTGAGCACTGAAATGGGTGCCTCAACACCTTTGCATCCTCATCGTATTCATCATCATCCATCAGCAGCAATAGCATGGCAGCCAGCAATACAGGAATCCAGGCAGAGTTGCATCAGGACTGCCAAGCTGGAGTCTGGATCACTGGGCCCCAAACTGGAGTGTCCTACCCTGATGGCAGCCTTGCATATAAGTGCTGTTGACAGGACCTGGGAAACAACAAACCAGTCAGGGTAACCTCTATTGCATATAACATACTAGAAGGTATTCTAAAGGAAAGATAACCAAAAATATACTGCTGAGAATAAACTAAAAACAGTATAGCAGAATGGTTTTATTAAAGATCCCTACAATCAGAATAATGAGACTGTAATGTTGATGTTGGAAATCATGTTGATACTGCCCTGTGTAATATCCTGGCAAAGAAGATGAGACTGCAAAATGTAGGGCCCAAATGATTTACATGGGGAAGAAACTGAAGAATAAGAAAGCTATGGGTACTTGTAAATTACTAGGCCATTCCTGCTTAATCCTTGTATTCATGATGTGGTGGGCAGAATAGAAAATGTAGCACTTTTTTCCAATGACCCTAAATGATAGCAATTTATAAAAACTCCAAAGATAGTGGCACATTACAGAAGCACGGTAAAAAGATGAAATGTAATAATGATTAATGTAAGAGAGATGCAAAGATGTAGTGTACTCAACAAGTTGTGCAGCAGCATCTAGTGCCAAGCAGCAGCTTGAAAAGCAGTTTACATCTGGCACTTTACTGTATTTTAAATGTATTTCAAGGGCCTGTCCAGCCAGACTACCCATTTTGAAACCACCCCGTCCAGCCACTGGCTGTAATCTAGTGGTGGCCATTGCCCGATCACTGTGCCGGGTGCCACCATCTTGCCTGGGCTGCATGATGTCACCAGAGCAGAGGCTCCCTGCGCCCTGTGCATGGCCGTCTGGGTTCAAATTATTTAAAACTGGCAGGGCCGGACTTGCCCTCTAAACCGGACCAACACCCTTACAAGAAGCAGTGCTGCACATAAAAAATTATTTTACCTTTTTGTAACTCTTGTTGTGGGCATCCAATGACGTCCTATGGAGCTGCCGGTAGCCTGCAGACAGGAAGTGCTGCTGGGTTTCCTGCCGATAAGCATTGTGGGTTATGTCAGTTAAATCCAGGCTGCAGCACAGCTGGGAAGCTGGGAATGAAAAGGGTGCTTCAAAATGGCCGCTACCAGGAGAAAATCTGTGAGATGACGTTTTAGCTTTGGGTTTCCTTTTTCAACTGTGCAAGACTGTTCAAGTTTACCACTTCAAGTATTGTTGATATATACATATTTTGCATTCTATATATATACGGTATATATATATTCTGGATTTGATTACACTGCACACTAACCCTCTAAATGCTTTCTCACTTCTTTTCTATTTTTATAAATTTGTTGGGCTACTTTTCTAGTTTGGCTAGCACTGAAATCGCATTGAAATAATTTTTTAAGGTGGTCCAAATCTGAGGCAGACATTTTTTATGGAAAGGTTTTGATTGCATAGTTGCCGTGTAGACTGCTTGGTATTTGTGTACAACTTTTTGGCCATGAAAGATTTTTTTTAGTCATTGTGAGGGATATATATATATATATATATATATATATTCAATAAAGAATTATTATTTTTATATATACGAGTATTTGGTTCTCAGTCCAGTCCTGTATGTGGAGGCTGCCATTAAGGGGCATTCACAGAAGATTTTGACCATTCTGGCTTTTGGTTTTTGCCCCTGGGCACCCTGATCGGGGGTGGCCCCGCTGTGTGAAACACCCCAGGTCACTCGAACAAACTCACCTCTTCCGGGTCCTACGGCGCATGCGTGACCACTCATTCAATCAGCGCGCTGGGATCCGCTTAAGCCCCTTTGTCCAGGAGCTCGTTTAATGCGAGTGCACTGGCGGCCACATACCACACTACCCTCTAACAGGGAGCGTGCCCATGCTGGCCATTCACAAATGGCTGACGAGAGCACTAAAAGGTTAGCGGGGATTCGGTCACAGCTCGCGCATGCGACGTTGGCCTGGGAAAGAAGGTGAGTTTCTGGACGACTTGGGGGGTTTCACACAGCGGGGCATCCCAATTCTGGATGCCCTGAGGGGAAGGAATCCAGCTGCCTAAGAATCTTATAGATTTCAGAGCCGATGGGGCGTGGGTTTTGGTCCACTTTAATGCTGGTAGAAAAAATGACCTGTCAAAAGAAGATGACTTATGGCAGGCATCATTTTTAAGGTTAAATATTAAAGAGACAGCCCAGCCAAAATAAAAAAAGTATACATACTCACCTCCCCCTGACCTGATCTGTCCTATTCCTGCAGGCCCCTGTGCACCTCTCCAATCTACATGTCGGCATGTGGTGGCTTGGCGAAGCAGTGGAGCATCTTGAATCAGCGTGTCGCCATGCTGCGGGGTGGAGACGTTTTTATTTTTTACTCTACTCAAGCTGCCCAGGCTTGATATGATGCCAGACAGCACAATTAAACAAAATGACCTCATTTTTTGGCAGTATGGTAACTATTTATGATTGGTTACTTGCTATATGAGGTCACCCAGCAGTGAGTAGAGCAGCGTAGCCCGTGGTGTAGCTCAGCATGTGTTTAGTACAGAATGACCAGATAAACCCCAATTTAGGAAAGCCACAGGTTTTCTCTATTGGGAGAAAAGAAAGTAGCACCCCCTCCCAAGCAGAAGTGGCACAAAGAGGCCGTTTATTTGCCGTCTATTTTAAGAAGATGAGAGGGGGCACTATGTGAGGAGATGCTAATAAAAGGTCAAGCGATTCTTGGGCACATCAGACATCTGGTGCCTGTCATCTCCCACTAGAAACAAAGGCAACAAATGTGCGTAGGGACACCTGCCAAAGATGAGGGCAACCCACATCTCCTGCCAAGCTCACACAACCAGCCTCCAATCTACTCCCTCTGGTAACTAGGTCACTTTTTAAATGCACCAGGGTGTTTATTGCTGGCTAATGAGGCCCCACATTGCTGCGCTTGGCAATCTGTGGAAAACAATTTGCTTTCACATATGTGTAAAAATGACATCATCCCTTATGATGTGAACATATCTTATGGTATTTCAAAGGAGGGAACAACTGATTATCTCATTTTCTTTTCTAAAAAAAAAGCATGTTGTTCATAGAATCCTAGAAACACAGAAGGTTGTCCATCTAGTCTGCCTTTGTGTGTATACTGTATGTACTGTAAGGGAGTTTAGACCAAGGTACAATGGACCATCTCCTTGGTCAAAGAGTATCACTCGGGGCTCAACCTTGACAACCTCGCCTGGATCACAACAGAAATTTGGTTAAAAATGAAATCAATTTATTAAAGACTCATTAAAATCTTAATATGCATAATTGCGTACATATTCATACAAAAAGCCCCAAAGGGGGGAGAAAAAATTTACTCCATTAACCTCAGAATAACTTGGCAATTATTTCAAGCAAATTGGGTGGTGTCCCGCATGACAAACTAGTTTCGCATCTTACTATGCTTCCTTGGTGTCTGCTGGAACTCCGAAATTTCTATAGACAAATGGAGATAGATATACACGTTCATAAAGTACATAATAGTTGAAGATGGTAATGTGAACATGGTTTACAGATAGAAAATACAATTCCTGTTTACCTGGATATACAAGGCTTCTCATTTGTGGCAGTAATGATCATCAGGTCCTATCAATTAGACGTATTGGATACCCTGGACATGAATATGGGTGGGTACAATGCCCTTTATGCTGGGGAAATATATTATGGTAATTACATTAATTTAATACCTGGAAAAAGAGGTATTTAGGCCATAGTCCAGAAACACCTTGTGCTCAAAGAAGGCATGTCCGCATGTAGGGCTAAGTGATGGCAGATGCAGGTAGAGAATAGTAATGAATATCCCTTTAGGAAAACCTGGTTAAATATGGGCAATGGTGGTAAATACAAGTCGGGAGTAGTAGTGTGAACCCCTTTGATGCAATACTGGTTTAAGGTATAGGCAAAAAATGGCAGATAGCAATACCAGTGAGGGGTGCCATGAAAAGATAGAAATGGTTAATATCTTAAGTGTCACCACAGTGTGCACTAGGTTTAACTTATGGGTATTAGTAGCTTGTCTAGGGAAGGCCAGTCATTCCTGCAGCTAGAACCTCCGGGTGCTGATGTGGCCGCAGCAGAGTGCCCCCAGATTAATCCGGCCAGGTGGAAAGTGCCGATGGGGGGCCAAAAATTTCAGTGTGGCCGTGCGCTGCCCGCATCAATCCGCCTCCTCCGCTGCCTCAGAATAACGAGGCACAGAGGACCGGAAGTATGACATAGATGGGCGGCTGCATCACTTCCGGTGGCTGGGGCGCACTCGCGCTCCACCAGATGCCGGAGTGCAGGTGCGTTCCACGCCTACGGAAGCGGCGCAGCACCCGGACGCCACAGCTTGCTGATGGGCTCCATCTTAATGGAGACCTATTTGAAAGAATTAAGATATAGGAATCATGAGATAGCGGTGCCTGAACAGCACTGAAATAGCAAGGCACAGGAGAGAAACCTGTGACTAATTCATCATTTATAAAAAGGGAAAAAACTATTGTCAGACACTATTGTATTTATGAAAAGGAATAAAAAGTTAAAAAAAAGCTGTAAATACTTATTTATCAGAATGGCTATATGCTTGATCAAAAATAGAAAAAAAGTATAGAAAATGAGTACAGCAAGCGGCAAACTAAGCCCATCAGCTATTGAGGGCACGTCCATGAGGGCAAGGGATGTTGTTAAAAGACTAGGTTGGCCAAATATACTGTATGTACCCTTTATCTTAGGATAGGTGTGTGCTTATCCCAGGCATGTTTAAATTCACTTACTGTCAATCTTTACCTCTGCTGGAAGTTTGTTCCAAGCATCTACTACTCTTTCTGTAACATAATCTTTTCTAACATTGCTCCTGATCTTCCCTATGACTAGCTTCAGGTTGTGCCCTCGTTTTCTATCATTACTATCACGAAATCGTGTAATATTAAAAACCCATATAAACACATTGGCTAATGAGAGGAGGGGTCACTTATAAACCTGAACTGAATAAAACTCCTGCCAAGCTTGTGGTTTTCTTCTTCTGGTAGGAATACAATTTAGGGGTGACAGGTTTAGTGTATTAGGGGTGACAGAACCTGTCACCCGATGTGCTCTTCCTTCCAATAATAAAAATAAAAAACAAGCCTGGCTGGATATTTCTTGATGCCGGGTGTATAAGTGACCCCTCTTCCCACCACTAAGCATATTTATATGGATTTTTATTATTGGCCCATTTTTGTGCGATAGTGCTTCTTTAAGTTTCTTCTTACAAACACTTCCCTCCTGAATCTTATTCAATCCTTTCACATATTTATAGGTCTCAATCATGTCCCCCCTCTCCCTTCTTTCCTCTACACTGTATAAATTAAGTTCTTTATGTCTCTCCTGATTTAAGTTTAAGTCCTTCTACCATTTTTGTTGCCCGCCTTTGGACTTGTTTTATTTAAACCGAACCTTCAGCATCATTTGATGAAAAGCCCAAACGCTTAAAAAACTATTTGCCAGCATCTAAAATTAAAATATGTAAGTTTTTAGTCACTTATCATGGGCTTCAACTCTGTTCAGGACTCTAGGATATGGGCACCACCATCTTTCCCTAGAAGCATCACATATTGAGGAGAGGAGAGGGGTAAAAAGTGCATGGGGTGGGTTATAGCTGTTCTTTGCACAGACAGAGCAGACCTGGGGTCAGGAAAAGGACAACAATCCCAGAATGCAGAGGAGCATAGTCAGAAGACACTTCCTGTCTGCTGCCAGACTCCACAGGCCACCATCTTGGATGTTAAAAGGCTAAAAAAGCGCAATTGGTGCAGATAGGATGATTTTTAATGTGGGCAATCTATATAATGTCTTTTTGCAGGTAAGGCCTCCAGAACTGCACACAGTATTCTAGCTGTGGCCTTACCAGGGCTCTATACAGCGGCATCACAACCTCCCTCTTCCTACTGGTGATGCCTCGAGCTATGCAGCCGAGCATCCTGCTTGCTTTTCCCACTGCCTGGCTACACTGTCCACTCATCTTGCAGCTATCAGTAATCAGTACCCCTAAATCTCTCTCCTCCGAGGTCCTGGCTAACACAGTGCTGCCCATACGGTACTCAGAGCAGGGATTCCTTCTACCCAAGTGCATGATTTTACATTTAGAGACATTAAACTCCAATTATCACTGTCTTTACCATTTATTTGATAAACCTAAATCATTTTTCATGTTGCAGACACCTCCAGGAAAATTCTTTTGTAACATTCTATAGCATCCGAAATGTCATCGGCCAGTCATTTTCTTTAGTTTTAACAATTGTTTTAAATTTTGTGAAAATTTTTTATATATTAGAAATTTGACAAACCCAAAAACGGTGGACAATGTTTTAATAAGAAAACATGAAAAAACAATACGTTATTAGCTCAATTAGCACTAATACACTAAACAAACAGCGCAGTGAGGGAGGGGTACAGAGAACATCTGGGACAAAACATTGTGAAATACAACACTGTAGGTCAACTAGAATCAGGATATCGCCCACTATAACACTACACATAAAAACCAGGAGAGGACACGCGACAGGGCAAACACTACAGATTGGAGAATACAAATTTGTCTAAAACACAGTAGTTGATAAGAAAAAATTGCCAATACTAGAGTAAAGACAGGAGAAAATTATGGGGGTTATGGGGAACTTTGCCTGCACAATTCGCATGGATGATGGCCCTTTCCGCATTAAAAGAGATGCATTTGATGCGCAATGCGGAAGTTTGCACATCATTCGCAAACTTGCAACTGCACTTCATGCATGCTATTTTTTTGTGATGCGTATGTGCGTGAACCTTGCGCACGGTGCCATGAATCGTACACCAAATCGCAAGTTTCTGCATACGGATGCATTTGCACCTGGTTTTTGGGTTTGGGCGCACAGGCATGAATCAACCATATTGTATCATTACTGTAATGCTGGAGCTACTCCAATAAGAGAAGCTGATCATCCAGTCTCAGCATCTACTTATTGGAGGTCCATCGACAGAAGACAACACAAGAGCTGTGGCAGCTGGCAACCGACCTCCCTGCAACCCATTGACTCTAAATTAGGTGGTAGGAAAGGTCTGTTTGTCTGAGAGAGAGGGAGTATAGGTCCACTGTGAGTATATTATAAAGAGGGTATAGGTCTGCATTGAAGGGGACCTAACTGTATGGAGAGCCTGAACCTGTAGGACAGACATGCTCTCTAGCTTGTTAATCCCCTCCTCACACATACACACACACACACACACACACACACACACACACACACACACACACACACACACACACAGAGAGACATACACACAGGCACACACACACACACACACACACACACACACACACACACACACATCACTGCTGTATCCATCTTTATAAAATGCCAAGGCTGTAAAAAAATAACCCACGAGCGACTCCGGCATCCGGCTGCAGGAATTGTACCTTTGGGCAAGTAAAGCACAAATCGTCTTTCACAGGGACATACAATCGCATAGAGAAGTCTTGAGATCAGAAAAAATGTGTGCTCCAATAAAAATGTCCAGAAAACCCTGATACAGTATAGTCCAAAATATGTCACTTTGTCAATAAAAGACCTCAGACCCACCAGAATAAATGACTATCGGGCCCATTCTACAGTCACATACTAATATTACCAGCTTACTATTAGGGCTTATATACACAGACAGTATACCAAGCTTATGTGTGAGTGGATAAGCTGTTCTCTTCCATCATAGAACATCTACATAAAGCATTACCTACTACTCCTATAATAGACGCCATCTTGCATCCTATTAGGCACTGTGTACGGCCCTTTTTATTTTAGCTCTGATGTTCCTCTTTAAAGCGGAATTCCCACCCTGCCACCCTCTCCTGACGCTGAGGCAGGACGTGGTGGTTACAAAGAAAAAAACCCTTACCTCATCCATGTCCAGCACTGCTCTCCCATCCCCCAGCTCTGTGCACACGCCCGCCACCCATTCATGGAGCCTGGGGATGCCTCTTAATGTCTTTCTGTGTGCCGGCTGCACAGAAACGGGGGAGCGGCGCTGGGCCATGGTCCCGTATTCATAGCTCCTCCTCCCATCTGTCCCAAATCGTAACCTTATTTCCAGTACTGAACCCAACTAAATATAGAAAAGAAGTGTTATTTTGTTATTATGCCAAAGATTTCACTCAGGGGTGGTGTTTTACTATCAATATCACCACTTTCCTCCAAACCACCACTGCCCCATCTATTTGCCAATGCACCCCTCCTATATAACCCCCCCCCCCCTTGCAGCCCCTTTTTAACACTATTTACACATCCATTTTATTTACCTCTCCCACTACCCCAGGAGCAGGGGCCACATCAATAGCTAGAGGGGCCACAGGTTGAGCATGAGTGGTCTAATACAACACTAGCCATGGGCTACAACCCAAGACACATCCTATATATAAATGGTGTTTCTAAGAGGCTGATTCATTAATAGCGGCAGGTAGTGACAGATGAGCGTCTGTAGCAGGCATTTTCAGAGCGCCCGCTAGTAGTCGCTTTGCTCAGCCATGGGTCGCTACTTCATAGCGACTCAGTCGCTGTTCAGTAATGTTGAATACATTGTGAGGAGTCGCTATTTGACCGGTACAGCGCTGTATGGGAGCGCATGTTAGCGACTGCTCATAGCGACCGACTCACACCATATTCAGCAAAAAAACAGCCTTACTAATGTCTGGCGCTGAAAAATGCTTGTTTGAAGCCCAGAGCGCAGGAGGCGGTGTGTTTAAAGTGTGTTTTCCAGCATCTATCCACTAGTAACAAAGCGAAAACATATGGAATTACATTGTAACAACATTGTAACATGAACAATTTAATGGCAGACCTGTAATGTCATTTCTGAAGAAATGTAAAAAAAATCAAAAAATGTGAAAAAACAGCTTTTACAATGTCAGAAGAGGTCACAGAATTATTTGTGATTTTTTTGGGAAAAAAACAAAACAAAAACCCGGTTTAAAGAGAAGAAAAGGTTCGTCCATTGAAATGTATTGGAGAGCGACAGGTAGCGAGAGGTCATACCTGGCGCTGTGCAAGGCTGAACGCTGGCGCTGTTCGCTGAGGCTGTGAAAATGATGAATCAGACGCTACATGGCGCTATCCCAGTTGCTAAACAGATTCTGCTTGATAAATGTGGAATTGCGTGCTGTGTCCGGCGTTCAGCAGTCGCTACCTGTCGCTACCTCACATTAACCAGCCACTACCTGACGCTATCCTTTCTTAAATAAGGGCCTAAGTTAGTGCTCAATGAGTGTTCATGAACCGTTGGGCATTAAAGCTCCTGTAACTAGTAATCACCAATTCAAAGCAAGTCCTTCTCTGTGTAAGTGTGGTGTTTGACATAGTTCTGACATTTTTGCGCCTTTGAACACCTGGCAGTTCCTCCTCATCCTCTTCTGTTTGTTTAGTTTAATGCTCTGCTCTGCCAAGCAAGCTTCATGAACTCCCTCTCAGCACTGTCTCCTTTGTTCTTTGTACATATGATTTATTAGCACCCACCCCAAGTTTCTCGCTGTGTGTTCAGAGCCTAAGCCCATTGTTTATTCAGTTGTTTCAAGAATTTGCAACACATTTATTTTGAAAAATTCTTATTACATACATATTTTAGTGATACTTGGTGGTATATAATACATTGCATTTATTGACTGCTACTGGTATATTGATTATTTATGAACATGTTTTTGATCATTTCACATATAAAATAAAACCAAGAGTAATTAGATAATCAGCACTCTATTCATTGTCTTAATTGCTGTTTTTCTACAATGACATGTATAATTGTCTCTCATACATATGGGTGAGTGCCAATGGCTTCCCTTGAGGTGTGACGGTGCTGTGCACACCAGGAATGTCACCCTTTACATTTTAGACATTTGTCCCCATTCAACACTGAAAGAAGGTCTCCAGCCATAACAAATACATCCAATAAATGGTATTATTTACAACATTATGAAGCATTTCTATGAAAAGTTATACAAAGTTACACAACTTTCCACTTCCTGTTTTGGCCAGAATCTTGAGGTGAGGCTAAATGAATAATGGATGTACCAAAGAGTCACTGACAGCCATCTCTGTGCCGTGCAATAACAGCAGATGTGCAACACTATTTATAGGAGGTCAGCATCCCCACATCTGTGTCTACAATCTACCTTTATTAATCTCACGGTCAGGGATATGATAAAGATTTAGCAAAGCAGGTTCAACTCTGGGTGCAAACTTGGGTGTGAATTGCTGCCTCCATCTCAGTGAGCTTTTTAATTTTAAAGTGGCTTGAAACCCAGGGGGGATCGGCCCGGGAATCTATAAGATTACCGGACAGATCAGATCCCTCCCCGCGGGGCATCCGAAATCGGGATGTCCCGCGTGGAGGGACCTCCCAGGAGGCCCACAAACCTTACCTCAGCCCCGTTCCATCGGCGCATGCGCGAGCCGCGTCTCGCGTTTCCCTCTAGCAGGGCGCGCACCCACGCCGGCCGTTTGTGAATGGCCAGTGCAGGCGCGCTCCGTGTTACAGGGAAGTGCGAGACGCGGCCTCCAGCGCTCAGAGCCGCTGAGCTGCTATGCGCATCCAAGCGCCCTTGGATGCGCATACCACAGCAGCTCTGAGCGCTGTGATTGGCTGGAGCGGTCACGTGGGAGCACGGTGAGGTGAGTGTTTCTGGGCTTTCGGGGGGGTTTCAGACACCCGATCGGGGTGCCCCACCGAAGTGGACCAAAACCCAGGATAGTCAAAATCCTGGGTTTCGGTCCACTTTAAGCCACAAAAAAAAATATTTGTTTTCATTTTCTTGAAAAAATGGGGCATTTCTGCAGGTAAGGTGTATCATTTTTCCAATTAAGAATCATTTTTTTGAAAGTTTGAAAACAACAGAACCCTATGGGGAATACTAAAGAATGTGTTATTTTTTCTGTGTTGTACCACATAGGGTGCCATTGTTTCCAAACTTTTAAACAATTATTCTTACCTCATTGGCAAAATAATGGGCCTTACCTGTCAAAATGGAAAAAAATCAAACAAATAATATTTATTGCACTTTTTTGTGTGTTAAAGATGCCGAGATGTCAAGATGCAGGTGGCAATTCACACCCAAATGTGCACCCAGAGTTGAACTTGCTTCACTAATGCCCTTATTTATGAAGGAATAGCGACAGGTAGCGACTGGTGAGCGGCCAGTAATGACGGGCCCGCCACGAGAACGCCGGCTCCCCACCACAATCACACATTTATCAAACCGATCCTGCTTAGCGACTGAGATAGCGCCATATAGCGACTCACTCATCATTATTCCAGCCTCAGCCCACAGCGCCAGCGTCCGACCTTGAACAGCGACAGGTATGACCTCTCGCTACCTGGCGCTCTCCAATGCATTTCAATGGAACAATCTTTAAATATTAATAATTTATTGTTATTAATGTTTTTATTTGTTTTTTTTTAAATGTGAAAAATTCTGTGACCACTTCTGCCATTTTAGATAATTTTTTTAAGGGAAAAAAAATTAAAAAGAAATTGTACAGAATTGATATTACAGGTCTGATATTAATGTATTCATATTACTAAATTATTTAAGTCTAAATATATATGTGTAATTCCGCACTACAAGATTGTATATTCAATAGTAGTAGTAGAATCTGTGGCCGTGCGGTGGTGGGGAGCTATTCCTACAAGGGTAAAGCTATAAGTATTATAGGGATGAACCCAGCCATTCATCCAATATAGTCCCACACCAGCGCACCTCCTCCACAGAAAAAATCACTAAGAACTAATTAATCATAATGAATTCATAAATAATTTATTAGGAGCTATCCACAAAAAATACACATAAAGACACAATTAAAAAACATATAAGACAAACCCGCACATTTTTCTCAAGGGCATCCCAATCTATCCCAAATACCCACAAAACTCATTTATAAAGTGCATAAGTGCTAAAAATGTGCAAATATAACATTAATAATAAGAATCAATAGTATGAAATGTGGCAAGATGTAGAAATATAACAGTTCAAAAATAGCAAAAGTAGCAAATACAACAACATCAATTAAAAAGCACACATCACCTGAGTGATAAATCCAAGTGTTTCATGGGAATGCCCCAGTCCAAATGCCGGTCCCCCAACGCGTTTCGTGGCCCCCCGCTCACAGGCCACTTTATCAAGGTCTGGGAGACTGCCCCATTACTGCCTTTTTATAGGAGACTTGATTTTCAAATGCCGGGCGCGCGTCTGGGCGTGCAGCACGGCCCCGGCCGGAAGCCGGCCACACGCACACAGAACGCTGGGCCCCGCGCTCCAATAGGAGTCCCTCTGTCTGCTGTCGTCATGATTCCACCCCCCAGACCGGCCCCCCAGCCAGCCGCACACATAAGCACGATTGATTACCCGTGCGTGTTGCGGCCGTAGGGGAGACGGAGGGGACGGAACTCACCCCGCCACCAGTCCAGGTCTCAGCATATGTCACAGACATAATGTAAAAACCGGCAATACAATGTAACAGGGCAGTCTTCCACCAATGATCTATATAAAAGCGATACATGTGAAATACAATTCTAAACAAACATTTAAAAGAACTTTTATTTTTAAAGAATCTAAAATAATCATAATAACCTCCATAATCGCTCCCTCAATATACACAAACAATTTATATCTACAGAATTCTAACTACATATCATTCAATACTACAAAATTATAGTTTGGAGAATATACACAATATAATGGACAATAAAGTATATCCCAAATCAGGGTATTTCATTCCCAAATGTATTTAATTCTTTACGCGGCCACAGGTTAAATCCCGCTCCCTAAGGAGAGATGTTTAAACAGGGATTCAAATCAAATTTCCAGATTACCATATTCTAGATTGCTATATTATATTATTTTATTTTGTATATTTTATTGTTATTTTATTTTATTTTATTTTATTCCATTTTATTTTATTTTATTTAATCACATCCCATTTCATTATTATTTATTTATTTATTCATTTATTGTGTCCCCCCGACCGTATGGATTTGAGATACCGGTGTTATACATGCAATAAAAACTATATACTATATATACGCATACAATATATACGTATTAATCCATATCTATAAATTAAATAAATAAATACCATAAATTAACTTCAAATTAAGTTAATTCATCAATTCAAACAAATATATTTAAATTTAAATTAAAATTTAAAATATTAAGTGCACCCAATTAACCCATTATGTTTTATAAATTATAAATCCACGAAATTAAATGTGTGAATTAAAAATAAATCAATTAAATACACCAAACTATATAACCATAAATCATTAATTAATTAATTTATTTGTTATTATTTAATATAAGTAATTATATAACTAATAATAATAATAATAATAATAATAATAATAATAATAATAATGATAATAATAATAATAGTAATAATAATAATAATGAAGATAATAATAATAGTAATAATAATAATAATAATAATAAATACCCAATTTGTGATCAATCAAAATCAAACCTATCCCTATGCCCCTAAACTAAAATACACAATAATATTAGCAATTAAATAATCCACCTCAAAAATGAAAAATAATAGAATAATATTGTGATAATGAATAATGAAAAATAAATGAATAATTTATAATAGAAAAATAGTGAGAGTAAATATATATATATATATATATATATATATATGTATATATATACACGCACATAATTATATGTGCGTGCATACACACACATACACATACACAAGTATAAGGATAATAATAAAAATAAAAATTAAATTAAAAACAAAATAATATGATACAAATAATTACAAAAATCATAATAAAGAAAATAATAATAATAGTACTATTAATAATAGTGAATAAATAATAAATAACAAAAAATAATAATAATATATATTCATAATAATACAAAAAATATATTAATAAGAAAACTAATAAACAATACATATAACAACGAGTTGATAATTGTTTGATTATGAAGCACCCGACACACATAACATAATAGTATGCAATTAGTACGTCCAAAATATTTAAACACCACTAAATATCATATGTGTCAAGTCATGTAGCATATATCAAACAACTATCAACAAAAACAATTAATGCAAATAAGAACAAATACAAAAATATGGATATAATTCTACTCATTGCATGTTACAATCTAAATCCATTTCAACTCCAAAAAGATGCCACTCAGCTCCAAAGATTATTATTTTCCAAAGGATGTTTCCATCTTCAAACGTTCAAGGGGGGTAAATGAATATGCCCTTATTCCAGTGGGTCCTATTTTAAACTGAGAAAAGGCAAACGGGGATTAGTCCGCAGGATTAGATGAGTTTGAAAGTAAATATGTATATATGTTTTATTATAAATTAAACATATTACACCATCAGTGTGGTCCCAGTTTTTCTTATTATCATATATATTAATGTCCCAAACAAAAGTTTTTTCTCCCAAATAGGAAAAAATATATCATATGTGAATAAATATTCAATTGGTTACATCTTCTATTATTTTATTGTATCTTATATCATTTATATTATTAGTATTATTATTATCTTCCTAAGAATGGTCCGAAGGCTATATCCTCATTTAAACCCATTGGGGCCGCCGTACCCAATTTATAAATCCATCTAAGTTCTTTCTGGAGTAAAACCTTTTTCAGATTACCCCCCCTAATTCCAAGATTTACCTTTTCCAAAGCAATTACTTTCAGGGAATCCGTTTTCCCCCCATGAGCCTTCAGAAAATGATCCGCCACTGGTGATATTATTTTTCCAGTTGCTATGTCTCTGGATGCTAGTTTGATGTTTGATATGTGGGCCTGTATTCGCTTTCTCAATTCATTTTTTGTTTCCCCCACATATCCTAATCCACATCCACATTCCAACAGGTAAATCATGCCCTCCATTTTACAATTCAGATACTGTCCTATCCGGAAAACCTCCCCCGTGTTCTTATTTTGTATCTGGTTTGTTTTTGTCACAAACCTGCATATAGAGCATCTTCCGCACGGGTGACAGCCCGTTGTTGTTTCTCTTTTCAACCAGGTCCTGGGTCGTATAAAATGACTACTACAGAGTCGGTCCTAAATTACTAAATAAATAATACTAAATTATTTAAAATACTTTTTTTTTGGTTTCCAAAAATATGGTGGTTTGGGGGTTAAAAAACTACTTTTAACACATCGCCTCCAGCGCTCTGGGGTTTAAACATGCATTTCACAGCGCTTGAATTTTTTGAGCGTGATTTTTTGATGAATATGGTGGAAGCCGGTCGCTCTGACCAGTCACTATCATGCGCACCCATACATCGCGGAACCTGTCAAATAGCGACTCGTAACCTTGTATTCAACATTACGCCACACCGTCTGAGTCGCTGTCAACAACCGAACAATGGCCAAACACAGCGACTACTAGCGGGCGCTGTGAAAATACCGCTACAGTCGCTCAACTGTCGCTACATGTCGCTATTAATAAATCAGCCTCCCCATCTTTAGCATGACCCCCATTATGTCCCCAGCTGTGAGGCAACTACAAGCTCCAGCATTCCCTCCCATCTGTATAGTCAATGTTGGGGAATTGGAGACTGACATAGGCTTATATTAATCTTGCAGTACAGTTTATCAGTGAAGGCCAGGGCATGCTACCCCCAACTGGGCGTGGGATAGAAGAATCTGCATTATAGGGGTGCATGATGAATGGCTGGAATGACACAAAGAGTCTAGAAAAGGGGGCTTCAATTTGAAGATTTGTAAATTGGGTGATTGGAAATCTCTGTAATAAAAACACTTTAAAAAATAATTCTAGCAAGCACAAGACTCAAACCCCTGCCCCTATTTCTGTATAAAGGACGTGATCTTGCTGCGTTATATGGCTGTACCATGGCTCATTTATTAATTAACAGGTTTCCATCAATATACGTCCAATATAACAAAAGTCCAGTACACCAAAACAGCCTCTTGCTGCACTTCTCAAGACAACAAAGCCTCTCAGGCCTGCTCATGGCTCACACAGGATGATGGCTTCTATATGGAACACAGAGGCTTTTCTACTCCACTAACAGAGCTTTTTGCTCTGTCTTGTATCGGTCTGAGCTTTTCTGCCCATCAGTCAGCCACATCATACTTTCAAAATTCACATTGGCATCACAGGGCCAGAGCTTTCTGACTCCCCTCATCAGAGCTTTCAGGGTTAAAGACCCTAGTTCTGCGGCTTAGAGCTCTATGTTGGTTGAATATTTGAAGCCTCCTTGCTCTCTGCAGCACTTCCAGTCTCTGTAAAGCGCAGACATCCAGTTTATCAGCTGCAATCGAAATTCAACACAATGGAAAGACCCAACTGGATTCACCTTAATATATATATATATATATATATATATATATATATATATATATATATATACAGTTTATGATTATTTATAATATATATATATATATATATATATATATATATATATATATATATATATTGAATATAAATACTTGCCCCCAGCCTTGTAGCCACTTATAAGAGGTCACTTAATGACAGCATGGTCCTGGCTTGCTGGAAGAGGTCTGTCATCACACTCTTCCCCAACAAATCATCAGATAAAGAGCGCAAGGTCTTTAGCCCAGTGGCGATGACATTGATGGCCATGAAATGACATGGAATGGCTAGTGCTCACTGAGATTGCCCAAATCTTCCGTGACCTATCTGTCTATCTGCAAGTGGACCAGGAGCTTCTTAATGTACGGTACACAATGGTCTCGATTCATCAAGAGAAAAAAATTCTCATGGTAGTAAAATATTCACTTCATGAGAAAAAAGACTGAGAATGTCACTGTTACTGAATCACCAGATAGGAGGGCAATGAAAGCCAATGGCACTTTTTACTACAGGCTACAAATGGGGTAAAAAGTTCAATTCTTTTCTCAGGAGTTAAAAAGTGTCATTGACTTTTATTGTCTTCCTATCTGGTCATTCACTAACAATTAAATTCTCTGGCTTTTTTCTCATGAAATGAATGTTTTACTACCATGAGAATTTTTTCAACTCTTGATGAATCAAAGCTATTGTGTGAGAATCAGTAACTTCCTACTCAGCACCAAGATCATTAATATATGGGCATACCTTATAGGTGCATGCTTTCTCCATTACTGTTTACACTGTACACTAATGACTTTACCTGATCCAACAATTTGACCAAGGTTATCAAATTTGCAATACAGAGAGGCGATTGGTCAGCACTCCTAAAAAGCAATACTTTAATCAAAACTAGTAAAAAGCATCTTAATATCAAAGAAAAGGCAGCTTAAAAGCAGATAATAGAACCCTGATGGCAATGCAGTCTCACGTGCTAACGCGTTTCGGACGCGGGAGGGTCCTTAGTCATAGATAAAGGAGACAATCTACACACAGATATAAATAACAAGAAAAGGCGCCACTTACCTTCCACCCATGTGCGTCTCAATCACCGGTACCGCATCCTCAAACCGCGCGTGCGGCAGCCCCCGCCGCCCGGAAGCCGCCCAGGTCGCAGCACACGAAAACCTCCAATGAGCGCAGCCCGCCAGGCGGAAGCCCTTCCACCTGACAGGCACACTGGCCAATAGGAGGAAACCAGGGCTCCAGCACAGAGAGGCAGCGCGTCACGTCGGATCACGTGACCGCAACACCAAACGGTTGCCCAGGCAGCCGGGACGCCACAGCACACAGCGGGGAACACAGGACACGACAGTAGAGATACACAGGGCAAGGTGGGCGAAGGCAGTACAGTTAATACGGTAAATAAATAATGTTAATACACATAATCAGCAGGTTGAGAAACGTATAACAAAACAGCCTTAATGTTAAATATACCCTAAGCAGCTCAACCCATAAGAAACCTTGTAAAGGTTCCAACCTTATTTTAAACTGTCAGAATGATCCATTCCTTAGTGTAAAATCCTAAAAAGATGAATACTAGAAAAGTCACCACCATGTATGGCATAATATGCAAATCAAAACATTGAAGAAGTTAAAGAGTATCCCAAGTTAATGGTATGGTTATCAAATTTGCAGTTGACAACACCCTAATAGGTCTCAGCAGAGAGAATTATGAGAAGCCATACCACAAGATCAAAATGTTGGGTCAGTAGTGTAGGGAGCATTTCTTAAAGCCAAACAAAACCCTAGAGGCCAACCCTGGAGTCTTTTAGATTCCAGGGCCGGCCTCATCAGATTTTTAGTCACTTTACCACTGACAAGATGGTGGGGGTGGAGATAAACTTTAGGAGGAATCAGACTAAAGTAATGTTCATCAGTAGCTACAGACAGAGAGGTGACCAGGGTGGATGAGATAGTGTTCCTGGGCACAACCATCATAAGTGTGTTAAATGGGAGAACATCAGGATAGTACTCAAAAAAGCCTATGAAAGACCATTTCAGCAGCTGAGGTATAGGTCCTTATTTAACAAGGGATAGCGACAGGTAGCGCCTGGTGAGCGCCCGGTAATGACGGGCACCGCCACGAGAACGCCGGCTCCCCACCACAATCACACATTTATCAAGCCAATCCTGCTTAGCGACTGAGATAGCGCCAGATAGCCACTCATTCATCATTATTCCAGCCTCAGCCCACAGCGCCAGCGTCCGACCTTGAACAGCGACTGGTATGACCTCTCGCTACCTGGCGCTCTCCAATGCATTTCAATGGAACAATCTTTAAATATTCATAATTAATTGTTATTAATGTTTTTTTTAAATGTGAAAAATTCTGTGACCACTTCTGCCATTTTAGATATTTTTTTTAAGGTAAAAAAAATAAATAAATAATTGTGCAGAATTGATATTACAGGTCTGATATTATTGTATTCATATTACTAAATTCTTTAAAAATTTTTTTTTTTTTGGTTTCCAAAAATATGGTGGTTTGGGGGTTAAAATACTACTTTTAACACATCGCCGACAGCGCTCTGGGGTTTAAACATGCATTTCACAGCGCTTGAATTTTTTGAGCGTGATTTTTTGATGAATATGGTGGGAGCCGGTTGCTCTGACCAGTCGCTATCATGCGCTCCCATACATCGCGGAACCTGTCAAATAGCGACTCGTCACCTTGTATTCAACATTACTGCACACCGACTCAGTCGCTATCAACAACCGAACAATGGCCAAGCACAGCGACTACTAGCGGGCGCTGTGAAAATACTGCTACAGTCGCTCAACTGTCGCTACCTGCCGCTATTAATGAATCGGCCTCATAGTCTCCCTATAGGACGAAACTCTTGACACTGTTTTACAATGCAGTAGTTGGTTCACTTCCTTTACTGTCTGCTATGGGGGTGCAACCAAAAGCAATAAGGCTCAATTACGCTTATTTTGTGGAGATGAACCAAAAGAACAACCATTGGCAACCTTTTTTAACAATCAACATGAGGTTGGAGAGATCCTGACAAGACGCCAGAGGGTTAGCTCCTCACGAAGAGACAATTCAAGGCCAACTTGGATCACACGTCGTGTTGCTCCTGGTGCTAGCCAGTAGTGAGATTGATTTTTTTTAAATACATTTTTGCCTGAAAAGATTGAGATGAGGATTGAACTATAACACTAGCTTTGGGTGCCCCACGGTACTTTTGTGGGATTGTTTGGAGACCATCAAGCATGCTTCTATAACTGTGTTGCCTTATAGAAGGGCTGCTTCTATGCTTATGCTCACAGAGAGCTTTCCTAATTTTTAGCAGTAATAACATTTGATTCATCTTCTCATAAAAAAAAAATAATTATAATTAGTCCTAAAAATGTATCATAATATTGAATTGGAGCCAAGAGTTTTATGGCATTCGTTGTTGTCTCTCTGGTTCCTCCCTTTCCCATGTTTGCAGTGTAAGTCACCTTCTTATCTATGAGTCAAGTCCAATTTTCCGCTCTGTTATGACATCTTCCTTGACCTCCTTCATCCTATGTGTCATATCTTCATAGAATCAGGAAAATAAATAGCCTCATTCCTAAAGGATTTCCAGCCACAGATCTGGACTACGATCCATGGCGGCAGGGTGGCAGAGAGCAGTTCTCATCTTTGGTCCTTGGCTTTAAGCTGGGAACACCGGGACTGTGCTTTCCCCAAAGTGTTCTTGATAATTGTTTGTGGGGGAAAACAAATAGGAGGTATTTTGTGACCCCCTGTCGAATTTCCATCACTGCTCCTTGGCGCTCCCTGCTGATAACAAATGGCTTCCTGAAACTAGGGCTAGAGTGGTGGGGGGTGCCATCCAAGGCTGGGGGCCCTTTAGTGATGGGACCCATGGCAATTGCCCACGTTTGTCCCTCCAAACTCCGACCCTGACTAAATCTTTAACAATAACTTCAGGTCAGGGCCGGCTCCAGGTTTGTGGGGGCCCTTGGGCAAGAGTCACATGATGTCACCTTTCAGCTCTGCTGCCACAAATATGGCTCTCACCACCTTGTGAGATTCCATCAATTGCCCTCCATTCCTAGTCACCTTTTCTATGATCATCCCCTGTTGCTGAGGCCAGTCATGAGCAGGTCTGCACACAGCCCCCGGCATTCGGTGGTTCGGGTTCACTGTAAAATAATACCATGGCCAAGTGTGAGCCTGAGTGGGCCCCTGAAGATGGCAAGGGCCCTGGCAATTGCCCAGGTTTGCCCTGTGCTTGCGCCAGCCCTACTTCAGGTGATATCAAATGATCAAGTGATCGCCTAGACAAGAAATCTATGCGGATTTTGTCAACGTTCTTCTATCTGGATTTTTTTCTAAAACAGAGCCACATGTGAGCTGAACTTTCTCTGCCATAGATGTTATCAGCACAGAACACATACAGTAATACTAAGCTTGAAAGAGGTCCTAATTCTTTCCAACCTAGCTGTGGGACAGAGGCTACTGGCATATATGTAATTCATTAAACTAGAAGAAAAGCATTTGGGGCCTACAAAAAAAGAATATCTGTTGTGATGATAATTCGCACTGAGAAATCATATTAACCAGGCTTACAGCTTAAATCAGACCTAAATTTAAGTTCACAAGATTTCTCTTTAGTACCCCAAAGCCCCCATTCGACTTACCCACCACTTCAGTTTAAACCGGACCATCAGCATCATATAATGAAAAGCCCACACCTTTAAAAAACTATTTCCTGGCATCTAAAATTAATATATTTTCTGTTTTTAGTCATTTATTCTTTCCCCCGGTGGGCTGCAACTTTAATCAGGACTCTAGGATATGGGCGCAACTATTTTGCCTCAGAAGCTTTGCACAGACAAAGCAGAACTGAGCCAGAAAAACGGCAGCAATCCCAGAATGCAGATAGCCATAGTCAGAAGACACTTCCTGTTTGCTGGCAGCAAACTTCCTGGTTTGATGGCGACTCCATGTGCCGCCATCTTGGATGTTTAAAGACTAAGAAAATGCAGTAGATGCAGGTAGGATGATTTTTATTGTGGACAATCTGTATGTACAGGGTGGGGGAAACATCTCTAGAGGACAGACTTCTCTTGAATTAGAGGCAAAGGTAAATTTACACTCTACATCTATGCACATGAGTGGCAGAGAGAATATATGGCAGGTCCTCATAGCGTGATTTAAAGGAAAATGATAATTTAACACCCATGAAAATATAGGCTACAAAAATATTTAAAAATATATTTAACTAATATTTTTTTAATTTGAAAAACTCTTTCCCTCACACACAAGCAATGTCCGTTGTGTGCCTGTCTGACACATTTTCTGACACAACAAAAGGCGCCAAATTGAAATGTATGATGGCTTGCGATTTTTGCAGGAGGTATTTGATGCTTTAACAGTAGTTAGTTATCGTGCATTTTTAGTACTTTGAATAAGCATATTAAAAAAATAAAAAAGTTCACTTATTAAACTGTGTCAAAAACACATGTGGTACAGAAAAACTTTGGTTACAACTTGTACAGAAATATACACTTAATCCCAAGGAGTAGGGTCTTGGTGACTATTATATGGTCAGGAGATATAATTTCCCCACTCAGGATTGGTTGGAACAAGGTACTCAAACTAGGAGGGGTTAACACCGCAAGAAAGCCTTGTGTAACTAGTAACATACAAGTAGTGTCAAGATGGAAAAGTAGAGGCTGGAGTAATACCCATACAAGTCACAAAAAGGTGATGGCCTATCCAGCCAGTTTTATCAGTAATAAAGTCTAGGCTGTGAAGACAAATGTGATATCGGTAAAATATATGAGAACAGGCGGAGAAAATGGAGAAACATAGGAGAAAAACCGTGTCACCACCAGCCTTAGGCCCTTATTTATGAAGGAATAGCGACAGGTAGCGACTGGTGAGCGGCCGGTAATGACGGGCACCGCCACGAGAACGCCGGCTCCCCACCACAATCACACATTTATCAAGCTGATCCTGCTTAGCGACTGAGATAGCGCCAGATAGCCACTCATTCATCATTATTCCAGCCTCAGCCCACAGCGCCAGCGTCCGACCTTGAACAGCGACAGGTATGACCTCTCGCTACCTGGCGCTCTCCAATGCATGGAACAATCTTTAGATATTCATAATTAATTGTTATTAATTGTTTTTGTTTTTTTTTAAATGTGAAAAATTCTGTGACCACTTCTGCCATTTTAGTGCAGAATTGATATTACAGGTCTGATATTAATGTATTCATGTTACAAAATTATTTAAAAAACTTGTTTTTTTTGGTTTCCAAAAATATGGTTGTTTGGGGGTTAAAAAACTACTTTTAACCCATCGCCGCCAGTGCTCTGGGGTTTAAACATGCATTTTACAGCGCGAGAATTTTTTGAGCGTGATTTTTTAATGCTGAATGTATCATGAAATTTTGAATATTTATTTACAAAAATAAAGATAAAGAAGTATACACATTTAAGACTCAGTTAAAAAACACAAAAGACATTACATGTTCAAAAGGAAGGAAAAAACCCAGTTTTAAAAGGGAAGGGGGGGGAGATGGTGGGTGATACACTAATAAATACAATATTAAACCCTATTATAAGTAGCTAGAGATGAGCGAACTTTTGAAAAATTCGATTCGACTGATTCGCCGAATTTTCCGACAAAAATCGTTTCGACCCGAATAAATTCGCGACGAATCGCTATTAAAAACGGCTATTTCTGAGCCTCCTACAGCCTCAATAGGGTTGTAAACCATTCAGCCTTGCTGTAACACGCACAGGATGCGTGCTGGGTTTGTTAAATAATACTTTGAAGAAATATCACATGCAGATCAGAGGCATCGCTAATAGAATCGCAGAGCGGCACAATTGCAGAGAGTTGAAGTGGCATCACTATGAGGGGCAGAAGGAGCCCAAATATACACTGGAGTTGGCCTCAGGAGCCCAAAAATTGGATGAATCACACCCTGGAGTTGGCAGAAGTTGGCAGCAGCAGCAGGAGCCCAAATATACACTGGAGTTGGCTTCAGGAGCCCAAAAATTGGATGAATCACACCCTGGAGTTGGCAGAAGTTGGCAGCAGCAGGAGCAGGAGCCCAAATATACACTGGAGTTGGCCTCAGGAGCCCAAAAATTGGATGAATCACACCCTGGAGTTGGCAGAAGTTGGCAGCAGCAGCAGCAGGAGCCCAAATATACACTGGAGTTGGCCTCAGGAGCCCAAAAATTGGATGAATCACACCCTGGAGTTGGCAGGAGTTGACAGTAGTAGCAGCAGGAGCCCAAATATACAGTGGAGTTGGCTTCAGGAGCCCAAAAATTGGATGAATCACACCCTGGAGTTGGCAGAAGTTGGCAGCAGCAGCAGCAGGAGCCCAAATATACACTGGAGTTGGCCTCAGGAGCCCAAAAATTGGATGAATCACACCCTGGAGTTGGCAGAAGTTGGCAGTAGTAGCAGCAGGAGCCCAAATATACACTGGAGTTGGCTTCAGGAGCCCAAAAATTGGATGAATCACACCCTGGAGTTGGCAGAAGTTGGCAGCAGCAGCAGCAGCAGGAGCCCAAATATACACTGGAGTTGGCTTCAGGAGCCCAAAAATTGGATGAATCACACCCTGGAGTTGGCAGAAGTTGGCAGCAGCAGCAGCAGCAGGAGCCCAAATATACACTGGAGTTGGCTTCAGGAGCCCAAAAATTGGATGAATCACACCCTGGAGTTGGCAGAAGTTGGCAGTAGCAGCAGCAGGAGCCCAAATATACACTGGAGTTGGCTTCAGGAGCCCAAAAATTGGATGAATCACACCCTGGAGTTGGCAGGAGTTGACAGTAGCAGCAGCAGGAGCCCAAATATACACTGGAGTTGGCTTCAGGAGCCCAAAAATTGGATGAATCACACCCTGGAGTTGGCAGGAGTTGACAGTAGCAGCAGCAGGAGCCCAAATATACACTGGAGTTGGCTTCAGGAGCCCAAAAATTGGATGAATCACACCCTGGAGTTGGCAGAAGTTGGCAGTAGTAGCAGCAGGAGCCCAAATATACACTGGAGTTGGCTTCAGGAGCCCAAAAATTGGATGAATCACACCCTGGAGTTGGCAGAAGTTGGCAGTAGCAGCAGCAGGAGCCCAAATATACACTGGAGTTGGCTTCAGGAGCCCAAAAATTGGATGAATCACACCCTGGAGTTGGCAGGAGTTGACAGTAGCAGCAGCAGGAGCCCAAATATACACTGGAGTTGGCTTCAGGAGCCCAAAAATTGGATGAATCACACCCTGGAGTTGGCAGGAGTTGACAGTAGCAGCAGCAGGAGCCCAAATATACACTGGAGTTGGCCTCAGGAGCCCAAAAATTGGATGAATCACACCCTGGAGTTGGCAGGAGTTGACAGTAGCAGCAGCAGGAGCCCAAATATACACTGGAGTTGGCTTCAGGAGCCCAAAAATTGGATGAATCACACCCTGGAGTTGGCAGAAGTTGGCAGCAGCAGCAGCAGCAGGAGCCCAAATATACACTGGAGTTGGCTTCAGGAGCCCAAAAATTGGATGAATCACACCCTGGAGTTGGCAGAAGTTGGCAGTAGTAGCAGCAGGAGCCCAAATATACACTGGAGTTGGCTTCAGGAGCCCAAAAATTGGATGAATCACACCCTGGAGTTGGCAGAAGTTGGCAGCAGCAGCAGCAGCAGGAGCCCAAATATACACTGGAGTTGGCTTCAGGAGCCCAAAAATTGGATGAATCACACCCTGGAGTTGGCAGAAGTTGGCAGCAGCAGCAGCAGCAGGAGCCCAAATATACACTGGAGTTGGCTTCAGGAGCCCAAAAATTGGATGAATCACACCCTGGAGTTGGCAGAAGTTGGCAGTAGCAGCAGCAGGAGCCCAAATATACACTGGAGTTGGCTTCAGGAGCCCAAAAATTGGATGAATCACACCCTGGAGTTGGCAGGAGTTGACAGTAGCAGCAGCAGGAGCCCAAATATACACTGGAGTTGGCTTCAGGAGCCCAAAAATTGGATGAATCACACCCTGGAGTTGGCAGGAGTTGACAGTAGCAGCAGCAGGAGCCCAAATATACACTGGAGTTGGCTTCAGGAGCCCAAAAATTGGATGAATCACACCCTGGAGTTGGCAGAAGTTGGCAGTAGTAGCAGCAGGAGCCCAAATATACACTGGAGTTGGCTTCAGGAGCCCAAAAATTGGATGAATCACACCCTGGAGTTGGCAGAAGTTGGCAGTAGCAGCAGCAGGAGCCCAAATATACACTGGAGTTGGCTTCAGGAGCCCAAAAATTGGATGAATCACACCCTGGAGTTGGCAGGAGTTGACAGTAGCAGCAGCAGGAGCCCAAATATACACTGGAGTTGGCTTCAGGAGCCCAAAAATTGGATGAATCACACCCTGGAGTTGGCAGGAGTTGACAGTAGCAGCAGCAGGAGCCCAAATATACACTGGAGTTGGCCTCAGGAGCCCAAAAATTGGATGAATCACACCCTGGAGTTGGCAGGAGTTGACAGTAGCAGCAGCAGGAGCCCAAATATACACTGGAGTTGGCTTCAGGAGCCCAAAAATTGGATGAATCACACCCTGGAGTTGGCAGAAGTTGGCAGCAGCAGCAGCAGCAGGAGCCCAAATATACACTGGAGTTGGCTTCAGGAGCCCAAAAATTGGATGAATCACACCCTGGAGTTGGCAGTAGCAGCAGCAGGAGCCCAAATATACACTGGAGTTGGCTTCAGGAGCCCAAAAATTGGATGAATCACACCCTGGAGTTGGCAGGAGTTGACAGTAGCAGCAGCAGGAGCCCAAATATACACTGGAGTTGGCTTCAGGAGCCCAAAAATTGGATGAATCACACCCTGGAGTTGGCAGGAGTTGACAGTAGCAGCAGCAGGAGCCCAAATATACACTGGAGTTGGCTTCAGGAGCCCAAAAATTGGATGAATCACACCCTGGAGTTGGCAGAAGTTGGCAGTAGTAGCAGCAGGAGCCCAAATATACACTGGAGTTGGCTTCAGGAGCCCAAAAATTGGATGAATCACACCCTGGAGTTGGCAGAAGTTGGCAGTAGCAGCAGCAGGAGCCCAAATATACACTGGAGTTGGCTTCAGGAGCCCAAAAATTGGATGAATCACACCCTGGAGTTGGCAGGAGTTGACAGTAGCAGCAGCAGGAGCCCAAATATACACTGGAGTTGGCTTCAGGAGCCCAAAAATTGGATGAATCACACCCTGGAGTTGGCAGGAGTTGACAGTAGCAGCAGCAGGAGCCCAAATATACACTGGAGTTGGCCTCAGGAGCCCAAAAATTGGATGAATCACACCCTGGAGTTGGCAGGAGTTGACAGTAGCAGCAGCAGGAGCCCAAATATACACTGGAGTTGGCTTCAGGAGCCCAAAAATTGGATGAATCACACCCTGGAGTTGGCAGAAGTTGGCAGCAGCAGCAGGAGCCCAAATATACACTGGAGTTGGCTTCAGGAGCCCAAAAATTGGATGAATCACACCCTGGAGTTGGCAGAAGTTGGCAGTAGCAGCAGCAGGAGCCCAAATATACACTGGAGTTGGCTTCAGGAGCCCAAAAATTGGATGAATCACACCCTGGAGTTGGCAGGAGTTGACAGTAGCAGCAGCAGGAGCCCAAATATACACTGGAGTTGGCTTCAGGAGCCCAAAAATTGGATGAATCACACCCTGGAGTTGGCAGGAGTTGACAGTAGCAGCAGCAGGAGCCCAAATATACACTGGAGTTGGCTTCAGGAGCCCAAAAATTGGATGAATCACACCCTGGAGTTGGCAGAAGTTGGCAGTAGTAGCAGCAGGAGCCCAAATATACACTGGAGTTGGCTTCAGGAGCCCAAAAATTGGATGAATCACACCCTGGAGTTGGCAGAAGTTGGCAGTAGCAGCAGCAGGAGCCCAAAAAATGGCCTAAAGACATAAATATGTTTTGCACCATTTGTAAAGTGTAAAACGTGGCACCATGCTGAATCTAGTCGCATGCATCAGGCATTGGTGGGTGGAAATCCTGGCTGATCCATCCCTGATTCATTTTGACAAAGGTGAGTCTCTCCACATTTTTAGTTGACAGACGAGTTCTCCTCGCCGTAACTATGGCCCCCGCCGCACTAAACACCCGCTCAGATGGCACGCTACTTGCCGGGCAGGACAGCTTTTCCAGGGCAAACTCTGCTAGTTGCGGCCACAAATCAAGTTTGGCTGCCCAGAAGTCCAGCGGATCCTCAAGGTGTGTTGGCATGGTCATGTCAAAGTATGACATGACCTGCTGGTTCAGGTCCTGCTCCAGGTCTTCCTGCTGCTCATGAGTAGCCTCACTATGCGGGTGTAGAAAGCTACTCATTAGCGACTGAAGACTGAGGCTGCTGCTGCTGATGGAGCTTCTGCTGCTGCTGCTGCCAACCCCCCCAGCGGCCATGGCAGTGGAAGGTGAGCGCAGAGGTCCCCTCGAGTCAGACCTGCGAGAGTATGGACCATGGCGCAGATAGGCATCGGCCAACTGCCTACGTAGAATGTCTTTGTAGTAGTTGAGTTTGTCCTCCCTCTCGGTGGGTTTAAAAAATGCCCCCATTTTGTGCCGGAAGCGAGGGTCCAATAAGGTGGACAGCCAGAAGTCATCCCGCCGACAGATGGAAACAATTCTGGGGTCACTACGCAAGCATGTGAGCATGCTTCGTGCCATTTGCGCAAGTGACTCGGATGGACTACCTGTCTCCATCTCCACTGCATACTGCCACGGTGTGCCCGGGTCCTCTGTCTCTCCTTCCTCAAAAACCTCTAGCTCCTCTGGCTGCTCCTGCTCCTCCTCTCCTGTCCGCTGACTAGATAAACCAGCCATTTCGCCAAGCCTAAACTGTGTTTCGCTGGGCAACTCCTCCTCCTCCTCTTCCTCCTCCTCCTCCTCCAGTTCAGCTCCAACGGGGTTCATGTGGCCGTAAGATGTAAACGCCATGTCTCCAGTGCCCTGACCAGCCATGGTTTCCAACATGTGCTGTAGTACATGAAGCAGTGGAATCACGTCGTTCATCCCGTAATCCTGCCGACTGACAAATAAAGTGGCTTCCTCAAAGGGCCTGAGCAAACGGCAGGTGTCACGTATGAGCTGCCACTGGTTGACATTGAAGTTACACAGGGGAGTCCCCCTATCTGCTTGGATCATCAGGAAATCCGTGATGGCTTTTCTCTGTTCATATAATCGGTCCAACATGTGAAGGGTGGAATTCCAACGGGTGGAAACATCGCAAATCAGACTATGTTGGGGGATACCATTCTGACGCTGTAGCTCAAGAAGGGTGTGTTTGGCGGTGTAGGAGTGGCTGAAGTGCATGCAAAGTTTCCGTGAAGTTGTTAGGATGTCCTGCAGATGGGGGGAACACTTCAGAAACCGCTTGACAACCAGATTGAAGACGTGAGCCATGCAGGGGGCATGGGTCAGGCTTCCTTGGCGCAGCGCAGACAAAATGTTCTTCCCATTGTCGGTAACCATGATTCCCATTTTAAGTTTTCTCGGAGTAAGCCATGTTTGGATTTCCTGATGAATACATTTAAGCAGTTCCTCCCCTGTGTGACTCCGTTCGCCAAGACAAACCATGTGAAGCACTGCGTGACACCTCCGTGCCCTGCACACATGGTAGACTGGAGGGGCACTGAGACTTGAGCCTACAGTGGAGGGTGAGGAGATGGCGGAGGATGAGGAGGCCGAGTCGCACGGTGTCACAGGCCCAATGGGCAGAGAGCGCGGAGGCCGAAGCGGCGTGACCTGTCCAAGTTGCTGCTGCAAAGGGACCACATTCACCCAGTGGGCCGTAAACGACATGTACTGCCCCTGACCGTAGTTACAGCTCCAGATGTCGGCGCTGCCATGTATTTTGCTACACACCGACAGGCTCAAGGACTGGCCCACCTTCTGTTCAACAAAAGTGTGCAGCGCTGGTACTGCCTTCTTGGCAAAGAAATGACGGCTTGGGACTCTCCACCTCGGCTCGGCACAAGCCATCAGTTCTCTGAAAGGTGCAGATTCCACCACCTGAAAAGGGAGCGACTGCAGCACCAGCAACTTGGACAGGAGCACATTCAGCTTCTGCGCCGTAGGATGAGTGGGCGCATACTGCTGTCTCTTGGACATGGCTTCGCTGATGGATTGCTGGCGGGATGCATGACTTGGAGGAGGAGGAGGAGGAGCAGGAGCGACAGAGGATGGGTGTGACGCACAGCTGCCTTCGGCTGAGGTGCTGGAGCCTTGGCTGGCAGAAATTGGGAGCTCACTTGGTGAGGAAGCAGACTGGACCACCCCTTGGGAGCCTCGGTTCTCCCAGGTCGTTTTATGGTGACGCATCATATGTTGACGCAGGGCCGTGGTGCCAACATTTGGACCCTGGCCACGCTTCACCTTTTGCCTACATATCTTGCATGTGGCCATGTTACCCTCCTGCGGATGCCTCAGGAAAAACTGCCACACTGCCGAGTAGCTACTTTTCCCACCCCCTGGCCTCACTGATTCACTGCTGCTGTTGCCAACTCCAGGAACCCCTGCTCCACTACCTCCCGATAAGGTAGACTGCCGCACAGCAGGTGCTCTACCCCGGCCCCGGCCCCGGCCGGCTCCAGCCTTTGGAATTGTGCCCCCATGCTGACTGCTACCACCTTGCTGCCTCAGCTGCTGACTCCGGGGCAACCTGCGCCCCTCTTCTCCTGATGATGACGATGAAGCCCCTTCATCACCCGGCTCCCAAGTGCGATCGGCTTCATCGTCATCATCATCATCATCACCGGGTTGTGGCTGTACGTCACTGATGTTCGTGGATTCGTCAACAGTGTCTGGCGCAGGAGCTGGAACGCTCGCAGCACCCACGACACTGTCCACATCACTATTTGTCTGCCTAGCTAAAGAAGCCACCTCCATTTCTTGGCTGGGCAGTAGCTGCTGACTGTCCTCCTGTATCTGATCGTCCTCCTCACTAAAGAGTGGAGCTGAACCCAAAGCATAGGATACGTCGCTGGGGGAGGGAACGGCGTAGGACAGAGGCAATGGGAGGACAGGGACTGCTCTCGGGGCATGCCAACTCAGGGTTGTGTCAGAGGAACCTACCGACCCTAGACTGGGGGTCTCAGATGTAAGTTGTGATGATGTTGTTGATGAGCGCGTCAGCCAATCTACCACGGCAGATGCGTTACTGGTGGAGACCCGACCGCTAGCAGATACTGGCAGATTAGGTCTCTCAGCGTGACTCCTGCTGCTACTGGCCCCCAGTCTGATGCGAGCTCTGCCTGCGGAATCTTGGCCTCTGCCACTCCTCTTTTCACTTCCAGGCACTTGTCTGCCCGACATAGTCTAACTGGCGTGGTAGTAGGTGATATTTTAAGAACCCCCAGGCAGCAGTGGGTCTATATAAAACAGAATATAATGCACACCAAAAGTGAGCAGTAACACTCAGCCTCCAACAGGCCTGCTTAGTGTAAATAAGAGAGCTGCTTAGTGTAAATAAAGAGGGGTATGCTATGTTACAGAATGGGATGCCTCAACAGAAGTGCACCTGGCAGGCAGCAGTAAGCCTATGCCCAGCAAAAGTGTCTTATAATATAAATATAATAAGAGCAAATGCTTATATGGTCTTAAACAGAGGCTGCTGTAGTCACAGAATGGGATGCCCCGGGCAGGAATCGACCTGGCAGGGTCCAGTAGGGCTTTGGCCAGCAAAAGTGTCTTTATCAGGCCTGATTTCTATGAGAATAAGTGCAAATGTTTATTATGCTATTAAATAGAGGCTGCTTTAGTCACAGAATGGGATGCCAGTGCCACAAAAACCAGAGAGCATGCACAGCAAAAGTGTCTTTATCAGGCCTGATTTCTATGAGAATAAGTGCAAATGTTTATTATGCTATTAAATAGAGGCTGCTTTAGTCACAGAATGGGATGCCAGTGCCACAAAAACCAGAGAGCATGCACAGCAAAAGTGTCTTTATCAGGCCTGATTTCTATGAGAATAAGTGCAAATGTTTATTATGCTATTAAATAGAGGCTGCTTTAGTCACAGAATGGGATGCCAGTGCCACAAAAACCAGAGAGCATGCACAGCAAAAGTGTCTTTATCAGGCCTGATTTCTATGAGAATAAGTGCAAATGTTTATTATGCTATTAAATAGAGGCTGCTTTAGTCACAGAATGGGATGCCAGTGCCACAAAAACCAGAGAGCATGCACAGCAAAAGTGTCTTTATCAGGCCTGATTTCTATGAGAATAAGTGCAAATGTTTATTATGCTATTAAATAGAGGCTGCTTTAGCCACAGAATGGGATGCCAGTGCCACAAAAACCAGAGAGCATGCACAGCAAAAGTGTCTTTATCAGGCCTGATTTCTATGAGAATAAGTGCAAATGTTTATTATGCTATTAAATAGAGGCTGCTTTAGTCACAGAATGGGATGCCAGTGCCACAAAAACCAGAGAGCATGCACAGCAAAAGTGTCTTTATCAGGCCTGATTTCTATGAGAATAAGTGCAAATGTTTATTATGCTATTAAATAGAGGCTGCTTTAGTCACAGAATGGGATGCCAGTGCCACAAAAACCAGAGAGCATGCACAGCAAAAGTGTCTTTATCAGGCCTGATTTCTATGAGAATAAGTGCAAATGTTTATTATGCTATTAAATAGAGGCTGCTTTAGTCACAGAATGGGATGCCAGTGCCACAAAAACCAGAGAGCATGCACAGCAAAAGTGTCTTTATCAGGCCTGATTTCTATGAGAATAAGTGCAAATGTTTATTATGCTATTAAATAGAGGCTGCTTTAGTCACAGAATGGGATGCCAGTCCCACAAAAACCAGAGAGCATGCACAGCAAAAGTGTCTTTATCAGGCCTGATTTCTATGAGAATAAGTGCAAATGTTTATTATGCTATTAAATAGAGGCTGCTTTAGTCACAGAATGGGATGCCAGTGCCACAAAAACCAGAGAGCATGCACAGCAAAAGTGTCTTTATCAGGCCTGATTTCTATGAGAATAAGTGCAAATGTTTATTATGCTATTAAATAGAGGCTGCTTTAGTCACAGAATGGGATGCCAGTGCCACAAAAACCAGAGAGCATGCACAGCAAAAGTGTCTTTATCAGGCCTGATTTCTATGAGAATAAGTGCAAATGTTTATTATGCTATTAAATAGAGGCTGCTTTAGTCACAGAATGGGATGCCAGTGCCACAAAAACCAGAGAGCATGCACAGCAAAAGTGTCTTTATCAGGCCTGATTTCTATGAGAATAAGTGCAAATGTTTATTATGCTATTAAATAGAGGCTGCTTTAGTCACAGAATGGGATGCCAGTGCCACAAAAACCAGAGAGCATGCACAGCAAAAGTGTCTTTATCAGGCCTGATTTCTATGAGAATAAGTGCAAATGTTTATTATGCTATTAAATAGAGGCTGCTTTAGTCACAGAATGGGATGCCAGTGCCACAAAAACCAGAGAGCATGCACAGCAAAAGTGTCTTTATCAGGCCTGATTTCTATGAGAATAAGTGCAAATGTTTATTATGCTATTAAATAGAGGCTGCTTTAGTCACAGAATGGGATGCCAGTGCCACAAAAACCAGAGAGCATGCACAGCAAAAGTGTCTTTATCAGGCCTGATTTCTATGAGAATAAGTGCAAATGTTTATTATGCTATTAAATAGAGGCTGCTTTAGTCACAGAATGGGATGCCAGTGCCACAAAAACCAGAGAGCATGCACAGCAAAAGTGTCTTTATCAGGCCTGATTTCTATGAGAATAAGTGCAAATGTTTATTATGCTATTAAATAGAGGCTGCTTTAGTCACAGAATGGGATGCCAGTGCCACAAAAACCAGAGAGCATGCACAGCAAAAGTGTCTTTATCAGGCCTGATTTCTATGAGAATAAGTGCAAATGTTTATTATGCTATTAAATAGAGGCTGCTTTAGTCACAGAATGGGATGCCAGTGCCACAAAAACCAGAGAGCATGCACAGCAAAAGTGTCTTTATCAGGCCTGATTTCTATGAGAATAAGTGCAAATGTTTATTATGCTATTAAATAGAGGCTGCTTTAGTCACAGAATGGGATGCCAGTGCCACAAAAACCAGAGAGCATGCACAGCAAAAGTGTCTTTATCAGGCCTGATTTCTATGAGAATAAGTGCAAATGTTTATTATGCTATTAAATAGAGGCTGCTTTAGTCACAGAATGGGATGCCAGTGCCACAAAAACCAGAGAGCATGCACAGCAAAAGTGTCTTTATCAGGCCTGATTTCTATGAGAATAAGTGCAAATGTTTATTATGCTATTAAATAGAGGCTGCTTTAGTCACAGAATGGGATGCCAGTGCCACAAAAACCAGAGAGCATGCACAGCAAAAGTGTCTTTATCAGGCCTGATTTCTATGAGAATAAGTGCAAATGTTTATTATGCTATTAAATAGAGGCTGCTTTAGTCACAGAATGGGATGCCAGTGCCACAAAAACCAGAGAGCATGCACAGCAAAAGTGTCTTTATCAGGCCTGATTTCTATGAGAATAAGTGCAAATGTTTATTATGCTATTAAATAGAGGCTGCTTTAGTCACAGAATGGGATGCCAGTGCCACAAAAACCAGAGAGCATGCACAGCAAAAGTGTCTTTATCAGGCCTGATTTCTATGAGAATAAGTGCAAATGTTTATTATGCTATTAAATAGAGGCTGCTTTAGTCACAGAATGGGATGCCAGTGCCACAAAAACCAGAGAGCATGCACAGCAAAAGTGTCTTTATCAGGCCTGATTTCTATGAGAATAAGTGCAAATGTTTATTATGCTATTAAATAGAGGCTGCTTTAGTCACAGAATGGGATGCCAGTGCCACAAAAACCAGAGAGCATGCACAGCAAAAGTGTCTTTATCAGGCCTGATTTCTATGAGAATAAGTGCAAATGTTTATTATGCTATTAAATAGAGGCTGCTTTAGTCACAGAATGGGATGCCAGTGCCACAAAAACCAGAGAGCATGCACAGCAAAAGTGTCTTTATCAGGCCTGATTTCTATGAGAATAAGTGCAAATGTTTATTATGCTATTAAATAGAGGCTGCTTTAGTCACAGAATGGGATGCCAGTGCCACAAAAACCAGAGAGCATGCACAGCAAAAGTGTCTTTATCAGGCCTGATTTCTATGAGAATAAGTGCAAATGTTTATTATGCTATTAAATAGAGGCTGCTTTAGTCACAGAATGGGATGCCAGTGCCACAAAAACCAGAGAGCATGCACAGCAAAAGTGTCTTTATCAGGCCTGATTTCTATGAGAATAAGTGCAAATGTTTATTATGCTATTAAATAGAGGCTGCTTTAGTCACAGAATGGGATGCCAGTGCCACAAAAACCAGAGAGCATGCACAGCAAAAGTGTCTTTATCAGGCCTGATTTCTATGAGAATAAGTGCAAATGTTTATTATGCTATTAAATAGAGGCTGCTTTAGTCACAGAATGGGATGCCAGTGCCACAAAAACCAGAGAGCATGCACAGCAAAAGTGTCTTTATCAGGCCTGATTTCTATGAGAATAAGTGCAAATGTTTATTATGCTATTAAATAGAGGCTGCTTTAGTCACAGAATGGGATGCCTCACAGCAGACTTAAGATCAGTTCAGTATATATGCACAGTTAGTTACTATAAGCAGCCTGAAAACGCTAACAAAGGCTGGATGAAAAAAAAAAAATATCCCTGTCAGCCAGCTCCGTTTTTCCTACCTTTCCCTGGCTTTCTGTCTGTCTCCTGTCTGTCTCCTGCCTGTCTCCTGCCTGTCTCCAGCCTGTCCCTGTCTGTCCCTGTCTCCAGCCTGTCTCCAGCCTGTCTAACTGCCTCAGCTACACAGCGTTCTGTCTGTCTGTCACGAATGCAATAGAGAAATGAGGAAAAGCAAGATGGCCGCCGTTAAATACCGCTGTGTGACGTCACCGGGCTTGCTGGCTGCTGATAGGCTGCATGTGACTGCCCCAGCTTGCACTGGCGCGGGATACATGTCCAGACATGTCCCGCCCGCCATCTTAGAATGCCTGTAATGTAAATGAATGGATGTTAAAGGAAAACTTCGAGTGATCGAATCGCGGGGAAATTCGGATTCGATCCGAATCGAATTTTTCCTGAAATTCGGATCGAATCCGGGTTCGTCCGGATCGATTCGCTCATCCCTATAAGTAGCAATAAATCTGAAAAACGTGCTGTAGTGCTTATCAGCCTCCCTATTCAATGGGGCCACAATGTAACAATATCACCTACCTACTTAAAGTGAAAATGCTAATATGAATTACCCTCTAACCTAAATGCAAATATATGCATACTAAACAACCAGTGAGAACCAGCCGGGAAGAACACAAGAAATACAGTAATCAAGCAAATTGAACTTACATAAAAGACTGCCAACAGCCCACCAAGCCCCCGACCCCTGCGTCTACGCGTTGCGTGACGTCACAAGCGTCACTTCCTCAGGACGTGGAATTTTTGGAGCGTGATTTTTTAATGAATATGGTGGGAGCTGGTCGCTAGGGCCAGTTGCTATCATGCGCTCCCATACAGCGCGGAACCTGTCAAATAGCGACTCCTCACCCAAAATTCAACATTACGGCAAACCGACTGAGTCGCTATCGACTACCGAACAACTGCCAAGCACAGCGACTACTAGCGGGCGCTCTGAAAATGCAGCTACAGTCGCTCAACTGTCGCTACCTGCCGCTATTAATGAATCAGCCTCCCCGTATCAGTCTGATTAATAATACGAATTTCACAACATTGTTTGTCTGTCAATATTCGGGTGGGTATACTGAATTCAAGGTTCCCAGGTCAAAAGAAACTTTGTATATTATACTTGATTTACTACAATTTATAATTAATTAAGAAATCACTAATTATAGACTTCACTTCACTTGATTAATTATAGATTTGAGTTTTTCCATTTTTCTATTACATTAAAGAAAATGTTTTTAATTTTAATTTTTCCAGTTTGATAGTTATGATGCTTGCCAAGTTTATCCATAACACCTGCAATGCATATAAGTCCCTAGTCTTTTCTCATGTCCTCTATGCTGTTATAAATACAATGTATACATTAAAAAAGACAAGTTCCAAGGCAAAAGATAAAATACTGTGTGTCAATAGTAATAATAATAGATATTGGGGAATTCCCAGCAGGAGGCCTTATATGTAGAGAGAGCTTGATGTGTGTATTTAAGGATGTTCCTGACTGGCAGTTGATAGATTCCCAGATCGACTCCTGTTAATTTTTGGGTCTGCTGCTGTAAAATCTGACATGATGTTTAGAGTTGAAGTATAAAAAGTGCCCCCTCAGCTCCAATATTGCCCTGGGGTGTAACAAGAGAATCCTTCCAGGGCTCCTCCGGGAGGAGATTTCCATTGTCAGATGTACCAGATTGTATGGACTGTATCTGTCTTCAGTCTTTTTCTTACAAATAAGAGTAAGGTTACACCCAAGGATGAAGAAGGGGGCCAAGGACACCTCTGTAAATATGTCTGGCTAAAGAAGAGAGGCGTGTGTAAAGAAACACCAAGTGAAAGGCCTAGCTAGACAGACTTAGGGTTTTTGCTCTTAAAGATTGTATCCCTTGATGTGGAATTGAAATCAGTGATAGGAACTGGCTTCTGAAATCCCATGAGATGATTAAAGCATTTAATTAAAGGGAGTCCGTCTCCTTTTTCAGCAGCTGTGTGCACTACAATACAGTGGGTATCTAATATGTAGGGCTCCAGCAGGTTTATATAGACCAGAAAATAAGGAATTTATACAATTCTATTGGGTTTATTTAGGTGGTTATTTAAGAAACGCTAACGCCACATAGTACCACGTAGCATCAGGTGAACGCAGGAAGCAGTATGTGAAAACCATATATATGGCAAGCGCCTCTAATAGCGTCATGTAGCATTGAATGTATTACTAGCGGTGGCTCAGTGTAAAGCGCTGGCGCTGTATGTTCAGCAGCGCCAGGTATCACATGTCGCTCAGCAGCGTTATCTCATACATTACAATGGTGTTTTTTTGCTTGTGTATAAATAGCATTTTAATTCACTTTTTTCATAATTTTAGGATCAAATCATTGAATGAGCTCTCCTGCCCAGGAACCAAACACTTATATTGTTATATTTTGATTTTTTTTTTATATGCAGAATTGTATGTGCAGATCTTCCATTGTAGTGTCATTGTTACAGTATTAAAACAATGTAATTCCATATGTTTTCACTCTGGTACTAGTGTATATGTGTTGAGAAACAGACTTTTTTCATATAGCGTCCAACGCTCAACACTAGAGCGTCTGGATTTTAGAGCGCCGACGCTGGTTTTGTGTTTTTCTTAAATGTGGGCATCAGCGCCACACTTAACTGGAACTTAATCGTTCTCTGAAGCATTGTCCTGTTGGTAGATGTAGCGTTGTCTTGGGCGGCTTTCCCTCGGGGCGCTGCATATGCATTGATTAAGGAAGAGCCCTCCAGACATCACATTAATCAATGCAAAACAGGATACTACAATGTCACTTGTCCGCCCACTACGCTAGGTTATATCGTCAGACACCCACTTGCAGCGTCCAGTAGCGGACACTCTAAGCGCAGCTACATAGACGCACAAATGGCAATAGGTGGCGCTAATTTTAAATCAGCCTCTTAAGAAACGTTAAGGCCGCGTAGTGCCAGATAAATGTCAGGTCCCACTGCAAAATGTGTATTTATCAAGTCAAAAAGCCAGAGTGCCTCCGATAGTGCCAGGTAGTGTCCCATCTATCAACATTGCTAGAAATGGGATGAGTGCCAGCACTGAGTTCCCTACAGCGCCAGATAAGACCAGGCGCTCACTCTACATTGTGTGGCCTTATCTTATACATTTCAATGAGCTGAAATGGTTATAATTATTTAGGCCACTTTTTCTATTTTATCTTATTTTTTGGCTTTTGCATGTGCCAAGGGATTCCTGGACTGTTTACAATTGTTTTTGGATATTTTATACACTTTTGTGTTGCACTGTAAACTTGTGATTTGGGCCGTTAAAAATGTGTCCTGTCTTTCATGTGTCCCCAATGCAATTCCCCAGGCACCCCCCCCCCTCCCAATGCAAAAACTGGAGTTTTCTACAGATGCAGGGTGCCTGAAATCCTGCTTGTTTTCACCGCTCCCATCATTGAGTCGCCTGGATGGCTGGGAAGGAGCGCAGACAACAGCGCTGCCTCGCTCCCCACGGCCACAAATGCGGGCACAGATAGCGGCACCTGTGAGCTGGTCATCTAGTGTCCACACAAAAAATTTCCGGTAATAAATAATGAAGTGGATGATGTGCCCACGGAATGCGTGGCTCCTGGTGCGGTAGGCGGTGGGGAGACTTCACATATGTTATTTTCATGATACCTTGGCTTTATTTTTGGTGATGTTTTTTGTGATAGATTTGTGATTTAATTTCTGGATTGGTATTGTGATATACATCAGTGGATCCCCTTTGGGATGCCTAATAATATATACAGGTGATTATATTTTCATATTATTCTTTAATTGGCGAATAGAGTAGATTGATATGTTTATATGTTTGTGAGTTGTTATGGTTGGGAATATTAATTGATTGTTTGACTGGTAGCACTTTATCAATAAATAGATTTTATAGCGATCCAGATTATAGGCAGGATTTGCACATGTTTAGTTCACTGTTGGAACACTTTGTTGAATGATTTAGCACATATATCTAGGCATTTGATATTAATTAGTGTGGTGAGACTCTCCCCATCTACTATACACATTTATGTTGGTTTGTCCTGTGTGTTATTGTTCGATTTATGTGTTTTTAAGGGATTTTAATATGTTGAGTATATTGTATGTAGTGATTATAAATATGTAATTAATAAAAATGTATTTTTTGATCCTGGTTTGAGCTCTTTTGCAGCTTTAAATAGGGTATAGTGCAAGTCCCCATTTTTTCCTTTTCACACAAAAAATTCATAAATAAGGCTGCCTATTTGTAGACAAATCATACTCTACAGGCTGAAAATAGTTTATCGCTTAGGATCTCGCTGGATGATTTATGCGCAGGTAAGGCTGGTGGTAGTGTATGCATGGATAGAATCAGCAACTGGGATGGCCCCCCGAATAGAAACATAGAAACATAGAAGGTTGACGGCAGAAGGAGACCATACGGTCCATCTAGTCTGCCCTTATGTGTATACTGTATGTACTCTTTATCTTAGGATAGATGTGTGCTTATCCCAGGCATGTTTAAATTGAATAAAGACTTATTTGGTGCAAAATGTGCGTTAGCCCACTTTATGTGCTCCACTTTACACCATTGATAATCTATAATGACTGAAGATCCACCCTAACTCATACCCCACAAAACAAGAAATGTTCTAGCGGGTACTGAGCATACATTTGTAATTAATCCTTCATTAATTATTCATCAAAGTGGTTCAGAACCAGACTGAAGTCTAAAATACTTTAAGTCCGACAAAAATCCTTCTCTATGGGTCATCCTAAATCAGGATACCTGGCAGCATGAAACTCACCGAGTTCGAAGAGTTCGGCAATATAAAATGCAAATCAGATGCCGCTTCACCCATGCACAGACCAACACCCATTTGGTGGAGAATGGGTGCTGGTCCACTATATGTGCCATGGCGCCCCAACTTATTGGAGAATCTCTCGTACTTCACACCATTAATAATCTAAAAGGACTGAATATCCACTCTAGCTCAAACTGCAAATAAAAAAAATGTTCCTGAACCCAACAGAAGTCCCTCCTCTAGCATCACAAATAATATAAACAGAGCATGTTGCATTACTGCAGCATCCCTTCAGGGATCCCTTAGGTATGATTTCAGTCCACTTGCAAATCTGAGAGGCATCACCACAACCTGGACATGTGTCTAGAAGGCTTGTAGCAAACATTTTGAAATACAATGAGAATATTGCCTCTTATGTGCAAACCCGTCAGCTCTTCACCTCACGTGCAATAGCCTGCTGACTTGTGGTGTACCTGGGATTCATTATGGTTTGGCAAGCTCTTCCACTTACCACACAATAAAAGTTTTTTTTTTTAATCCCAGGCACCTGAATGGTGATGCATAGAAGTTTTCCAGTGAGACTAAAGTATAGACTGCTCTTCACATTAAACAGTGAGTAGATAGCCAACTCTCCCACATGAGGTGGAGAGATATGCCCTAGGCTGTGAGCCCTAGATGTGGGCTAGGCTATAAGCCAGTGGGTGGGTCTGCAGACCTCCACCATGGAATTATGTGGCCTGAAGCCTGTCAGGGCAATGTACTTTCTTTTTTGTATCCTTATGATTCTGGTGATCTCATTCTTTATACCCTGCGGCGTGCAGATAAAAGGACCTATTTACAAAACCTTCTGATATTATCATCTTGTGCTTTAGATATAGAGACTACCAGTCCATTCTAGATATGATCTTCCACTTTAATGATTCTAGCAGAGCATGTAATATAATATGTGAAGCTCTGCAGCCACTGATGACATATGTAGATGATGACACATGGACAGATCACCATCACAGCTCTGTTACTGGAATTAATTGGGTGTGAGAATGACTGGTACTGAAGGGTTGATGTGAAATATAGCAACATAAATGTGAACTAGACTAAGATGGCAGCTTAAGCATAACTTGGCAAGCCTATTGATATCCTACACTTACAACAGATGACAGATGACACATGAATGAGTGTGCAGAAAATATCTAAGCATGAATAAACTAGTCAATGGAAAATAGATCTCGCAAGATAAAATTGACTCACTAGCCCTTGCCCAATTCTGTTGTTACCATACAGAATGCCCAGTGCACATAGATATGCCATTGTTTTATGATAACTGGTGACATAATAGGCTTTCTATTGTCCTGTTATGCCAGGGAACAAAATACATTGCTAATCATTAGTAGATAGTAATGTGCCCAAAACCTCCTCATTACTCTTGGCTGTCCCTATAACCATAATTGATAGTGAAATCTCTCCACTGCTTTTGGGCATCCCTATAAACATCCCTGATTAGCTAAGGTTCTTACTAGCTTAATTTAGACAGAATAGCCCTTCAGGAATGCAGTACAATTCACAGTAGGGGATAAAAAGTCGCTGATAATATCACCTATAGGATAGTGTACACGCTGGGAGATCATTTACTTCACTTTCTCCTATGAAGGGTGTTTGCTGAATGATAAGAGGCCTCTTTGTTTAATAAGAGGACTGATAACGCTGTGATCTTCTGGGAAAGAATCTGGGATCTTTCACACTGATTGTCTCCCTATTCAAGGGAGAAAGAAAAGCAATCTACACATTTGTGGGAACATCTGCAACGACCTTTAGAACTACTTCCTGGACAGTTAGAGTGCCAAGTGTGTGTTCATCTATTATCTTTTCCAGGAGTTCCCAATCTTTTTTTATCAAGTACCACTTTCCATTTTCCACAGAAAGAAAACACACAAAAATACATATTTATATCACCTTTTGGAGCAGGTTTGTACAGGTATAGATGGCAACATATCAGGTTTGGGGGTCAGTCTGCAGCCTTGTCAAGTACCACCTGATAGGATCACAAGTACCACTAGTTGGGAGCCCCTGACCTTTGCGAAGGATATATATATATATATATATATATATATATATATATATATATAGTTGTCCGCCACCCCGCGCAGACAAGGCCGTTGTCAGGCATAGTTAATCACCAAGTTAACAAGGCTAAACATTGATTCCTTTGTTACCCCTTTAAAGCAGAAAGCAGAAAAGACCCAGGAACATAGGAGCCTAGGCCTTCCCAAATTGGGATGCTCCACTGTGTGAAGTTTCCCAGAACACCACTTTTCACTCACCTCTTCCCGGTTCCAATGATACATGTGCTATGTGCTAGCCTATCTGAATAACTGGAACAGGAGCGCGCACAATCCACCAGTAATCCAGGGGATTAACAACAATGAGAGCTGCATGCCAAATTAAATAGTCACGGCAGATGGCTCTCATTGGACAAGAGTCCGTGCATGTACCGTTGGAGCAGGAAAAGGTGAGTGTTTACAGGCACCTCGGGGGGGGATTCACACAGCGGGGCATCGTAATTTGGGATGCCCAAGGGGAAGGCCAGTGGATTCCAGGGCCAACCTGAGTGGGTTTTGTTATGCTTTAAAGCATTGTAAGTAAGGTGCTCGGTTGAGCCCTGAAGTGTGGCCAGTACAGAAAGCCTGCTGACATCCCAGCCCAGTCTGAAAATGCTACTGTGTTTGGGGATCAATGAGGTACAGGAGCCTGTCTGTGGAGGACAGCAAATTGTGCATCTATGCACAAAGAGAATGGTGTGGCCTACAGTAGAGCAGCAGGTGCCTAAGACCACCAAGGCTGAGAGAGGACAGTTTAGTCCAAGAAAGCTCTGACATCCAGGGAGCAAAAATTACCAATCAGTAATTTGTGGTCAGGGCTGTTTTTTTGAAGGGGAACCCTTAATCCCAGACATCCTGACTCTGGGATTAAGGACGGAGAGGCACTGCATGGAACATATGAGACAACAGCAGCAACATAGGATGGATGAGGTTGGGGCAGATTCTTTTCCCTGCAGCTATTTTTCCTAGAAACTGCCCTAGCGAACCATATTGGCAGCTGGAAATCACACGAGATGCAGGAATAAGGAAAGGTGGGTATAATGCTCATATTTTGGGCATTTCCAATGATTCATTAGATTGACTGGGAGGTGGATAATATACTGTTCTGCTAAACTAAGCTAATCCTCGTCTGATTATTACTCCATGCAATGGTAAGCATTTAAGACTTGTTCCCCTGTTATATCTAATGCTAGCAGCCTGGAGCAGGTTGGTCTACACCATGATCGAGCTGATGTCACATAGACTGAGTGAGCAGAAGTTGTGATGCATTTGAGGAGCTGGTTTTTGAGGGATTAATGCTGCAGGAGGTTAGGTGAATAAACATGTTTTATCCAACAGAAGAGCTTTAAAACTAGAGGTAGAAAGTTCTGACCATTATTTCTTAGATGATAGCCTTGCTCTTCCTCTCACTCCAGTAGGTACTGTAAGGACCATACCTTTCCACAGAGCATCTAAAGACCACTGAGAACCCAGCAGCAGAAGAGTATGTTTACCCACTAGAGCGATTAAACTGGAACAAAATGTAAATTTGCAGCTTGGATGGTAGGATTCCTAGGAAGTATCCAGGTGGATGCCCCACAGTCGCAATCACTACATAAACCTCGTTCTACATTGATCCACCGCTGTAGACAAATTGGGCACCAGGCTGTCAGGTCTTCTGGACATGGCGAGCGCACACGGCGGGAAGGTTGATGCATCTACTTCCGGTGCCGAATCTTTCTACAGTGGTTCGCGGCTTGGGAGGAAGGATATGTAGCGATTCCCATTGTGGGACATCCCAAATAACAATGCCACTAGGAATCCTACTAACATGATCTAAGGTATAGTAATAGTATGCAAGCAAATGCTTTAACAATTTGATTTTACATAGTTTTCCATGTTAGGTATTTATATTTTTCTGTTAACCAAGGAACAAGAAACATTTCAGGAGAAACAAAGGAGCTTTAATTTAGCCCTGGTTAGAACACCAGAAGAAGATGCCGCCCTGAGAAGATCGTTATCTTACTTCTAGAATGTCAATGTTATTAAGTTTCTGATGTCTGTGATATCATATTGAGATTTATTTTGCCATCAGCAACAAATTTACTGGACAATGGATTTGGCTACCGCTGTGTGCCACTTGTTCAGAGCCATATAAAGAAGCCTCTATGCGGAACTGTACCTATCATTTCCAATGACCTTTGAATGCGAGGCTTGGTTAAAGCAATGTTTTGTTTGTAGCTTCTCAAATTCACGTAAACTGAGTTTTTTCGCTTTATCTCTAGTTTCTTCCTGATCGTATTTTTAAAGACAATCTTTTTGTACTCGGCCCAAAAATGGAAATTAAGCGAGGAGCGTAATCATTTATCTGTATTAAGGTAATGTGTCCAGCTCTAAAAGCTACTTTTGTAGATTTTAAATACTGAAATAATATAAAAAATATTATTATTATTATAACAATTATTGTGCTAAATAATACAATCCACTGTCACATTTATTATATATATATATATATATATATATATATATATTAGAGATACCCTGTACCTCCAAGCAAGAACATATACATCTTTTTAAAGTGGACCAAAATCTGGGATTTTCACTATCCTGGGTTTTGGTCCGTCCCCCTGGGGCCACCACCAGGCCCCATTGGGAACATTGTATAATGCGCCATTTAAAAGCATCTGAAAATCTCTGATTATATGTAAATACTTTATGGGGGTTATTTAAGAAATGCTAAGGCCACGTTGTGCCAGGTAGTGCCAAATGAGTCAATGTCAGGTTAAGGTCAGGTCCCAGTGCAGAGGTGAATGTCAGATCCCAGTGCAAAAGGTGTATTTATCAAGTCAAAAAGCCAGAGCGTGAAGATCACTCAATACAGATGAGTCTAACGCTAAGCAACTGCACTGCTGCCCCCCTCGAGGGGTTGTCCCGTGGAGTCTAGAGATAAGAATGGGAAATGCCCAGTGCCTATATAAAATATGCATGTGGTGTATGTCATGGGCTTTAAATGGAAAGACTATCTGATTCCTATCTATACACCCTATTGTATTAACTGTAACTGTATGGAGTCTGTTTGTCTGGACGTTTCCTGCTTTTGTTATCTTTTACATATAAAGAATATTAAAAAAAAATCCAGAGCACCTGTGATAGTGCCAGGAAGTGTCCCATCTCTCAACAGCACCTGCTATGAGATGAGTCCCGGCACTGAGTTCCATGCAGTGCCAGATAGGACCAGGCGCTGACCCTGCACTGTGTGGCCTTATCCCATATATTTCAATGGACTGAGATGGTTATAATTATTTAAGCTTTTTTATTTTCTTTTGTGTTGCGCTGGAAACTTGTGTTTTGGGCCGTGAGAAAACTGTGTCATGTTTTTATAGTGTCCCTAATGCAATTCCCATTTCTATAAAAAAAAAATTCCAGGACCCTAAAAAATAAAAATTGGGATTCCAACAGGCACCGTGTGACTGAAATCCTGTTTTTTGAGCACCTCTTGGAGGGCTATGTATATTTTTAATAAATATATACAGCTGAAAGCAGCGCCAGCCTGAAGCCGACGTTGTGGTGCGGGCGCTGCTGAGCATCTTGGACGAGGTGGTCAAGTGCCGCCCACACCTTTCATAATAAATTAGCCTCTATGTATTCTAAGTGAAGCAGCTTTCTTCCTTTCAATTCCTCAATTGTGGCTGAGCTGGGAAGGGCATGTCATGGCGCGGTGTTATGACTCATGAGCCACTTGAGTCACTTGTGCTGAAAGTTCCAAGGGACAGACAATTTTTTTACATGGTCCTGGAGGAATAAAATTGAAAGGAGCCCTGCTACGACTTCTACCCTGAGCTGCAGGAAATGGAGGTGAGGCATATGGCACATGCATCAGGTCAGCTGCTTGCTGCCTTATTTTTGCCTTTGGGTTTACAGTCCCTTTAACTAAAAGTCTTCCTAACAGGTAAGAGAATTAGTAGTGCTAATTCTTCCCCTTTTTATCAAAACACACATTTATATCAATTTAGCTATACAGGTTCTGTACTGTTTTCTGCCTCGGGCCATGTGTTCCACCTTATAAATGTCATTGTTTATCTTTAATGACAACCTTTATGTAAATCTGTCACCCTGGAGGATCAGGATGATCAATGCTTGAGCCACCCTGCTGGAGAGCCTGAGACATTGAATTGAAAAATAATGGGGGTGGGGCTTCACTGAAAAGAAAACTCCAAGCAGAAATAGTAAGTAGGCATTAGCAGGATTAAATTATTGTTTCCATAGACGGTGACAGATGTGCTTTAAGGTAAAAAAAATATTTCTGGTAAAGGTAAAATTCCTCATTATATAAACGTTCTATCTGTTTTCATTGTAAGCGCCAAAAGATCACAAGGTGGTTTACAATTTCACGTGTGGGAATTTTTATTCAAAACATTGTTTATTCAGTTAAAAAAGACATCGTGGAGGCTGATTCATTACTAACGCCAGGTATCAGCAGAAGAGCGTCTGTATAGCGGCGCTTAGAGCGACTGCTAGTAGACGCTGTAAGCAGGTATCGGGCGCTGTAACAGAGCATCTCAGTCGCTCTAGTAACCTGGCCGGCATTGATGAATGTGATGTATGTTGGGCGCTGTATTACCAGTACAGCGCTGCAGGGAGCGAAAGGTAGCGCCAGCTCAGTGCAACTGACTCTCAGCGCTCCACACCAAAGGACACACACACAGCATTAGTGCACTAAATCTGGTGGCTATAGCATAGAGCGCCAGACGCTGTGTGATTAAAGTCTGTTTCTGAACACATATACACCAGTAACAAAGATACGAAAACACCTAGAATGACATTATTTTAACACTGTCAATGACAATTCTGCATAAATATATAAAAAGTAAAAAAACGTTCTAAAAGTGTTTGTTTGCAGCCAGGAGACGTCACACAATGATTTGAGCAAAAAAAACAAAAAAAATGTCAAACACGCTGTTTAAACACAACCAAATGAACGACCATTGAAATGTATGGGAGAGCAACACTGAGAGAAAGGTAATACCTGACACTTCTGAGCCTAGAGCGCCGGCGCTATACGCTGAGTCGCCTGTAATAATACATTGGACGCTACATGGCGCTGTTAGAGTTGCTCACCAGATTTGCTTTCATAAATGTGGTTTTGCGTACAGCACCCAGCGTTCACTAGACGCTTCCTGCCGCTACGAAGCACTGCCTGGCGCTATCCCTTGATGAATAACCCCCTTAGTATTGTAAGATAAAATGAACATTAGATAAACTGAAACATTCAGTCACGTGTATTGGAAAGACTAACATCGGGCGGTTAAATCAATCAATCAATCAGAAGAAAAAAGAAGATTTGATTATTATAGGTAACCCATAAATACAGAAAGGACGCTATTCCTATGGGTTATTTAATTACTGTATACTGCCAAGAAACAACAGTAAACACACCACTTAGGGCTGATTTTTATTCTCGAGTATTTTGTGAGAAAAAAAAATTAATGCTGATTTCTTTGCTTAGTGCAATTGACCACCATTTTTAGTGTGAGTGAGCATGGCAAGCTAAAATGGCCTCACAGCTGTCTCTGACCACAGCAGCACATTCTCATGGCTCATAAAGCTGCTCCATGACACACCCTTTGCAATCCAGAAACTGCAGTAAAGAAATCAGTTTTGTCTAGAATACATTAGGTATTACAATCGATCAGAGATTTTCAGGTGCTTTGAAATGGCTTCATATTTTCTGTTCTGAAAGGTGATAAGATGGGAGAAAGTTAGTGTGTGTCTGGACAGGAGCTTTATAAGTGAAAAGGCTCAGGAGGGAAGTGTTTTCAAAGTGAAACTTAATGCTAAAACAAAGGGACACAGCCCAAACCTAGTTGGAGGGAAGATTAAGAAGAGCAATGTCCAAATATTATTTTACGGACAGTAGTAGATACTTGAAACAACAATTCAGAGCCTCTTTCTCGACATTTTTTTTTAATGAAAATTTTGTTCTCGCCCTTTTTCCCCCTTGTCTGATTCAGAAGAGCCTTTTTTGTGTGAAATATTTTCATTTTTGCGTGATTTTTCCTTTGGTAGCAAGACCTCCCAAAAAATGGCTCTGAATCTACCTTAAAGTTTCAGTAGAGATGGTTTAAAAATCAACAGTAAGCAAATTTAATGGGTATGTCCACTTTCGATTTTCGAAAGCGTACATTTTTGATGTTTGATTTTTGATGTCTTAATGGTTCTGAGCTGTAGCATTCTGTAATGTGATGTGTGTATCATGGAAGCCGTTTGAACTTACAAACATCCAGTGAAAGAAAGTATAGATCTCAAATCACAGCGCGTTTCCACTTTCTTCCCAAAGAGCCTTTCAGACGGTTCTGAAACGCGTCGACAGTACGGGATACATGAAATAATCCTAACACCCTGTGGGCCGTGGGTTTTATTGTTGGGAATACTGTGAGGCCATAATGGAAATGTGCTGTGATTTGAGATCTATGCTCTTTTTTTATTGGATGTTTGTAAGTGCATGATTTTATTCATTGTTTAATAAAATTTAAAATTGAATTATGCTACATGCTTCTTATTTGAATCCACAATGCGGGATGCGGCAAGGGGAACATTTTACAGTCTCTGAGAGATTTAAGAGTTAGAGGAATCCCTAAGGAAGGCAGGGACCCCACTCTCTGTGCCAGCTACCGACCCATCTCCCTGCTGAACACTGACATTAAGCTCTTCGCCAAGATTTTGGCAACAAGGATTGCCCCCCACCTGCACCTGGTGATTGGCCCTGACCAGGTGGGCTTTATGCCCATGAGAGAGGCTCGGGACAACACCATAAAAGTGTTAAACGTGATCCACCTAGCCCAGAAGCAAAAGACGCCTGTCCTTTTGCTCTCCACCGACGCCGAGAAAGCATTTGATAGGGTCAACTGGAAGTTCATGAGCTCGGTCCTACGGCACATTGGCTTTGGCCCGAATATGCTGAGCTGGATCGAAAGCCTGTACGGTTGCCCTTCGGCGTCGGTGAGAGTTAACGGACACTTGTCGGGATCGTTTGGGATCGCCAACGGGACAAGACAGGGCTGCCCGCTGTCTCCACTAATTTTCATACTGGCAATGGAGCCTCTCTTGTGCAGGGTGAGGGGAAATCCGGATGTTAGGGGAATAGAGACCACATCAGGGCAATATAAAGTCGCGGCCTACGCCGACGACTTAATCTTTTTCTTGTCCTGCCCAGAGGTGACCCTGCCGAACCTTATGAAAGACCTGAGAGAGTACGGGTACCTATCAGGGTACAAGATAAATTATCAGAAGTCTGAGGCCCTAAATGTCGGTATCCCGGCACCGCGGCTTGAGAAATTACAGGACTCCTTCACGTTCAGATGGGCGAAGGACTGTGTTGGTTACTTGGGAACCAAGATTAGTGGTGACCTCACCAAAATATTTGCCCTCAACTTCCCCCCGCTATTGAAGCACTTTGAAGAGGACACCAACAGGTGGGTAAGGGGGAGGCTTTCCTGGTTCGGAAAATGCAACGCAGTGAAGATGACCCTCCTGCCCCGTCTGCTCTACCTCATGCAGGCCCTGCCAGTGGTGATCCCCCGCTCCTACCTTCAGAAGGTTCGAGCCCTATTTATCAAATTCATATGGGCGGGAAAGAGGCCAAGGATAGGAGGTAACCTGCTGATGAGAGCGAAGGAGAGAGGGGGGGTAGGCGTCCCAGACCCGGCAATGTACCATCTGTCTGTCCACCTAAACAGGGTGGTCGACTGGTGCACCCACGGACGTCACAAGCAGTGGGTTGGCCTGGAACAAAGCTTCTTGTCGTTCCCGATTGGGGGCGCCCCCTGGCTACCACAAGAGGGAATGGCGCAGGCTGCGCTGCACCCTACTATTGGCCCGACGCTAAGGGCCTGCAGGACGGCGCTGCAACGAGAGGGGATCTCACCTTTCCCCTCCCCCATGTACCCTATTCTGGGGAACCCAGGATTTGGGCCGGGTTGCAGGGGGTCGATCACCAGGGCATGGTCTAGAGCAAATGTGCACAGGGCAGGGCATTTCAGGACGCAGGATGGGTGGGCCTCGCTCACGGAGCTGGCGCAGAGACATGGGATCCCTGAGTGGTCCCAGTGGCAAGACATGCAGATCAGCCATTTCCTGGCTTCCCTACAGGACTTTCGAGGGGGCAGATGCGACACCACGGCCTTTGAGGAAATGTGTCAGAGTACGGAGGTTGAAAGACACACTCTATCTAGGATATACAGGCTGCTGATGGACCCCCCGGAGGATGAAATACCCCCTTATTTAGCAAAGTGGGAAAGAGATCTTAATGAAACGTGGTCGCCTGAGCAGCGCCGAAAAATTCTGCTACTCTCACACAAATCATCGATATGTACCAAGTACCAGGAATGCGGGTATAAACTGCTCTCCAGGTGGTACAGGGTCCCCTCGACCCTCAACAAGTGGTCGCAGAAAACGCCCGCAGAGTGTTGGAGGTGTGGTAATGAGAAGGGTGACTTGTTGCACATGTTCTGGGCCTGCACTGGGCTGAGGGAGTTCTGGAGCAGGGTGAGATTGGTGGCGGGAAAGGTCTCGGGCTCGGAGATCCCTGAAGACCCCGCTTTGTGTCTCCTCCATAGAACTGAGGTCCCAATTAAAAGGTACCGCAAATCGATCACGTGCCATCTGTTGAATGCAGCAAAGGCCTGCATTCCCCAGCTATGGAAAAGCAAAGACCCCCCGAGTATACTTACCTGGTTCCAACGAGTAAATGACATGATGAGGTTCGAGAACATGATGGCCTCCCGGGATGGCACATACGAGAGATTTGCCTCCACATGGTGTGGTTGGATGGCCTTCACGGAGTCCGCTGAGGGGAAGAGTCTCCTGGGCATAGTCTAGGAGACCCTCCAGTCCCCCCCCCCCCTGCTGTGTTCCCCCCCCACTCCCCTCCCCCCCATTCCAATAAGAACAGAGACACATTGTAACTGAAGTTTATTTACTGATCTACAGTGCTTGAATTATTAAGATCACTCGCTTTGCACGTTACACTTGCGAGTATAGACTATCAAGCTGTTCTGTCGATGTGTATATTTATTCCTGTTCCACTCGTTATATGTTTGTTTATTTGAGAAAATTTCAATAAAGAAAGAATGTATAAAAAAAAAAAGAGTTAGAGGAAATTCTTAATGTGGATCTTAAATGGAGATACCTCTTTTATATGCTGTATAACAACAGGCATCTGGTAAGAGTCCATTCATACTTCATGGTGGTGGTGCGGTGATTATAAGAAGATTTCGTAACAGTATTATAAGGCACATGACTTTAAAGGAAGTTTTTGCTAATAGCAACATACACCAAGTGCAGACCTAGGCCCTTATTTATGAAGGAATAGCGACAGGTAGCGACTGGTGAGCGGCCGGTAATGACGGGCACCGCCACGAGAACGCCGGCTCCCCACCACAATCACACATTTATCAAGCCAATCCTGCTTAGCGACTGAGATAGCGCCATATAGCCACTCATTCATCATTATTCCAGCCCCAGCCCACAGTGCCAGCGTCCGACCTTGAACAGCGACAGGTATGACCTCTCGCTACCTGGCGCTCTCCAATGCATTTCAATGGAACAATCTTTAAATATTCATAATTAATTGTTATTAATTTTTTATTTTTTTTTTAAATGTGAAAAATTCTGTGACCACTTCTGCCATTTTAAATAATTTTTTTAAGGTAAAAAAAAAAAAAAAAAAATGTACAGAATTGATATTACAGGTCTGATATTAATGTATTCATATTACAAAATTATTTAAAATACTTGTTTTTTTTGGTTTCCCAAAATATGGTTGTTTGGGGGTTAAAAAACTACTTTTAACCCATCGCCGCCAGTGCTCTGGGGTTTAAACAAGCATTTTACAGCGCGAGAATTTTTTGAGCGTGATTTTTTAATGAATATGGTGGGAGCCGGTCGCTAGGGCCAGTCGCTATCATGCGCTCCCATACAGCGTGGAACCTGTCAAATAGCGACTCCTCACCCAATATTCAACATTAAGGCAAACCGACTGAGTCGCTATCAACTACCCAACAACGGCCAAGCACAGCGACTACTAGCGGGCGCTCTGAAAATGCAGCTACAGTCACTCAACTGTCGCTACCTGCCGCTGTTAATGAATCGGCCTCCCCGTGTATAGATTTGGTGTATGTTGCCAATTGCAACCAACTGCAGATAATGAAAACTGCTAACACATTTGCTAACATAGGAAAAAATAAAACAATACTGCTCAGCATCTTGAGCACTTCCTTTTGACATAAAAAAATATACAATTTAAAAATTCCATAGAAGGAGGAGTTACCCTTTAAACATGCCTGTAATAAGCATACAACTATCCTAAGATATAGAGAATATATATTCATAAAGGCAGACATAGGGCCTTATTCATGAAGGGATAGCGCCAGGTAGTGCCTTGTAAGCGGCAGGTGAATGCCGGACATGGCGCGCAATTCCACATTTATGAAGCCGAATCTGGTGAGCGACTGGTACAACGCCATGTAGCGTACGATTCATCATTATCCCAGGCTCAGTGTACAGCGCCGGTGTTCAGCCTTGCAGAGCGCCACGTCTTACCTCTCGCTACCTGGCGCTCTCCCATACATTTCTATGGACGATCCTTAAATCCCTTTCCTGATCCCAATTTTTTTTTTTCAAATAAAATATCAAATCTTTCTGACATGTATCCTGGCCTTGAAAATGACATTTTTGAAAACTTTTTTAATTATTAATATTTTTATGCAGAATTGTCCTTACATGTCTGGTATTAAAATGTTCATGTTTCAATGTAATAACAATGTAATTCCATATGTTTTCGCTTTGTTACTAGTGGATACATGTTCAAAAACAGCCTTTAATCACACAGCCTCTGGCGCTATGGGCTACAATTACATGATTTTGAGCGCCGGCGATTATGGCTGTTTTTTTCATGAAGTGTCAGTCAGTTGCACTGAAGTGGCGTTACGGTGTGCTCACATTCAGCGTAGTATAGCAAATCACATATGATATTCATCAATGCCAGGCAGCGACTAAGGCGCTCTGAAACAATGATCCATGGCCGAGCACAGCGACTATTAGCGAGCGCTCTGAAATCCGCTCTACAGACGCTCATCTGTTGCTACCTGGCGCTAGTAATGAATCAGCCTGCCCAATCACACAGCCTCTGGCGCTATGGGCTACAACAACCTGATTTTGAGTGCCGGCGATGTTTGAGGCTGTTTTTTGTTGAATGTGGTGTGAGTCTATGGTACTGAGCTGGCGCTACCGTTCGCTTCTATACAGCGTAGTTCTGCGACTCACACAAAATATTCATCAATGCTGGCCAGCGCCTGAGGCGCTCTGAAACAACTAACCATGGCTGAGCACAGTGACTACTAGCGGTCGCTCTGAAATCCTTGCTACAGGCGCTCACCTGTCGCTACCTGGCGTTAGTAATGAATCAGCCTGTAAGTGGACTATATGGTCTACTTATTCCGTTGACCTTCTATGTTTCTTGAGCTGATGCTACAGGCGCTCATCTGTCGCTACCTGGCGTTAGTAATGAATCAGCCTGTAAGTGGACTATATGGTCTACTTATTCCGTTGACCTTCTATGTTTCTTGAGCTGATGCTACAGGCGCTCATCTGTCGCTACCTGGCGTTAGTAACGAATCAGCCTGTAAGTGGACAATATGGTCTACTTATTCCGTTGACCTTCTATGTTTCTTGAGCTGATTCACAATAACTATCTAAGGCTTATTGCTACCTCAACAAGTCACACCCCAATGGTGATGTTGTTTTCCAGCATTTTGGAAATTCCATAGTATTTAGCCATTTTCAATTTCAACCACCAGTGCGGTAGACCGGAGGTAGTTCCATAACAGATTCCAGTGACGCTGTTGGGTTGGTATTATTATTATAATTATGGTCTTTTGCATTACATTCTCGAACCAAGTACAGTATGGCCACAATTACAGGTCGAAACTCAATAGGGTCTATGACATAACAGCAGGGTGTAAGTCCTTCTTGGCCTATGGGGCAGAGGTCAAGACTAACTGCTGCTTTCCTTCATCTACCAGCTGTGTTCTCACATTACTAAAGCAGCTTATCTTTTTCCAAGCATTTTTATGCGTGGTTCAGGTATTAGAAGGCTTACAATGCCCAAAAAGAGAACACTAAAATCCGAGAATAAGGTCATCTGTTTGTATCAGATATGAGTAGGTCCCAGTTAATTAGTGTGCTGAGTAATGAGGTTTTAGTTACATTTCTTGCTGTTGTTTTAATACTTCAATTGCAATGGCTTGTGATAACCAAATTATTAATCTATATTTTATTTTGCTGTATAAACCTTTTTGTATACCGCTTTATGATTAAGTCATGCTGTTTAATTGCTACCACATTTTTGGAAGAAGGGCTATATCATTACAATTTCAGTATCAGGTTATTAAACTATTATATACAAGCAAGAAGTCATTTAGTCTGGTAGCCAAGCAGCCAATGTTCATCTGTTTCAACCCACTCTAATTCTTTCATTTATCATTACTTAAAAAAAAATGATTACAAAAAAGTGACGCGTGCCAGTAAGTTTTAAACAGAAGCATTTTTACAGGATAACTCAGCCTGAAACTGTTTTATTAGAGCACTTAGTTGCTAGAGTTGCTTGAATAAAATATGATAACAGAGTTGTTTAATAAATGGTATCCATAATAACATTGATATTATTAACTTATTTATTTTATTATAAAACCTTCTTTTATTTGTTTTTTTACAGTTGTATTTCTCTTATCCCCACTGGATAACCCACAGTGACCATTAAGGTCAGGCTACAGCAAGCTCGGGTGGTTCTATATGGTATTCTATAGGTGACACATGATGCTGTGCACATACTGTGAACCTTTGGTCATGTAGGCGGCAGAGAGACTGAGATTTCAGGTATTTGGAGGGTTTACCAATGGCTGGGCATCCCACACAGAGGTGCCAGGGGAAGACACAAATGCCCTGAATACTTTTTGGCGTAAAGATTTGTTTCAATGGCTCCAAAAATCTCATAACAGAAAAATGATATGCACACGAGATACTAATGTTTTCCATTACAGTGAATAATATATAAAAAAGTACAAAAGGTAAAGATGTGAACACATGAGGTCATACAGATGAGAGTTTTAAAACAGTACCAGGAGTAGATAATAAATGAGGATTGGCATACAAAGACTCTGCTGCATGCACAAAACATATACGCGCATTAATTAGCACACATAAGGGTCGATTCATGGGTGTGCGCCAAAAACCTCAAAACCGTGAGCAAGTGTTTCTACATGCGTAAACTTGTGCATCGGCAAATGATTTGCACAAAATGGCATGTGCATGACATTCAGCTCTTTTTTAGGTAGAAAAGGCCCGGCCCCATGTGCATTTTGCTGCAAAAGTCTTAAAGTGGACCAACACCCAGGATTTTGACCATCCTGGGTTTTGGTCCACTTCGGCTGTGTGAAACCCCCCAGAAACCCCGAAAAAACTCACCTCTCCTCGCTCCCATGTGACCGCCGCTGCCAATCCCCGCCGCCGGACAAGTGGGAGGCAGTGACGGACAAGAGAGCACGCCCGCCGCCGCCTCCCGCGCGTCACTCTTACAGGGCTGGCTCTCACAAACGGCCGGCGCGGGTGCGCGTCCTGCTAGAGGGACGCGCGGGATCGTGGATAAGGTAGGGATTTAGGGGTTTCTCGGGGGTTTCACACAGCGGTTTCACACCCCGATCGGGGTGCCCCGCAGTCAGTGGTCTGATCGGTCCGGGAATCTTATAGATTCCTGGGCCGATCACGGGAGGGTGTTGGTTCACTTTAAAGGAGCCACAGCACTCAAACCAGTTAGCTTGCTGACCAACCTATAATCTGTCTCTAAACCTGGTTAAAAACAGAGGGCTTGGGCACACACATCTGCAGGAGTATGCTTAAGCTGCACCACCAGCGCCAAGGTGCCCCTGTGAGGTGCAGTCCTAACTCTAATCTCAGAGAGCCCCATTTGGGACATACAGTGCAATAGATAAATTGGGAGCAGGCTTAGCTGAGGTTGCCCTAAACCTCAAGTGCAAGCCATGGGGTGGAAGGGTCAAAGACCTTGCAATACAGCCTAGACCCCACACCCCACCACATTCACTGGTCCTCCACGTTTCTCCCGTCTTTACTGTTTAGCAGTGGTGAATTTGTCTCTCCAGCTTCTGTGTTTGTGGTGAATCTCTATTCTCCAATCTGTAGTGGATTACCTGTGGCACCTGTGTTTTTACGTGTAGTGTTTTATTTGGCGATATCTTGATTCCTATTGCCCTGTTGTGTTTCCTAATGTTTGGCCCCAGGTATTCTCTATATCCCTCACCCTCAGTGCCTTGCTTGTTTAGTGGCTTAGTGCTTAATAATTGAGCTAACGTATTGTTTTTTTAATTTAAAAAATTTGTGGCCACATGTCCACCTCTTTGGTTATTTTAGTTTAAAACACTATGATATTTGTCAGCTTTTCAAACTATTTTCCAAATTAAAAAAATAGCAAAAAATTGATACAAAATTCAGAAAGCTAACTTGACACTTTCATTCATTATAAACATGTTGGCTAGTGCCAGCATGTGTTTAATGAATGAAATAAGAATGTCAGTTAGTGAAGTGGGCATTTTCCTCATGCTTTTTGCTGGAGGAAAATGGTGCATGAAACAAACACATTTGTGCACACGTCTGACCCCTCCAAACAAGCCCGACTCTTGGGAGTAAATTTGCACTTGAAATCTTATGCCATGTGCAAATTTACATGCAAAAATAGGCGCACAAAAAAAATGTGTCTCATGAATCGAGCGGAAGGGAAAAAAGGGGGAGAACCATTCTTGCGCATGAAAAGGGTGCACAAATACTTTGACGCACAACCATGAATCAACTCTATAGAGAGTACTCAGGAGGGAAAACTTGTCCCTAAGCACGCAGACATGGCAACTGTAGGCATGGTCTGCCTTCGAGGCATGCAGGTGGAGGATCTGCCTTTCTCCATTGAGATTTGGATGTAGTAAAACATTACTTGTTACCACATTCCCACCTTCTTTCGCTCTTTTCCCCACCCCCTCCTTTTTGTCTCTTTTCCATATCACTGCCTTTCTTTGTTTTCCACGTCTTTTCCTTCTTTCTCTCTTTTCCACATTCCCTCTTTCTCTATTTTCTACATTTTCTTCTTTCTCGCTTTACCTTTCTCTTTTCTATATCCCATTCTTTTCTCTCTTTTCCAAATCCCCTCCTTCTCCCTCTCCTTTTTATATTCCCTCCTTTTTTTCTATTTTCTGTACTCCCTTCCTTACTCTCCTTTTCATATCCCAACCTTCTTTCTCTCTTATACACATTCCTTTTTCTCTCTTTTCTACATCCCCACCTTTTTTCTCTCTTTTCTACATTTCCACATTTTTTTCTCTGCACAACTTCAAACAGTTTGCACTCCCATTTGGGACCCCAGGGGTGCGGAAGACCACAGTGCCCATAGCTTTAGAGGAGGGGATGCCACACTAATAACTAAAATTAGGGTAGGGTAGGCTGATTTAAAAAGGCATGGTATCCCCCCTAAAGTTTACCAACCCAGCAAACCAAGAATAAGGGCTGCTAACCAGAGGGCTCCGAGACCAAACTACTCCTACCAGTCTTTCCCAGCACTTGTGCCCTACAGCACAGGTCAGTGCAGAGCACCGGGATCATCACTCTCTTGTGGGTAATGAGGCAGGGGGCAGCAAGCCATCCGATGGGATGTCGGGCATGTGGCTTGCAGTATCCCTGCCCTTTGAACTGGTATGGAAACCCTGCAGAGGTTGGGATGCCCCAGGAGAAGGCCCTGTAGAGTTTTTTTCAACTTTAAAGAGAATAAAACACATATAAATGAAGTGTGGTGGGATCAGGGATGCTGCAGAGTGAGTATATTGCAAGATCAGGGGGCTTCACACTGAAGGGCCCCCCTGAATCAGGATGCACACAGGACAGGAAATTGCCCAGCCCTAGAGAATTTTTGAATCTAGTTTAGGGGCCTTATTTATGATGAGCGCCATTTAGCATCTTTCTGGTGCCTATAGCGCCAGTTTTGGAGAGCTGGCATTTTTGTCTTTTCTGGTGCTGCGCTGTGGACTACATAACTTTGATTGTTGCACTAGGTATCGGCCAGCCTGTGTCTGTTCAGTTCAGTCAACTGCCGATTATCCCAGCCCCAGTGAGCGCCACTGTCGTCTTTTCTGCGCTGCACAGTGTATTTGTTCCTCCTTGTTAAGATTGGCGCTGTATTTTCCTGGAGCTGGTCAGTGTTTCATCATTACAGTTACAAGAAATCACTGCTGGGGACAAATTGTACAGTGCGTTTAGGCTGCTTTTTAGTTGTTGCCCAAATTACATATTTGTAAGAAGAAGAAGCCATGAAAAAACAATTTTTCTATTAAAAAAATGTCATTTGGCGACATCGCTGTCTTGCGTTCCCCATTATTGACAAGTCACAATACAACTTCTGTATCACAACTTGTGTATAATATTAATTATAAGCATTAAACACTTCAATCCACTTCATTGTGCTCTATGGGATTTTGATGTTTCAACTGGAGCTGCTTGTTTAACCAGAGCGGGCGGCGCTGCAGCCTTTTGGGCTCTATTGTTAAATAAGATGCTAGCTGGCGGCCGCATCGGCGCAGCCGGTTTCTTAAAGCGCACACCGAGTGCTGCTGAGGCCAAAAAAGTTGTGCTGTATGGTGCTGACATTTCAAAAATAAGGCTCCCCACTGCACATGTCTGATTATGGGGCTGATTTATCAAGCACTTCTGCCAGACAATGGCATTTCAGTGCAAATTAGAATAGTGAAGTAGTAGAGTAGTGATACATTTTTCAGCATGTTGCAGCACTGCTAATGTTATAGTAAATGTGCTTCTTGTAGCGCAGCAACATGCGCAAGTGGGGGAATATATTTTATTATATTTTTTACTACTCTAATTTGTACTTATGTGCATGATGTCTGGCAGAAGTGCTTAATAAATCAGGATCTTTGTTTTAACATGGAGGAGTCCAGGTGAAGCACAGATTTTCTTGAAAGAAAAGTCACAGATTAGGAAATAACTACATAAGGGGCAAGCTCTCTCGCATTATTTATTATCCTCTAAACCTGAAATAAAAATGTTACCAATAAACCTAAAAAAGAAACCTGACAAATTAAGCATACAAATAATGTTACAAGTACATGGCAGCTGTCTCACACAATAGATTTATATTTGTCTGCATCTGTAGGCAATCCACTCCAGGGAAAACAAATTGCAGTTATGGGTGACAAATTGGCAGGAAGTAACTCATTCCCCATACAAGCTGTGTCCACCAAATGAAGGACAGACTAGCCCGCTGTCTAGGAATCACAGACAGGGCTGTACTAGAAAGTGTCTAATAAGGTCGTCTGAGCCGGGGCAGTAGCATCAGGCTTTAATATGATCAAGAAAAGCACAAAGGTCATTAAACACGGGAGTGCCAGAGAGATTTACTAATGACGGACAGGACTCAAAGCTGAACAGGTTAAAAGGTGGAGCAAGACCACCATGTGTGTGTGTGCGCGCATGTCGCCCTGACACCTTTTCACATCTACTAAACTTAAACATTAAATCAGATTAGATTAGGGGGGTTATTTAAGAAGCACTAACACCACGTAGTACTACGTAGTGTCAGCTGAACGCTGGGAGCAATATGTGAAAACCATATATATGAAAGTCAATCTGGTGAGCGCCTTTAATAGCGTCATGTAGTATCGAATGTATTACTAGCGGTGGCTCAGTGTAAAGCGCAGATGCTCTATGTTCAGCAGCCATGTAGCACTTTTCGGTCAGTAGCGTTATCCCATACATTTCAATGGTGTTTTTTTGCTTGTGTATACATAGCGTTTTAATTAATTATTTTTCTCAATTTTAGGATCAAATTATTGTGTGATCTCGCCTGCCCAGCAACCAAACACTTATATTGTTATATTTTGTTTTTGTTTTATGCAGAATTGTATGTACAGATCTGCCATTGCAGTGTCATGGTTACAGTGTTAAAACAATGTCATTCCATATGTTTTTGCTCTTGTGCTGGGGTATATGTGATGAGAAACAGACTTTTTTCATATAGTGTCCTGTTTTTAGAGCGCCGGCGCTGTGTTTGATTTTGTTAAAGTGGACCAACACCCACCCGTGATCGGCCCGGGAATCTATAAGATTCCCGGGCCGATCACCTCCCTCCCCGCGGGACATCCGAGATCGGGATGTCCCGCGGGGTGAAACCCCCCCAAACCCCCCAAACTCCTTACCTTAGTTTCGGCGGCGGCCGGCCGCCGCCGCCTCCCTCGCGCCCCTCTGGTCGTGCGCGCGCCCGCGCCGGCCGTCTGTGAATGGCCGGCGCGGGCACGCGCGCGTCAACAGGGTTGGTTCAGAGGTGAGTTCGGGGGGTTCGGAGGGGTTTCACACAGCGGGGCACCCCGATCGGGGGTGCCCCACCGAAGTGGACCAAGACCCAGGATAGTCAAAATCCTGGGTGTTGGTCCACTTTAAATAGGGGCTTCAGCGCCGAGCGCCCAACACACTTAACTGGCGCTACCTATCGTTTGTTGCAGCATTGTCCTGTTGTTTTATGTGGCATTGCTCTGGGAGGCTTTTCCTCGGGGCGCTACATGCTTGGAATGAGAGAGAGAGCTTCTACAGCGCCCTCAAGACATCACATTTATCAATGCTGGACAGGATACTACAGTGTCACTTGTCCAGTGCCAAAGCTACGTTATAGCGCCAGACACCTGCTTGCAGCTTCCACTAGCGGACGCTCTAAGCGCCGCTACATAGGCACTTAAATGGCAATACGTAGCGCTAGTCTTAAATCAGCCTCCACCTTTGTGAATGACTGGCTGGTCAAGATCAAGATCAGTATATCCATTTTTTTGTGTAGTGGCAACTGAAATTCACAGAATAGTAGTAACAATACATACAATTATAAGTGACATTAAACAGAAATGCAAATATTATGGATCAGTACTAAATTACAATGGAAACCAGAGCCATGCACATATAAGCCTGTGCTCCTAAAGCATTCGAGGTGTAGAAAAGATTTTAGGCTCTGTTAGGTATGTTAGCAATTGTCTTTTCAGGTGACATTAGAATTTTGACCTGAAGAGAATTAATTAGGGCCTTATTTTTCATTTAGCATCTGTTTTGTGGCTATAGCACCAGTTTCGGGGCTCCAGCCTTTTTGTCTCATCTGGTGCTGCGCTGTGGACTACATTGGCGCTAGCACTCACTGCGCAGATTACTAACTAATTGGCTTTGATTGTTACACTAGGTATTGGCCACCCTGTGTCAGCGCCTGTACAACCCGACTGACGATTATCCCAGCGCCAGTGAGCGCCACTTTGTACCACAGTTTTTCTGTCACTCCACAACATATTTATGAATTTATCTTTGAAAACATTGGTGCTTTATTTTTTTTTGGCGCTGGTCAGTTTTTCATCATTACAGTTACAAGAAATCACTGCTGGGGACAAACTTAACATTTAGGCTGTCTTTTAGTTGTTGTACAAATTATACACTGTTAAGCAAAACAAGCCATGGAAATCATTTTTACTAACACCCTAAAAAAATACATTTTGCTCCATCCAGGTCCTGCATTTCAATTACTGACAAGTCCCAATGCAAGTTCTGTGCAAATGTGTTCAATATTATTATAAAGCATTAAACACTTCAATCCAGTTCTGCCCATTGTGCTCTATGGGATCTTGAGTTACAGCGTCAGGGTTCATCTGGTGCTGCTTCAACCAGAGCACTGCAACCTTTTCGGCAGTACTGTTAAATAAGACTCTAGGTGGCGGCCATATCGGTGCTGACGTTTTTTTATTTCTTGAATCGCACTCTGAGTGCTGCTGAGTGGGGCTGTGTGGTGATGATGCTTCTTAAATAAGGCCCTTATTTATGAAGGAAAAGCGACAGGTAGCGACTGGTGAGCGGCCGGTAATGACGGGGCCCGCCACGAGAACGCCGGCTCCCCACCACAATCACACATTTATCAAGCCAATCCTGCTTAGCGACTGAGATAGCGCCATATAGCGACTCATTCATCATTATTCCAGCCTCAGCCCACAGCGCCAGCGTCCAACCGTGAACAGCGACAGGTATGACCTCTAGCTACCTGGCGCTCTCCAATGCATTTCAATGGAACAATCTTTAAATATTATTAATTAATTGTTATTAATGTTTTTTTTTTTTTTTTTTTTTTAATGTGAAAAATTCAGTGACCACTTCTGCCATTTCAGATAATTTTTTTAAGGGAAAAAAAATTAAAAAAAAAATTGTACAGAATTGATATTACAGGTCTGATATTAATGTGTTCATATTACAAAATTATTTAAAAAACTTTTTTTTTTTGGTTTCCAAAAATATGGTTGTTTGGGGGTTAAAAAACTACTTGTAACCCATTGCCCCCAGCGCTCTGGGGTTTAAACATGCATTTTACAGCGCGAGAATTTTTTGAGCGTGATTTTTTAATGAATATGGTGGGAGCCGGTCGCTATGGCTATTCGCTATCATGCGCTCCCATACAGCGCGGAACCTGTCAAATAGTGACTCCTCACCTAATATTCAACATTACGGCAAACCGACTGAGTCGCTATCAACTACCGAACAACGGCCAAGCACAGCGACTACTAGCGGGCGCTCTGAAAATGCCGCTACAGTCGCTCAACTGTCGCTACCTGCGGCTGTTAATCAATCGGCCTCTTAGGCTCCCTGTCAGATTTTTCTTGTTTATAGAGATCAGTAAAGACATGTGTCTAGGCGTGTCCAGCATAAGAGAATTAAAAGAATCGTCTTTTTTTCAGAAAATAGGGCATTTTTCAAAATATGCTGAAGATGGAGACTCATTTGGAAAAATTAAAGCAGATAAAATTTTTCCCAAAATTTGGAAAAATGAAAGCAGAATTATAACCTTTGCTTTAGGAGATTATATACATGCCAGATTGGGTGCCAGATGTACTTTAAAATGAATCTGTTACCAGTGGACCAAAACCAGCCCTGATTCCTTCTGACCGGGGCATCCTCTGCGCCTGCCGCAACTGAATGGCTGTGTGTGGCCACACACAGATGAAGGATGCGAATGATGCTGCACGCTGCCAATGCACATTAATATGCGTGGCCGGAGAAGCTGATTGGACGAGTAGCTGTGCATGCACTGTTGGACCGACAACGAATTTCCCGGGCGAGCGGCAGGTTTTTACACAGCGAGGCACCCAAAACCTTAACCTTAAACTGATTTTGCTATTAGGTTTTCTCTTTTGGGTTTCACTGCAGGCTGGGTTGTCCTGCCGTCTTGCTTGAGAAGTCCAGGTGAACAGCAAAGCAGGCACTGCATTCTGAACCCCTGTGGATCCCTATCTGTAGTGCCTATTGGCTACATATCCCCTGGAATTGTACAAAGTCTGGCATAAATACTGATGCCTTTCACACTCCTATTCTACACCGAGTGTCCCATGTAACTTCCGGCCAGAAGCCTGCATGCAAAGGATCATGGAAGCCTGTAGCCATTAGGCATTTCTTGGGTGATTTAGAAAATGGTGGATGGGGATAACACGCCCATGAAGGGCCATTTTGGCTTCATGTGAACTACAGCTGGGTAATGTAGCTGTTGCAGCTTGATAAAATAGCTGATGGACAGGCTTAGACCAGCTAGTACTGTCAATAAACTGGGGGACAGTATTAGTTTCTTACTTACATTAGACCTTGCAAAATACAGTTAAACACATAATAATATTAATATGCCACAAGCAGTGTCTGCGCGCAGTGTTGCAAGGGAAACAGTTTGGGTTGTTAAAGTGGATCAAAACCTGGGATTTTCACATCCCGGGTTTTGGTCTGTCCCCCCGGGGCACCCCGGTTTGGATGCCTCGCTGTGTGCAACCCCCCAGGTTGCCAAGACTACTTACCTTGCCTCGGGCCCGCACTGCAGCTAGAGCAGCCAATTCGAACCCTAGCCACACCAGCATCACTCAGCTCCCTTTGGCTGTATGCAACTCTGCCCAGCCATTTAGTTGCAGCAGACGGGGCCGCGCACAGCTGAGGAGAGAAGCGGGTGATGCCGGCACTGCTCACAAGTGGGCCTTAGACTCGGGGAAAGGAGAGTTTACTCCGTGGCAGTTTGGGATGCCCCGGGGCAGGGAGTGAGCCCATAGACCCCAGGGTGGGTTATGATCCACTTTAACTGAAATTTCCTGTTACATCCTTATGTGAAAATGGTGCATATTTGCATATAGCAATTATAATGATCACATTCCCTTTTAGCCCTCACATTATCATTATACCTCCCAAGTATCCCTGATTTGGGGGGGACTGTCCCTCTTTGGAGTCCATGTCCCCCTGTCCCTCGTTGTTCTTCTCTGTCCCTCTTTGAGGTGTAACATGCAGATCTGCAGCAATAAATGATTCATGTGCCTATTCAAAGTGTTTATTTTTTTTAACTGTTACATCCTATCTCCTATCCATCCCTCAATGAGGGGGCGTGGCCTAATTTAACAAATGTCCCGCTTTTCCACCCTGAATAGTTGGTAGGTATGTTATCATAAGCGTAGTTAGGGAGAGACCCATGTTAGGCAGTATAGAGGGATTAAAAGGATCAAAAAGCCCTCTATTAACCCTTTGGTTGCCAAGCCCGTAACACCTACGTGCTGGCTTGGCTGGGCGTTAAGTGCCAAGCACGTAGGTGCTACGGGCTTGACATTCACTCACCTCCTGATGATCGCTGCTTGAAATCTGCCCGGATACCGCCTTGACGTTGTAGCAGGGTCATGGGGGGGTCACCTGGAGGTGACCCTGAGCTCACCCCGGCAACAGGATCGTCGCTGGAGCCAATCAGAGGAGGGCGCACGGCTGCTGTCATCAGCCGGCGCCTCCTCTATATAAACTTCTGGCGGTCTTCTCTTCTCCTGTTTCTTGTTGGCTTGGAGGTAAGTGGCTGTGTGTGCGTGTGTCTGGGGGTGTGAGGGAGTGTGTGAGGGAGTGTGATCGCCGCCGATCGCCGCCGATCGCCGCCCGCCGCCGATCGCCGCCCGCCGATCGCCACCCGCCGATCGCCACCCGCCGCCGATCGCCGCCGATCGCCACCCGCCGATCGGCGGGTGGCGGGCGGCGATCGGGCGGCGGGTGGCGATCGGCGGCGGGTGGCGATCGGCGGGTGGCGATCGGCGGGCGGCGGCTAGCAGGTAGGTGGGCGTCAGGTGGGCAGCAGCTGTAGCTGGAGCGGCAGAAGAGCATGGATCCAGGAGGAAGGGAGGGAGGCAGCTCCCCTCATACCTGCGCTCACACATGGCGGTGGTCCGGCACTCGGCCAGCAGCATCTCCGGGGCAGCCCGAGCCCTGGACACTGGCTCCGAGCACAGGGGGAGGAGAGAGCGTGGCTCTGAATGTCAGCAGCCTACCTACCGGGGATGCCCGAACACTGCGGCTTTCACTTTACTCTTTATTCCATTTTGCCTCTGACTCCCTGTCTTTTTCACATTATCTTCTTCTTCACCCCGCCTTTTTTATTCCCCCTTCTTTCTCCCTTTTCCACATTCCCTCCCTCTTTTCCCTTTCCCCTTCTTTCTTTCTCTCTTTTTCATATCCCCTCTTCTTTTCTCTCTCTTATTTACAATACATTTTTCCTTCTCTCTTTTCCACATTTTCCCCGCCCACCTGCCCGCCTCCCGATTTAGATGCCGGTAAGCATCACTAAAATGCTGCTGCTACCCTGCCTGTCTGATCTCTGCCAACCACCCACACTCCCACCCTGCCTGCCAGCCTGCCCACATATCTGCATACCCACCTGCCTGCCCACCCATCTGCCAGCCATCATACCTACCTAACCACCTGGCTGTTTGCCCACCTGCCTGCCTACCTACACGCCTGCCATCATGTTCGCTCATCCACCGACCTGCCTGCCTGCATGCCCACCTACCCACACACCTGCTCACATGCTGACCTACTCACCCACCCGCCCACATGCTCACCTACTCACCCGCATGCTCACCTACTTGCCTGCCCACCTGACGCCCACCTACCTGCTAGCCATCATGCCCACTCACCCGCATGCCCACTTACCTACTTTCAGACCACCCACCAACATATCTGCATGCCCACCTGCTCACCCACCTGCCTGGCCACCTGCCCGGCAGCCATCATATCTGCCCATCCATCTGCCTGCCTGCATGGCCACTTACCTACCTGCCTGCATGCCCACCTACCCACCCGCATGCCCACCTACCCACCCGCATGCCCACCTACCCACCCTCCCACATGCTCACCTACTCAGCCTCCGACATGCTCACCTACTCATCCAGCCACTTACTCTTCCATCCATCCACCTACATGCCTGCCACCCAGCTACCTCCTGCCTACCTTTCATCTACTCATCTGCCCAACCACCTCCCCACCTACCTGCTCTCCCACCCACCTTCGTGCCTGCCTGACCGCTAGAACACAAGGAGGGACAAAAATGTACAGATTCTCAAGGCTAAAATTAGGTGGGCCACTTTGGTTGCCAAGCCCGTAACACCTACGTGCTGGCTTGGCTGGGCGTTAAGTGCCAAGCACGTAGGTGCTACGGGCTTGACATTCACTCACCTCCTGACGATCGCTGCTTGAAATCTGCCCGGATACCGCCTTGACGTTGTAGCAGGGTCATGGGGGGGTCACCTGGAGGTGACCCTGAGCTCACCCCGGCAACAGGATCGTCGCTGGAGCCAATCAGAGGAGGGCGCACGGCTGCTGTCATCAGCCGGCGCCTCCTCTATATAAACTTCTGGCGGTCTTCTCTTCTCCTGTTTCTTGTTGGCTTGGAGGTAAGTGGCTGTGTGTGCGTGTGTCTGGGGGTGTGAGGGAGTGTGTGAGGGAGTGTGTGAGGGAGTGTGTGAGGGAGTGTGTGAGGGAGTGTGTGAGGGAGTGTGTGGGGGAGTGTGTGGAAGTGTGGGATCGGGGTTTTTTTTTGGGGGGGGGGCCCGCCGCCCGATCGCCGCCGATCGCCGCCGATCGCCACCCGCCGATCGCCGCCGATCGCCACCCACCGATCGGCGGGTGGCGGGTGGCGATCGGCGGCGATCGGGCGGCGGGTGGCGATCGGCGGGCGGCATGTTCCTGACGGGTCTGATGTTCGGCTCGGTGGTCATCTTCATGCTATGCTACAAGGAGCGGGTACTGGACACGCAGCTCAGTGTGGAGGCCAGTGTGGGCATTGGTTTGGGCATTGGCGTCCTCTGCGGCCTGGTCACCATGTTGGTGAGGAGTGTGGGACTGTTCATGGTGGGCCTGCTGCTTGGACTGTTGATCGCTATAGCCACTTTGATTGTCATGGAACAGTTTTACCATCCACGCACCGTCTGGGTCCCGGTGGCACTTCTGCTTGGGATTGGAATGCTGTTTGCAGTGCTAACCTTACAATGGCAACGCTTCTTCACCACGCTGTCCACTGCTGTCTTCGGCAGCGCCATCATGACTGTCACTGTGGACTACTTCATTGAGCTCTTTCAGCCCTGGAATCTGGATGCCCTGTTTGCCACAAAATAAATCTTTGCCCTGTCTCCCACAACGATCTGTACAATCTGGCCACAGCACTGGTGACCGGCGGGCGGCGGGTGGCGGGTGCTGTCTGTACAATCTGGCCACAGCACTGGTGATCGGCGGGCGGCGGGTGCTGTATAGTGTCTGGGATCAGTGATCAGTGATCACTGTACAATCTGGCCACAGCACTGCCCACCACTGGCGATCGGCGGGCGGCGATTGGCGGGTGGTACTGTGTGGGACCGGCTGATGGTGGAGAAGAACTGGGGGTCCCGGGGCTTCCTGATGCCGGTCACAGCCGCCAACGAGACGGTAAGAGAAAGGGGTGGGGTGCACCCCACACCCCAATATCCTAATGGAGGCAGGGTCAGGGGGAGGTCACTGTGTGCTGTGTGGGGGATCAGGTAGTTATTATCAGGCATTTAGTTCACCCACACTCCCTAATCTTAACTTTTTCCTTTTTTCCTTAGGTGTTTTGGATTTTGGTGAATTGTTGGCCCCTTCCTTCTTTGGAGACGTTGGCCCCTTCTCTGCTTAGCTGGGATCCCGTGACCTGCTGCTCCTGACTCCACCACTTCTCATCGGGTTGTAACTTTTATTTCTATTTTTGTCTGTTTTTTTGCTTTGTTTTATTGTATTGTATTTTTTGTCTGTTTTTTTGCTTTGTTTTATTGTATTGTATTTTTTTGTAATTTGTCTTTAGTTGTAGCCTTTAGTTGTAGCCTTTAGTTGTAGCCTTTAGTTGTAGCCTTTAGTTGTAGCCTTTAGTTGTAGCCTTTAGTTGTAGCCTTTAGTAGTAGCCTTTAGTTGTAGCCTTTAGTTTAATTTTTTTTAGATTTTTTCTTGCATTGGGGTATGGCTGGTAAGCGGTACACTGCACAGGAAGCTGCGGCTTACCTGATGGCGTCTGACTCGGAAGATTTTAGTGAGTCAGGGTCCGAGTACTTCCCATCAGATAGCGAGTCAGACAGTGTATACTCTACTGAGGACACACAGCCGCGCAGTGCTGCCAGTAGTAGCCACCTTAGAAGGGATAGTACCGCACAAAGTGAGGCCACGCTTCAGGCGAGTGTAGTGCAGGGTGAGGCATCGAGTGCTGCAGCTGGTGAAGGAGCGTCTGCGTGGAGGCCTCCTAATAATTTTTCCCCCGAAATTCCCCCTTTTGATTCGGTCCCCGGGGTCAATGTAGACACCACAAATTTTGGTGTCATTGACTTTTTCAAATTGTTCCTCACAGAAGCCATCCTACTGGATATGGTCTTCTATACCAATCTGTATGCCGAGCAGGTCTTAGCGCAAAACCCCCAGCAGAGGCACGCCCGAGCTCAGGCATGGCATCCCACAAATTTGAGTGAGATAAAGAAATTTTGGGGGCTCACTCTAGCAATGGGTATCCTAAAAAAATTTAGTATTTCGTCCTACTGGGATACCCAAACCATATTGGCAACTCCATTATTTCCGGCCGTAATGTCCAGAAACCGCTACCAAATTTTACTGCGGTTTCTGCATTTTAACGACAATTCCACTGCTATTCCCCGTGGTGAGCCCGGTCACGACAGGCTGCATAAATTACGGCCCCTGCTCAACAGCCTGTCAGATCGCTTTGCAGTAGTGTACACCCCCGGCCAAAAATTATCAATTGACGAGTCACTACTGCTTTTCAAAGGGCGCATTGTTTTTCGGCAATATATCCCTAGCAAGCGTGCCCGCTACGGGATTAAATTTTACCAATTATGCGATAGTGTGACCGGCTACATCAAATATTTTCGAATCTATGAGGGAAAGGACACCTATCTGGACCCCCCTGGTTGTCCCCCTGATTTGTCAATAAGTGGAAAGATCGTTTGGGACCTCATGACTCCATTGTTGGGTAAAGGTTACCACTTATATGTGGACAACTTCTATACCAGCATCCCCTTATTTCGCGCCCTTTATTGGTTGGATACCCCGGCCTGCGGCACCATCAACCGTAAACGCAAAGGGTTGCCCAGGCCACTACTTGAAAAAAAATTAAAAAGGGGGGAGTCTTATGCTCTAAGAAGCGATGAGGTCCTGGCCATGAAATACATGGGCAAAAAACATGTATTCCTTCTGACAACACTCCACGATGAGTCAGTTGTGAATGTAAGGCAACGTGGTCCCCGAGCCCCTTCCCAAAAGCCACGTTGCATAACCGATTATAATAAATTCATGGGTGGCGTTGATAAAACGGACCAAATATTAACTTATTACAACGCCACCCGAAAAACTCGAGCCTGGTACACTAAAGTTGCCATTCATTTGGTCCAAATGGCAACTTACAACAGCTTTGTTGCCTTCAAGGCAGCAGTGCCAGGCTCCAATTTATCGTACATAAAATACCAGCAGCAGTTACTCCCTGCTTTGTTGTTTGGGGATACTGCGGAAGCACCAGATCTGCCTACCAATGACAACCAGGCCAGATTAGTAGGGAAGCACTTTATAAAGTTGCTTCCCGAAGTTGGTAAAAAGCGGTATCCCCAGAGAGCTTGTAGGGTTTGTAGGAAGCGTGGCATTAGAAGAGATGTGCGGTATTATTGCCCGACCTGTCCCAGCCAACCCGGGTTATGCCTCGAAGATTGTTTTGAGGTATACCATACTCAACTAAATTATTGAGCAATGCATTTTTTTTTTTGGTAGGTAGGCCCCTTTTAGGAATTAGGTATCTTGTGTTCCCATTATATTATTTTCTTTTTGTTTGTTTTTGCTGTTCCGATGGGAAATGGTGGAGCAGGAGCAGCTGGTTACTTATGGCATGTGATGATAAAATGTGACCAATTTCAGGTTCTTGATTCCTGATATTGGTCATTGATCACTGCACTGATCTTATAATGGGATTCCTCAGCTATATCCTATAATATGATGTTACGGCTGCAGTAAAGAGTATACAATCAATATAGTCTGAAGAAATGACCCGCTGCAAACAAGCCCAGTAGGCTTCGAAAGCTTGAGGTATGTACTTTCCAAAAATATATAGTTTGTGGGGGGTATTGCTAATGTAAAGGGTTGTAAATTTTGAGAACTGCAAGGTGCGCACTTTGTGTGCGCCGCTGATTTTTGCAAGTAAAATTACCCTCAAACGCATGCTGGACTTTGGGGTGTTTGGCAACTCTACCCTTCAAAGTACCTATGCATGTGGGGTATTGTTTTTTTCAGCAGACCTTGTGCTTTCAGATTTACAGCGTTGGTTCTTGCTTGCTTATTGTTTTTATAGGAAAAAATGTTTTGCAATCTGCTTTTTGCTTATTTTTTTAGGGTAAACCTTTGAAAGATGAGATTCTGCCAATCAAGAGAGTCCCAAGAAATGATGCCCTGCAAACAAGCCCAGTAGGCTTCGAAAGCTTGAGGTATGTACTTTCCAAAAATATATAGTTTGTGGGGGGTATTGCTAATGTAAAGGGTTGTAAATTTGGAGAAACTGCAAGGTGCGCACTTTGTGTGCGGCGCTGATTTTTTCAAGTACAATTACCCTCAAACGCATGCTGGACTTTGTGGTGTTTGGCAACTCTACACTTCAAAGTACCTATGCATGTGGGGTATTGTTTTGTTCAGCAGCCGTTGTGCTTTCAGATTTACTGCGTTACTTCTTGCTTGCTTATTGTTTTTATAGGAAAAAATGTTTTTCAATCTGCTTTTTGCTTATTTTTTTAGCGAAATCCTTTGGAACCAGAGATTCTGCCAATCAATATATTCTGAAGGAAGTCACAGACGTCAACAAGCCCAGTAGCCTTAGAAACCTTGAGGTATGTACTTTCCAAAAATATATAGTTTGTGGGGGGTATTTCAAATGTAAAGGGTTGTAAATTTGAAGAAACTGCAAGGTGCGCACTTTGTGTGCGGCGCTGATTTTTTCAAGTACAATTACCCTCAAACGCATGCTGGACTTTGTGGTGTTTGGCAACTCTACACTTCAAAGTACCTATGCATGTGGGGTATTATTTTGTTCAGCAGATGTTGTGCTTTCAGATTTACTGCGTTACTTCTTGCTTGCTTATTGTTTTTATAGGAAAATATGGTTTTGAATCTGCTTTTTGCTTTTTTTTTTTAGGGAAATCCTTTGGAACCAGAGATTCTGCCAATCAATAGAGTTCAAACCAATGGACCCACGCCAACAAGCCTAGTATGCTTAGAAACCTTGAGGTGTGCACTTTCCAAAAATATATAGTTTGTGGGGGGTATTTCAAATGTAAAGGGTTGTATTTTTTGAAAAACTGCGAGGAACGCAAAGTATTTGTATTTTATCTGAAAATCTCCTCTAGCGCTCTTTGCAGTTTCTGGGGTCTCCTGGGCAGGAAAGGGTGTCTACTAATACATGTGTGGTACCGTTGTAACCGGGAGAAATGGGGCTTTTACTCTCAATATGTTTTTATTGAAAAACCTTTATTTTCGATTAAAAAAAACCACTGCAAAATGTAAAAACGTGTGTATTTTTTATTTTCTTTCACATATTTTGCCCAAAATAATTATGATAAAACTACAAAATTGATAAACAAGAGATATGATGTTAAAGCCCAGATTCTGCTGAAAAAAACAATATGTAATTTTTATGGGAAGTCCCAGAAAATCCCTTCAAAAATTACAGTTGAACATGGGGAGCGCAAAATAGTGAAAAATGCTCTGGCAACAGGGAGTGGGAAATGCTGCAGGTAGGCTGGCACTTAAAGGGTTAAAGATACGAGACAGAGAATGGTTTGCTAAAATGGCGCCCCCGCACTGTTCAGATTGCTGCCATTCAAATAACGCTCACCTTTTATTTTTGTGAAAATCCTCTTTTTGGACAGTAACGGTGACCCCAATAGTTCCTCTGGCCAGCACAGCGAAGCCCACTGTGCCGGCAATCCAGAAGCTTGGCCCCCGAGCGAGCTTCTGCTGCCACTGACTGCACATGCCCAGCTGGAAGGGGGTGAGTCTGGTGATGGCCCATTGAGAGGAAACGCGTGCCTGGGCCACCCCCTTCCAGCATGTACAATCAGCCCCAGCGGGAGTGCGACGCTCCACTAGGGAGCTGAGCTTCCGGATTGCCGGCACAGCTGGCTTTCACAGCGCCGGCCTGAGGAACTACAGGGGCCGCCATTACAGTCCTAAAGGAGAATTTTTCACAAAAATAAAAGAGGTGAGAGTTATTTGAATGGCAGCAGCGCTATTCAGATGCACATAACTTTTTTAAGAGTGCTATTTCGGCTTAATACTAATAATATAAAAATGCAGTAAACCAGGATATTTTTTGCCCTTTTCTTAACATAAACAAGATTTACCCTTATGACATTTAGAAGGGCAAGCAGACACAAGCAGGAAAGTCTTGGCTGATTGGCTGATTGTGGTTCTAGTTTATTCCCAAAAAATGTGACATAGATGGAAGCAAGAAGAATTGTAAATTCTATCTGGCTATATATCTTCATATAACTATTGTGTTGTCCCCTCCTGTCAATGAATACACAAGCTGCCCTGCAGGGTAAAGTAACCACCACTGTCTGCTCATAGATAATGAGTGTCGTAAAAGTTCCTAAATACAATGTCTGGTTCCCACAGGTCACAGTCGCCCTACTTTTAGCCCTATAGAAGGTCTTGGTTTAATGTCCTATAGGGAGGATGGGTGACCTGCTAGCTCTGCAAGTATTTCAATCTGAATGTGTGAACAGCTCTGTCCAGCCTGTGTGCGCACCCGGCCTGGACACCAGTGAATGTGTCACGTATTCTTTCTTCCCTTCCCCCCTTAAAGAAAACACGATCCAAACAGCTTGTTTGCAGTGTTCCCACTATTAATTGACTGCTTCACATGCCAGGGTGATGCCCAAAGGGACAAAGCTCTGCTGTCAAAGTCGTTGTCATTGAGACTTAACAGAGGAAACATTATACCAAAATAGAAGATGATCAGTAAACTTTTAATAGGTTGTAAACAGATCCAAATCATATCAATTGCTGTGCTAAATCTTTCTACTAACTTTTTCTACGTTCTCATTTTAAATTTAACATTTACTCTAGACTGCATATATATGAAATAGTATATGTACCGTATGTTTCTACCCTGTCTGTAATTACTACTACGGAAGATGATGGCGCTATATAAATAAACAATAATAATAATTATAATAATAGATTAAGGAGTCCACAATATCTAATGCAGCATATCACCAATGATCCGAACTGCAACAAAACTGAAAAGCCAATGCTAACATTATTATCTTATCATTGTTAGCAAGTGATACAGCAGACAACTGTTACACCATTACGTTAGGCTACATTTGCACTGTTCTAAACTCCATTTTTAAGTTGAAGCAAAAATGGCAGAGAGGTTTACAGGTTCATCTCATGATTTCTCTTCTGAAGAACATGGGCGTGACCCTTGGATCTGTGATGCTGCATGATAATAATCAGCATAATGGGCGGGGTCTGGAAGATTCCCAAAACTGGCATAAGACATTTCTCCCCTCTCCCCCTGTTGCTAGGCGACATTGAAGCCTAGACCAGCACTCCCAGACAAACCCCCAAAGTGCATGTGCATGCTCCCAAGGTGCATGTGTGCACTCCCAAAATGCATGTGTGCACTCCCAAAGTGCATGTGTGCACTTACAAAGGGTATTCACGCACTCCAAAAATGCATGTGCATATACCAAAAGTGCATGTGCGCACTCCCAAAGTGCATGCTCGCACTCCCAAAGTGCATGTATGCACTCCCAAATTGCATGTGCACACCCCCAAAGAGCATGCACTCACTCCCACAATGCATTGCGCACTCCCAAGGTGCATGCACACACTCACAATGTGCATGTGCACTCCCAAAGTGCATGCATGCATGCCCAATATGTATGTGCACACCTCCAAAGTACATGCACACACCCCCAAAGTGTATGTCCGCACCCCGAAAGTGCATGTTCACACAAAGAAAAAGGGAATAAAGAGCTGTTACTCTATGGTTCCCATTAACATCACCCTATACCTGTTAGTGCATGTAAAATATTAAAATAATCAACAATATACATGTAATCAAAATCTTGTGTTAGTCCAGATACATACATATATTAAAACATTGAAATAAACATGTATTTCAATGTTTCGCTCACTGTTTTCAGAGACAGAGACAAAATATAATCAACGGCTGCAGTAATATGACTCTAGAGACCCAATGGGAAAGAAAAAAGTGGGTACGTGTATGTGCCACACCAAAATGCAGAGTTTGCATTTGTATTTATTATTGTCAGGTACGCACTTGTGCTCTATTCTCTCTTGCCAGATTTTTATCAGGCTTTTCCCTATTGTGTGGTGGCTCCCATAACTCACATAACTATTGTAAAAATGATGGGCATCATATTTAGGCCCTAATTTATGAAGGAATAGCGACAGGTAGCGCCTGGTGAGCGACCGGTAATGACGGGCACCGCCACGAGAACGCCGGCTCCCTACCACAATCACACATTTATCAAGGCAATCCTGCTTAGCGACTGAGATAGCGCCATATAGCGACTCATTCATCATTATTCCAGCCTCAGCCCACAGCGCCAGCGTCCGACCTTGAACAGCGACAGGTATGACCTCTCGCTACCTGGCGCTCTCCAATGCATTTCAATGGAACAATCTTTAAATATTCACAATTAATTGTTATTAATGTTTTTTTTTTTTTTTTTTAAATGTGAAAAATTCTGTGACCACTTCTGCCATTTTAGATTATTTTAAGGGAAAAAAAAAAATTGTACATAATTGATATTACAGGTCTGATATTAATGTATTCATATTACTAAATTATTTTAAATACTTTTTTTTGGTTTCCAAAAATATGGTGGTTTGGGGGTTAAAAAACTACTTTTAACACATCGCCTCCAGCGCTCTGGGGTTTAAACATGCATTTCACAGCGCTTGAATTTTTTGAGCATGATTTTTGGATGAATATGGTGGAAGCCGGTCGCTCTGACCAGTCGCTATCATGCGCACCCATACATCGCGGAACCTGTCAAATAGCGACTCGTAATCTTGTATTCAACATTACACCACACCGACTGAGTCGCTGTCAACAACCGAACAACGGCCAAGCACAGCGACTACTAGCGGGCGCTGTGAAAATACCGCTACAGTCGCTCAACTGTCGATACATGTCGCTATTAATAAATCAGCCCCCCCGTCTCTCCATGTTCTATTTATTCCCCAATAAAGCTTGCAGACATATACTATAGACTGCAATTTTATAATATGCACAGCACCATAATGGCAAGCAATATCAGTCTAAATACCCATCTCAGTCTCTATAGCTATCTAGATCAAGGTTATATCTGCATATTTAATAATATGAGCCAAAACCACTTTAAGGTGCCTAAACAGTTTAAAATTGAATTAAAGTTATACTAAAGGCAATTGTTGTCCCATTGTCTCAGGCTATACGTTGCACTCTCCTAAACTTTAATCTGTTTTTAAAAAGACCCTGTAGTTCCTAAGTTATCTTGAAATGTATTAGAGCATTGGGGAGTCATAGAATGAATGATGAGAAACAGTGGGTGTGGCAACAGCGATGTGATCTAAGCACAGTGTGATGAGTGTGAGAAGAGAGATGAGAGGGGAGGGGGGGTTTCAGAGCTGCACAGAGAGGCAGCCAATCAGGACGTCTAGCCAGGGAGTGGGAGGTGTCTCTGTTCTTGGTCTCCTGAAGGTTGATTGATGAACCAGGTCAGCAGGGAGGGGACTGAAAGCTGAATGAGGAAGTGATTTTCTTCACTAAGGAGACAGACAGAAGAGGAAGCAGGGTGCTGGAGTCACTCAAAGAAAGGTAAGCTACTGATATTTATTTTTTAACCTTTGACTTGACAAACACTTTAAATACCTGTTTTATATTTGGTAAGAGGTATCTGTGGGGTCCATTTGGTCCAAGCACAGGTGGGTGGTGAGTGCGGTGACAGGGTACATCCACAGTGAGGATAATGCACCCGCCGTCCAGTGGGGAGACCCAAATCTTTGCACCCTGGTGTTTTTGCGCCTTATGGGAATACATCTGTGTTTCCACTGTGGATGGAGACCACGTCACATCCTGTTTGAACACCAGAAGTGCATCATAACCCCCTGCACTCGCAGAAAAACAGCTTAAGACCAAATGTAGCCAGACACAATAGTTACCTTTAGTTACAATTAACTTTGCCTGCAGTATCACTTTAAATATATTTTACAAATACAATGCCTCCCTTTAACAAACTATGGCAGTCTAGGACCAAAACCGGACCTAGTGTCTAAAAGGCGCTAGGTCTGGTTAGGTCAGCTATACTTCCTCTGGGGCATCCCAGATTGGATGCCATGCTGCGTGAAACTCACCCCCCAGGCGCCACAACACTAACCTGCTTCCAGGGCTCCTTAGCCAATGTAAACACCAGCGGATGCATCCCTGCATCTTTGGGTTGTGCGCGCACTCATGTGCCCAGCCAATAAAATCGTCTGGAGCTGGAGTGCACGTGCTGCAGGGGACGTGGACGCTCTTGCGCTGTTTGCCAAAAACAAGAGCCATTTGCCGTTTAATATGCACAGCAAACAGCCCTGACAATGCGCTGTAGGACCGGGTAGAAGTGAGTTGTTCTGCGCAATCTGGGAGTTTCACACAGCGTATCAATTTAGGATGCCTCTGAAGATGGGAACTAAACCTGAGATAGTCAAAATCCAGAGTTTTGTTCCACTTTAACAGCATGTCCAGGTGAAAATCAGAGTTCATCTGTGGGCGGGGAATATTAATAACATTTACCTTAGCTCTGGGGTGCACACACGCTGTATTTTGGGCAGGGGCATGCAGGGGGGACAGGGGGACCCCAATTGTAATTCAGGCAGTGGTATGGAATCTGTTCTCTAACACACTGTGCTGGAGCTAGGATGCAACATTACGTAAAATTATGGGCAAGACGTTGTATTTATCACACCCTGTCTTGATCATTTTAAGTGGTGCAGCCTACTGTAGGTAAAGAAATTTACCAGCAGAACTCCTTTATGTCATTATAGCTGTGCATTACACAAACTGATCTTTTCAGGCAATCCTGGTGAACCTGAGCATGAGGTCTGCATTTGCTCTAATTTCTTTAGATTGCCTCTCAGCTGATAAATCAGAATTCAAAGCTTTGAGCCCTATTTACTTTATCTGTTCAATTCATCATGGTCGAGGGAGTATGGTGATATCCTGTACCAGGCTATCACCAAGCTCAGGAGGAGCAACGGCCTCATGCAATATGTTTTATAGCTATGTTGGTAGAGTAAGCCCAATGAACTATCTTTGGCCAGTATATTTCACCAAATTAGGGCATCTCCATAATAAATGGATCATGTCCACTCATTACCATATACATCAAGGACAACATTAATCAGACCTCAATATGCTAAAAATAAAAGCTGAGGTATCCATTCATTCTTATGCAGCTTCTATATTTGTGGGGGTTTACTGGGTAATTAATGTTTGCAGAATCTCCAACCATTTATCACTATCTCTCTGGTGCAAATATTTCCCATTTTCCCCTACATAAAGTTATAGTGAAGGTAACTCTTAATGTTTGTCAGATATGTGGAGGGTAATTTATTGTTAGCGCCACTTGTGCTGCTAAGGAAAGCCGCCGACAACGTCCAAGGTGGAACACTGCAGAAAGCTAAGTGGCGCTGCGTTTTTATTTTGTCCGACTTTGAAATGTTTAGGAACATTAAAAATTAAAAATGTCAACAGCTAAATTAAATGTACATTAAAAATATGTAGTTAGTCCACTTTGGTGCCTAGAAGTGAAATGAAAAGATCATGTGAATTATTAAAATCAGTTTTTCTTTTGTTCATTTTACCTTCTCCAGGGCTTCACTAACTCTCTAGAGGTTATATAACAATAGCTGTTATCCACCGTTTTTTGTGACAAATATGTTTTTTGGCTTCATTTTAGGTCTGATTTAGCTGGGTATACATATATCCTAGCTGTTGCTACTGCAGCAACAGCAAGGGCACTGTGTAACTTGCTTGAAAAAAGGAATGGGCAAAGCCAGTCTGTGTGTCTTCTGTGCTGTCTGCGGGCATGTCTGGGACTTCAGGCACCAGTAGCGTTTCCTCCTTTTGATGGAGTGTGCAGATATATTCTAGCACACAGCAAGCAAGGATTATCTTGGACACTTTCTCTGGGATGTACAGCATCTCCCCTCCTGGCCAGGTCAACATGGGAAGCGTGCTTTCAGAAGCCTGTTGTTTCTTTCAACAATGCATCTGGTCTTGAGGTGAGCTGCATTGTAGCGTACTTCATCTGCGGTATGTGGGTTCTGCGCGGAGGTCATTCAAACACATGGGTTAATGTTGTTTGCAACACAAATACACACCCCTACCTGGTTTGCTGCATTTTGCCTTCACCTTCCCCTCCCCCTAGTTCTGCAGCTCCACTGTTTTGAGATTCCTGCCATCTGATACAAAGCCTGCTTTATGTTTTGCACCTCTTCCTCATCGGACAGATACCTAATTTAGGTAGGGATGAGGTCCCAGATGGCCAGGCCACATGGTAGGCTGGCTAATGCCACTTAATAGAGCAGTAGTGGTCTGAAATTCCCCTTACAAGGATATTTAAGGAGGCACATAGGCACACTATTTAGGGTACTGCGTGGCTGCGTCCAATGGTAGGTTCAGTTTTGTGGTGGATTTGGTGGTACAGTTTCAAAAGTGCACCATGATTCAGCCTGAAATGGCTATTTGCTCATCACTCAAATCCACCACAGCTAACCAGGTGTTAAACACTTGGTTAGAATGCAGTCGCACCAATGGTGTTTCTTCACTCCTTTTCCTCCTCAGCAGCAAAATCAGGCTCTGCAATGCACTGCATTGCCACTGCAACCACAAATGCACAAACTCAGTCACCAGCAAACACACACATAGACACACAGACACACCCACACCCAATGCACACCTCCAAAAAACACACACATAATCTGACAGATACAAGTGCAAAACAACCCACCAGCGAACAATGGCCAAACAACAACCACACCAATACCACACTGTTCCTCCAGGCTTATAATCTGTGGATGTCCAACATCATGATGGTCCAACAGCATATGGGTGCAATGGGGCATGGTAACGTTGAAAGTTTATATTTATTTCACCTTTGTGGGCAGAGTTTTGCCAATAAATTCTTTGTTTTCACAAACAAGACAGTTTAATGTGTTTATGGTTAATGGAAATGGAAATATTGTGTTGTTAGTCTGACACAAAACTCACACAAGAACATAACGCTAATTCACAGAATAACACATAAGGCAGAAGTGTAGCAAATAGGCTATACTTTTTAATGAAATCTTTAACATAAAGGCCAACATGGCCCAAAATAAAGAACATTGCTGCACAGAAGCTAAACAATTTCATGCCCCCACTCAGCATTTTCTCACACATGTCCAGCAACATAGCTTGGGACAAGCATGTATTGCCTGTGATGCTCCCGTATGCAAGCTGTTCGGAAGAGAAAGAGAACTAACAAAGATCATAATTGAAACAATGGACAAATCTATAAATTGAGCCACAACATGTCCATACCTACATTAGGTAAGCAGGGGCAAGTGGACAAGAATAAACAAATTCCAACATAATCCCAAAAATAAATAGTTCTCAAAGGGCCAAAAACATGTGCCAGTAGTTACAACACCCAACAGGCACAGAAAAGTGTCAGCACTCAAAAGGTATGCAGGAAAAATATGAAGTCAAGTCAGTGTTAGTTGTGCAGTGTTGTGTGGACTTCCACATGCATCCTGGTTTGACAACATCTGACAACTAAATAATAGTGACCCAATTGATTAGACTAAGCAATCAACCTGTACATGTGGTGTCCCTATACTTTACAATAAATTAGCATCAAAACCTAAGTATTTCACTTTCTTGGGTTTTGCTCCTCTCTGGCAGGGCATCCAAACTTGCGATGCCTCGCTGTGTGTATCCACACAAATTGCCCCAAAAAGCACCTCTTGTTCTCACGTGGGTCACGCAGAAAATCAGCAGAACTTGTTCCATTCAGATTTCCTTTGCCACACTGATGTCAATGCAGCAAGGAGATCTGAATGGAGCAAATGCACATCCTTGCTCACCTCTAGTGTTGACATTCCATTCAGAAACGCCTGGCAAGGGTGCATGCCCCAGATATCGTATCTGGGGATACCGTCACAGAGCAGCTAGAGCTCCAGGAAGAGGTAAGTAAATCAGGCAATCCAGGGGACTTGACACAGTGGGGCATCCCAATTCTTATAAAGTCTGAAAAACTTCAGGCCGAGGTAAAAGCAAATCTTTTGTCGTTTCTCGCTCCCACTCCGCATGAACAGGCACCCCCCACCTCTTTATCCAAAGTCAAACCCCTGCCAGGCATAACTGAATGGCTGAAGGCAATCTATTCTTTTTGGGGAAATGTTTGAGCATGTGTGCCGTGAGATCATGGAATGGGGTAAGATTTGTGGCTATCCAAGTGTGTCACATTCGTCCCAAGGTGCCAAAACCCAACAGGGTGAAAATCAAGAGTTTTGGTCCACTTTAATAGACTCATCTACTGTATATGCTGTACATATATTAGTCCTGTTTATTTAAATATATATATTGGCTATGTATTTTGCCATGGGCTAAAATTGTTTCCAATTACTATGCCTAGGTCTACTTACCCCTCCTCTCCTGCATCTGCTTGAGCAATATCCAGCTTTTTAACACTTACCCAATCCTAAGATTAGGTTCCCCGGCATCCAAGCTCACTCCCTCCATTGCAGTGAATCAAGTATGCAGTACATGAGACATGAGTGGATGCAATCCTCGGGCACATGCACATTGTGGTACCTGATAATGGTTTTGCAGGAGTATTCCACCAGATATTGCTGAAGCATTTTCTGGATTTTCTCTTTAAAGTGGAACAAAGTCTAGCTATGCCTTTGGACTCGAGCCTATATTTCTGTTTAACATACACAGCGCTATTGGGCACTGTGGAACTGGGACACAGCGAAAACACATGGGCTGACATTGGGGACATGCAAAGACACTGATACTTGAAGGGCAGGCATAAGTTTACAAAAATATTTAAAAATAGGTTAATGTGTGTAAAATACATCCCGACCAGACCAGGGGTCAGCTGATTGTTGCCAAAAAAGAAAAAACACTATGCAGAAGTTGTACATCACTAGAAAAAGCAATGGAAGTGTATGGGAAAACGCCACTAAGCGTCTGATAGGATGTTGCACTGCAGGCCAGACAGCGTCAAAGCTCTGAGGGCACTGGTCTCTAATAATACATGGAACGCTACCTAACGCTATTAGAGGCCCTAGACATTTTGCCTGTCATACATATGGCTTTCTGCAGGAGCGTTGTTAAATCACCTGCTGCTATGTGGCGCTACCTGGCGTTAGAGTTTCTTAAATAAACCCCTAAGCCAGTAGTTTTTAATATTTTAGTATTTAATATTATTATATGTTAAGAGTGTATGTCACCTAGTAGAAAATACCAGGGCCTCCATCAGGGCAGTACAGGTGAAACTCCAGTATGCAGTCTAATCAATGTTACACATTAAACAGGGCCCATGAGTCACTACTGTTTTTTTTTTTTTTCTGTTTTCCATTTTATGGGTCCCAGATGGCATATGGGCTGGTAGAATGGTTGTGTAAGGGGACCCTTGTGCATGATAATGGGAGGTGAACCGTGAATGATGTATAGGAACCATTACTGGTATGGAGGTAGCAGGGTGGTATGAAAGGATATGTAGAATAGCATAGTAAGGAGGTTTTACCAAAGGGAGATTTCAACTGGCAGAATATTTAACGCATGACCAACAGTGCTTTATACCTAGCTCAGAGCAAAACAGGTAACTGATACAATTGCCACAATCTGCTGAATCCAAATTGCTTCTCCCCAAGAAGCACTGGGAACATTCTTTTTGAGACTACAATGGACAACCCCTGGGTTGGATCTATGGTATAACTCTCCCTACATTATGTTAGATCACACAACAGAAGACCCCAAGCCCTCTGATCCAGACCTTCAGCTGCCCAACACACAACGGCTCTTGAGGTCACAGTACCCCTCAACAGGCATCCAAAATTGAGATGTCCATTTGAGGTAAAAGCTGAAATTGGGCAAACCTCTTACTCCAGCATCATCTGCATCTGCCTTGTGACAGACCTTGCCCAATAGGGTTTGCTTGGCATGTGTGGCTCCTAGTAAACTACTAGCGTGCCTGTCTGGTGAGTCATATTGGTCACTGGCAGTCATGTGAACATGTGGTTGCAGTGGGTGAATGCTATGCCTAATCTTCAGGAATTTTCATGGGGCTTACAGCAGATGGGAATCCCAAATCAGGACTTATGGAGGGTAAAGAATATAGTGGTCCTTTGGGTTGATTTGGTTTTTGGCCTGCTTTAATTTAGTGATTGGCTGAGATGTTGCAATACTGAGCAACTATTTCTCCCTTCTACATGCATACACTGGGCTGCTATCTTGTAGCCCCCAGCAGCATGTTCTCATTTTAAGATGGCGTTTTTATATATTTTGGCTCATGGCTTCCATGTTACACCCCTATCTTTCCAATTGCAGGATTTTAGTTTTGCGATAAAAGCATTACGTAACCTACATGTATTTTATAGAACAAACAATATTTGTTTGGTCATAATAGCAGCTTTTAGACCAAGACACACTCAGGGTCTCTTAAAACTCACCAAAGTGTTTCACCTGAAGAAGCAGAACAAGTAATCTGATTGACCTCTATTAGCGGCTACTAATTAGTAGAACAAATTCTGTGCTTCAAGTTCTTCCACTGTTATTCTGCTGTAGAATAGACTGTCAAGAATTTATTGGCTGTCAGTTCCTAAACGCCTATCTCCTAGCCCTGTATGTCCTAAATCTCAGTGAGAAACCCTACACTGTAATATAACCTGACAAGTATGTGTGAATCATCTTTGGAGCACTGCACACATATAGCACACCCAGAACAAGGCCTACAGCCTAAAACTGTAGCAACTGGGTCCGGTGTTTGAATCTTAGCTTGAAGGCTGTCTGCATGGAGTATTTATTCTCCCCACATCTGCATGGGGTTCCTCCTAGCATGCACTAATGGAATTTAATCTGAGCCCCTTTAGGAGACAAAAATGTTAATAATATTAACAATAAATAAATTAAGCATTACATATGGCATGAAATGAAATCCAGGGCTGCAATCAAATTTTCCTGGGCCCCTTACAGTGCAAATGCCTGCCCTATAAAACTATTACTTTTATAGTTATGACAGTGTTCCGATATGTTTAATACAACTCCTTCCAAGCAAGCGACATTCATATCCATATTAAATCCCCTTATTTACGACCACCCTCACACCTAGTCCGTGCACAGTTAAATAGTCCTTAAAGTGGAGCCACTATGGAACATTAATATTGTGACTAACCCTCACTCAAACGTACCGAGACAGCATCGCTGGCGGTAGCCACCAAGAATTCAGAGAGAAGGGATGTCCCAGGTGCCCCCACTTCAGTGGTGGGATCAGGCAGTCAGGCAGGTGAGTCCTTTTTTCTTTATGTCTCAGCCCAGGAGGCATGGCGGGGGTGATGGGATCTAATTTGGCAAGTGGCTCTTCAATGCAATGAAGGTGTCGTGCCAATGCCAGATTGCCCCAGTGTTAGTTATGATGACTAAAGCATTCTCGTTCCATGGCTCTCGAGTCCCAAGAGAAGGTATCATGCCAATGCCAGATTGCCCCAGTGTTAGTTATGACTAAAGCATTCTCGTTCCATGGCTCTCAAGTCCCAAGAGAAGGTATCATGCCAATGCCAGATTGCCCCAGTGTTAGTTATGATGACTAAAGCATTCTCGTCCCATGGCTCTCGAGCCCCAAGAACAGCCATGCTCCTCCATTACAGTGAATGGAGCAACCGTGCACGGGTCACTGCACCGTGATTGACATGGGTGGGGTCGACCATTGGTCCATCATGCTTTCCTTGAGGGGTGGATAGTGGATGCCATGGGACTGGATGTTGGGACGTTTTATCGACTGGAGCATGGGAAAGGGCCAGCTGAGAGGGAAAACAGGTAAGTAGGACATTTTTTGTTTATGCCTAGTTATTCTTTGGAAAGTGAAGAAATAAGGTGATGTAGGCTAACTGAAAATATGAAAAGGCCAGCCTCTGATATCAGACATGATGTTTCATACAATTATCAGAAAAAACCCGGAACTAGTTCTTTGGTCAATGTTAAATGTCAAATTAGTGGCTGCAGTGGTAAAGGAGCCTCATAAATCTGGATACTGCTTATTTTTATGAAAACTGCTTCATGTCTGCATAGCAAAATTATTTCATCGACCATGTGATAAAGAGATGTTATCGACCAAATCTCCCCTATCCAATGGCACATGCACAAGCAGTGGACGCTCCCTGTTATACCTTTGGCAGGGCATTGGCGCACCAGAGATTTCTGAATGGCCCGTGTGGACACACCCCATGTTAGAGGGCAGCGGGGATGCGGCCGCCGGCGTACTCGGCTAGACTCGGCCAGAGCCAAGTCCTTAGACGATCCTGGTAGTAGAGCGCTGATTGGACAGGAGTTCGTTCATGTGCCATAGGCGAAAGGTGAGTTTGAGTGAACGACCTGGGGGGACTCACACAGCAGGGCATCCGCATTAGGCATCAAAGTAGCTGAATAACTGTACGTGCTTGGAAGAGGCATGTTTCTTCTATAGGCCTCCTTTGATGTACAAGCACAGTTATAGCCAGGATCTAGTCCACAATTTCTCTCTGAAAATGTTCCACACTGTGAGAACATCTGTGTGCCTTTTATTCCTCCCTCTTATATAGGCTCCCTTGCCTGTACATTTTCCAACTGACAAATCATTTGTTAAAGCATTTTTAGTACATAAACTTACCCACCTTACCCACCTAGCACACCCAATGTACTACAGTTATAGATGAGAACAATGAGAACAATAGATGAGAACAATGATTCAGAACCAAATATTCTGAGTGCTAAAGGGCATGTGGACAACCATAAAAAAAATCTGTCTAGGTAAAACCTGTTTACCTTCAACATCCATGTCCTGTGACCCTGTTTCGCCTTCTCTAGTCCCACCATTACAACTCGGCAGAGCCATGTACGTAGTGATGCTATCCTGTAAGGAAAGGAGGAGTTAAAGATAAACTTTGGATCCTGATAACGTCCACAGAACCTGGACCACTGTGAAAAGCTATCTTTTTGTTTTCTCTGTTAGATGCCCTTTAAATCTCATTTGTAGTGTGCTGCATGTACCATTTTTCGCTTAATAATGCATACCAGACCCAAAGACACACCCAGGGTTTAGAGGAGGAAAATAAAAACAAATTAATGAACCAAATGGTGTGCTAAAATACCCCCTCCCAATCACTCCATTACAGGCAGTGAGCGGCATCCCCCATTACAGGCAATGTGCGTCATCTCCCATTACAGACAGTGAGCGGCATCCCCCATTACAGGCAGTGTGCGTCATCTCCCATTACAGACAGTGAGCGGCATCCCCCGTTACAGGCAGCGTGCGTCATCTCCCATTACAGACAGTAAGCGGCATCCCCCATTACAGGCAGTGTGCGTCATCTCCCATTACAGACAGTAAGCGGCATACCCCCATTACAGCAAGTGAGTGCCACCCCCTATTACAGCCAATGAGCGCCATCCCTCATTACATTTATGGTAAACCCATTGAGGAGGGGGTCCTGCACAAAAATATACTACAATGATTATTTTGAGACACAAGTCCAATAAATTGCTCATGAGTCCAGACTCATGTTTCAATTTGAGCCCTTTCATCATCAAAGTAGAACCGATTTCCTTCCATTTTTGCTCTTCTCCACCCCTTCCCCCAATTGAAGGGTCTCCCCTCTTGGCCTGCTTTTCATTTTCAGTAATTAGAAAAGTGAACCTGATTCTGATCTGATCTAACAGTTATTACACAGTTATTTCTTTGCAGATTGCAGGTTGGAGTGAAAACTGCTCTTTTTTGTGATCGGTGTAACTTTCTTTAGCGTATCCAATAGCTTCAACAGTTTGTACTTTTGAGTTAATGTTTCAGTCTGTTCTTTGTAATGCGTGTGGCTTATTTAAGCTGTTTATATTGTATATTTTTTTTTGTTCCAATATAGAAAGTTTGGAACTGAAACGTACGCTGCAAAGTCTCAGCATGAGAGAGTCCCTGTCTTACCTCTTTCACAGGACCTCCAGCAATCTAATTACATACTGTACAGTGCTCTATCCCTGTCTGTTTTTTTAACTTAGTTTTGTTATGTCTGTGGTGGGCAGGACATTTTATGGTCAGATTGTTCCTCAGTCACCGCTCTCGCCCTCTAACCGGCTTCATACATTGTCACCGCAGCATACTTAGGTTTATTTAAAAATTTACAGTTCCACGCAGGGCTGGTCTTTTTTTCAGAACAAAGAAAACCCTAACCAGTCTGGGTTGTTACTAAACAAATAGATAGTTAGGCAGCAGCATTATATTTCAAACTACAGACGGCAGCTTCTGGTTCATCTGCATTGCAGCTGAACTGCTCACTTGCCATTTGAAGGGTCGTGTTGTGACACATTCCATAATGTTCCTATTAGCTACTAGTCATCTATCCTCCCCATAAAACAACAGGCTCCCTAATAAGCAATCAGTCAGTTGTCAGATTTTGTTTTTATAACATTTCAAGTTTTGAGATGAGTTTTTACATTAGCTGATTTCAATCAAGCAAGCGAACTCCATGACTGTAATGCTGAACACACAGTAGACACATTTACTGTCCAATTACATACCTTTTGTCATTAATCTCTGTAGTCATGTCTGGAACAACACTATTCACTGTTGCAATTGTTATGGCTGAAATTTGGATTTAAATGTATCATATATATTTGAATCTAATCTGCATTTACGTAAATCTGATCAGTCTATCAGCACTATTGGGTAGTGGTATAGTGGTACACACCATAGAAGCAAGGGAAGGCAGCTGCTACCAGGCCCGTGGGAGATGGGGACCCCATGCAAGATGTCTCCCATAACCTTGCAGCACCTATGGTAAAAGTGACGGCTGGTGCTGCCCCAGTATGCTTTGTTGAGGCACTGTCTGTTGGGAGCACCAGGGGCCAGGACTTTAGGTTCTGCAGGGTGGAAATAAAATGCCAACGCATTTATTTTTTACCCCCCAACACTCTTGGGGAGCACTTAGGGAACCTAGATTCTGACCTCTTACTTCTGCCCTGTGGTCTACAGCTTGAAAGCTCTGGTACCTGGTGCTCCCTGCAGGCAGTGCACCATCAATTCATACTGCAGTAGAACCCTGGGAAGAAACAGACCCAGAAATAGGCCCCACTGTTGAGGGTTCTGCCACTCAGCATGTTATGGGGGGTTCAGTCACTTAGCATGTTATGGGGGTTCAGTCACTCAGCATGTTATGAAGGGATTCTGTCACTCAGCATGTTATGGGGGATTCTGTCACTCAGCATGTTATGGGGGGGAATCTGCAACTCAGCATGTTATGGGGGGTTCAGTCACTCAGCATGTTATGGGGGGGAATCTGTCACTCAGCATGTTATGAAGGGATTCTGTCACTCAGCATGTCATGGGGGATTCTGTCACTCAGCATGTTATGGGGGGGAATCTGCCACTCAGCATGTTATGGGGGGGAATCTGTCACTCAGCATGTTATGAAGGGATTCTGTCACTCAGCATGTTATGGGGGATTCTGTCACTCAGCATGTTATGGGGGGGAATCTGCAACTCAGCATGTTATGGGGGGTTCAGTCACTCAGCATATTATGGGGGGGAATCTGTCACTCAGCATGTTATGAAGGGATTCTGTCACTCAGCATGTCATGGGGGATTCTGTCACTCAGCATGTTATGGGGGGGAATCTGCCACTCAGCATGTTATGGGGGGGAATCTGTCACTCAGCATGTTATGGGGGGGAATCTGTCACTCAGCATGTTATGAAGGGATTCTGTCACTCAGCATGTTATGGGGGGTCTGCACACAGTCTATGGGGCCAGCGTGACAAGAAATGTCTCAGGCCGTTTTTTAACCCCAGTCCCTCCCTTACCATAGTCATAAACAGGCCATTATATACCAACCCTGTACCATCCCAATCGCACCAAAATGGGTGCTGTAAAATACTTGTCCCTCAGCTTCCTCTCAAGCAAGCCTCATATTTGTTAGGGATTATTGGTGGGATGGGGGGAGTTATCAGTACTATTTAGCTTAGAAACTGCCCTGTAAATGTTATGGTTATGCATTATGGTTGCAGTACAGCACTGTGTACCACTGCAGCCATTACAAAATTCCCAGCCATTACCAATGTCCTCTAGTCCTGTTTGCTGAGTTATTGGATGTGATGTGCCTGCAGTGTGTGCAATACAATTTAGTAGGTTGTGCAGTTAAAGCTTGTAGTGGGGGTTTAGTGTGTTGCATTGTGTTGCAATGTTTATGGCAAATTGCTGCAGACACCCCAATGCAGCAAGAACATTTTGCATCCAGTTATTAGTTACAGGTACTACTGGATCAGGTGGGGGGGGGGGGGTGCAATGTCCTCTCCCCGCCCTGTCTGTGTTTTAGGCTGCAAACTGCCCTGTTTCTTATCCCCAGCAGGTAATCCTTGTGCATTGGCCTCAGTCTCTCTCCAGGCAGTGGGAGGTGATGGAGAGTAGGTGGGCTCTCTCTCTGCCTATATAGGTTTATGCAGGCTATGCAGGCCCCTCACACCGCTGCTGCAGTTGCTGCCGCACTGCTTTGGGGCTGCTGCTTTAAACACCCACATTCAATCCCTACCCCCTTTAGTCTCCCTCCTGTACCCAGTCGCACTGTACCTACAAACCAATGAACCCCAGCCCACCATGCTATAGCCCTGGCAATATGGTGGGGGGGCCTCAGCAGAGATGTCTCAGGCTGGCCAGGGGCTGGTATTTGGCCACAGTCCACCACTGGTGCCACCCATGTCACCCATGCCGCTCTCATTCATCCCCCTGCCATCTTATCTTCTAAGCAAAGCTCGTATCAGCACCTTGCCTGCAGTGCTCGCCAGAGAATCGTGCATGCGGGGGCATCTTGCTGAGTGAGAGGACGGCCTTACCCTGGGGGCACCTGTTATTATTTTCCACTGCACAGGTTGTAAATCCTCACTGAATTTCAGAGATTTTCTCCACTTCTGTAGAGGAATGGCTCTGTCTTCAAACTAGGTTACTCGCATATTAAATAATGTGTAAGATCATTCAACATCAGCTATTATTAATCAGCTCTTTTCTTGTTCAATAAATAAGAAATAGTTTATTACAACTTGACAATGACAATGAGGGACAGTGAATGGGGGGGGGCATTTGGGGGGGTTGCTGTTTGCCTTGCTCCTTAGCGTTGCTGCCATGTTAGGGTGCTGTGACAAACATTAGCGCGTTGGATGTAGTGCAGACACCCAGATGACAGCTAGGTGCTTGGAAGCCGCAGGGCTCAGTCACATTAGGCAACCGCCTCATGGCCTAAATATTTAAATAAAACTGTTCACTGAAGCTTGTGTAGCTTTCAGCACCCAGAATAACAACCCCCCACAGACTGCTGATGACTTGCTGTGCCTGCCGCAGCCTGAACTGAACCTAGGCAATGGGCATGGGTGGCAAGCAAGCCGGGGTGTTCCCCCTCCGCCCATTCTTGTAACCAAGCTGCTAATTCTTTTATTGATTTACAAGATAGTCACTTTGGCTATGAGGTATTAGTTTGCAATGAGGAGGTACTTGTTTGGCATTTTATTAGTTAAAGAGAAATTCCAGCCTATGAAGATGATCTCATACATTTCCATTTCTATAAAAACCTTCCTTAGCACACTAAGCAAATCATTTATTTTTTCTACACTTAGAAAATGCCAATGAATGCCCGAAAGACTTAGCCAACCTGACCAGTTCAGATTTGATAGATGAATGAAGTGTGCACCTTGGCGGCTTCCCAGCTTCTCCTTGTACCCGCACCAGCCTTTCAGAAGTGCCTGGCCCAGGTACATGCCTCACCTAAGAGTATAGTGGGGATGTGCCATGGGATTGCCATCTATATGAATACACTAGGGAGATTGCAGGGGGTTTCACAAAGCGGGGTAGTTGTTCTTAATTTAAAGCTTATGTCTAGGCAAAAATAGAAAGCTAAATACTTACCTGACCTCCAGCAGGATGGATCTATCACAGCCCTACCACCTTTCTTGGTCAGCTGCATCGCTCCCTCTCCCAGGATGGCTTTGCTCTATGTCCTTTTTACAATAATGGGGGAGCAGGCTCCTTCTTTTATTGACAGCAGTGCATGAACCATATGGCCAGCCACAGCCATGACAGCCAGTGCAAATGCACTGCCACCGGCTCAGGAGTGCTCTGATGGAGCTGTCAGACCGCAAGAATGAGGGAGAGACAGCCAGCAGGACTGCAAGAGATCAATCCTGCAGGAGGCCAGGTAAGTATTCTGAAATTTCAGAGGTCGCTGAAAATATGCATGCTGTGAATAGATTACTACTTCCGCAAAATTTAGATGGCTTCTTGTTAACGTAAGAGGATTGATAAGAAATATGGGGTTATGTACGCCCAAAATGAATAATAAGATGACCACTTGAACATAAAGCTGCCCCCAATAGGCTATACTCACCGGGTCCAATCAGGGTACTGGAAACTAAGGCACAGACAATGGCTGCTGCAATGTGTGCTATGGCTTTAGGTCCCCCTGCTCAGCACAGGCCTGCACTAGGGGGTATCGTCAGCTGTAGTGAGACAGGTTTAGGTGGTGTGATTGGGTTATACTCAAGCATGACATACTGCAGCCTTTATTCCTCACCTTTCCTAGTGATCAGAATGATTTTTGGGGGAAAAAATGCTTTACCTGTTTGAAGTGATTTGGCATAACTAAATGCGACTGGGTCCTGGTGCAAACATTAAATAGGGCCTCATAAAACTAGAAATCTAAAGATTGACGCACCAGAGACAAATTGTATTTATTTTCTTTATATGATGCCATGAGAGCACAAATCTGATAAAAAAAAAGATGTAGGAGCCCCAATAATGGGGCCCCCTGGCCTCAGTGTGGTCACAACCCCTGCACCCCATATAGTTATGCCCCTGTCAGTTCTTTTGGCCCCATGACTGGGCCACTGCTGCACTCATTGGGTGACTATGTAGTGGATCAAAACCCTGGGCGGCTGGCCCTGGAGTCTAAAAAAATTCCTGCTGGCCTTCTCCTAGGGCATCTTAAATCAAGATTCCCTGCTGTGTGATGGGGTTGGGGTCAGCAGCACCCGCACATCTAAAAAAAATGGGGGGCCAGGTCCTGGAAGATAAACAAGGACAAGGTGAGTTCTGGGGACCAGGCTTGGGGGGGTGTCACCAATTGGGTACCTACTCCCCAAGTCAAGAGAAGTCTCAGGATTTCTGCCTTTTGCTGATCCCAGGAGTGGTAATTATTTTTAAGGGAACCGAAACCCAGGTTTTGGTCCATGACCTTGGGGCACCTTGATTTAGGTGACTGCAGTGTGAACATCTAATGCATGGGATAGAACTTAGAGTGCTTTATGCAATGCATTGTTATGCACACTATAAAGGCGAGGTTTGGATAAGAGGCCGTGCATGCGCTGTGGGAATAGCAGAAAGGTAAGTGGTGCCGGAAATCGGTTTTACACAGCGGGGCATCCTGAATTGGAGTGACCCAGGTAAGAGGACCAATCATCAGTTGGAGGAAAGCCAGGGATGCCACTGTGGCCCACCAATGGGCAGTGGGATGGCTGACGAAGTGAGTAAACAAGGGGATGTGGAGAATTTGAGGGTTATCCCAAATCAGGATGCCCCAGGGACATGAAATCAGTTAGACCTGGATTCATTCAGTTCGTCTTTAAAAAGGGTTAGAATTGCTAGACACTATACAGATATTCCCTTGCATTACATAACTAGTGTTTAACCCCCATGAATGCCTCTATGTTGTTCTTTTTTAGTACTGCAAATCTCACACTCCTTCGTGGTTAGAACTACTCCTTCAAGAGGACAGGATTTTTACTCCCTTGAAAAAAATATAGTGCAACTCATGTTGATCTGTCCACTTTGCACAATGCTTCCCTGTTCTATTGCAACACACAGTACATGCCCTGCTATGTCCTTCCCACATTGCATGTTGGTTTTACCCCTTTTTATCCCCTTAGACAAAACACATTGTTTTTCCAATACAGAACTTCCATTCCTCTCTTCCATTGCAAACAGTGATTCCCCTTAATGCAGTAGGACTGCTCGCTCCCTATGTTTATTATATTTCTTCCCCCCATCAAAGATTGCTTCTCCTCTGCCTTTCCCCCCATACAACAGCCAACTCGTACCTGCGTTGCTGTACTCAGTGTTCCCACTGGTGTCGGTGTCTGAGGAAGGGGGGGAGAGGAGAGGGGAATGCAGTTGTCTTACAGTCCTGTGAGACAAGCTGACATGAAGATGCTGCAACGCGTGGAGCCGGTAAGGGCACAACATTCTGGTAAGGGCATAACATTTCCTCACCCCTATGCCTCCCCATCACTGATTGCTTTGCATTCATCCTGGGCAGCAGCACATCAGGTCAATGTCCCCCCTTGGCTGGGATGTAAACTGTAAGCGTGTTGGCAGCATTGCAGTCTTTTCTTCTCATTTCTTCACCATCCATTCCTGCCTTGCTAGCGTTGCCCCTCTGCTTCTAGATCCAGCTGGTGCTCCCTGTCATCGCTCGTATCGCCTGCTCCTAGAAAAGTCGCAGATCAGTGCCCAACCTGAAATCTTTTTGATTCCAGGGCTGCCATGTTGGGTATTGTTCTGCTTTAAAGAAGAAGATCCAATATCCGTATCCATGCGGTATCCCCATTTGGGATGCCTTGCTCTGTAAACAGCCAAGATCATTCAGTATACTTGCGTATGCCTTGCTCTGTAAACCGCCAAGATCATTCAGTATACTTGCGTAGCTGGTGATTCCATGACGCATGTGCAGCTGCATTTCCGAATACCTTGAAGGCACTTATCTACGGTGGGCATTTCTGAATGGCTAGCTTGGGTACACAGGGGTGTGACCAACTGTGCCCACACTATGTAAAGCATGAATTATAATTGGTTGCCAGTCCATGCACCGTGGGATCGCCAAAAGGTGAGTTCTTCCAGGCAATCCTCAGTGATATAGTTAGCCGGGCATCCCAAGTCAGGAGAGGAGCAACACCCTGGAGAGTGGAACTTCCCTGATGGTGTTCCTCTTTAAAACTAATGCTACCTATGATGTTAAAGAGCAACAAAACCTGAGATCTTCTGGTTTTGTCCTTTCTCCCTTGGGCATCCTGATTTCGAATTTCCCACTTTGTGAAATCCCCTTGATCGCTTAATCACCTTAGCAGCATCCCTGTGGCGCATGTGCAGAGTGCTGGCAAATCAGGTTTACTAGGTGCTCATTCATATGCACAGCTAGGGATCCTGAATGGTAATCTAGCTGCTGGCTGCTCCCCCTCAGCGCTGTGTACCTGCACCAGCCATTCAGAAAGGTGGCTGTGTGTATCAGCCGGAGGAAAGCCAGGGATGCCGCTGTGGCCCACCAATGTGCAGTGGGTTGGCTGACGAAGTGAGTAATCTAGGTGATGTGGAGAATTTGGTTATCCCAAATCAGGATGCCCCAGGGATGGGGAATCAGTTGGACCTGGAGTCATTCAGTTCGTCTTTAAAAAGGGTTAGAATTTCTAGACACTAAGTATGTTCCCTTGCATTACATAGCCAGTGCTTAACCCAATGCATGCTTCTATATTGTTCTAAATTGTTCTTTTTTTATTACCGCAAATCTCACACTCCTTTGTGGTTAGAAATACTCCTTCAAGTATTTTTACCTCCCCTGAAAAATGTAGTACAACCTCTGCCCTACACCTTATATATTAGATTTGTGACCATGTGGCATCATATATAGAAACGAAAGCTCAATTTGTATTGGCATCTAAGTAGCTAAATGTGACAGGAAAAAAGGTTACTGTATGAGCAATGCTAACAACCCCCCACCTCAATCTGGCATATATTTCACCTCATTCTCTGAGCTAGAGCAAGTTCTTTGCCGCAGTGTGCTTTCCTCTGCCCCTTTCACGCCACACCCTTTTCCTTGTCAAGGCAAACACTAACTCTTATCCCTCTTATGAACAGTAAATAATAAGCCATATTTTAATCTTTGATTGTATGTAAGTACCTCATGTATTCTAGGTGAAACCAATTACATTGCTTCAGTTTCTGGATTCATGACTGAGCTGGGAAGGGCGTAACATGGTGCAAGTCTTGAGTATACACTGCTGTAGTCAGAGACAGCTGTGGGACAACTGTGGCTTGCCATGCTTGCTCACACTGAGAGCACTAAGGGATGAGGTGGCTGTAGGAACACATTTTATGTGGTCCTAGAGGAATAAAATTGAAAAAAGGGCAAACTTATGAGCCCTGCTAGTACTTCTACCCTGCACTGCAGGATTTGGAGGAGAAGCACATGGAACAGGCATCAGGTGAGCTGCTTTCTAGGTCTGCAAGATGTGTTGGCATGAATAAGGTGCCCATAGGTGTGTGATCTTCACCAGATTAGAGCAAGAACATCTGGGTTTTGTGGACAGTTGTCTTATGCAGGGTTTACACGAGCCGATAAATTGACCTTTCGCTCAGCGAGGGACCATGCAAAATTTGTTGAGTGAATGCGTTCAGACTCCAAAGATTTGTAGGTCAGTTATGCAAACTTCTGCTTCCACATTCCAACCATCAAGCGATGAAAGAGAAATATGACAGTCGACCAATTCCTGTTCATCGCTTGCGCGCAGCGGTCATTTCCATGCAGCAATTACCACTCAATTACGATCGCTTTAGCGATTTCTCACTCAATAATCACTCTGTCTAAATGACTATTAGTCTTCAGATTGTTCCAGAACAGGGGCAGCTCGGGGTTAAAAAATGGCCTGGGACTTTTCTAGTCACAGTGGCCCTTCTGCAGTGTGTTCAGCCTGGTATCCGTGCCTCCCCCTCCATAACAGACAGTGTGCAGAACCCACCCCATGACCATATAAAAGGCAGTGTGCAGACCCCCCCCATTACCCCATAACAGACTGAGTGGCAGAACCCCCCATAACAGGCTGAGTGATAGAATCCCCCCATAACAGGCAGAGTGACAGAATCCCCCCATAACAGGCTGAGTGATAGAATCCCTCCATAACAGGCTGAGTGGCAGAACCCCCCATAACAGACTGAGTGGCAGAACCCCCCATAACAGGCTGAGTGATAGAATCCCCCCATAACAGGCTGAGCGATAGAACCCCTCATAACTGGCTGAGTGATAGAATCCCCCCATAACAGGCTGAGTGATAGAATCCCCCATAACAGGCTGAGTGACAGAATCCCCCATAACAGGCTGAGTGGAAGAATCCCCTATAACAGGCTGAGTGGCAGAATCCCCTATAACAGGCTGAGTGGCAGACCCCCCCATAACAGGCTGAGTGGAAGAATCCCCTATAACAGGCTAAGTGGCAGACCCCCCCATAACAGGCTGAGTGGCAGACCCCCCCATAACAGGCTGAGTGGAAGAATCCCCCCATAACAGGCTGAGTGATAGAATCCCCCATAACAGGCTGAGTGGCAGACCCCCCCATAACTGGCTGAGTGACAGAATCCCCCATAACAGGCTGAGTGGAAGAATCCCCTATAACAGGCTGAGTGATAGAATCCCTCATAACAGGCTGAGTGGAGAATCCCCTATAACAGGCTGAGTGATAGAATCCCCCATAACAGGCTGAGTGGAGAATCCCCTATAACAGGCTGAGTGATAGAATCCCCCATAACAGCCTGAGTGGCAGACCCCCCCATAACAGGCTGAGTGGAAGAATCCCCTATAACAGGCTGAGTGGCAGACCCCCCCATAACAGGCTGAGTGGAAGAATCCCCTATAACAGGCTGAGTGGCAGACCCCCCCATAACAGGCTGAGTGGAAGAATCCCCTATAACAGGCTAAGTGGCAGACCCCCCCATAACAGGCTGAGTGGCAGACCCCCCCATAACTGGCTGAGTGGAAGAATCCCCCCATAACAGGCTGAGTGATAGAATCCCCCATAACAGGCTGAGTGGCAGACCCCCCCCATAACTGGCTGAGTGACAGAATCCCCCATAACAGGCTGAGTGGAAGAATCATCCTATAACAGGCTGAGTGGCAGACCCCCCCCATAACAGGCTGAGTGGAAGAATCCCCTATAACAGGCTAAGTGGCAGACCCCCCCATAACAGGCTGAGTGGCAGACCCCCCCATAACAGGCTGAGTGGAAGAGTCCCCCCATAACAGGCTGAGTGATAGAATCCCCCATAACAGGCTGAGTGGCAGACCCCCCCATAACTGGCTGAGTGACAGAATCCCCCATAACAGGCTGAGTGGAAGAATCCCCTATAACAGGCTGAGTGGCAGACCCCCCCATAACAGGCTGAGTGGAAGAATCCCCTATAACAGGCTAAGTGGCAGACCCCCCCCCCCCCCATAACAGGCTGAGTGGAAGAATCCCCCATAACAGGCTGAGTGATAGAATCCCCCATAACAGGCTGAGTGGCAGACCCCCCCATAACTGGCTGAGTGATAGAATCCCCCTATAACAGGCTGAGTGGCAGACCCCCCATAACTGGCTGAGTGGAAGAATCCCCTATAACAGGCTAAGTGAAACCCCCCATAACAGGCTGAGTGATAGAATCCCCCATAACAGGCTGAGTGGCAGACCCCCCCATAACTGGCTGAGTGATAGAATCCCCCTATAACAGGCTGAGTGGCAGACCCCCCCATAACTGGCTGAGTGGAAGAATCCCCTATAACAGGCTAAGTGAAACCCCCCATAACAAGCAAGACTGAGTAGCAGAACCCCTATACAATGCTGAGTTCAAAGTGATGCTCTTCATGTAACAGACAATCGGATCATAGCTCACGCATGTAGTTTGGACGCTTCTTTTATTACTGACCCTCTCTCTTGAAGTTTGCGTGTGAGTATACAGAGGTCTCATTAGGCTCCAGACTCCAGTTACGACAGTACAGTAAAGCCCTTCTTAGTTCTTCGTGGAAGGAGGTGTTTGGGGAGTAGAGTTTACAAATGAATGGGACTGCATCACAGATACTTTTTTGAGTGCAATGGCCAGGGAGCTATTTACTAAACGAATGGCGTTTCCACTCCAGATGAAGTGAGCCAGTGTTCACACAATACAGCCGCTCATGTTGAAACAAACACGCGCTTCTTGTAGGTTGGGTGTCTGACATGCACACAGGTTCACTTCACCAAGGCAGCAGCGCTCTCGGCTGTTATAAATCATCCCTTTTATTTGTTTTGTTTTGCTTTAGGTCTGTCCACCCAACACTTGTTGTTCACAGCTTGTGGGCATATGAGCACTTAGGAGGATGTGGAAACCGGAAACAGCCTCTGTATCTGTCACCAGGTGCTCCTCTGTGACCCCCAACCCACTCACATCACACTGTGCTCATTTCTAAGTCACTATTTAATAAAATGCAGAGCTTTCCACCTTTAGCTGTCTCTAAAGTATGGTGAGCATTTCACCTCAACATACAGTACACGTGCAAGACTCCTTTAATATTTTCAAATCAATAGGGTTTGAAAATAAATGTGGAGAAATGATTTGGTAAGGTGCCAAATGTTCTATTTACAAAAGTGTAGAGAGCTCTTACCATAAAACAGGGAGTTTCTCTGAGGTGGAGAGCTTCCATATTTTAAGGTACAACTCTCTAACGCCTGACTTCTTCTTCTTGTTCTCCTGCTTCTTCCTCTTCTTCTCTCCTTCTTCTTCTCTCCGTCCTCTTCTTTTGACCATGTCTTTATGTATTAGAATGATCCATAACTGATAAAATAACATCTACTCCGGAGAACACCCATCAAAACAGAAACAGAATCTCACCATAAATAAAATCAAATTGAACAAACCTTTAAATAGTTTTTGTAATGTTGTGTTATTATTATATAGTTCTTTACAATGTGCAGCACCACTATAAGTTTGATGTCCCTGTTATAGACACAGACAGACACCCCTCCAGTCACAAGTGATCTGGCCAGGAGTTGGTTGGAGCCTATGGCAGGCTGTGCTTCCAGAAACTCGAAGCGGACCTAAAGTAAAAAATAAGGCCTGATCATAGTTCGAGCCAATAGAATTTGTTGAGAACTTTTGGAAGGTCTTACAATGAGGATCAGGACAAGGCCTTATTATTGGTTGTTATAAAACGGGTTTGTTTTTTGCACTGGAGGATTGCTTTAAATGAAATGTAGTCCGGCCATTGTACTAGGTATTAGAAAACAAAGTGGGTGCACCACCAATATCAATACTTTAAAGTGGACCAACGTCCAGGATTTTCACTATCCTGGGTGTTGGTCCACTTCCGCTGTGTGAAACCCCCCAGAAAGCCCAAAAAAACTTACCTCACCGCCGACGGACAAGTGGCGGACAAGCTGGGGCCGCCGCCACAGCCTCTCGTGCGTCCCTCTTACAGGGAGCGAGCCCGCGCCGGCCATTCACAAACGGCCGCGAGAGGCGGAGAAGGTAAGGTTTGTGGGCGTCCAGGAGGGTTTCACACAGCGGGGCATCCCAATTTCGGATGCCCCGCGGGGAGGGAGCTGATCGGCCCGGGAATCTTATAGATTCCCGGGCCGATCAGCGGTGGGTGTTGGTCCACTTTAAGCAAGGTGTGGTCACTAAAATTATGTACCAGATAGCAAAAAATAGAGCGGACGTGCTTTTACGCACACATATCTCTAAACAAGGAGCACCACAACTGTATAGAAAAATATTTACAAACCTTTATTAATACAATATCATACAAAGGACTAAAAAAACATATGACACAGACATATTAAAAACAACCGTTCTTTGACCAATATTGTTCAATAATTGATACCCAATCGGGTGTATCCAAGTAATTAATACCCCATGTTAACATGGCCCACCATTTTCACCCCAAATAAATCTATCTTTTGTGCCGGCACAAAGAATTTTATTATTTTATAGTGAAACACCCATTACTAATAATTAATAAACATATCTATGAACATCTAATAATGCAAAACCAAATCAATAAATAATAAATAATATACGGTTATCACAGTGTCCTAAAATAAATAAACAAATACATATAAGTGTACTGAATATATTGCACAAAAGTTATTCATAAAGTATGAATCAAAAGCAATGTGAAACAAAAACCTCAATAATTAAGCAATAAAAAGTGCCAACAAACCGTACACCAGAGGTCTACCAAGTAAAGGGCCACACAGGGTATATACACATATGGTCAAAAACGGTAAGTACCACCCGCGCACGCAGCTCCCATGCTGCTTCACCCTTGAAGCAGCATGGGAGCTGCGTGCACGGGGGTAAAAACCATATGCGTATATACCCTGTGTGTGGTATGGTACTAGGTATGTTGATTAGCTTTCCTGTATTGCTTTGATGCTCAAGAAAGTTGCACAGTACATGCCCAGCTTTACTTCAGGATTTCGTTTTCATTTGATCCCCAGCTTACATCTAAACCTTATTTGCATTGTTGGTGAAGTCATTTCTGGCATGCACACATCCCCTCCTGTCAGAGGAAGCTACCGTATATAACACAACTGTGACACAGTAGTTGTAGTCCGTCAAAGCAGACCAAAGCACCCAACAACAACAGCTCAATCCATTTTGCTCCCCCCCCCCCTTGGGTACATTACCATTTGGATGTTTTCTGTCCTCAATGCTGCTTGGTATACCTGTTATAGCGATTTTAATGTTAGTTTTCCCTAGGTATGCCATTATATTCTGTTCCTTTCTCACAGGATACCATTGTTCAGCTAGCTGTTTAACCCCACCTCCTCCCTTCTCCTCGCAATCTCATGCTGGGAGCATTTATTGGCTATTGAAAATAGTGCTAGACGGAGGATAAAATTTCATTTTCCCCCAATTTTTCCTTTGAATCCAAAATCGTTATCCAATTCAATACTAGGACACTAAGGGGAGTTGATACATTGTTTTTTTTTCAACCTTCCATAGTATGTGGTTAGTCAGCTTTAAACGTGTGCAGGGCATGGACATTCTGCTCCCGTAACTATTTGGCAAAGAGAAATAAAGGGACCCAATCCTATAATCATTTTCGGCTGATTTTGAATTTAGTTACTTAGGCTTGTTATTACCACACGTGGATCTAATATACCCATAGTGACACCTTGATTGGCCATATGTCTTTATCATTTCATGATGCATAGTACTCTGCCAGGGGCACGAAGAAGCTCTCTGCATGGCTTCACTCACTGTCTGTGAGATTGGACAATAAGGGCATATGCATATATTTATATCTTCTCGTTTAAAGTGGAACAAAACCCATGATTTTGACTATCCCCGGCTTTGTTCCCTGCCCCAACGCATTCCTATTTGGGATGTCCTGCTGTGTGAAACCCCCCAGATCACCCAGAGAAACTCACCTTTCTCCAATCCTACAACGCATACGCGGGCTCTCGTCCAATCACAGCCGTTTGTTGTGCATATTTATTGCTTTGCAAATGGATCTGTTTGCAGAAATTGGAAGGGCAAGTGGCCGCATCCCCAACAGCAGGGGCGCACCTGTCCCCAGCTTATTCTAATGACTGGTGGCTACAGCGCGCACAGCCCAAATATGCTGGGAATGCAGCCGCCGATAGGGGATGACCACAGCGATGCCCAAGGGGAAGGCTAGAAACCCGTCTGTGTTGGGTTCTTTCCACTTTAAGGAGGCTTCATTGATACCTTTTACATCCATCTCCTACACTCTTCATGGATCATGGCTGTCCACAGCCAAGGTGTCGCCTCATTTTAGAAACTGTCAAACAGTTATGGGGTTTTGTTCTGTTGCAGCAGCTGAACACAGTAGGACTATACTGGTAGTGACAACTGGACTTGTGGAATTAAAACAGACCAAAGGTAAAAAATGACTTTTTACCCAATTAAAGCTAAGGATGCATGGGAAGCTAAAATTAGAGGAGATACAACTTTTAAAAATGACAGTCCTCAGAACCCTGCAATGAGGGGGGGGGGGGGGTATTTGATTGTAGGATGCGCCACAGCATATACTAAGCCCGGTACCCACCTATTTCCATGTTCCCACAAGGCTGCTGACAGCTAGTGATGTCCACTGGCCAGACTTGCACAATGCTGAATGTCGCTCCCATTGGTTGCTGGCAGTCACATGGGGTCCGATCAGGCAGCTGACAGGAGGGACTGCATAAGTAGTTAGGGAGGCCGATTCATTAATAGCGCCAGGTAGCAACAGTTGAGCGACTGTAGCAGTATTTTCACAGCGTCCGCTAGTAGTCGCTGTGCTTGGCCATTGTTCGGTTGTTGATAGCGATAGAGTCGGTGTGCAGTAATGTTGAATACGGGGTGACGAGTCGCTATTTGACAGGTTCCGCGATGTATCGGAGCGCATGATAGCGACTGGTCAGAGCGACCGGCTTCCACCATATTCATCAAAAAATCACGCTCAAAAAATTCTCGCGCTGTGAAATGCTTGTTTAAACCCCAGAGCGCTGGCGGCGATGGGTTAAAAGTAGTTTTTTAACCCCCAAACAACCATATTTTTGGAAACCCAAAAAAAATTTGAAAGAATTTAGTAATATGAATTCAATAATATCAGACCTGTGATATCAATTCTGCACAATTTTTTTTTTTTTACCTTAAAAAAATGAACTAACATGGCAGAAGTGGTCACAGAATTTTTCACATTTAAAAAAAAAAATATTACTAACAATTAATTATGAATATTTAAAGATTGTTCCATTGAAATGCATTGGAGAGCGCCAGGTAGCGAGAGGTCATACCTGTCGCTGTTCAAGGTCGGATGCTGGCGCTGTGGGGTGAGGCTGGAATAATGATGAATGAGTGGCTATATGGCGCTATCTCAGTCGCTAAGCAGGATTGGCTTGATAAATGTGTGATTGTGGTGGGGAGCCGGCGTTCTCGTGGCGGTGCCCGTCATTACCGGCCGCTCACCAGTCGCTACCTGTCGCTATTCCTTCATAAATAAGGGCCTAAGTGGACCAACAGTCAAAAATGGCTTAAACCGGACCTTCAGCATAATTTAGTGAAAAGCCCAAACCCATAAAAAACGATTCCCCAGCATCTAAAATCAATATATTTTATATTTATAGTCACTTATTGGTTATTCTATCCCCCACTGGGCTGCAACTCTGTTCAGGACTCTAGGCTATGGGTGCTGCCATCTTGCCTGAGAAGCATCACATACTGAGGAGAGAAGAGAGATAAAGTGCAGGGGGTGGGGTTATAGCTGTGCTTTGCACAGACAGAGCAGAGCTGGGGTCAGGAAAAGGACAGCAATACCAGAATACAGAGCGGCACAGTCAGTAGAGACTTCCTGTCTGCATGCAGCCTGAGACTTCATGGACCACCATCTTGGATGTTTAAAGGCTCATAAAATGCAGTAGATACAGGTAGGATGATTTTTAATGTGGGCAATCTGTACAGGGCGGGGGAAACATACAAGATAGGTTCTTAATTAGGGTTAAGGTCCGGTTTAAACTGGACCAACAGCCTGGTACAGTTAGAAAAGAAAGTTAGTGGCCATTTTGGAGCTTCCTCTTCCCAGCATCTCAGCCATGCCGCTGCCTGGATTCAACTGACATAACTGACAATGCAAAGAATCAGGAAGCCCAGCAGCACTTCCTGTTTGCAGATGGCCTGCAGATACGTGAGCCACCATTTTGTTTCTAAAATTTACCACAGCAGGATTTGAAAAAAGGAAAAATATTTTTTATGTGCAGCAATCTAAATTGCCCTGTGGAGGGATGCATCTGAGCACAGTTTGCTATGTTGGTCTGGTTTAAGTCATTTTTGTTGGACCAACACAACAAACAGTTCTCAGATGCATCCCTCCCCAGGGCAATTTAGATTTCTGCACATAAAAAATATTTTTCCTTCCCAGGTTTAAGTATTGGGGACGGGGATGAGGCTTTCCCCCCTAAGTAGAAGTTCTGGGATACTTTCTTGCTTCGCTGAGTGCTGGTATATCAGGGTGTATGTGTAGGTGCCTTTGCCAGACATGATGTTATCGGGTATTCTCCAGCCTGTTCTGCTCAGCCCCTTGCTTTATTATTTCCACCTCTTGCACTGTGTTGTGGGACAGTGTACATGCCACCTCTAGCGGAATACAAGAAACATCGTGTGATTCGGGCTAGCAGCCGAGATATGGCGGGGGGGGGGGGGGGGGGTGCGGAGGCTGCCTCCTTCTCCTGGAGACATTGTATATGTTATTAGAAGAGCCAGCCAAGATCTGTTCAGTCACCGAATGCAGCCGAATACAGAGATGGAAATCTGTTCATCTACAGCAGTGCTTCTCAAGTATCCCCTAGCAACAGTAACAAACGGGGTACCCCCGGAAAAGGGATCAGGTGTATGTCTTACCAAAATAAGTAGCAGGTTCAAAGTATACCGAAGCCTGGGATATTGGTGTGTTTTCCTGGGACAGCCTGATCTGTAATAATCACGTTATGTCAAGCCCCTCTGAGATTGCCCTCACCACTCACCTTTCCATTACATAGGGGCACACTAAGACACATGCACATAGGGGCACACAGTCACACACAGACATATATACATGGGGCACACAGTCACACACAGACATATATACATGGGGCACACAGTCACACACAGACATATATACATGGGGCACACAGTCACACACAGACATATACATAGGGGCACACAGTCACACAAAGACATATATACATGGGGCACACAGTCACACACAGACATATATACATGGGGCACACAGTCACACACAGACATATACATAGGGGCACACAGTCACACAAAGACATATATACATGGGGCACACAGTCACACACAGACATATACATAGGGGCACACAGACATATATACATGGGGCACACAGTCACACACAGACATATATACATGGGGCACACAGACATATATACATAGGGGCACACTAAGACACATGCACATAGGGGCACACAGTCACACACAGACATATACACATGGGGCACACAGTCACACACAGACATATATACATGGGGCACACAGTCACACACAGACATATATACATGGGGCACACAGTCACACACAGACATATATACATGGGGCACACAGTCACACACAGACATATATACATAGGGCACACAGTCACACACAGACATATATACATGGGGCACACAGTCACACACAGACATATATACATGGGGCACACAGTCACACACAGACATATACACAGGGGCACACAGTCACACACAGACATATATACATGGGGCACACAGTCACACACAGACATATATACATGGGGCACACAGTCACACACAGACATATACACAGGGGCACACAGTCACACACAGACATATACACAGGGGCACACAGTCACACACAGACATATACATGGGGCACACAGTCACACACAGACATATATACATAGGGGCACACAGTCACACACAGACATATATACATGGGGCACACAGTCACACACAGACATATATACATGGGGCACACAGTCACACACAGACATATATACATAGGGGCACACAGTCACACACAGACATATATACATGGGGCACACAGTCACACACAGACATATATACATAGGGGCACACAGTCACACACAGACATATATACATGGGGCACACAGTCACACACAGACATATACACAGGGGCACACAGTCACACACAGACATATATACATGGGGCACACAGTCACACACAGACATATATACATGGGGCACACAGTCACACACAGACATATACACAGGGGCACACAGTCACACACAGACATATACACAGGGGCACACAGTCACACACAGACATATACATGGGGCACACAGTCACACACAGACATATATACATAGGGGCACACAGTCACACACAGACATATATACATGGGGCACACAGTCACACACAGACATATATACATGGGGCACACAGTCACACACAGACATATATACATAGGGGCACACAGTCACACACAGACATATATACATGGGGCACACAGTCACACACAGACATATATACATGGGGCACACAGTCACACACAGACATATATACATAGGGGCACACAGTCACACACAGACATATATACATGGGGCACACAGTCACACACAGACATATATACATAGGGGCACACAGTCACACACAGACATATATACATGGGGCACACAGTCACACACAGACATATATACATGGGGCACACAGTCACACACAGACATATATACATGGGGCACACAGTCACACACAGACATATACATAGGGGCACACAGTCACACACAGACATATATACATAGGGGCACACAGTCACACACAGACATATATACATGGGGCACACAGTCACACACAGACATATATACATGGGGCACACAGTCACACACAGACATATATACATAGGGGCACACAGTCACACACAGACATATATACATGGGGCACACAGTCACACACAGACATATATACATGGGGCACACAGTCACACACAGACATATATACATAGGGGCACACAGTCACACACAGACATATATACATGGGGCACACAGTCACACACAGACATATATACATGGGGCACACAGTCACACACAGACATATATACATGGGGCACACAGTCACACACAGACATATATACATGGGGCACACAGTCACACACAGACATATATACATGGGGCACACAGTCACACACAGACATATACATAGGGGCACACAGTCACACACAGAGATATATACATGGGACACACAGTCACACACAGACATATATACATGGGGCACACAGTCACACACAGACAATATATACATGGGGCACACAGTCACACACAGACATATATACATGGGGCACACAGTCACACAAAGACATATATACATGGGGCACACAGTCACACACAGACATATATACATGGGGCATACAGTCACACACAGACATATACACAGGGGCACACAGTCACACACAGACATATACATAGGGGCACACAGTCACACACAGACATATACACAGGGGCACACAGTCACACACAGACATATACATAGGGGCACACAGTCACACACAGACATATATACATGGGGCACACAGTCACACACAGACATATACACAGGGGCACACAGTCACACACAGACATATACACAGGGGCACACAGTCACACACAGACATATACATAGGGGCACACAGTCACACACAGACATATATACATGGGGCACACAGTCACACACAGACATATATACATAGGGGCACACAGACATATATACATGGGGCACACAGTCACACACAGACATATATACATGGGGCACACAGTCACACACAGACATATATACATGGGGCACACAGTCACACACAGACATATACATGGGGCACACAGTCACACACAGACATATATACATGGGGCACACAGTCACACACAGACATATATACATGGGGCACACAGTCACACACAGACATATATACATGGGGCACACAGTCACACACAGACATATATACATGGGGCACACAGTCACACACAGACATATATACATGGGGCACACAGTCACACACAGACATATACATAGGGGCACACAGACATATATACATGGGGCACACAGTCACACACAGACATATATACATAGGGCACACAGTCACACACAGACATATATACATGGGGCACACAGTCACACACAGACATATACACAGGGGCACACAGTCACACACAGACATATACATAGGGGCACACAGTCACACACAGACATATACACAGGGGCACACAGTCACACACAGACATATACATAGGGGCACACAGTCACACACAGACATATATACATGGGGCACACAGTCACACACAGACATATACACATGGGGCACACAGTCACACACAGACATATACATGGGGCACACCGTCACACACAGACATATACATGGGGCACACAGTCACACACAGACATATATACATGGGGCACACAGTCACACACAGACATATACATGGGGCACACAGTCACACACAGACATATACACAGGGGCACACAGTCACACACAGACATATATACATGGGGCACACAGTCACACACAGACATATACATGGGGCACACAGTCACACACAGACATATATACATGGGGCACACAGTCACACACAGACATATACATGGGGCACACAGTCACACACAGACATATATACATGGGGCACACAGTCACACACAGACATATACACAGGGGCACACAGTCACACACAGACATATATACATGGGGCACACAGTCACACACAGACATATATACATGGGGCACACAGTCACACACAGACATATACATGGGGCACACAGTCACACACAGACATATATACATGGGGCACACAGTCACACACAGACATATACATGGGGCACACAGTCACACACAGACATATATACATGGGGCACACAGTCACACACAGACATATACATGGGGCACACAGTCACACACAGACATATATACATGGGGCACACAGTCACACACAGACATATACACAGGGGCACACAGTCACACACAGACATATACATAGGGGCACACAGTCACACACAGACATATACACAGGGGCACACAGTCACACACAGACATATACATAGGGGCACACAGTCACACACAGACATATACACAGGGGCACACAGTCACACACAGACATATATACATGGGGCACACAGTCACACACAGACATATATACATGGGGCACACAGTCACACACAGACATATATACATGGGGCATACAGTCACACACAGACATATACATGGGGCACACAGTCACACACAGACATATATACATGGGGCACACAGTCACACACAGACATATACACAGGGGCACACAGTCACACACAGACATATACATAGGGGCACACAGTCACACACAGACATATACACAGGGGCACACAGTCACACACAGACATATACATAGGGGCACACAGTCACACACAGACATATACACAGGGGCACACAGTCACACACAGACATATACATGGGGCACACAGTCACACACAGACATATACATGGGGCACACAGTCACACACAGACATATATACATGGGGCACACAGTCACACACAGACATATACATAGGGGCACACAGTCACACACAGACATATACATAGGGGCACACAGTCACACACAGACATATATACATGGGGCACACAGTCACACAAAGACATATATACATGGGGCACACAGTCACACACAGACATATATACATGGGGCACACAGTCACACACAGACATATATACATGGGGCACACAGTCACACACAGACATATACATAGGGGCACACAGTCACACACAGACATATACACAGGGGCACACAGTCACACACAGACATATATACATGGGGCACACAGTCACACACAGACATATATACATGGGGCACACAGTCACACACAGACATATATACATGGGGCACACAGTCACACACAGACATATACATAGGGGCACACAGACATATATACATGGGGCACACAGTCACACACAGACATATATACATAGGGCACACAGTCACACACAGACATATATACATGGGGCACACAGTCACACACAGACATATACACAGGGGCACACAGTCACACACAGACATATACATAGGGGCACACAGTCACACACAGACATATACACAGGGGCACACAGTCACACACAGACATATACATAGGGGCACACAGTCACACACAGACATATATACATGGGGCACACAGTCACACACAGACATATACACATGGGGCACACAGTCACACACAGACATATACATGGGGCACACCGTCACACACAGACATATACATGGGGCACACAGTCACACACAGACATATATACATGGGGCACACAGTCACACACAGACATATACATGGGGCACACAGTCACACACAGACATATACACAGGGGCACACAGTCACACACAGACATATATACATGGGGCACACAGTCACACACAGACATATACATGGGGCACACAGTCACACACAGACATATATACATGGGGCACACAGTCACACACAGACATATACACAGGGGCACACAGTCACACACAGACATATATACATGGGGCACACAGTCACACACAGACATATATACATGGGGCACACAGTCACACACAGACATATACATGGGGCACACAGTCACACACAGACATATATACATGGGGCACACAGTCACACACAGACATATACATGGGGCACACAGTCACACACAGACATATATACATGGGGCACACAGTCACACACAGACATATACATGGGGCACACAGTCACACACAGACATATATACATGGGGCACACAGTCACACACAGACATATACACAGGGGCACACAGTCACACACAGACATATACATAGGGGCACACAGTCACACACAGACATATACACAGGGGCACACAGTCACACACAGACATATACATAGGGGCACACAGTCACACACAGACATATACACAGGGGCACACAGTCACACACAGACATATATACATGGGGCACACAGTCACACACAGACATATATACATGGGGCACACAGTCACACACAGACATATATACATGGGGCATACAGTCACACACAGACATATACATGGGGCACACAGTCACACACAGACATATATACATGGGGCACACAGTCACACACAGACATATACACAGGGGCACACAGTCACACACAGACATATACATAGGGGCACACAGTCACACACAGACATATACACAGGGGCACACAGTCACACACAGACATATACATAGGGGCACACAGTCACACACAGACATATACACAGGGGCACACAGTCACACACAGACATATACATGGGGCACACAGTCACACACAGACATATACATGGGGCACACAGTCACACACAGACATATATACATGGGGCACACAGTCACACACAGACATATACATAGGGGCACACAGTCACACACAGACATATACATAGGGGCACACAGTCACACACAGACATATATACATGGGGCACACAGTCACACAAAGACATATATACATGGGGCACACAGTCACACACAGACATATATACATGGGGCATACAGTCACACACAGACATATACACAGGGGCACACAGTCACACACAGACATATACATAGGGGCACACAGTCACACACAGACATATATACATGGGGCACACAGTCACACACATGCACACAGTCACACACATGCACACAGTCACACACATGCACACACACACACAGGGGCACACACATGCACATACGGTCACACACACATGCACATACAACCACACACATGCACATACAACCACACACATGCACATACAGCCACACACATGCACATACGGTCACACACACACACACACACACACATATGGTCACACACACACACAGGGGCACACACATGTACATACAGTCACACACACACACACACACACACACACACACAGTCACACACACACATGGGCACACAGTCACACACACATACACGTGCGATGCAGTGAGTGAGGAGGAGCAGGAAGGTGAGCTGCCACTGCTAACCATGTACACACAGCCCGGGAGTATGAGGGGATGCCATTGAGCAGACAGTGAGTGGGCGGGGCTTCCTCTCCCCTCATTGCCTGGTGCCTTTTCTGCCATTAATAGGCAGTGTAGTGGTCCCTCGCCTCCCTCCCGCCTCATCTCCGCACAGTGTAGCTCCGGCACAGTACAGGCTTCGTTAGGGGAAGGGAAGCGCTGAGGCTGTGTCTCTTGCACAGTATGTGAGCACAGCAGCTCTTCCCATTGCACAGTGCGAGCGCTATCTGTCGCCACACACACACACACAGAGCCGGGCTGCAGAGCCTCATGAGGAAGGAGAGTTACCCCCTGTGGTACGCGCTGGGCAGCTTGATAAGCAGCGCTCTGCAGGCTGTGGCGGTCTCCCCATTGCTGGCTTTGCCAAAGCTGCAGGAGTATCAGGAATCCTTCCCAACTTGATGCACCTCGGACTGTTCATCACTAGCGCTTCCTTTTTTGTAAGTACTACTGTTCAGTTTGTCAATGAGTTAGAGCTTTGTTTCATGTTGTTTTACCCTTTTCTTGCAGCATCATTGAAGCTTTTCTTCCTGAACATTATTTATCGTATTATTGCTTTAGTATGCTGCTCTATAAAGGCAAATCCTATCTGTGGGGGGTAGCAGCAGGTATAGACAAGGGGCACATTACTCCTCCATCTGATGGCCAGAGCTGATCTCTAGCTCAGCATGTGACCTGCACACTGCTACCAACCTGATTCCTGATCCTTGTCTGTACTACACTACGGACCATGATGGTGCTAATAATAATAATAAGAATTCCTGAATAGAACCTGGATGACTGTGCACTGGAACGCTCCTCAGCCATGACATGCTGGAAATGCAGCCACGGACCGCAAAAGTGTTGCTGGATCAGCGGACTAGTAAGATTGACGTTAATCATGGCAGGGCATCTCTAATTACAAGAGTCTTATTCATGAAGGGATAGCGCCAGGTAGTGCCTTGTAAGCGGCAGGTCAACGCCGGACACGGCACACAATTCCACATTTATGAAGCGGATGCTGTTGAGCGACTGGGATAACGCCATGTAGCGTCCGATTCATTATTATCCCAGCCTCAGCGTACAGCGCTGGCGTTCATCCTTGCAGAGCGCCACGTCTTACCTCACGCTACCTGTCGCTCTCCCATACATTTCAATGGACGTTCTTTTACTTCTCTTTAAACAGGGGGGTTTTATTATTATTATTATTTTTTTTTATCTCAATAATGTTGTGACCTCTCCTGGCCTAGAAAAAGCCATTTTTGAAAACTTTTTTCCATTTTTAATATATTTATGCAGAATTGACATGACAGGTCTGGCATTAATGTGTTCATGTCACAATGTTATAACAATGTAATTCCATATATTTTCGCTTTGTTACTTGTGGATACATGTTCAAAAACAGCCTTTAATCACACAGCTTCCAGCGCTCTGGGCTACAGCGAAGCATTTTTGAGCGCCGGCGGTGTTTGAGGCTGTTTTTGTTTATGAATATGGTGTGAGTCGGTCGCACTGACCAGTCGCTACCATTCGCTTCCATACAGTGCTGTACTGGTCATATAGCGACTCCCCACAACGTATTTAGCAATGCTGCACAGCGACTGAGGCGCTCTGAACTAGCAAACCATGGCCGACCACAGCGACTACTAGCGTGCGCTCTGAAATGCCTGGTACAGACGCTCATCTGTTGCTACCTGGCGTTAGTAATGAATCAGCCTGCCCGACTCCAGGGCCATCCAAGCAGAGTTCGAGTCCGCTTTAAGCATTGAATCGATCAGGGGATGATATTATAAATTCTTATAAATGAGAAAAGATTCTTGTGTGTACTTATTTACTTGGGATGTTTATTACCAGTTATGTGCTAATGAAAGAGAGCTATGAAAAAATTGCAAATGTCATTTAAAAGTACCTGCACACGGGGAGGCTGATTCATTAATAACGCCAGGTAGCGACAGATGAGCGTCTGTAGCGGCATGTTCAGAGCGCCCGCTAGTAGTCGCTTTGCTCAGCCGTGGGTCGCTACTTCATAGCGACTCAGACGCTGTTCAGTAATGTTGAATACATTGTGAGGAGTCGCTATTTGACCAGTACAGCGCTGTATGGGAGCGCATGGTAGCGACCGACTCACACCATATTCAGCAAATAAACAGCCTCACAAATCTCTGGCGCTGAAAAATACTTGTTTGAAGCCCAGAGCGCAGGAGGCGGTGTGTTTAAAGTGTGTTATCAAGCATCTATCCACTAGTAACAAAGCGAAAACATATGGAATGACATTGTAACAACATTGTAACATGATCACTTTAATGGCAGACCTGTAATGTCATTTCTGAAGAAATTTAAAAAAAATCATAAAAATGTGAAAAAAACTGCTTTTTCAATTACAGAAGAGGTCACAGAATTATTTGTGATTTTAAAAAAACAAAAACCCTGTTTAAAGAGAAGAAAAGGTTCGTCCATTGAAATGTATGGGAGAGCGACAGGTAGCGAGAGTCATAACTGGCGCTGTGCAAGGCTGAACGCTGGCGCTGTTCGCTGAGGCTGTGAAAATGATGAATCAGACGCTACATGACGCTATCCCAGTCGCTAAACAGATTCTGCTTGATAAATGTGGAATTGCGTGCCGTGTCCGGCGTTCACCAGTCGCTATCTCACATTAACCAGGCGCTACCTGACGCTATCCTTTCTTAAATAAGGGCCTAAGGCTATGTTCACATTGCTCACGTTGTGTTTGCAGCAGGAATTCCTTTTTGCACTCACGTTTTTTGCTTGCGTCTGCGTTTGTAAAAAGAATCCCTGTGACCTGCTTTCCTGTGTATTGAATCCAACTGAAATCTATGGGGTTGCAAATGCAAAACGCATGCGGTACCGCATGAAAAAAACACATTAGTATTTGCAGACCCATAGACTGGAATGGGGAACAGGATTTTTAGCAGTCGTGTTTTTCTCCTCCCTGTTGCACCAGAGAGCTGCATAGGGGGCCATAGAGGTTCCATTGCTGGATTTTATTTGCATTTGCCTTGAAGGCAGAAGTACACGCATTACCAGACAGGTGTGAGCGAGGGCTAACAGAGTAACAGTGATTCCCCTGGAAGTGATTTACTAACAGGGGCAGAGTGAAATATTAATATAGCCTAAAGGGTTGAGACAGATGCAGGGGAGGGAACCAGTCTACGGAACCAGTTGGTAAAGTGAATCAAAACCCAGGATTTTGATTATTTGGGGTTTTGGTCGTTGCCCCAGAATCGGGATGCCCCGCTGTGTGAAACCCCACCAGGTCCCAAATAGCTCCACTAGTTCTACTGCACACCTCTAACTATGCTCCCACTTGGGTCTCCATTGACAGAATGCAATGCGGTACGACGTCGCCAGCTGCTCTATTATGGACACCCAAAGCACACAGGTCCAAACTTCTCCCCTCCATACTCTCATTCTCTTTATCAATATGGGACAAAATGAAGCACCAGTTCACTTCACCCCACACACCAGCCACTCCATTGTTAGGCAACCCTATGTTTCCTCCGGGAATCACACATCCAACCAGCTTTAACTGGTGGACACAGAGAAATCTGTGGACAATTTATGTATACTGACAAGAATGAAATCTATGCAAGAGCTGTCACCCAGAGATCCATTCCCGCCACATGAGATGTTCAGACTATTTCAAATACAGCACTTTATTAAATGCTTACTAAAACAATCCTCCCCTCCTTATAGGAGAACAGACTTTGAACTTAGATGCATACGCGATCACTTCAGTGGCGGACTCATCTCTGGTATATACTCAGTTCTGGCCGCCCCACCAAACCCGATCAGGCACGCCTATATGGCAAGATGGGAGTCAGAATTGGGAGATGCAAAGCCCCCAGAAGCTTGGCAAAGCATTTGGGGCCAAACTAAGAAAGTATCCAGTAACGCTGTAGTGCTGGAAAATGCATACAAAGTGATGTTCAGATGGTACTACACCCCTGATCGGATCAATAAATTCTCCCCTTCAGAATCCCCCTGCTGCTTCAGAGGCTGTAACGTCAGAGGTGACATGATGCATGTCTGGTGGGACTGCCCGGTAACTAGAGACATATGGGATAGGGCCTATAAAGTTATATCAGAAGTCCTCCATACACCATTGAACAAAGACCCCTGGGAAGCCCTTCTGGCACATTCTCCAAAGCAGGATGGCATTTAGCCCTCCATATTTGCGCAGCAGTGAAAGCCACGATAGCCAGGTGTTGGAAAACGCTCTCCATCCCTTGGTCAGAGATACAAAATAGAATATCTGACACCCTTTGCAATGAAAAAATAACGGCAATAGTAAATGATTCCTATGATATGTTCAGGAAAGTGTGGGACCCATGGGTGGAATATATAGGCCTGCAGAACTCCCGGGTTGACCCGGTCTTCCCGGTGTAATTAATTCCCCCCCTCTGGACTATCCTGAAGAACACCAATACACCATCCCTGGTAATCTTACTCAAGCCACTTCCCCGCCTCCCCCCCCCCCCCACCAGCTCCAAACCTATTTCTTCCAACTCTAATTTGTTTGTGTTATTCTTAAAATCTATAATGTTTGATATCAGCAAAGACAGCACTTTGGACCAAAGCAAAGATTAAGATCAAGGTTTACCTTAGAAGGTTTAATCAGCAACAAGTTCAACAAAATTTCAGTTAAATATTCTTTTATATCCTTTTATCCGTCAAATTCAGGACACTAGCGCACAAAATCAGACAACGAGATTCATAATAGTCAGCAGAGAGACTATAAGCTTTATTTCAGTTGACAACAGTTTAAGACACATCTGTTAGACAATGTCATAGCATGGGATTTTTGATATGCTGTCTTTTGTACCTGAAAACCTTAATAAAACCTTTGTAATAGAAACCCCACCAGGTCGCCCAAACAAACTCACCTCTTTCCGATCCTACGGCGCATGTGCGGCCGCTCGTCCAATCAGCACGCTCGGATCTGCTTGAGCCCCTTCGTCCAGGAGCTTGTCTAATACAAGTGGATCTGAGCATGTTGACAGCTGCATCCACTGCTACTCTCTAACAGGGCGCATGCCCGCGCTGGCCAATCACAAATGTCTGGTGCGCGCACGCACTCTGCTAGAGGGATAGCAGGGATGCAGCTGCTGCTCACGCATGTGCCGTTGGATCGGGAAAAAGGTGAGTTTATAGGTGACCTTGGGGGTTTCACACAACGGGACACCCCGATTTTGGATGCCCCCAGGAGGGAATCAATCGGCCCAGGAATCTTATAGATTTCCGATCTCCGTAGGTTTTGGTCCACTTTAAAATTTCAACAGTTGTAAGTTATACAGTCGCTTAAGGTAAATTTTCAGCCAAATTAAAAAAAAACTATACTCACCTTTTCTCCCACGCAGCCCATCAGCACTGCACGAGGTGCTGGGCGGCAAGGGACCTGCATCCAGCCATTCAGGTGAGCACTGCTGCTCCGTACTAGGAGGCCGATTTATTAATAGCGCCAGGTAGCGACAGATGAGCGACAGTAGCGTGATTTTCACAGCGCCCGCTAGTATTCGCTGTGCTTGGGCGTTGTTCGGCTGTTGACAGCGACTCAGTCAGTGTGCGGTAATGTTGAATACGGGGTTAGGAGTCGCTGTTTCACAGGTTCCGCGCTGTATGGGAGCGCCTGACAGCGAATGGTCATAGCGAACGGCTCCCAGCATATTCATTAACAAATCACGCTCAAAAAATTATCGCGCTGTGAAAAGCTTGTTTAAACCCCAGAGCGCTGGAGGCGATGGGTTAAAAGTAGTTTTTAACCCCCAAACAACCATATTTTTTTCATTTCAAAATTAAACACGTTTTTCTAAACATTTTGTAATATGAATACATTAATATCAGACCTGTAATATCAATTCTGCACAATTTTTATTTTTTTTATTTTTTTACCTTAAAAAAAAAATCTAACATGGCCGAAGTGGTCACAGAATTTTTGACATTTAAAAAAAAAAAAAAAACATTAATATCAATTAAATATGAATATTTAAAGATTGCTCCATTGAAATGCATTGGAGAGCGCCAGGGAGCGACAGGTCATACCTGTCGCTGTGATGGGATTAGCAGCGGCGCTGTTCGTTGCAGTCTGCTACATGATGAATCCCGCGCTAGCTGACGCTCTCGCCGGCGCTAGCCTCATTTAGCGTGATAAATGCGTGATTGTGTCCGCCGCCTGGCGTTCTGGAGTCGGTAGCCGCCGATAGCTGGCGCTACCTGGCGCTAGTGAGACACTACCTGGCGCTATGCCTTGATAAATAAGGGCCTAGGAGCGATGAAGAAAAGGTGAGTATAGGTTTTATTTTATTTGCCTAAAAATTGTCTTTAATATTGCTTAGAAACATTTTAATAGTATTACACATTTTGCTTATTTGATTATTAGATTGTATGCAAATATTTATTATAAAAATATAAACGTGTGCAGCACTTGACAACTTTATGTATAGGGAACAGGTAGGTAAACTTGAATCCCACCTCTGGGCAGATGGATGGACTGAGCTGGGTGATGGTTACTTTTTCCTTCAACACCAAATGAACCTCTGGCGTGTAGACATTTAGAGAATAATTTATACTTCAGCAAACTGCATTTTCTTTTGGTAATGCTGAAATTCCTGTGGTTTATCTCTTGTTCTGACAGCTGTGCAGAGGGATCCCACGCGCACCTACATTCAGTGAGCCATGTGAAGTGTCTACAGGGAATCTGCTGGTTTTTATTTCCATCTTAAAGGTTTGGAGCTGAAAAAAAGCTCCAATGACCTTCTAGGATATGCTTATCAACATGAATATGGGCTCAGAAGACAGCAACAGTGTTTGCAAATCTCCTCCTGCCCCGTACAATGACTTCCCAACTCCACAGAGGTTTAGTGCTCCTGAAATTCCAACCCCCCCACCCCCACCGCCTCCTATCAAAACAATATGTGAGCCCCCAAGAGGCCTGCTTCAAAAATTTGACCCAAAGAGGCGTTCGCGTCTGAGGAACTTTAACTGGGAAGCTATTCCTGTGGAGAAGGTAAGGGGCCGAACAAGTCTATGGAGCTCCGAAACATTCCAGGGAGATCTGCAGATTGACACCGGGACGATGGAGGAACTGTTTGGAAAGCATGAAGAGGAGATCCAGCTGAGGTCCTATCATCCACGCAGGTCACTGTCATCCGGAGATGCCCATGTCAACAAGGTAAGAGTGAGATACACACAAATATATAGGTTAATGTTTATCCAGTGCAACTTCTACTTAAATCGAACCAAAACCCCCTGACCTTGTGAAATACATTTGGACAAAGCCCCACCCTCTTGGGGTGCACAAGTCGAAATGGATAGTTTCGCTTTTCGAATCACCCTGGAACACTGTTTTTTATTGCTGTCCCTTTCTGTAAAATAGCAGGCGATCAGTCATTACATCAGTGTGGCAATGAATGGAGGAGGTGGAGCTTGGTAGCTAAAACAGGCGCCATTATCTGAGTGACGCAGGAGCAGTAAAAATTGGCAAAGGGTTCTCTTCATGGGAAGAGCAATTCAGGGGATGCTTGTTAAAAATGCCGGTTTTGGTCCACTTTAAAGGAGTCCTATTGTGAAAAAATGGCCTAGTTATAAAAATCCCTATAAATATGCTGAATGATGGGATGAGGGGTCACTTATACACCCGGCATCAAGAAATATCCAGCCAGGCTTGTTTCTTTCATTTAACGGAAGGTTCTGTCACCCCCTGGATTTTATTTCTACCAGAAGAAGAAAGGCACAAGCTTGGCGGGAGTTTTATTCAGCTCGGTTGTATAAGTAACTCCTCTTCTCATTAGGCGAGACGTTTATATGGATTTTTAATAGGCTCCTTTAAGTACAGTTGTAGCAGCAGGGAAACAAAAACATCCACTTTTCTTCACTTTAAAGAAGAACTCCAGTCCAATCTCTTATTTTGGACAGAAGTGTTGGGAGGATGACAAATAGGTGCAGTCAAGGGAGGGGGAGGCCGATTCATTAATAGCGCCAGGTAGCGACAGATGAGCGACTGTAGCAGTATTTTCACAGCGCCCGCTAGTAGTCGCTGTGCTTGGCCGTTGTTCGGTTGTTGACAGCGACTCAGTCGGTTTGCCGTAATGTTGAATATTGGGTGAGGAGTCACTATTTGACAGGTTCCGCGCTGTATGGGAGCGCATGATAGCGACTGGCCATAGCGACCGGCTCCCACCATATTCATTAACAAATCACGCTACAAAAATCCTTGCGCTGTGAAATGCATGTTTAAACCCCAGAGCGCTGGCGGCGATGGGTTAAAAGTAGTTTTTTAACCCCCAAACAACCATATTTTGGGAAACAAAAAAAAACAAGTTTATAAAAACATTTTGGAATATGAATACATTAATATCAGACCTGTAATATCAATTCTGCACAAATTTTTTTTTTATTTTTTTTTTTACCTTAAAAAAAATATCTAACATGGCAGAAGTGGTCACAGAAATTTTCACATAAAAAAAAAATATATATATATTAACAATTAATTATGAATATTTAAAGATTGTTCCATTGAAATGCATTGGAGAGCGCCAGGTAGCGAGAGGTCATACCTGTCGCTGTTCAAGGTCGCTCGCTGGCGCTGTGGGGTGAGGCTGGAATAATGATGAATGAGTCGCTATCTGGCGCTATCTCAGTCGCTAAGCAGGATCGGCTTGATAAATGTGTGATTGTGGTGGGGAGCCAGCGTTCTCGTGGTGGTGACCGTCATTACCGTTTGCTCACCAGTCGCTACCTGGCGCTATCCCTTGGTGTTGTTCTGGTTTAACCCTTTGCCTGGAATGCCCCTTTAAGATTGAAAATGCACACAAATGTATTGAACCCCAGCTACATAAAACTGTTGCTGAAACTTGGTACAAGCTGTATAGATATGCTATTCCCCTTGATCTCACAGTACCACACTGCTCTCTATATTGGCAGACTAATAGAATCCTAATTCATATGAGGTAATATATTGGGTTACTTTAGGAGTTTTTATTGCATATATAAAACTTACCTTCTTGTTTTTCATTTTTATATATACATTTGCTTTGCAATATTTTGCATTTTTTGCTTTGTTCATCATTTCTTTCATCCCGGGGCAATTGTTCTTTTAGGAGAACAAGTAACATAATGTCCTCCAAATCTTGCTTTACCAGAACATTAATGGGTGTTCTTTAAAGCGGTCCTTCACCCTGAATAAGAGTCTATCTTATATGTTTCCCACACCCTGTACATACAGATTGCTTTCATTAAATATCATCCTACCTGCATCTACTGCATGTTATGAGCCTTTAAACATTCAAGATGGCGGCTCATGGAGCGTCAGGCAGCCTGCAAACAGGAAGTGCTCTGCATTTTGGGACTGCTGACCTTTTCCTGACCCCAGCTCTGCTCTGTCTGAGCAAAGCACAGCTATAACCCACCTCCCTGTACTGTATCCCACTCTCCTCTCCTCAGTATGTGTGATGCTTCCGAGTCAAGATGGCGGCGTCCGTATCCTAAAGTCCTGAACAGAGTTGCAGCCCAGTGGGGGAAACAATAATAAGTAAGTGACTAAAAACTTCAAATATATTAATTTTAGATGCTGGGGAATCATTTTCTAAGGGTTTGAGCTTTTCATTAAATCATGGTGAAGGTCCGGTTTAAGTGTTGCCTAAACCAGGTACATTTCCTGCAAAGCTCTTGTTTGGACGTTGTCATGCATACCTCTTCTGCACAAATCTTGCCCCTTTCCCAGCACATCTTTGTCAGTACAGAATGAAATCCCGTCGCAGCATATTTGTGGAACAAGTGTAGGAAGTGACATTCCGACAGATAATGTAGTCATACCAGTTTGTACATGTTCCTCTATACTGACAGTGGGTATACGTCTATGCATTGGTACTGCTCTGTTATATTCAAATGTCATCATTTAGATGCCATGCTAATATAATAACTAGGCTGTATTTGATCAAAGTGACCACTCAGACCCATAAAAAGGGACGTCAGATAATGTTACAGACTATTCATCAAGCAGAAGTATATTTAGTGTAGCTTTGCGGCACAACTTTAGTTTAGTTTACAGGCTGCTGTGACCACAGGGTGGGAACTGTGACAACTGCGACAGTAAAACTGGATCTTTTCAGTGACTGCCACCTGCTCAGAAATTTTTACCCAAAGAGTCAGAATGTTCTTTCATTGTTTTGACAGAGGTATGCTTTACAAGTGTGGAATTTCTTTATTGAGTAAAACACATACTCGCTTTAATTATAGGTTGATCCATGTAAAGACCGTGTGAAGAATATATTTTTGTGTGGTAACCAAAAAAACCCTTTTTCAGTTTATTGGCGGGTCCCCCTCAAACCTAAATTGATCAGATGTCACACTTTTGGGGGGAGAGTCCCACTTTGAGGCCCACTGTCTCTCCAATAACTCTGGGGACACCTAAATGTCCCACTTTGCTGTGATGGGGAAGACCATCTTTTATTGACCAAATATTCCTAGAGCATGTGACCTGTAATTAATCCACACGCTATACCACACCCCTACCATGCCCATCACCCACAAACTGGTTTAAACTGTCCCACTTTGAGGAACCCAAAAATGGTCAGTTTACCCAACCCTCCTTATGGGTTGTGTTTTGTGGATCTCCACTTAGGCCCTTATTTATGAAGGAATAGCGTCAGGTAGCGACGGGTGAGCGACCGGTAATGACGGGCCCCGCCACGAGAACGCCGGCTCCCCACCACAATCACACATTTATCAAGCCAATCCTGCTTAGCGACTGAGATAGCGCCAGATAGCCACTCATTCATCATTATTCCAGCCTCACCCCACAGCGCCAGCGTCTGACCTTGAACAGCGACAGGTATGACCTCTCGCTACCTGGCGCTCTCCAATGCATTTCAATGGAACAATCTTTAAATATTCATAATTAATTGTTATTAATGTTTTTATTTTTTATTTTTTTAATGTGAAAAATTCTGTGACCACTTCTGCCATGTTAGATAATTTTTTTAAGGTAAAAAAAAAAAAAATGTGTGCAGAATTGATATTACAGGTCTGATATTATTGTATTCATATTACTAAATTTTTTTTTGGTTTCCAAAAATATGGTGGTTTGGGGGTTAAAAAACTACTTTTTACACATCGCCGCCAGCGCTCTGTGGTTTAAACATGCATTTCACAGCGCGAGAATTTTTTGAGCGTGATTTTTTGATGAATATGGTGGGAGCCGGTTGCTCTGACCAGTCGCTATCATGCGCACCCATACATCGCGGGAACCTGTCAAATAGCGACTCGTCACCCCGTATTCAACATTACTGCACACCGACTCAGTCGCTATCAACAACCGAACAATGGCCAAGCACAGCGACTACTAGCGGACGCTGTGAAAATACCGCTACAGTCGCTCAACTGTCGCTACCTGGCGCTAATGATGAATCAGCCTGTTAGCTGGCTGTGCATCTGTCTGGAGGTCCACACAGACTAGCGCTGGGTGATCTGGTCTTAGCAGTGCCAGATGAAACCTGGAGCTGTAGCAGAAATTCCCATAGAGCACAATGGGCCAAACTGGATTATAGCATTTATTGCTATAATGAATTTTCCAGACATTTGTAATTTTTTGTAACTGTAATTAGGGAACGTTAAGCAGCACTGGTAGAATACAGGGCCAAAGATCTGAAGGCCAAAAAATTGATAAATATAAGGTAAATAAGGTGGAGGAGCAACAATGATGGGGCCCTCCTGACTCTCTGGTCCTGGTGTAGTTGCACTCCCTGCAACCGCTATAATTATGCCCATGTCCAGAATAGGTTAAATAGCGCCTTTTTTGGGGTACCACAACAATATTTAACTGAGGCACTATGGCTAGTTAAGACTGAAAAGCATGAAACAGTGGCAAGCTATCTGACTGTACCAGGTAGCTGGCGAGAGCAGCTGAATCTGAGGGGTATCAGATCTCAGTGTGTCTCCATGTCCCTGGATTCACCCAAGGAGGAAATCAAGATTCTATTCAATGTCTTAGCCAAGAATATGCAGTATCCTGCCCCCCCCCCCCCATTCCAGAGCTTTGCCCAAACAGTCCCCCTGGACAGTCATGAAGAGTGGCCCGGAACACTGGATGCAGATCAAACCCCTTTAGGCTGAAGGGAACATGCCTTTGCTGCAGTGCCAGTTTGGGCTTCCATTTGACTGCCTTAGGAGCTGACATGTTGAAATAGATGTAAGTGCAGTAGGGATAGCTGAAGACTGATGGTGAAATGTGCCCATTGAGGCTTTGTTGAGCAGGGGAGGTGTAGTGGTCCTCGATAGAGAAGGGCTTAACCACACAAGGCAAGGTGGCTGCTTACTGTGGAGCTATCTGCACCTACAGAGGAATCAGGGACACACTGCCACATGCACTGTAACCCAATAAGGTTCATATTGCTGTTAGTTTTATTCTACTGTGCTGTTGGTGCCGTTGTTGTGCTTCCTGTAGTTCCCTAGGGAAGATGGAGCAGTGAGGATAGAAGGTGAGGTTGGAACATATCATGAGAGATATCATGAGAGAAGGTGCACTGCCAGCGGTGAAGGCATCAGCTGTAAGGAAGAAATCCTCCAAAATGTGTCTGAAAATAGCAATGTAGCATTTAGAATGAAATAGGCTTAAAGTGAAATAATAGCAATGTAGCATTTAGAATGAAATAGGCTTAAAGTGAAATAAAGCCCAGGATTTTGACTATCCAGAGTCTTGTTCCATGCCAGATTGGGGTGTTCCTCTGTGTGTTTACATGCAGGGCTTCAGCAATCTGGAGTGCAGCGGGTGCGTATTTGAATGGCGCTCACAGCCTGAAGATGCAGGGATGCCAACCGCTGGATGTTCACATTGCCAAGGGTGCCAGGAAGAAGGTGAGTTCTGCAGCACTTGAGGTGGTTTCACGTAGCGAGGCATCCCGATTAGAGTTGATATTTAAACCAAGGGCTTGGGAGAGATGAACCATTCCATTCCCTCAAAGGGACCACTATAGCAGTTCCAATTGTACCTACCTGCCCAACATGCCAGTGGGTGGCTTGCTGATACCCCCCCCGCTCGTTTACCCATTCAACCATCAGCCAGGGGTTGTGGAAGTGTCCGGTGCCCATCAGCACAGGCTTGTAAGATCACTGGGCGTGTGCCAAAGTGCACAAGGGCTGGAAACCTGGCAGGCCCCCTATTCACCAGTCCCTAGGCCTGCCATGCTATTTGTTCTGCATTATAAACAGAAAAAGGATTGCCAATGTGACAGAGGCTCTGTCTTTTGGATGTCATCACTATTCAGTTGCCCACCGGGTCATTCACTGGCCTTTTCTTAATTAGGTTCCAGACAATGTAATTGTATTTTGATACTGTTACAGGCAACGTCATTGTATTTTGACTGCCATTGTGTATTGTTGATTACATCACAGTCAATGGCATTGTCCTGATTGATTGTATTACGGCCTGCTATTATTCTACTGATTGCGTCACCGACAGAGTTGAGGGATTGTGTGCCCTGCTGCTATTGGTCAGTGTGGTTGTCATTGCATGGAGACTTGTGTATATAAGGCCTAGAGTGGCACTAATAAAAACACTTCACCTTCACCCTCAATACTGAAGTTCTGTCTCTTATTGGGGGAATCGCTATATTACAGTTCACTAGCCCTTGTAAGGGCTGTTCCTGGTTCCTCACGGACGACTCTGGAATTCCAGCAGCACCTCTCACCATTGGGAAAGGACGTCTCGGGCGGTGAAGCCCTCCGGCGATAAGGGTTATCGCTACAGCCGACATGGCTTTTTCCTTAAAAAACATGCACCTGCTTTTTTACTTGCAATGCAATGCAATATAATGAATGAAAAGTGTAAAAAAAAAAGAGAAAATAACCTACTGAACAGAACAGACACATTTTTTACTACCTTCGCAGAATCAGGCCCAAAATATCTGAAAGGAAACATCTAAGGGGTCAGGTGAGTATATTTGTATGTTTTTAAATTTGAATCTCTCTGATCTAAGTTGGGCTTCTGGGGCTGTTGCCTCTTTTTTTATCAAATAGTGTTTATTATTAGGAAATGGTGACGACCCGCAAGGTGCCCAAGCTTGCTCACAATGCATTGCTTGGGATGGTGGTAATTGTTTTCAGTTTATCTTAGAGTCTTTTCATAGATTTATTATGTCGCAAGAGGTTTTGGAGAATAAACCACGTAATCCCGTAAATGTGCTTGGCTATGCTCTAAATGATACACTGTGGCAAGCTTCATCCTGGCACACGTGGCACGTCCCCTGCCCGCTTTTAGCACATTCTTTCATGCTGAAGTAATGTCATGCTTTCTCCTAACCAAGTTATTATTTCAATGCACTCAATCATAACATCTTCAGAGTCTCTTGTTTAAAGGAAGCCAATTGTGCTTGAGTTCCCAGTAGCTTAAATGGACATCAGTGCCATATTATATGGCTGTACTCCATTTTTTAAAGGGCAGCTGACTCTCAGAAGCCCTTTAGCTGCATGCCGGCATACAGGGAGACAACCACTGAGGTAAGAATATCAGTGTGGCCAGTGAAGTGCTTTGCCCCTCTTTTCATCAGCCAAGGAGGGGGCTCTTCTGTGACCGGAGGCTGGGTGTGCCCTGTAGCTGGCCAGGGAGAGTATTGTCAGCACTTGGGCACTTGACAGAACCACTGAGATTAGTTGCAAGGGATCAAGGCTGTGATTGGCTAGATATGTGTTATTTAAAGCGGACCTTCACTCTGAATAAGAGTCTATCTTATATGTTTCCCCCACCCTGTACATACAGATTGCTCACATTAAAAATCATCCTATCTGCATCTACTGCATGTTATGAGCCTTTAAACATCCAAGATGGCGGCTTATGGAAGCTGACATTTTATCAGGCAGCCTGCAAACAGGAAGTGACTGTGCTGCTCTGCATTCTGGGGCTGCTGACCTTTCCCTGACCCCAGCTCTGCTCTGTCTGAGCAAAGCACAGCTATAACCCGCCCCCCTGTACCTTATCCCACTCTCCTCTCCTCAGTAAGTGTGATGCTTCTGAGTCAAGATGGTGGCGCCCGTATCCTAAATTCCTGAACAGAGTTGCAGCCCAGTGGGGGAAAGAATAATAAGTTAGTGACTAAAAATGTAAAATATATTAATTTTAGATGCTGGGGAATCGTTTTTTAAGAGTTTGGGCTTTTCATTAAATCATGGTGAAGGTCCGGTTTAAGGCCCTTATTTAACAAGGGATAGCGCCAGGTAGAGACTGGTGAGCGAACGGTAATGACGCTCCCCGCCACGAGAACGCCGGCTCCCCTCCGCAATCACACATTTATCAAGCCGATCCTGCTTAGCGACTGAGACAGCGCCAGATAGCGAATCATTCATCATTATTCCAGCCTCACCCCACAGCGCCAGCGAGCGACCTTGAACAGCGACAGGTATGACCTCTCACTACCTGGCGCTCTCCAATGCATTTCAATGGAGCAATCTTTAAATATTCATAATTAATTGTTATTGATGTGTTTTTTTTTTTTTGTTTTTTTTTAAATGTCAAAAATTCTGTGACCACTTCTGCAATGTTAGATATTTTTTTTATGGTAAAAAAAAAAAAAAAAAAAAAAAAATATGTGCAGAATTGATATTACAGGTCTGATATTAATGTATTCATATTACAAAATTATTATAAAAACTTGTTTTTTTTTGTTTCCAAAAATATGGTTGTTTGGGGGTTAAAAAACTACTTTTAACCCATCGCCGCCAGCGCTCTGGGGTTTAAACATGCATTTTACAGCGCGAGAATTTTTTGAGCGTGATTTGTTAATGAATATGGTGGGAGCCGTTCGCTCTGGCCATTCGCTATCATGCGCTCCCATACAGCGCGGAACCTGTCAAATAGCGACTCCTAACCCCGTATTCAACATTACTGCACACCGACTGAGTCGCTATCAACAAACGAACAACGGCCAAGCACAGCGACTACTAGCGGGCGCTGTGAAAATACCGCTACAGTCGCTCAACTGTCGCTACCTGGCGCTATTAATAAATCAGCCTCTATATGTTTGCCAACAGATGCGCTTCAAGAGATTCATGTTCTCTGTTGATGGTCAGACATGACCCTTCTATTGCCAGACTTCCCCGCACCACATCAGTGCCAAGGTTGTGAGGCAGGAGAAAGGGCAACAATTAAAAGATTTAGTGATCTTAAAGCAAATTCATTTAACTTTAATATTGATGTATGCAGATTGGTCATATATTGTTTTTTATGTTTGGATCTAATAAGTGGATATATATTAACATTTGCATTAGAACAAAGAGCATTATTTAAACATGAACTGCGGACTTTATTTTTAGCTTTGGATAGAGAACTGATAATCTCTTATTCAGTCCATGACCTTATTCAAGAGGAACTTTGGAGGCCCAGAAGACGGGGAGGCCGATTCATTAATAGCGCCAGGTAGCGACAGATGAGCGCCAGTAGCGTGATTTTCACAGCGCCAGCTAGTATTCGCTGTGCTTGGCCGGGGTTTGCTTGTTGACAGCGACTCAGTCGGTGTGCGGTAATGTTGAATACGGGGTTAGGGGTCGCTGTTTCACAGGTTCCGCGTTGTATGGGTGCGCTTGACAGCGAATGGCCAGAGCGAACGGCTTGCTGCAGATTCATTAACAAATCACGCTCAAAAATTTCTCACGCTGTGAATTCCTTGTTTAAACCCCAGAGCGCTGCCGGCGATGGATGTAAAATAGTTTTTAACCCCCAGACAACCATATTTTTTGATAGTAAAATTATACAAGTTTTTATAAACATTTTGTAATATGAATACATTAATATCAGACCTGTAATATCAATTCTGCACAAATTATTATTTTTTTTTTTTTTACCTTAAAAAAAAATCCTAACATTGCAGAAGTGGTCACAGAATTTTTGACATTAAAAAAAAAAAAAACATTAATAGCAATTAATTATGATTAATTAAAGATTGCTCCATTGAAATGCATTGGACAACGCCAGGGAGCGACAGGTCATACCTGGCGCTGTGATGGGATTAGCAGCGGCGCTGTTCGTTGCAGTCGGCTACATGATGAATCCCGCGCTAGCTGTTGCTCTCGCTGGCGCTAGCCTCATTTAGCGTGATAAATGCGTCATTGTGACCGCTGCCGGGCGTACTTGAGTCGGTAGCCGCCGTTAGCTGGCGGTACCTGGCGCTCGTCAGACACTACCTGGCGCTAGCCCTTGATAAATAAGGCCCTAAAAGACTCCAGTGCCATCCGAGTTCCACTCCTTGGGGCATAGCGAATTGGGATGCCCCACTGTGTAAAACCCCTTAGATCCACTCACCTGATCTCAGAGCCCTCGCATGTCTCGGTGCCGTAGCCGCATTGCCGCTCACCTCTAGCCGTGCGTGCACCTGCATCAGGCCTTTCTAAATGGGGCAGTGTGGGCACGCTAGAAGCAGAGCGTAAGATACGGCTGGCGGTGCACGCGGCTCCCATTGGCTCCGCTCAGCTTTGCCGTCAGCAGAGTCGGAGAGAGCCGAGTGAAATTGAGTGCGCTGATTAGCTGAGTGGGCCGCTCAGCCAATCAGTGTGCTCAGTTTCAGCCAGACTTGCGCCATGGGAACAACAGGGAGGTGAATAAATCGGGCGGCCACACAGTGGGACATCCCTATTTGGGATACCCCCGCTGAGAGGAACAACACATGGGAAAGTGAAATTCCTGTGTGTTGTTCCTCTTTAAAGAGATTAAGGGGGTCATTCATTACAATGTAGACAGTCTCTCCATCTCTGGTGACCAGTATGCAGCAAACATTTGAATGCCGCTCCTCCTCACACAAGTCCTAAAATACTGATGTTTTTATACCCTTCCCCTAATTGGGGTTGGGTATAGACACATCATCCAGGCTAGGCGTAGATGTTTTCAAAACGTTTATAAATAACAGCCCCTATGATGTATATACTAAAGTGTGAGGAGACTCTCCATATAAGGAAGAGCATCTCTCAAGTTAGAGTTCGAGATTTTATAAAATAAGCCAAGCAGGGTGAGCAGAGATAAAAACAACTGTATCTTGGAGCTTCACATTTTGTATCTGTCACATGACAGGAAGTGATAAGAAGGCCCTGCGGTTGGGGACTCAGGCAGGAAAAAGATTCTAGCCCTTTACCTGTTCGGCAGTACTTAAAGTGGACCTATCACCTCCACGGCTGGTTGTGGGTCTAAAACACTCCAGAATCAATCAACGGGCAGGCTGATTCATCACTAACGCCAGGTAGCGACAGATGAGCGTCTGTAGCAGGCATTTTCAGAGCGCCCGCTAGTAGTCACTGTGCTCAGCCGTGGGTCGCTACTTCATAGCGACTCAGTCGCTGTTCAGTAATATTGAATACATTGTGAGAAGTCGCTATTTGACCAGTACAGCGATGTATGGGAGCGCATGTTAGCGACTGCTCATAGTGACTGACTCACAACATATTCAGCAAAAAAACAGCCTCACAAATCTCTGGCGCTGAAAAATACTTGTTTGAAGCCCAGAGCGCAGGAGGCGGTGTGTTTAAAGTCTGTTTTTCAGCATCTATCCACTAGTAACAAAGCGAAAACATATGGAATTACATTGTAGCAACATTGTAACATGAACACTTTAATGGCAGACCTGTAATGTCATTTCTGAAGAAATATATAAAAAATTAAAAAACATTTTTTAAAAAACTGCTTTTTCAATGCCAAAAGAGGTCACTGAATTATTTGTGATTTTTGGAAAGAAAAAAAAAACAAATACCCCGTTTAAAGAGAAGAAAAGGTTCGTCCATTGAAATGTATGGGAGAGCGACAGGTAGCGAGAGGTCATACCTGGCGCTGTGCAAGGCTGAACGCTGGCGCTGTTCGCTGAGGCTGTGAAAATGATGAATCAGACGCTACATGGCGCTATCCCAGTCGCTAAACAGATTCTGCTTGATAAATGTGTAATTGCGTGCCGTGTCCGGCGTTCACCTGACGCTACCTGTCGCTACCTCTCATTAACCAGGCGCTACCTGACGCTATCCTTTCTTAAACAAGGGCCTATGTGCCCCTGTGGCACCCTAATTCAGGATTCCCCACTGTGTTAACCCCCACGCAGGCCTGCAATTACTCACCGCTCCCCTGCTTACATGCCGCAGCCGCATGCCCGGGATCCCTGCTGCTGAGGCGCACTCCCACCTATTCAGAGCTTGCTGATGGACAAAAGAGAAGATTCTATCACCAGAATACTGAAAATCCAAGTCATAGGTCCACTTTAACTCCACGCTCACTCATGTCCAGTGGTTTGTTTGAAACAATAGGTTCCTAACAGTGGACCTTCAATGACTGGAAGATGATTCACCCCAGCCCCGCTCCTCATCCTGAGTGGGAATGCTCTGACGCACTAACAGTGACAGCACAGGTTCACAGGACGGGTGTGAGCATAGCAGCATGCTCCAGAGGTTAATATTAATAGGGAACAGTCAGCCACTTTAAAGCAGCTTCCATTGGCACCCTTTGCTGGGTAAATGAAATGTAAAAGAAGCCATCTAAAACCTAGGATCTATATGAAACATAGGGCATATATACCTCCTCAATTACCTTCATGCCACTGTTGGGGAGAACAGGGATTTTGTTAGAAACGGCTGTGAGGCCTGGATAAGCCACTAGTGTACTAACAGGGCACATGGAACAGCCCAGGAGCACAAGGGTCCGGTTACTAGAGGAAGATAGTGTGCCATTCAGAATCCATGCCCCCCCCCCCCCCCCCTCCTTATTTTTCTAGCTTGCAGCTATTGTGTATGTAAAAAAAAAACTTGAAATATAAGAAAAGTGTATAAGTAAGAAAAAAAGTAGAATGCTGTTTTCTAATGTCAGTAGCTCCAGCCTCCAGCACTGGCACTTAGGCCCTTATTCATCAAGCGATAGCGCCAGGTAGTGTCTGACGAGCGCCAGGTAGCGGCAGCTAACGGCGACTACCGACTCAAGTACGCCCGGCGGCGGTCACAATGACGCATTTATCAAGCAAAATGAGGCTAGCGCCGGCGAGAGCGACGGCTAGCGCAGCATTCATCATGAAGCCGCCTGGACCGAACAGCGCCGCTGCAAATTCCTTCACAGCGCCAGGTATGAGCTGTCGCTCCCTGGCGATGTCCAATGCATTTCAATGGAGCAATCTATAATTAATCATAATTAATTGGTATAATTTTTTTTTTATATTTTTTAATGTCAAAAAATCGGAGACCACTTCTGCAATGTTAGGATTTATTTTTAAGTCAAAAAAAAAAATTAAAAAAATATGTGCAGAATTGATCTAACAGGTCTGAGATTAATGTATTCATATTACAAAATGATTCTAAAAACATGTATAATGTTACATTCAAAAAATATGGTTGTTTAGGGGTTAAAAACTAGTTAATACACATCGCCGCCAGCGCACTGGGGTTTAAACAAGGAATGGACAGCGACAGCACATTCGGAGCGTGATTTGTTAATGAATATGAAGCTAGCCGTTCGCTCTGGCCATTCGTTGTCAGGCGCTCACATACAACGCTGGACCTGTGAAACAGCGACCCCCCAGCCCGTATTCAACATTACCGCACACCGACTGAGTCGCTGTCATCAAGCTAACGCCGGCCAAGCACAGCGAATACTGGCTGGCGCTGAAAAAATCACGCTACAGTCGCTCATCTGTCGCTACCTGGCGCTATTAATGAATCGGCCTCTTAGTTCCTGACCTTTCCAGAAGCGGGGATTGTCTGGAGGAGGCATGGCGGTAGCCAACACAAGCTGCCATTTTGAGCCTGGCCTCCATAGCAATGCAGCCTGAAATTCTCATTTCAGGTATTATCTTGGTGTAGATCTCAGTACTGGCGATGATGAATACTGCAGATGATTAAATGAACTTGCTATGGAGCTTAAGGATACTTAGAGGCCGATTCATTAATAGCGCCAGGTAGCAACAGTTGAGTGACTGTAGCGGCATTTTCGGAGCGCCCGCTAGTAGTCGCTGTGCTTGGCCGTTGTTCGTTTGTTGATAGCGACTCAGTCGGTTTGCCGTAATGTTGAATATTGGGTGAGGAGTCGCTATTTGACAGGTTCCGCGCTGTATGGGAGCGCATGATAGCGAATGGCCATAGCGAACGGCTCCCAGCATATTCATTAACAAATCACGCTCAAAAAATTCTCGCGCTGTGAAATGCTTGTTTAAACCCCAGAGCGCTGGCGGCGATGGGTTAAAAGTAGTTTTTTAACCCCCAAACAACCATATTTTTGGAAACAAAAAAAAACAAGTTTATAAAAACATTTTGTAATATGAATACATTAATATCAGACCTGTAATATCAATTCTGCACACATTTTTTTTTTTATTTTTTTTACCTTAAAAAAAATATCTAACATTGCAGAAGTGGTCACAGAAATTTTCACATTAAAAAATAAATAAATAAAATAATAACAATGAATTATGAATATTTAAAGATTGTTCCATTGAAATGCATTGGAGAGCGCCAGGTAGCGAGAGGTCATACCTGTCGCTGTTCAAGGTCGGACGCTGGCGCTGTGGGGTGAGGCTGGAATAATGATGAATGAGTGGCTATATGGCGCTATCTCAGTCGCTAAGCAGGATCGGCTTGATAAATGTGTGATTGTGGTGGGGAGCCGGCGTTCTCGTGGCGGGGAGCGTCATTACCGTTCGCTCACCAGTCGCTACCTGGCGCTATCCCTTGCTAAATAAGGGCCTTAAACTGGACCAACAGCCTGGCACAGTTGGGAAAAAAAGGAAGTGGATATTTTGGAGCTTCCTCTCCCAGCATCTTGCCATGCTGCTGCCTGGACTCAACTGACATAACTGACAGTGCACAGTAACAGGAAACCCAGCAGCACTTCCTGTTTGCAGGCTGCCTGCACACCCATGAACCGCCATTTTGTTTCTAAAAATGACCACAGCAGGACTTATTTAATTAATTTTTATGTGCAGCAATCTAAATTCAATGTACATGAGCACTGTTTGTTGTGTTGGTCTGGTTTAAACCGGACCTTCGCCATGATTTAATGAAAAGCCCAAACCTATAAAAAAACTATTCCCCAGCATCTAAAATCAATATATTTTATGTTTTTAGTCACTTACTTATTATTCTTTCCCCCACTGGGCTGCAACTCTGTTCAGGACTTTAGGATACGGGCGCCTCCATCTTGCCTCAGAAGCATCACACTACTGAGGAGAGGAGAGAGGGATAAAGTGCAGAGGGTGGGTTATAGCTGTGCTTTGCTCAGACAGAGCAGAGCTGGGGGCAGGATAAAGTCAGCAATCCCAGAATGCAGAGCAGCACAGTCAGAAGGCACTTCCTGTTTGCAGGCTGCCTGATGTTCCATGAGCCACCATCTTGGATATTTAAAGGCTCATAACATGCAGCAGATGCAGGTAGGATGATTTTTAATGTGAGCAATCTGTATGTACAGGGTGTGGGAAACATATAAGATAGACTCTTATTCAGAGTGAAGGTCCGCTTTAAGTCATTTTTGAGTGTTGGTCTGCTTTAAAGAAGCTGTATCGCAAAATTGCATAATCCTAAAAATCCATATAGACACATCAACTAATGAGAGGAGGGGGTTACATATACACTGATATTGACTGAATAGAACTTCAAAAATCCTCCAATTACAGGCAGAGTGGCATTCACCATCCCATTCCCCATATAGGCAGTGTGGCATCCCCCCTCCCATTCCCCATATAGGCAGTGTGGCATCCCCCCTCCCATTCCCCATATAGGCAGTGTGGCATTTCCCCCTCCCATTCCCCATATAGGCAGTGTGGCATCCCCCCTCCCATTCCCCATATAGGCAGTGTGGCATCCCCCCTCCCATTCCCCATATAGGCAGTGTGGCATTCCCCCCCTCCCATTCCCCATATAGGCAGTGTGGCATCCCCCCTCCCATTCCCCATATAGGCAGTGTGGCATTCCCCCCTCCCATTCCCCATATAGGCAGTGTGGCATTCCCCCTCCCATTCCCCATATAGGCAGTGTGGCATTTCCCCCTCCCATTCCCCATATAGGCAGTGTGGCATTCCCCCCTCCCATTCCCCATATAGGCAGTGTGGCATTCCCCCCTCCCATTCCCCATATAGGCAGTGTGGCATTTCCCCCATCCCATTCCCCATATAGGCAGTGTGGCATTCCCCCTCCCATTCCCCATATAGGCAGTGTGGCATTTCCCCACCCATTCCCCATATAGGCAGTGTGGCATTCCCCCCCTCCCATTCCCCATATAGGCAGTGTGGCATTCCCCCTCCCATTCCCCATATAGGCAGTGTGGCATTCCCCCCTCCCATTCCCCATATAGGCAGTGTGGCATTCCCCCTCCCATTCCCCATATAGGCAGTGTGGCATTCCCCCCCTCCCATTCCCCATATAGGCAGTGTGACATTCCCCTCTCCCATTCCCCATATAGGCAGTGTGGCATTCCCCCCTCCCATTCCCCATATAGGCAGTGTGACATTCCCCCCTCCCATTCCTCATATAGGCAGTGTGGCATTCCCCCCTCCCATTCCCCATATAGGCAGTGTGGCATCCCCCCTCCCATTCCCCATATAGGCAGTGTGACATTCCCCCCTCCCATTCCTCATATAGGCAGTGTGGCATTCCCCCCTCCCATTCCCCATATAGGCAGTGTGACATCCCCCCTCCCATTCCTCATATAGGCAGTGTGGCATTCCCCCCTCCCATTCCCCATATAGGCAGTGTGGCATCCCCCCTCCCATTCCCCATATAGGCAGTGTGGCATTCCCCCCTCCCATTCCCCATATAGGCAGTGTGACATTCCCCCCTCCCATTCCTCATATAGGCAGTGTGGCATTCCCCCCTCCCATTCCCCATATAGGCAGTGTGACATCCCCCCTCCCATTCCCCATATAGGCAGTGTGACATCCCCCCCACCCATTCCCCATATAGGCAGTGTGACATCCCCCCTCCCATTCCCCATATAGGCAGTGTGACATTCCCCCTCTCCCATTCCCCATATAGGCAGTGTGGTACCCCCCTCCCATTCCTCATATAGGCAGTGTGGCATTCCCCCTCCCAATCCCCATATAGGCAGTGTGACATCCCCCCTCCCATTCCCCATATAGGCAGTGTGGCATTCCCCCTCCCATTCCCCATATAGGCAGTGTGGCGTTCCCCCTCCCATTCCCCATATAGGCAGTGTGGCATCCCCCCCTCCCATTCCCCATATAGGCAGTGTGGCATCCCCCCTCCCATTCCCATATAGGCAGTGTGGCGTTCCCCCTCCCATTCCCCATATAGGCAGTGTGACCTCCCCCCTCCCATTCCCATATAGGCAGTGTGGCATCCCCCCTCCCATTCCCATATAGGCAGTGTGGCGTTCCCCCTCCCATTCCCCATATAGGCAGTGTGACCTCCCCCCTCCCATTCCCATATAGGCAGTGTGGCGTTCCCCCTCCCATTCCCCATATAGGCAGTGTGGAATTCCCCCCTCCCATTACCATATAGGCAGCGTGGCATTCCCCCTCCCATTCCCCATATAGGCAATGTGGCATTCCCCCCTCCCATTCCCCATATAGGCAGTGTGGCATTCCCCCCCTCCCATTCCCCATATAGGCAGTGTGGCATTCCCCCCCTCCCATTCCCCATATAGGCAATGTGGCATTCCTCCTCCCATTCCCCATATAGGCAGTGTGGCATTCCCCCCCTCCCATTCCCCATATAGGCAATGTGGCATTCCTCCTCCCATTCCCCATATAGGCAGTGTGGAATTCCCCCCTCCCATTCCCCATATAGGCAGTGTGACATCCCCCTCCCATTCCCCATATAGGCAGTGTGGCATTCCCCCCCTCCCATTTCCCATATAAGCAGTGTGGCATTCCCCCTCCCATTCCCCATATAGGCAGTGTGGCATTCCCCCTCCCATTCCCCATATAGGCAGTGTGGCATTCCCCCCCTCCCATTCCCCATATAGGCAGTGTGAAATTCCCCCTCCCATTCCTCATATAGGCAGTGTGGCATTTCCCCCTCCCATTCCCCATATAGGCAGTGTGGCATTCCCCCATTCCATTCCTCATATAGGCAGTGTGGCATTCCCCCTCCCATTCCCCATATAGGCAGTGTGACATGCCCCCTCCCATTCCACATATAGGCAGTGTGGCATTCCCCCCTCCCATTCCCCATATAGGCAGTGTGACATTTCCCCCTCTCATTCCTCATATAGGCAGTGTGGCATTCCCCCTCCCATTCCCCATATAGGCAGTGTGGCATTCCCCCTCCCATTCCCCATATAGGCAGTGTGGCATTCCCCCCTCCCATTCCCCATATAGGCAGTGTGACATTTCCCCCTCTCATTCCTCATATAGGCAGTGTGGCATTCCCCCTCCCATTCCCCATATAGGCAGTGTGGCATCCCCCCTCCCATTCCCCATATAGGCAGTGTGGCATTCCCCCCCTCCCATTTCCCATATAGGCAGTGTGGCATTCCCCCCCTCCCATTCCCCATATAGGCAGTGTGGCATCCCCCCTCCCATTCCCCATATAGGCAGTGTGACACCCTTTCCCATTCCTCATATAGGCAGTGCGGCATCCCCCCTCCCATTCCCCATATAGGCAGTGTGGCATTCCCCCCCTCCCATTCCCCATATAGGCAGCGTGGCATTCCCCCTCCCATTCCCCATATAGGCAGTGTGGCATTCCCCCCTCCCAATCCCCATATAGGCAGTGTGGCATTCCCCCCTCCCATTCCCCATATAGGCAGTGTGGCATTCCCCCCCTCCCATTCCCCATATAGGCAGTGTGGCATTCCCCCTCCCATTCCCCATATAGGCAGTGTGACATTCCCCCTCCCTTTCCCCATATAGGCAGTGTGGCATTCCCCCCTCCCATTCCCCATATAGGCAGTGTGGCATTCCCCCCTCCCATTCCCCATATAGGCAGTGTGGCGTTCCCCCTCCCATTCCCCATATAGGCAGTGTGGCATTCCCCCCTCCCATTCCCCATATAGGCAGTGTGGCATTCCCCCCTCCCATTCCCCATATAGGCAGTGTGGCATTCCCCCCTCCCATTCCCCAAATAGGCAGTGTGGCATTCCCCCCCTCCCATTCCTCATATAGGCAGTGTGGCATTCCCCCTCCCATTCCCCATATAGGCAGTGTGGCGTTCCCCCTCCCATTCCCCATATAGGCAGTGTGGCATTCCCCCTCCCATTCCCCATATAGGCAGTGTGGCATTCCCCCCTCCCATTCCCCATATAGGCAGTGTGGCATTCCCCCCTCCCATTCCCCATATAGGCAGTGTGGCATTCCCCCCTCCCATTCCCCATATAGGCAGTGTGGCGTTCCCCCTCCCATTCCCCATATAGGCAGTGTGGCATTTCCCCCTCCCATTCCCCATATAGGCAGTGTGGCGTTCCCCCTCCCATTCCCCATATAGGCAGTGTGGCATTCCCCCCTCCCAATCCCCATATAGGCAGTGTGGCACCCCCCCTCCCGTTCCCCATAGGCGGCAGAAGTCAACTGACATGTAAAAACAAAAAAAAAGGTGAACTCACATGCTATGGGCACTCACGCGTTGCTGGCCCAGCGGGTGTCTGTGTGGCCCAGACAGTAAGCAGCAGCGGCGGGCGCTGTCCCTGTCCCCACCGCTCCTTCTTACTGGCCGGGCCACGCAGACACCCGGCTCCAGAGCATATGGTGAGCCTCTATGGGATGCCCCTCCCGCACTATTGCCCCTTGCCCCTGTCTATCGGTGGGCCCTGTTATGTGGCCGCTGTCCTCCCTCGCTCTCCTTGTAGTCTTTGGGGGAGGGAGGGGTGTGTGTGTGTGTATATATGTGTATTGGCTTTTATGCTTCACTACATTATACTTGGTGTCAGCCGCTGCGCTGACTTGTTTTCACTTATTGTGCCTTGGAATTGCCGCCGCGCACGCTTTCCTGTGTTCCGCGCTTGGCGGCGGTGTTACCTCAGGCGCCGGTATGCCGTCATTGGCTGCTTGTCACGTGTGTCGTTTCATTTCACCTACTCCCCCAAGCTTAAATATCACTCCCTCTGAGTTGCATACAAGTAGGGATTCTCAGCCTGATGTGTCTTCTAGACTGGCTAGTGTTGAGAAGTTAATTGCTAATACCTTGGCGCGTAAGGCCTCTGCGAAAAAGCGGCAATTAACGGCTGATGTCACTCTTTTCCCTATGGAAGCTGATGAGTTTTTGGAACTGTCTAAACTGGCTATACCCTTTTGGAGGAAGGGGAGCTATTCTCTGACTCAGGGTCATCTGATGAGAGGCCCAGGGGTCATGACCCCACTTGAGGCCTCTGCAACTCCACCTGTTGTCAGTATGGGACAAGGACCCTGCGTCCCTGGACCTGGTCTTTGTGCTTTCCCCCCTGGTCAGGCGGTCCCTCTCCTGGTGGCTGGACTCCAGGAACCTGTTGGGGGGCAGATCCTTTCTGACCCCCTCCTGGGAGACGGTCACCACGGATGCCAGTCTGTCAGGTTGGGGGGGTTTCTGGAAGTCCCTGCAGTTCCAGGGGAGGTGGGGCCCTCAGGAGGCCCACACACCTATCAATGTCTTGGAGCTGCGGGCGATCAGGTTGGTTCTGGCTCAGTTGACTCATCACCTTCGGGGCCTGCCTGTTCAGGTGCACTCGGACAACCAGACGGCAGTTGCCTACATCAATCATCAGGGAGGGACCCGGAGCAGGAGGGCCCTCCAGGAAGTGTCTCTGATCCTGACCTGGGTGGAGGCCAATGTTCCCTGCATATCAGCGGTGTACATTCCGGGGGTGGAAAATCTGCTGGCAGACTCTCTGAGCAGGGGGACCTCTCGCCAGGGAGAATGGTCCCTCTGCAACAGGGTGTTCCAATCTCTGTGTCACCATTGGGGCCAACCAGATGTGGATCTGTTTGCGTCCCGTCACAACCACAAGCTCCCGGCCTTTGTCTCCCTGTCCCAGGATCCTCTGGCCTTGGCTACGGATGCCCTAGCAATGTCATGGCAGGACTTTCAGTTCCTGTATGTCTTTCCTCCATTCCCCCTGCTGGCCAGGGTTCTGCGCAAGATTGCTCTGGAGGGGTGCCAGCAATTCTGGTGGCCCCCAGGTGGCCAAGAAGAGTGTGGTTCGCAGACATGGTGCAGCTGGCAGTAGATCAGTACGCTCTGCCCTTGGTGCCAGATCTGCTCACTCAGGGCCCCTTACGTCATCCCAATTTACAAACTCTGGCTTTGATGGCCTGGCTGCTGAAACCTCCATCTTGATGGAGAAGGGGCTGTCTACCTCAGTTGTTGATACCATGATAAAGGCTAGGAAGAAGTCCTCTTCTTCCATTTATTACAGGGTTTGGCGTGCCTTCATTGACTGGTGTGAGTCTAAGTCTCTTCTCTGTCGTGTGTTCTCTATTCCCAGGATCCTGGAGTTCCTGCAGCATGGGTTGGAGCTGGGGCTCCAACTCAGTAATCTGAAGGGACAGGTCTCTGCCCTGGCTGTTTTCTTCCAGAAGTCCTTTGCTCAGTACCCTCTGATCAGGACTTTTTTCCAGGGGGTTACCCATGTACGTCCCCCACGTAAGCCCATGTTGCCTGTTTGGGATTTGAACTTGGTTTTTTTAGCCTTGCAGGGTGCTCCCTTTGAACCTGTGCAGGATGTTGCCCTGGACATTCTTACTCTCAAAGTTGTCTTTTTAGTGGCTATCACCTCTGTTAGACATGTGTCTGAGTTGGCGGCGCTCTCCATCCAGCCCCCCTACTATGAGAGACACCAGGACAAGGTGGTGTTCCGCTTTAAGCCAGATTTTCTGCCTAAGGTTGTGTCTGCCTTTCATTTGAATCCGGACATTGTTCTTCCGTCATTGTGCCCTAATCCTAGTAATGCTAAGGAGAGAGTCTTGCATTCTTTGGATGTGGTTAGGTGTCTGAAGTACTATCTGGTGGCTACTGCACCTTTCAGATGCTCTTTTTGTGGTCCCTTCTGATCCTAGGAAGGGTTTGGCTCCTGCCAAGTCTACTATCAGCAAATGGATCCGTCAGGCTGTGATTCAGGCCTACTCTGCTAAGGGGAATAATCCTCCCTTCCTCCTTACTGCTCATTATACTCGTGCTATTGGTGCCTCTTGGGCTTTTCAGCACCAGGCTTCTGTTGAATAAGTTTGCAAGGCCGCTACTTGGTCTTCTGTTCATACCTTTTCAAAGTTTTACAAGGTTGATGTTAGGGCCTCAGCTGATGCTGCTTTTGGCCGCAAGGTTTTGCAGGCGGCAGTGGTTTAAACTGTCTGCTGTTACTGTTGGGGATTCCACCCTACTTTATGGACACTGCTATTGGATGTCCCGAGTGTAAGTATTCTATCTGGAGCAGGACGTATTGTATACTAAGAATAATACAATTCTGTGATTACTCACCTGTAGAATTGGTATTATAAGTATACAGTACGTCCTGCTCCACCCCACCCTTGGTTTTGCATTATCTTGGATCCCCTGTATGGTGATTGTTATCATTGTTATAGTTACTAGTTTGGGTGGTTTTGATTCTCCCAGCTTCTCGTTGACTGCTTCTCAATGCTGGGGATTGTGGGAGGTCCCCCGGGTATTTGAGGGGCCGGGAGGAGCCTATTTTCGATGTCTCTGCAGTCCAGCGCCATCTGGCGGAGTAATACCCGAGTGTAAGTAATCTATCTGGAGCAGGACGTACTGTATACTCATAATACCAATTCTACAGGTGAGTAATCACAGAATTGTATTTCTACTTTTTGTTTTCTTTTTTCATTCGCCCGATAAGGTGCACTTACATTTTCCCCCCACTTTTGGAGAAAAAAGTCTTATAGGGCGAAAAATACGGTAATTATTTTATGGTTGCAGTGGTAAATAAGCAGCAAATCTACATAACCATAAAGGAAAACGTTCTTCAGAATAGTGTAACCAGTTAGGGACAGAAAGGACAAGTGTGACATGTCAACCCAGTAGCTTTGAGCATGTGAGGCCTCCAGTATCAGGGCGGCGTGCTATACCCGGTGAATGTGGAAATGATTCTCTATTTGTTCTATTGTGTGGGACAGCGCTGTAATGTCTATGAAAATGAGTGGTTCTTTGATGTTTGTGTAGGAAGCGCCCATTTGCAGGATAGCCCTTCAAACTGTTGTGTTCAGAATGAATAGAAGTTGTGAAAGGGGAGTTCTTCAGGAGCAGGCAGGTACATGAAGATAGCAGCAGCAGGCTGGTACATGATGGATGGGTGGCAGAGGCGGGGTGTGTAGGTGTGACATGCACCTTATCTCTCTATCTCATCTCTCTGTTTATCTTTGCCTTTGCAGGTGTTTTTGCTGGATTCCCGGAGAAGTATGAACATTGCCATCTTTCTCAAGCAGTTTAAAAGGTAACCAACCTACCACAAAAATAAAAAAAGAATAGTTTGATAAAGATAAAGGCTCATTTTAGATGTGTATAAATACCCCGTAGGAGTTGGAAAGTCTGTTCAAACTCAGTGAACAAATCTTCAGTTAAAGTTTAATCTGGTTACCCCCTAATTGTACAGGTAGGTTTTATTGTGATATTTATGTCATGTTTTCTTATTAATATTCTTTCTGGGTGACCCAGTATGGGGAATATTTAACATTTTGGCCTCAATTCACTAAGAGTTGAAAAAAATTCTCATGGTTGTCAAAAATTCAATTCTTGTGAAAAAAACCCTGAGAATGTCACTGTTGCCGAATCACCAAATCACCAAAAGGAGTAAAAAGTTCAATACTTTCCTCAGGAGTAAAAAAAGTGCCATTTACTTTCATTGTCTTTCTCTCTGGTGATTCACTAAACTTGAAACTCTCAACCTTTTTTGGATTGAATTTTTTACTACCATGAGAATTTTTTTCAACTCTTAGTGAATTAAGGCCTTTATCAGAAGAAGATAAAAGAAGTTTAGGGAAAAGGTTCTATCAAACATATGGGCAACTACATCCATCCGAGGAAGCTATACTACATTTGTGGAAAAATAATTATAAAACCTCTTATTGACCTGATAAAATCTAAGATACATTTGTTCAGAATAGACTAGTTGGAAACCACAATAAATAAAGAAAAAAAGACGGAACACTTTAAAAATAAAATTGGGAACCCTTTATTAATAATATCTCCTCACAAACAAAAGAAGGATTTGAATAAGTGTTTCCAATATATACGAATTGGTATATGATTTCATGAGTTCATGAAGGTGAGTCTGAGAGTTTTCATGGTTTACCAAGCTTAATACTTAACAGTAAAGTGCAGAACTGCCTATGTGCTTTTTGGTAATGTGCTGCAGGTCCAGCTCACTAAGTGTGATAAAACATAACATTTAATGTAACATTTTAAAATATAGCATGACCTGTGTGGAGTGAATATCCTGGGCTCCCCATTCAAAGGTAACGCGTTTCGGGGTTACCTCACCCCTTAATCCTACCTTGTGCTTTTTGGTACATATTTATGGAGCTGCAATGGTGGCAACTAGCTGATATATTGAGAACCTACAGACTAATAGTCAGCTCTTTCAGTAAGAGAAATAGTTTAGTCCAGATGTCCACTTCCTTATCAGTTTGTGTAGCCCCAACCCAACGGCAGCCATGTAGTGCAGACTGCAGAGGAGTAGCTAGGCTTTCTGGCATCCAGGGCAAAGATTTGAAATGGCGCCCCCACCTGTTCCCAGGCCCCCCTTTGGCGTCCCCCAGACCTGCTGCACCCGGGGCAAGTGCACCCCCTGCTCCCCCCTAGCTAATCCCCTGCAGACTGTTCATACTTTACTGGCGGGATCAAAAGTGGGGAGCAATCAAAACCTGTAGCTTGGCACAATGGTGCATTTGAACTAGCCTGGCAGGCCCAGCTTGCAGTGTATGCAAAATATTACTACTGTTCTCTTTCCACAGGTCAGCAGCACAGATAGTTGATGATATAAGAAGGGGAAAAGCCGACATATACAGCTCAGAAAGACTAGCAGAACTGCTGAAGCATCTACCAGACAGAGAGGAGGTGAGTTAGCTATTGGGGTCTCATTCTCTACATTTTCTCCCCTCTATACATCTATAGAGATCAAAGAACTCTAGTAAAGATCTTTATTTTAACAGGTACAGCGCCTCACATCATTTCAGGGAGACCGGGAGAGATTAAGTGAAGCAGATTTGTTCATGTTACTCCTGCTGGATGTTCCAAGGTAGGTTATACTTTACAACATGACTGCAAATTCTGAATGAAAAACTTTAGGAAAAGCATATTCCTCTCTGTGTCCTTCAGTTAACAGTCAAGGTAAAAAAACTAGAACATGCTCCATAAACTAATCACAGGAAAGGCGAAGAAAAGGGAAATCACAGTTAATATGTTGGGAGGAGCAGCCATTAGGACAAAATTTCCTGGGGATTTGCAGATTGATGGACCGAACAACCCAAATCTGGCATCCAGCCCTGGAGAGAAAACAATAAAAGCAGAAATGATTTGGAAAGTTATTGTTACTAAGTGGGAAATAGCAGTAAACATAGGAGTACCAACCCGTATAGTCACCACATCCAAAAATAATAAACTCTTTTAAGAGAATGTATAGAGTTTTATATGAGAATAGTGTTAAGTGTTCAGTTTATATAAAAGTTGACATTTTTACATATAAATGATTTATATGTGGTTGGACTATCAAAGTTTAAAGACATTCAACCATTAGGCTGCCATTGCAGGCTTATGACTGGGGGGGCAGCAAGCCAGACTGGCCTTTCAATTTAGCAGTGGCCACCCCCATGTTTTTCTCCTGACAGGACCCTTTTCACTTCTTTTGGGTGTTATTTCCAAGGTATAAATGCCTCTGGGGCACCTACATGTTAAAGGAGCACTGTCACGAAAAAATGGCCCAATGATAGAAATCCATATAAATATACTGAATTGCAGGAGGAGGGATCACTTATAAACCCAGCAACAAAAAATATCCAGCCAGGCTTTTCTTTTAATGGAAAAAGAGGAAATCAGTGGGGGACAGGTTCTGTCATACATGAGACATTCAAACCTGTCACTCTTGGATGTTATTCCTACCAAAAGTTTCACTATAACCACAAGTTTGGCGAGAGTTTTATTCAGTTCGGGTGTATAAGTGACCCCTTCTCTCATCATTTCACCTCATTTAACTTTGAAGTAGTTTTTTCTTACATCCCCCTCCTAAATCTATAGGCATTAATATAAGATTTTGAGGCATTTCGTTGTAGCTAAAATAGCTACCACCCCTGGAAGTTTTTGATAAATCATAAAGAAAAGCATTTGTGAGGTCAGACACTAATGTTGGACGAAAAGCCTGGCTTACAATCTTTGTTCTATTTCATCCACAATTGGAGGGGAGGAGATCAGGACTCAGCATGGGCCAGTCAAGTTCTTCCATGTCATACTCGCCCAACAATTATGCAGCTTGTTTTGTTCAGTGAAAAAGAAAGTGGAATTTTTCAAACAGTTCTCACAAAGCAATATTCCTTTTTCACCAGTTTACGCTATGCAGTCAGACAATGGGGATCATGCTAATGATTTAGTGAAGCACGTTCAACCCAGGATGCACATTTGAGGGTGAATTGCTGCCTGCATGTCTGTGACAAAGTGCAATAAATATATTTTCCTTTAAAACATGCGATTGGGCATTTTTACAAGTGAGATTTATCATTTTGCCAATGAGGTAAGAATAGTTATTTAAAACTTTGGAAAAAACAGCACCCTATGGGGTATGCAGAAAAAACTAAAGGAAATCTTTAGTATAGCCCAATTTGGGTATTTTTGCTGTGGTTTCATATTGCTGTGGTTTCATCTCACTACATGTGCCCCATCACATGTGCAGGTGATTTTTTCAAAGGAAAAGTTAGTACAAATATTTTGTATTGCACTTTTTGTATGTTAAAATTAAAAAGCTTACAGAGATGCAGGTGGCAATTAACAACCAAATATGCACCCAAAGTTATACTTTCTTCACTAAATCTTTAGCTTGTCTCCCATTCTGCTGGCATTTGCCAAAACCAGACGTGTCAGTTAGGCTGCCAGATAGAGCAGTGTGATTTGTCACTCCACAGAACACACTTGCACTGCTTCAGTGAGTCCAGTGGTCGGCATTGTGAGCTACACCAGTTCTTTTGAGGCCATTGTGCATTGGTGCTCGACCATGACAACATAGTATTCAATGGTTTCTAATGAAGTATTGCTAGTACAGGGGTTGACACTGTACTAAGCTGTCTGTAAGGCCAGATGTCGGAAGCAGTGGGGGAATTTTTTATTACACCCATATGTATGCTGTATTTTGGTGTGTTGCTGTAGAAGTGTCCTGAAGGTTTGACCCATTTCCTGCCAAGACAGTTCTATTTGTTACTCATTATGAGAGAAAACTTATTTTGAAAACATTCTGTAGGTGGGTGATCATTTTGTTGGCTCCCCTAAATACCGTATTTTTCGCCCCATAAGACGCTATTTCCCCAAGAAGCTGGGGGGAAATGCCTGTGCGTCTTTTGAGACAAATGTAGTCCACTCACCTGATTGTCCGGCATCTGATCGTCCTCCTGCAGTGGGGAGCCGGAGGGCAATCAGATGCAAGACACAGCGGCGCAGGACCCGCAGTAAGTTCAGTAGCAGTGTGCAGAAAATCCCCAAACCACTGTTAGTGCAGTTGTCATGCGCCAATGTCATAGATGGATCGCGGTTGGGGATGGAGGGGATCTGCCTGATACACGGGAGGCTGGGGGTATGCTGCCTGTTATTTGGGGGGGGGAGAGGATTCTACACACTGCTTGTTTTTTGGGAATGGGAGGGGGGATCTTCCACACTACCTGTTATAGGGGGTTGCACGTACCTTAACTTCTGCAGTGTTTGTGGAGGAGGGGGGCAGGAACAAAATTCGGGCTTTTCTGTGCTGCCCCTTACCCAGTACCTGAGAATGCACAGTGGTACTTGCCTTCTTGCTCATTTCCTTGCTGTCTGGCGTCCCACATGACTGCCAACGGCCAATCAAATTCGCAATGCAGGCATGACCCCAAATTAGATCATTTTTCCTGATCATACGAAACATTTGTAAAATCAGCCTGATGCATGCATGCCCTGCCTACTATGCCATTGTCTAACTTAATCATTTTAAAGTGGACCCAGTTGATTAACTCCCTCCATGGCATCCCTATTTAGGATGTGTGAAACCCCGCTGGTTGCCCGCAAACCATTCCAGAGATCCCTCAGCGACTTCGGGGGCCACATCCGCATCTCGCGCCTGAGACATGCTCAGATGCCCAGCTACTCAGATAGGCTGGGGACAGGAGCGCACCTCAGAACACAGGAAGACAGGGCATATGGACGATCCCCTTTCGCTCTGCCGTGCTCTGTGTGTAAACATAGCTGTGTGCCATGCATTGATATGTGCTAATTGGACAAGAGCCAGCACATGCGCCATGAGACCTGTGGCAAGGTGGAATTTGAGGGTGATCTGGTGGTTTCACTCGGCAGGGCATCCCAGGGATGTCCCAGGGATAGTCCATGTACATCAAGCATGACTTTTATGTGCAAACTGGGAACGTTTTTCACACTTTGGGAAATGTGGCATCCAGTAGCATTACAAGTGCCCTCCCAATGCACACAAGGCAGACAATAGTAGCAATTCACTTGTTCATACAGTGATACGTAAAACAGTAACATCCTCCATTTCTTTCTTTGGTTTTTATACTTACTAGTAGGATATTACAGTGGTGGTCACGCACAAAGTGTTCTCAGAACATTTAGGGTCAGACGAACTAATCAGCATGGTAGTTCCTGTTCTTTTTTCATGATGAGACAATGGCAAGGCATATGGATAAAGGAAAACAGAGTCAATCAGAAAATGGGAAACAGAGGCAGAGAAAGTCGAGTCCATCAGAATCTCAGTGCTGGCTTTAGATTGGAACTGACCAGAAGGCTGTGACTATAATTGCAGGAAGGAATGGGAGGTGGTGGGTAAGGTCACATTAGGTTGTCAGTATTACTATAAATATGACATACATTTGATAGTGAAAGTGACATGTAATGTGCAAACATTTGAACGTCAAAGAGAAACATCCTTCTCACAAGGCAGTCATGTGTTGTACCGTGTGATGAGAATATAGAAAAGTGAAGCAATACTGTGACACCTTCTGTAGGCTGAAGCTGTGGAGAATACCTGGTTTTCCTTATCAGACATTATGTTTTCCAAAAAATCAAAACATCACACATATTTGGTTTTTGTGACTTTTCAGTTCTTTGTAAAACATCATCTCATTATAAGGAGAACTAGATATTCTTAAAATATACTCAGCCTACAAAAAGGTATTTTCTTACTTCACTTTCTTACTACTTTACAACAGGGGTCAGACTCACAGGTATTAGGGCAGGGCTATTATACCCTCTTATATTATTCCCAGGGTCACACACACACTGTTGGTGTAGATACTGTATGGCCATGCAGTGTTTCTTTACAGAGTATGGGCTGTGCCCCTTCTAGTGTCATTGTGGTACCACTGTACCTGCTGGGAATTAGTCTGGTGACTTTCTGGGCCTGGATAGAAGTCTTTGCTTTGTGTTATTATATTGGCAGACATATGTCTATATGTTTGCTAATACCGTGAATAAACTACATTACAGACTAGATTCTACATTCTTTAGCATGTCATAAATGCATAATGCAGCCAGTTGCCTTTTATGAAATGTAGGATAGAAGATGATGTGAGATCTGCACTGCAGACATTAGGTTATATGCATTTTACTAAGTGAATGACAAAATAGTTTTAGCAGTGCATTTAATTTTGCCGGGGTTCTGTGGTGCTATTACACCATTTTGCCAGAGATTATGTGTAGAAGTAGCATCACTATACAAGTAAATCAATCATATGTTTTCATGTAATACTCACCTGGTCTGTGATCCCCCCGAGTTTCTGGTGTAATGTCAGTACTGTACATCTGTAATGTTAACAGTAGGGATGATTTGCCATATCCTGTAATTTATAATAGTACATTGGAAATACCCTGGTGAAGTAGGTTAAATATGTATGTGTGTATGTATACTAAATATAAAACCTTAAAGCAGCCCTTCACCCTGAATAAGAGCATATCTTGTATGTTCCCCCATCCTGTACTTACAGATTGTCCACATCATCCTACCTGTTTCTGAGTCTTTAAAAGATGGTGGCCCATGGAGTCTCAGGCTGCCTGCAGAAAGGAAGTGTCTTCTAATTATGCCACTCTGCATTATGGGATTGCGTGTCCTTTTCCTGACCCCAGCTCTGCTTTGTCTGTGCAGAACATAGCTAGAACCCACCCCCTGCACTTGCATACCTCTCCTCAACACATGATGTTGGGAAGGAACAAGGTGGTGGCGGCCTTATCCTGGAATCCTGAACTGAGTTGCAACCCTGCGGGGGAAAGAATAATAAGTGAGCTACTAAAAGCTTAAAATATATTGATTTCAGATGCTGGGGAATAGTTTTTTAAGGGTTTGGGCTTTTCATGCAGCAAAGGATGCTGAGAGTTTAACTGTATGCAGCATAATATAATGACATCATGAACATGTTGAGCTTGTATCTGTGAAGAGTATATATATATAATAGGGCACTGTGTGTATCTTTAGAACCACATTCAATATATTTCCCTCATTTGTATACATTTTTCCTTGTAGCTACAGCTTACGCCTAGAGGCATTGATTCTCAAGAAGGACTTTTATCCAGCAATTGTATCTCAGCTCGCAGCAGCAAGAGAAATCACGGCTGCTGTGGAAGGTAAAGCCTTGCATTGCCTTTAAATGTAGAACCTATTAACGTTGTAGATTTTCAGTGTATGAGTGGTGGCATAGCTAATATGGTGCTTTAAAAAAGGTTTGTCTGTTGCCACCATCTACTGCCATAACTTTGGTCTCCTGTTTATCTGGTGTATTAAACAGCTCTACAGTTTTTCCTATAGCATGGCACGGCCTGCTTCCAGAACAGAATCACCATAGACTTATCCAGTGTTCTCTCTGCAGTGATTCTGCAAAGTTAGAAGATGGCTCTTTCTATTGCGCAGGTGAGCCGGGCAACCAAGCCTGCGGCCATGCATGGATATTTCCACCCGTTTCCGGACCCTCTGTGCCTCCCAGCCTCGGCTGACGGATCGGGTGAAGGTAGAGGAGCGCTAGGGTCAAGTGCTCAAGGAGCGCTGCTCCAAGCCGCAGACCCTGTACCACAAAGGGTAGCCGGCCATGGGCTTTATGGTGAGCCTACTAGGGATGCGGATTTCCTGTCCTAGCTTCTGAGGGGGTGAGCGTTTTGGGGACTATGTGACTTGTACTGGTGTGTTGGGGCCCCCCCCCCATGCCTGGGCCTGGACTCTCGCTCTGCATCGGGCGGCGCTATAACTGTAAGGCATTTTTTGCTGTGTGAGGGCGCCGGCGCGGTCACATGGGCGCCGTTTTCCTGCTCTTCGGGGGGGGGGGGCGGAGGATGACGCGTATTGCGCCACCCTCTCGCGGCCCGCCCCTCAAGGTTCCTCTGTCGGCGCCATTTTGCTTCTGCTGCGTGTCTGGGGCTCTTCTTCCTCCCGGAGCTGCGGCGGTGATTTGGCTCTTGTCGCTTCCTCCTGTGGTCTGGCGGCTGGTGCCTTTGGCCTGCTTGGTTCGTGAGTCCCCTTTGGGGTTTTTTTGGTTTCCTTGGGGCATGTGCTGTGGGATGCTTATGTGTCTTTACTTTCAGGCGGGACAACTGTGGGTTGTGATTTCTCCCGGTCCTACCCCTTACCCTCCCTCATCTTCCCTTACTGGCCTCTGGGGGCATCCCTTGGGTGGCTTTTTATTAGCTCTTACCCTGTACTGGTCTATTGCGCCTGTGTTAATCACCATATGGAGGCTTCTGGGGATAGCGTGCTTGGGGGTCCTTCGGGGCAATCCCGGCTGTGTGCCATGTGCGGGGCCTCCCCAATGAGTAACAGTGCCGCGGTGTGTGTGCCGTGCGCCCAGGGTATCGTTGTGGCCCAGGCTGGGCTACCCGCTTCGCTTCCCAGCTCTGCGCCCCCTTCGGCATCGCGTACACCCCCCCCCCCGCGCCTGCATTTAGCCCCCAGTGAGGGGGATACTAGTGGGGGGTCACAGTCTGATCTGGCACTGCATGTGGCCAGCATTGAAAGGCAGCTTGCCAGGCCTGTTCCACGTAAGGCCTCTGGCAAGAAGCGGCACCTTGCTCCCGTGCCATCCCTCTTTCCTGAGGAGGATGAGGGACTTGATGCTTTTGGTGGCCTTTACCCCCTAGAGGAGGGGGAACTCTTCCAGGACTCTGACTCCTCTGGGGACCAGCAGGAGGGTTACGACAGTGACCCTAGGTCTGCGTCTGGGGAGGACTCATGGTTCCCTGAGGACACTGATAGCCTGTTGGCTCATATTTTTGAAATCCTGCACATTGCCCCCCCTGAGGTGGCTAAGAGGAAGCAGGGTGAGCTCTTTCGTCCTGATAAACAGCGTCTGGAGTTCCCTGAGCAGAGCCATTTCACTAATATGGTGCTCAAGGAGTGGGAACGTCCTAGTAGATTGCCTGCGGTGCCCAAGGGGTTGGATAAGAGGTACCCCTTTCCTGCCGACCTGGTCAAGCAATGGTCGTGTCCCCCTGAGGTGGACGCTCCCGTCCTAGGGCTGTCCAACACCTCGGTCGTGCCTTCCCCTGACACTACTACACTGCGGGACAGCGAGAACCGGCTCATGGATCAGCTGGCCTGCCATTCTATTACATTTGTGGGGGCTGGGCTGCGTCCGGTCTGCTCTGCTGCCATTACAGCTATTGCCCTTAAGAAGCAGCTCAAGCGTCTCCTTGATGGCGCTACGGCTGGTAGCAGGGGGGAGGATTATAGGTCCCTTTTGCTTTGCTCTGTTTTTGTTGCCTTTGTCCTTACTGCCATGGATAATGTGGTACGGCTGAGTGGTAGGGCCTCTGCCCTTTTGGTGGCTATGTGCCGCTCTGGCTGTGTCAGTGGGCGGCTGCCGCCGCCGCTAAGAAGGCTCTCACTGGGCTCCCCTTTACGGGGCGTTGGCTCTTTGGTGAGCGTCTGGATGTTCTAGCCAAATATGGTAGGCTGCCTCAGCGTAGGAGGCAGCCTCGGCTTTTCCGGGGGCCCTCCCCTTCCCTCCCCTCCTTTCGTGCTCTCAGAGGAGGTCGTGGCTCCCTTTTTTCGGGTACCCGCTGGGATCCTTGGGGCCGTGGCAGACCACACGGTCGTCCCTCGTCGTCGTCTCTCATGGGGTTCCAAGCCCAAACCTTCCCCCAAGCCCCCTCAAGCATGAGGAGGCACCCTTACCCATCCGTGTGGGGGGACGGCTTCGGCTCTTTGCTCACGTCTGGAGGCTCTGCGTCTCAGACCCGTGAATTCAGAAGGTGGTGTCCTCCGGTTACAGTCAGTACCCTGTGCCGGGCGACTTCATGACATCCGTGGACATCAAGGATGCCTACCTTCATGTGCCAATCTTTCCAGGTCAACAGAGATTTCTCAGGGTCGCTCTAGAGGATCAGCATTACCAGTTTGGGGCTTTACCGTTCGGTATCACTTTGGCGCCTCGGGTGTTCACCAAGGTGCTGGCGGGCGTGGTGGCTCTGCTGCGGAATCAGAGCGTTCGCATCCTCCCTTACCTGGACGACATTCTGATTGCGGCTCAGTCTCTTCATCAGGCCGAGAAGGATACTCTGGTGGTGACCTCTACTCTCGAGTCCTTCGGCTGGGTGATCAACTATCCCAAGTCTTCACTGTCTCCGTCTTTGGTGAGGTCCTTTCTGGGCATGACTCTGGATACCTCTCAGATCAAGGTATTCCTGCCTCAGCAGAAGGTGGAGGGCCTTCAGAAGCAGGCACGGACTCTGCTCTTGTGTCCCCATCCTTCCATCCGGCAAGGGATGCAGTTAGTGGGTCTGATGGTGTCTTGCTTTGAGGCGGTCCCCTTTGCTCAGTTTCATATGAGACCTCTTCAGTTGCACCTGTTGTCAGTTTGGGATCGGGACCCTGTGTCCCTGGATCCGGGATTTGTTTTGTCCCCCCTGGCCAGACAGTCCCTCACGTGGTGGCTGGACTCAGGGAACCTTCTAGTGGGCAGGACCTTCCTACCCCTGTGCTGGGAGACTGTCACCACGGATGCCAGTCTGACCAGTTGGGGGGCTTTTGGAAGTCTCTGAAGTTGCAGGGTCGGTGCTCCCTGCTCCCATCAATGTCCTGGAACTGAGGGCTGTTCAGATCCGTTCGGACAACCAGACGGGGGTTGCCTACATCAATCATCAGGGAGGGACTTGGAGCAAGCGAGCCCTCAAGGAAGTGTCCCTGATACTGTCTTGGGCGGAAGAGAATGTCCCTTGCATTTCGGCGGTTTACATTCCGGGGGTGGAGAACCAGGAGGCAGACTCCCTGAGCAGGGGGACGTCTCGGCTGGGGAAATGGTCCCTCAGCAACAAGGTATTTCACTTCCTGTGTCACCGCTGGGGTCAGCCGGATGTGGACCTGTTTGCGTCCCGCCACAATCACAAGCTTCCCAGGTTTGTCTCCCTGTCACAGGATCCTCTGGCCTTCACCACGGATGTGCTAGCAATGCCTTGGACGGAGTTTCGGCTGCTCTATGTGTTCCCTCCCTTTCCTCTGCTGGGCAAAGTGCTGCGCAAGATAGCCCAGGAGGGGGTGCCAGCCATTCTGGTGGCCCCCTGTTGGCCAAGGAGGGTGTGGTTCGCAGACGTCGTGCAGTAGACAGTAGATCAGTATCTCTTGCCCAAGGATCCAGATCTGCTCACTCAGGGACAACTGTGCCTTCCCAATTTACAAACGCTGGCTTTAACGGCTTGGCTACTGAAACCTCCTTGATGGATAAGGGGTTGCCGGCTTCTGTTGTTGATACCATGATTAGGGCTAGGAAGAAGTCCTTGTCCTTTATCTACTACAAGATATGGCATGCTTACATTGCCTGGTGTGAGTCCAAGTCTCTTCCTTGTCGGGTGTTTTCTATCCCTAGGATTCTGGAATTTTTGCAACATGATTTGGATTCGGGCCTTAAACTTAGTACCCTTAAGGGACAGGTGTCAGCTCTGGTAATTTTTTTCCAAAGATCCTTTGCCAACCACCAGTTGGTGAAGACTTTTTTCCAGGGAGTTACTCATGTGTGTCCGCCACGTAAGCCTATGCTACCGGTTTGGGACCTGAATCTGGTGTTGTCTGCTCTGCAGGGTCCTCCCTTTGAGCCTATCCGTGGGGCTGCTTTGCCCATTCTGACTCTTAAGGTGGCCTTTTTGGTGGCCATTACTTCTGTCAGGCAAGTTTCTGAGCTGGCGGCGCTTTCCATCAAACCTCCTTATTTTGAGCGGCATCAGGATTAGGTGGTGTTTCAGCTTAAGCCAAATTTTTTGCCTAAGGTTGTGTCTGCTTTTCATCTCAATCAGGACATTGTTTTGCCTTCTTTGTGTCCTAACCCTGCTAATCCCAAGGAGCGGACCTTTCACTCTTTGGATGTTGTCAGGGCTGTGAAGTTTTATTTGGTTGCTACTGAGTCTTTCAGGAAATCTGATGCTCTTTTTGTTCTTCCTGCTGGACCTAGGAAGGGTTTGCCTCCAGCTAAATCCACTATCAGCAAGTGGAACCGTCAGGCGATGGAGCAGGCCTATTCTGCCAGGGGGAAGGTTCCTCCTTTTAAGGTTACTGCTCATTCCACTCGTGCTATTGGTGCGTCTTGGGCTTTTCAGCACCAAGCTTCTGTTGAACAAGTTTGTAAGGCCACAACTTGGTCTTCTGTTCATACATTTTCCAAGTTTTACAAGGTTCATGTTAAGGCCTCAGCTGATGCTGCTTTTGGCCGCAAGGTACTTCAGGCGGTAGTGGTTTGACCTGCCTGTTGTTACTCTTTGGGAATACCACCCTACCTTACGGACACTGCTGTTGGACTTCTGGAAGCAGGCCGTGCCATGCAATAGGAAAAAGACAATTCTGTGAGTATTCACCTGTAGAATTGCTTTTACTATGCATGGCACGGCCTGCTTCACCTCACCCTTGTTATCGTTATACTTGGTTGCCTCTTTATGGTGATTGTTCCAAGTTAGTTGGGGCTTGTTACCTTTTTTACTTTTATTATCTCCCGGTTCTTGAATAACTGCTTGTCAACACTGGATAAGTCTATGGTGATTCCATTTTTATATGGTACCGGGAGGAGCCACAACTCTTCTGCAGTACACTGTGCCACCTTGTGGCGGAATAACCCATACGTAAGGATTTCTGGAAGCAGGCCGTGCCATGCATAGTAAAAGCAATTCTACAGGTGATTACTCACAGAATTGTCTTTTTATTAACCACAAAGAAAAATGATTAAAGAAAAATGGCTGCTGTAATCACCAATTTCCAATTACAAAATGGATTGGCTTTAAATCAGAACAACAAACTGGGTGTTGTTGATAGCACAAGGGCAACCCAATTGCTGGTACCTTCCTGCTCATTAACCCCATTAACCCTTTCGCTGCCAGCCTACCTGCAGCATTTGCCACTCCCTGTTGCCAGACGATGTTTCACCATTTTGCGCTACACATATTCAACTGTCATTTTTGAAGGGATTTCCAGGGATTTCCCAGGAAAATTATATATTGTTTTTTTCAACAGAGTCTGGGCTTTAACATGAAATGTCTTGTTTGTATTTTTTAGGTGTATTCTCAATTTTTTTGGGTGAAATGTGTGAAAAAAAACAAAAAAAAAACATTTTTTTACAATTTGTAGAGTTTTTTTGTAATAAAAAATGTAAGTTTGTCAATAAAATCTTATTGCATGAGAAACCCCAATTTCTCCCGGTTACAGCGATACCACATATGTATAGGTAGACACCCTTTCCTGCCCAGAAGCCTTTTATAGCTGCTGGATGACAAATGGTTAATTAAAAAAAAAAATGACATAGGGTCCCCCTTCCCGGGGAGGGGGACCCCATTTTTTTTTGGATTTTGAAGGGTTAAAAACCCTTCAAAATCCAAAAAAAAAAATGACGTGGGGTCCCCCTTACCCAAAGTAACCAGCCCGGGACCAGCTATGGGGGCTTGTAGGCACAGAGTGGGGGGGCCAGCTTTGGTGGCCCCCCCACCCTGCAGCCTACGAGCCCACATAGCCTATGTGGGCCCGGGCTCTTCTGCCCCCCCCCTGGCCTTTGGGGAGGCAGGTAATGGGGGTGCGGGGGTTAATGGCAAGCCACCCGCTAGGGCAGGTGACTTGCCACCCCCCCAGCCTTGTGAACTGGTATAAGGGGTCTCATGGACCCCTTACCAGCTCACAAAGGGTTAATGTGAAAAAAAAACACCACACAATAATAAAAAGTATTTTATTAGAAAAAAAAAAAATTTTTTTTTACTGTACTTACCTTCGATTGCAAGCTCTTGTCCCTCGCCGCTCAGCTGACAGATGCCGGTGATCGGCATCCAGAGAAGGAGAAGGCAGGAGATCAGAGGATCTCCTGCCACCTCCTTCCAGGGCACCGATCACCGGCATCTGAGAAGCTGAGAAGGCTGAAGCCTGAGATCGGGGCCGGGATGACTTCATAAGCCCCGCCCCCAAGGGGGCGGGGCTTAGAGGCATGATGGCGGCCGCCATCGTGCAGAAGAGAGGAGAGAGCCTCCCAGGCTCTCTCCTGAAGATCGGTAAGTCCTGGGGGGGGATCGGAGGCCCCCCAGGTGAAGAGGAGGGACAGCGGGAGCCAGCGCACACACAGGTAAGTGAATGTCATTTTTATTTTTTTTTTTTTTTACAGTTAGAAGCTGCTGCTGCAGAAGCGGGGGGGGGGGGGGCGGCCTATTCCGGGGGCTCTCCTGGAGCCATCCGACCCCCCACGGGGGATCGGATGGCACCAAATTAAAGAGGAGACCCGGCCGGATCCAACAAGGGGTCAGGTGAGTATTTGTTGTTTTTACTTTTTAAACTACAAGCGAGGAAAGTCAAGCACGTAACACCTACGTGCTTGGCACTTAAGGCCCAGCCAAGCCAGCACGTAGGTGTTACGTGCTTGGCAACAAAAGGGTTAAACCACAGAAATCTTACATTTCTCCTCGGTCGCCTGGCAATATCGAGCAATGTGATTGGCATGGTTGCCGGTGGCTGGATACCCGGCAGAAGCCTGCGTAACATGTGACTGTGGAGGCAAATCGCAACACTCAATTTTATTTGGGGGGGTAAGATTTGCAAATGTGCAAGGGGGCACCGGGAATGTGGATGCCCCCCTGCATTAGGAACAATGAAAAATGGGCGTTGTTGTGGTCTGAAGTGGACCAAAATCCACCCTGGAGTTTCATAGACATAGCATTACTCCCTCCCCCTGGGACATCCAGATTCGGGATGTCCCGCTGTGTATGAACCCGCAGGTTGCCCAGCAAACTCATCTTCTCTCTCACAGGCGTGGCAGCGTCTGCCAACTTGCTATACCCTTGGCAGGGTGTGCGCCAGCTACTTGTGAATGGCCAGCATGGGCTGTTAGCGGGTAACGAAGATGCGTTCGCCAATGTGCTCATCTGTGCTCAGCTACACTCTTATATGAGCCTAAGGCGATTTAACGTCATTGCAGTCGAACACGGTGATTGGATGAGTGGCCGCACATGCACCATAAGACCAGGGAAAGGTGAGTTTTAGTGGGTGCCCTGGGGGGGGGGTTTCACACAGTGGGTCATCCCGCAAGGACAAAAGGATAGTCAAAAGGATAAAGGATAGTCAAAATCCTGAGTTTTGGTCCACTTTAAGGCTACGCCATCCATATCAAAGACTCCTTCACATATGTGTGTTTATCTTTAGCACTTAAAGCCATCTCTGACCCATAATTTAAACAGGAACTATGAGCAACTTCCTCATTCATGCTGTCTAACACAAACTGGCATTCAGAGAAGATTTTGACAATCCCAGGTTTTGGTCCATGCCCCCGGGGCACCCTGATGCAGGATGCCCTGCTCCATGAAACCCCCAGGTCGCTCACTTCAACTTACCTTTCCTCAGTTCTATGGCACATGCGCGGCCCCCCGATCCAATCAGCGCGCTCGACTGCGCTGACGCGACCTCATCAAGCTTGTCTAAGGACTAGGCTCCAGACAAGTCCAGCTGAGCACGCCGGCGACTGCATCCCTCCTACCCTTTAACAAGGAGCGTGCCCATGCTGGCCATTCACGAAAATCCCTGGCACAGGAGTGCGTCCGGCTAAAGGTCTGGCAGGGATCGGCCGCTGCTTGTGCGTGCGCTGTTGGAACGGGGGAAAAGGTGAGTTTACCAGGCGACCTGGGGGGTTTCACACATCGGGGCTTCCCAAATACCAGGGGGGAGTGAATCTATAAGATTTCATGGTTTTGGTCCACATTAATCATGTGACCAATGGAAACTCTTCAGGTTGGATGTGCGTGCCCACTGGGAAATTCAGATTAGTCACCAGCAGTCACGTGATCAACTGATGTTTTGTGCCATACACCATGAGTGAGGACGGGGTGACTTGCTCATTGTTGCTCTTTAAGTTGCATAGCCTCCTGCAGCCTTCATCCCACACAGTGTTCTCTGCCCACATATTGCAAGATCTTCCATGTCAGTTCTAGGGCATGTCGCTGCCTCCCTTGCTGATTGGAGAGTGGGGCAGGTGCCCTTACCTGGAATGCAAAGATGCTTATCTCAGCAATGGTTGAGTTTAGGCACCTGTAAGCCCAAAGGCTGACAGCTGAAGACCCACAGCATTAGCGCAGCCAGCACTTTGTGGGTCAGGTTGGTGGGCGATATATCCGTTTTTAACTTTTGACTAAAGTTTGCCTTTAATTAAAGTCACCTTTTGTTCCCAAAATGAACAGATAGTTAGGTAACATTATATTATATGATCCAGTTCTTACCTACGATTTGGGCACTTTTTGAAAATTGCTGGAGAGCTGCGCTTCTGGTGTCTGATGCTAATGTGTGAACTCTTGTAGATTACAGCAGGGTGACGCTGTGGCTATGCGGAGTGGCACTTTAGACATTTACCGAGGTGGAGCTATTTTCAAGCTCTGCAGATACCAGAATGCAACTTGTGATGCTTTGTTGTTGCCACACCTTACCATTTTGCAGTGTTTAAGCAGCTGAAGCATTACAGCTCCTCCTAAAATGTAAATTTCACATATTTCACCCACAAATATTGAGAAAGCACTGAGAAAATGACAAACAACGCTTTTCATGTTAAAGCCCAAATGCTGCTAGAAAAAAACTATATAATTTTTCATGGGAAATCCCTGAACATTCCTTCAAAAATCACAGTTAAACATGTATAGAGCAAAATGGTGAAAAATGGCCTGTAAACAGATTGGGACAAAATCTCTAGTTAAACATGTATAGAGCAAAATGGTGAAAAATGGCCTGTAAACAGATTGGGACAAAATCTCTAGGCAGGCTGGCACTGAAAGTTAAGGTGCCCATACATTCCACAATTACAGGGTTTAACAGTGGGTGGTGTGAAGGCTGGATCTCATTGTACATTCCCAGATGAATCTAAAATACCTGTTCAATCAATAAACCACAATGAGTAACATATTTGCGGTATGTGTCATATTTAAAACATTATGCCCTCCAGATCTTCTTTCCCACATGGCAGTCTATGTCAGCTTTTTTGGTGGTGGTGCATACTGTTTCCTTCTATAATATAGTGATGAGACTCCATAACACTACAGAGAACAATGCAGTAATTGTCACCCTTTCCCGCTCATCCTGAGGCTACATTTTTGCTTTGTTGCTGCAACTAAATAGCATTTGGCACCTCACACTGGCATTCCGCAAAAATTGCCTCGTATTAAAGAATGTTGAAGTACATTAATAGTAGCATGGTGCTCATCTGTTTAAGGAGGCAACAGAGGATCTTAGGCTGTGCTCTCTGCACTTTCTTTGCATTGTTGCGCTGCGTTACAACGCATTACCAGTGTATCAAAAGGGCAGAATTTGTTTTGATACAATGCACCTCTGGCATACTTACGAAGTGGAGAAATGTGAATAGAGCCTTAGTTTATAATATTATTATGGTTTATTTATAGATTACATCTTTCATACCTGTATGTACAAAGCAGTAATGAACACATTGATACAGGGGTACTTTAAGAGAGAGGGCCCTGCTCTTGTGAGCTTACAATCTAAAGGACAATGGTGGATATGAGAGCTTTTGTTCCAGGTACTTTGTATTAACCCTTTAAAGTAGACTAAAACCCACTGCAGTCGACCCGAGAATCTATAAGATTCCCGGGCCGACGATTCCTTCCCCACGGGGCATCCAAAATTGGAATGTCCCGCTGTGTGAAACCCCCCAGGTCGCCCAAACACTTACCTTCTTTTTCAGACCAATGGTGCATGCGCGAGCCGCATCCACACTATCCCTCTAGCACAGCGGTACTCAACTGGCGGACCGGGGTCTGAATGCGGACCTTGGTGCCAGATTTCTGGACCCTTGCCCTGACAGCCCTGCAGTTAGTTGCTTCTGTGTTGCTATGCTCAGCGCTGCCCCGTTACAGATTGGTGATGTAGTTGTTTGTCTCCCTGCCAGTGTCATTACTCCCTGGCACCTAGCATTGCAATATGAAGTACTGCACGGACGGAAAGTGGCATTGCAAGGTATTATCCACCCCCAACCCACCCCCAGTGCACTGATTTCTAACTATCCACCCCCCTGACAGCGCCCCATCCGGACCTTCGCCTCTCACCAGATGCCTGTAAATGGACCTTTACAAGAAGTGGTTGAGTACCCCTGCTCTAGCAGGACGCGTGCCTGTGCTGGCCATTCACAAATGCCTGGTGCGGGCACATGCCCTGCTAGAGGGATAGCTCCCTGTTAAAGGGTAGCAGGGGATGACGTGAGCGGATCCGAGCATGCTGATTGGACGAGCGGCCGTGCATGCGCTGTAGGACCGGCGAGGTGACTTTGTTTCGGCAACCTGCAGGGTTTCACACAGTGGGGCACCCCCGATCGGGGTGCTCCGGGGGCAAGGACCAAAACCCAGGATAGTCAAAATCCTGGTATTTGGTCCACTTTTTTCTGCCAGCCTACCTAAAGATGTTGTGGCCTTCTGTTGCCAGCCCTTTTTTCCACATTTTGCACTATTCATGATTAACTGTGATTTTTCCAGGGATTTCTATGAAAATTATATATTGTTTTTTTTTTTTCAATAGAGTTTGGTCTTCAACATGAAATATATTGTTTTTAATTTAATCAGTGAATATTTTTGGGTGAAATATATAACACAAATATAAAAAATATATATTTTTTAAATGTTGTTGTTATGTTTTAAATAAAAAATGTACATGTTTCAAGAAAATCATATTATGGTCAATTCAGAGCCAGGTGAGAGGACTTTCTTTGGCCACCTTGGGGCTGCTCCACACCAGGTGAAAATTGACTTTGCTAGCCCATCCTGCCCTGCAAAATGGTATAGGGACCCCTTACCAGTTCACAAAGGGATAAATGTAAAAAAAATGGATCCCAGACGGGAGTGAGGTTTTTTGGGGGGCGCAATTGAGGAAAAACACCTAGAGCGTAAAATCTACTTGGCGTTTAATGCTAATGGTAATAATGGGATCATTAGCAACATCTCCCTAACTCTAAAGACTTTAGTCATTTTTCAGTGTCAGTAGAAAAATGATTGATCCTCTTTGTAGTTTTGTGTATTGATAAGTGGCTGTAATATTCAGAATTGTACTGTATCTGAAGCAGAAGCCTAAGAAGTTTGGAAAGTTTGCCTTTTCAATTGACTTAGACAACAAATAGTATTATTTTAATTTCCCATTTTGTGCTAAAAATTTATAGCGTAACCTTTATTTCTGTTATTATTTCTAAATGTGTTCTCAATTTATTCATGATGAAATCCCAGTTTCTTAACTGGGATAAAAGAAACCTAAAAACCTGGTTGCATGCTAGTAATGACTCCATCCTATAATCCTAGAAATAAATAAATAAGCCCCCTGCTATTTAGTGGTTTTGCCCACACTGAGATCCCGGGGTCACCACCTCAGGAGGAGAGCACAAGGGAAAGGCAATAAACATTCACATTCCTTATCTAGGATACAATCCCCACTGTCATTTCTCTCTTCTGATGTGATCAATCAGGCTGATAAAGCTGCCACAGGATGAGCAAATCGAGACACAAAATGTAAATATGCACACCTTGTTTTATGTTTGTTTTTCAGAGCTGCTGCATTGTTCAGAATTGCATTTTATCCTGAAATTGGTGCTGAAAGCTGGAAATATCATGAATGCTGTAAGTTTCTGATTACTTATGGAAATAGCACACACTTGCTTTTCAGAATAGATATGCAGTTGCATCCCCCCCTTCCACTCCCATAAGCAAAAGAAAAAGAAAAACTCACATATACATTCCTCCCGCGCTGCTGGCCGGGCCACGGGATGCCAGAAGATGGTGAAGCAGCAGACGGGTAGGCAGGGTAACTGATACCTGCCCCATGTCCCCGCTGTCGGCATTGTCCTTGCGGTTCACGATCCATGATGTCCCCGCCGCCACTGCTGCTTCTTCTCTGGTGGCACAGGCAAACACACCCAGCTCCGTGCAATGGGTGGGTGTGGCCTGTGCCGAGCATCGCTGCACAGCGCTGGATGTTTGCTCTGTGTGCTTGCAGCCGGAGAGGAAGTAGCGGCGACGGGGACAGCGAGGATCGTGGATGGCAGGACATTGGGCAGGGATCAGTTACCTTACCCGTCCACCTGCCACTCCTGCATCCTATGGCTTCCCGTGGCTGTGGCAGCCTGGCCAGCACAGCGCGGGATCGATATATATGTGAGTTTACTATAGCCAATAGGACACACTGACATTGCCCCCACACACACACACTTAAACACTTTTGGGGAAAAGTAAGTGCGTCTTATAGGGCGAAAAATACAGTACTCATAAATAACTTCTCAAGGGCCCCTTGGTCTCTGACAGGGCCTTAGCTATGGTAGTGGTCCAACTGTGATGATCCAGCATAGTCTTGGGACTTGGTTATAGAAAGTCTTTAGGGGGGAAGTCCCTTTTTTGGCAAGGATCTGCCACAGACCATTGGAAAGTTGTGACCCAAAGGAGCCTAAAACGAGCTGGGGCATACTACCAACTCCAAGTCTCCTATTCACCCCCATAACAATGCCTCCACTGTGCCCTATGGGTTTACCTTCTTCCCTTCTTGAGATTAAGGATATTCCTTCTGAAAAGACTCCTCTCCGCTCAGATGTATGTGAATACATTAAAGCCACAAAAAAGGACCTGGCTTCAGGGGGAGAAGATGACTTATGATTTCATTATTTATGCCAATTCATTGTAGGAAGGATTTTTCCTGGATCATGTACAGGGGGCATTCCCCACTGAGCCCCCCTGCAACTGGAATAGCTGGAATGAAGGACAAGACTATTTTACTTTAGACAGCCATAAGTCTCTGTCCCTCATTACAGCTTGATTGTGTAGTGCACCTGTTGTGTACATACACAGGAGAGACAGCCCTGTATTTAAAGTTCACCTATTTTCAGAAAGGAAGTCTATGTGGACACCTTCCATCACCAGCCCTGTGCCGCAAAACAACCTGTGTTTCTTTTCTTAGCTCAGCCTTTGCTCAATATCCATAAAACGCCAGGAAAAAACGACAGGAAGGAGTAATATGGTGAATGGACAACCATAGCTGAGCTGTGTGAACTGATTGCATCATCACTGGGGGTGGGGCAGCTTAGCCAGGGAGCAATAATGCCGACTGCATCCAATTTGTGTTGTTATGAATATTGGGCACAGGCTGTTTTGGGGCACTGGGCTGGGCATAGAAGATGACCACATAAACTTCCCTCTGAATATAGGTTTAAGGTTCATCCTATTCTAGGATCTAAAACAGTAAGCATGTCCTGACCATTTTGTCCTGACCACCACTTTTTACACACTCCTTTTTGGTTGCTATGTAGCAAAATCACTGACAAGAAAATGAGAAGAAAAATACCCAGGTGGACAGTTTTTCAGCAGCCCCATTTCTTTTACTTTTATTTTTTTTTTTTTTAAATGGCAGACATATAATCAATAGGGTACCCAGGAACTCTGTTCACACTTATACGACCCAGTTCAGGCGCTCTTGTCACTACTTCTTCTTGGCAGCCAGCCATCCAAAACTAAGGAGTAATTATCGGCACCAACCAGCAAGCAGCAAAGTAGTCTGCACTTTCACTGTTCATGTTTCCCTTCCTGGAACAAAGGATTGCTTTGGCTGCCTTCACACCTTTGTGCCTTGAATGTTTTTTTGAACTTGCAGTTTTGTGGTGTGTTCTATGCATTTGGGGGCTTGTTATATGTATTTATTTATTTTTATACGGATGCATCTACTGTATTTTTACAAAGGCAAAAAAAAAACATAGAAAAACATGTTTATATATTGCAACTGTTCCAGTTGCAATCAAAACATTACAACGTTTCTCACCAAAATATGAAATGTTATTGCACATTTTGGCACAGCTTCAGGAGCAAATAAAGAGAAAAGGTGATAGTGGGTTTAAAGTAGGCTCCAGGGTATGAGACTCCAGGGTAGGCATACTCTCTCCCCCCAGGGCACCCAGATCACCTGAAAGACTCACCTTCGTTCCTGCTCCAATGGCACAACGGCCACATCCCCGCTATCCCTTTAGCTATGCATCTGTGAATGGCCGGCGTGGCCGTGCTCCCTGTTGAAGGACAGTGGGGCCCGCCTGGATCGCTCTGATTGGACGAGAGGGCTGCGCATACACTGTAGGGCTGAGGAAGGGTAAGTGAGATCAGGCAACCTTGGGGGTTTCACACAGCCGGCACCTACGATCAGGGTGCCCCCGGGGCAAGAACCTAAAACCAGGATAGTCAAAATCCTGGGTTTTGGTCCACTTTAAAGTGGAACAACACCCAGGGATGATCAGCCCGGGAATCTATAAGAGATCGGGAGATTGGGATGTCCCGCGGGGTGAAACCCCCCCAAAACCCCAAAAAAACCTTACCTTATCTCTAGACGTGCGTGCGCCCGCGTCCGCCGTTTGTGAATGGCCGGCGCAGGCGCGCGCCCTGTAAGAGTGACGTGCGGGAGGCGGCAGCGGACGCGCTGTCTTGTCCGTCGCTGTCACCCGCTTGTCCGTCGGCGGGGATTGGATGGCGCGGTCACGTGGGAGCGTGGTGAGGTGAGTTTTTGGGGCTTTCTGGGGGGTTTCACACAGCGGGGCACCTCCAATCGGGGTAGCCCCCCCCCCGAAGTGGACCAAAACCCAGGATAGTCAAAATCCTGGGTGTTGGTCCACTTTAAGTGTTTGTGGCTTTCCTTTGCTTTGCTGTCCATGCTAAACCAATTGCCACCTTCTCACTGAGATCCACCCAATGTTCTTATTGCTTGTCACATCCTGCTTTCTTAAAGTGGACCAACACCCAGGATTTTGACTATCCTGGGTTTTGGTCCACTTCGGCGGGGCACCGCTGTGTGAAACCCCCCAGAAACCCCAAAAAACTCACCTCTCAACGCTCCCACGTGAACGCCGCAGCCAATCCCCGCCAACGTCCAGGCAGGGATCAGGAACGTCCAAGCCGCTTCCGCCGCCGCCTCCCGCGCGTCACTCTCGGCGCACGCGCCCCCCCGCCGGCCATTCACAGAGGGCCGGCGGGGGCGCGCGCACGTCTGGAGGGGCGCGCGGGAGGCGGCGGCGGCGGAAGCGGCGGCGGATCAGGTAAGATCTTTTTGGGGTTTCTGGGGGGTTTCACCCCGCGGGACATCCCGATCTCGGATGTCCCGCGGGGTGGGAGGTGATCGGCCCGGGAATCTTATAGATTTCCGGGCCGATCACCCCTGGGTGTTGGTCCTCTTTAAAGAACAAATATGGTTTTCCCACTGGCTGTTTGTTTATTTTTATTAATGACACTTCTCTGCCTCTCAGCTGATTAATAACTTACTTCTCCTAGTGCAGAGGAAAGCTTGTTACATTTAGATACATATGCAACAGAAAACAACTGTATCTAAATGTAACCAGTTTCTCCTGCACTAAAAGTAACAAATGTATCAGCTGAAGTGTCAGTAATGAAAATAAACACACAGCCTGTCCAGAGCAGTTGGCAAACCATACTTGTCAAACCCCCTCCCATTCCTCCCCCACTACCTCAGATAGGCAGAACAAATGAAGAAAAGGAAGGTCAGAAAGGACCGTCATTAAAGTGCCACCCTCCTTGCAAGCTTAATGAAAATACGATTTGGCCAGTTTAGGATCAGGATACTAGCTAACCTGGCCGGAATATTTCTGATTAGTGAAAGGTCACTGCTAGAAGAGTGAATCTGCTCTTTGACTGTATACCTGACTGTTAGATTTGTTTCCGATCCAAATATATTTGGATGAATATGGTAAGCTTAGTAGTTTATCTTAGAAGAGAACCTGAATCTCAAAATATCCCAGCTAAGTAGTAGAATATACAAGTCATAGTACATACCCCACATGTTGCCGCCACAAAGGGGATTGACCAGTCAAACTTCAACTGCCTGGCAGCTTACCTGATGCAGTGTCAGTCCCACTCTTGGCTCTGGTCACTGAAAGGACAGGTTATATCTTCTTCCTCTGCCTCCAGCTTCCCCCCAATCCAGACCACATATTCAATCTAGAGGCTGGTGCCAGGTTGACACCCCCTCTCTTAGTGATAGGCTAGAAAGAGGAACCTTCACACTGTCAACCCACATGAGGAACATGAGATAAAACTTTGGGCCTTATTTATCAAGGAATAGCGACAGATAGCGACTGGGGAGCCGGCCAGTAAAGCCAGGTACAGCAACTAGAACGCCGGCTCCCCTCCACAATCACACATTTATCAAGCCGATACTGCTTAGCGACTGAGATAGCGCCACCTAGCAACTCATTCATCATTATCCCAGCCTCATCCCACAGCGCCAGCGAACATCCTTGAACAGCGACAGGTATGACCTCTCGCTACCTGGCACTCTCCAATGCATTTCAATGGCAGAATGTATTTTAATTAATAATTATTTTTTAATATTTTTTTTTTTTTTTTTTTTAATTTCACAAAAAAAATCTGTGAACACTTCTTCCTTTGAAAATGTATTTTTTGCAGAATTGATATTACAGGTCTGATTTTAAACTATTCAGCTTTGAATATTATTTCAAAATCATTCCATTTTTTTTTTTGGGTGGTTAGGGGGTTAAAAAACTACTTTTAACACATCGCCTACTGCGCTCTGGGATTTAAACATGCATTTCACAGCGCTAGGAATTTTTAAGGCTGATTTTTTAATGAATATGGTGGGTGCCGGTCGCTATGTCCAGTCGCTATCATGCGCTCCCATACAACAGCGAACCTGTCAAATAGCGACTCAGCATCTTGTATTCAACATTACGGCACACCGACTGAGTCGCTATCAACAACCGAACAATGGCCAAGCACAGCGACTACTAGCGGTCGCTTTCAAAATACCGCTACAGTCGCTATCTGTCGCTATTAATGAATCAGCCTCCCCATTTTATAAGCTTTGTTTTAAAAAAAAAATGTTTAGCCCTACACAACCGGTGTATGTCCGGGCAATGGCTTTATTTTTTTTATTATTATTAATTTTATATAATAGAGCAACGCAAATCAGCAAGTATTCCTGAAGTGTAAAGTAAATGATACAATATTTCCACTTCTCTTTTAAAATGTAAAAACTACAGCACAAGTTAGGGCCTAGTGTATTGCAGTGTTAGAAAAAAGCCCAAGCTCTGCACAGCTCATTGAGCACCACTCAATCATCTGTAACTAAAAGGAGAATGACATAACTGCAAAGCTAGCAAGCCATAGCTGTCCACCTTATCTCAGGCAAGGCAAGGGGGGTCATGCTAAATATTTGGTAAAGCCAGTGTGCTGCGGTGTGGATCGCAACCTGTATGCCGGTGAGCTTTTTAGTCTTTCAGGCTGATTCATTACTAGCGGCAGGTAACGACAGATGAGCGTCCGTAGAGCGGATTTCAGAGCGACCGCTAGTAGTCAGTGTGCTTGGCCATGGTTCGCTAGTTCAGAGCTTCTCAGTTGCTGTGCAGCATTGATGAATACCTTGTGGGGAGTCGCTATATGAGCAGTACAGCGCTGTATGGGAGCAAATGGTAGCGACTGGTCAGTGCAACAGACTCACACCATACTCATAAAAAAAAACGCCAGAGGTTGTGTGATTAAAGGCTGTTTTTGAACATGTATCCACCAGTAACAAAGCGAAAACATATGGAATTACATTGTTATAACATTGTGACATGAACACATTAATGCCAGACCTGTCATGTCAATTCTGCATAAATATATAAAAAAAGAAAAAAGTTGGAAAAATGGCTTTTTCAAGGCCAGGGGAGGTCACAACATTATTTGAGAATAAAAAAGGAAAGAAAAAAACGCACCAGCTAGTATAAAAGTACCTAGTAGTAACTGGTGTGCCTGGTTGGCAAGAAATTACAATAATCTCCAGAGCATGGGATCCCACAAGACCCCAAAACAATGCCTAACCAAACAACTGGCACCACCACATACTCTTATAACAAAATATATTCAATTTATTATTCATCCAAAACAAAAAAAGTTTAAAAACAATTAAAAACACACATCTCATGAGGGGGAGGACTACAAGAACACATGTATGCCTAGTACATCTATATACATACAATTATTAACCCCGTGTTATCTTCAAAAACATCAATATACAATATCAACCAACTTATATAATGTGTATAAACTATCCTATATACATCTATATACATACAATTATTAACCCCGTGTTGTCTTCAAAGACATCAGTATACAATATCAACCAGCTTATATAATGTGTCTAAACTATCCTATATACAATCCTATTTTATACAAATATACATCAGTAAAGTGCAATCCAGTGCTATCAGTATCACTCTACCCTAAAGAAGACACCGAGGGGGAAAAGACATAGAAAAACAGTGCAATAAATCATAACATGTGCTATGTGTACTTCACCAGGCAGACATGCGCCGAGCGCCTCACCCCGTCCCAGCCAGCCCAGATTTTGTTATTTGAGAATAAAATAAAAATAATATTAATAAAAAAAACCCTGTTTAAAGAGAAGTCAAAGAACGTCCATTGAAATGTATGGGAGAGCACCAGGTAGCGATGTAGATAATATGTGTCGCTCTGCAAGGCTGAACGCCGGCGCTGTATGCTGAGGCTGGGATAATGATGAATCGTACGCTACATGGCGTTGTTCCAGTCGCTCACCAGAATCCGCTTGATAAATTTGTAATTGTGTGCCGCGTCCGGCGTTCACCTGCCGCTACCTGTCATTTACAAGGCACTACCTGACACTATCCCTTTGTCTCCCCCCCCCCCCCCACCCCAAATCATCTGTACGTGGGATGGCACATTGTTACAGTTTAGGTACATTCATTTTCCAGTCATATAAGGATGTATTTTTAAAGGTTAGAAATAACAGCATCCTGTGAGCTATGCTAAAGATTTCACCAATTTTTTCTGCATAGCCCATAGGGTTCTGTTGTTTCCAAACAAAAACAAATACCCTTACCTCATTGGAAAGATGATGTACCTCACCTGTAAAAATGCCCCATCACAGGAATTTTGGAGGGAACAAAGGTATAAAAAACACGTTTGCACTGTTTGGTGTCTAAAAGCTAAAAAGCTCACCAAGATGCAGGTTGCAATTCACACTGCAAGTCACACTGGCTTCACCAAATATTTAGCTTTACCCCCAAGATGAGCACTAATTAGAGAAGCAGCCAAGAGACACCCACAGCTTAGGTGGGAGAAAATGTCCACATGACAACTATTAGTTGTGTAAGCCTTTATGGAAGCGTGGCAAGATGAAAGCAAGCATAAGAAGGCCTGTAGCTTGCAGTTTGCCTCAAGCTGTGTAGGTGACCTGGAGGCCGATTTATTAATAGCGACAGGTAGCGACAGATGAGCGGCAGTAGCGTTATTTTCACAGCGCCCGCTAGTATTCGCTGTGCTTGGCCGTTGTTCGGTTGTTGACAGCGACTCAGTCGGTGTGCAGTAATGTTGAATACGGGGTTAGGAGTCGCTGTTTGACAGGTTCCGCGCTGCTGTATGGGAGCGCATGACAGCGAATGGCCATAGCGAACGGCTCCCAGCATAATCATTAACAAATCACGCTCAAAAAATTCTCGCACTGTGATATGCTTGTTTAAACCCCAGAGCGCTGGCGGCGATGGGTTAAAAGAAGTTTTTTAACCCCCAAACAACCATATTTTTGGAAACAAAAAATAAACAAGTTTTTATAAACATTTTGTAATATGAATACATTAATATCAGACCTGTAATATCAATTCTGCACAAATTTTTTTTTTTTATACCTTTAAAAAAATATCTAACATTGCAGAAGTGGTCACAGAATTTTTGACATTTAAAAAAAAAAAAAAAAAAAAAACATTAATATCAATTAATTATGAATATTTAAAGATTGCTCCATTGAAATGCATTGGAGAGCGCCAGGTAGCGAGAGGTCATACCTGTCGCTGTTCAAGGTCGCTCGCTGGCGCTGTGGGGTGAGGCTGGAATAATGATGAATGATTCGCTATCTGGCGCTCTGTCAGTCGCTAAGCAGGATCGGCTTGATAAATGTGTGATTGTGGTGGGGAGCCGGCGTTCTCGGGGTGGTGAGCGTCATTACCGTTCGCTCACCAGTCGCTACCTGGCGCTATCCCTTGTTAAATAAGGGCCCTAGTAAGCACGGGGGGAGGAAGGTGCTCTGGACAAATGAGACCAAAGTTGAACTTTCTGACTTAAATAGCAAACAATATATGTGGAGGAAAGCTAACACAGCACATCATCCTGAACACACCATCCCCAACATGAAAACTTTACCGGGCCTCCCGCATCATTTTGTGCACCCAGCTATTCCAATAGACTGGGGGCAATAACTTACCTGAGACCCGAGGAAAGCCAGGGATGTGGCCCTTGAGCTTGTCACGTCAGCCGGCTCATTTGACATCAGCCAAAAAGTGACGCAAGCCCCATGCATTACTCGAGGTACTTGAGTGGGAGGAGGGGGCACTAGGAGGAAGGGTGGGTAGAAGATTGTGATTGACCATGCTAGCAAAAGACAGACGCTCTACCCAGGATGAACACAGAATTCTATCCTGGCAGCTTTCTTCCTAGAAGGTAATGAATCCTTATTACTTGCCATACTGCACCATACGAAGCATTACAGCTGATATCGTGGCCAGGTTTGCAGTCTGAGCACTGGAATCTTTCAGCTTTACATTTTGATCTTAGGATATATCAACACAGACACTTTGTACCGGCAACACATGTGCTGCAGATGAAACTCTGTTTAAAGACATCTGTAAACTTAGTTTCTGAAGACCACTGATAATTTTGAGTACAGCTAAATATTTTAGTCCTTGTATTTGGGAAAAGCCTTTCCATGCTATACTACATGACACCTTTATAGCAAGTGTTTACTTGCAATATATGAGCCTCCAGAGAGACCCTTAAAAACGCTCTGCTGCTTGTTTTACTTTTCCTCCATGTCTGACACCTTGTTGTATTTTTGCAGGGAGGATATGCGGGGAATGCAGCTGGTTTTCGTGTGTCATCTCTGCTTAAACTTGCTGACACAAAAGCCAACAAACCTGGGATGAATCTTCTGCATTTTGTGGTGATGGTATGTGAATGAATAGACTAATGTTTAAGATCAAACAGCAGATCAATCAAGCAGCACAAGATTGTAACAGAAAATGGGATCATTTGAATAACATTAAACTGGACCTTCAGCATAACTTAATGAAAAGCCCAAACCTTTAAAACTATTCCCCAGCATCTAAAACTAATATATTTTCAGTTTTTAGCCATTTACTTTTTATTCTTTCCCACACTGGGCTTCAACTCTGTTCAGGACTCTAGGATACAGGTGCCGCCATCTTGCCTGAAAAGCATCACATAATGAGGAGAAGAGAAGGGGGCAATTTACAGCGGGGGTTATAGCTGTGCCTTGCTCAGACAGAGCAGAGCTGGGGTCAGGAAATGGACAGCAATCCCAGAATGCAGAGCAGCACAGTCAGAAGATGCAGGTAGATGATTTTTAATGTGAGCAATCTGTGTGTACAGGGTGGGGTAAACGTATAAGATAAGCTCTTATTCAGGGGGAAGGTCCGCTTTAAGTCTTTATGTATTTGAGATATTCTACATAAGCAGCAATCTCTAAATAGACTTTCAGTAAAATACGTTTAAATGCTGTTACTATGTAACTATGTTACTTGTATGCATGAATGCATTTGCAGTTATTGCAGAGAGTGCAGAGAATTAGTTCCTTGATACTCCATCAGGTGGAGCTCACATTAACCCAAGGAGCTGCAGACACATGCCTATAAATGCCTGATCCAGACCTTACAATGAACTGGTCCTTTGCCCCCCTTTGTAGAAAATCTAGGACTTTAAGCCCTCATGTTGCCACAAAGTCTGGAGGGCAGACATAAGGTGATGCACGGGTCTTAGGTTTCAGATGTTCTAGGATTAATAGGTACAGAGAGGAGTAGTAGAAACAATAAGTAAGGAAAACTTGATATACATTAAAAGCAAATTCCAAAATGTTTAAAATGAAAAGGTGAAGGCAGCAGGTACATAACCCCCTACCGTTGGAGGATTTCTGGTGGATTGCACTGCTTTGGGAGTGGCTGTAGCTCAGCATCATGGCTGTGAGGAGACATACCCACCCTGCCACTTTATTGGGCCTTTCAACTTTCCCTTAATAATCCTTCAGTACTGTCGCTTTAGTTGCCATATCCACCCCTTCCCATGGGCTGTTCTGCAATACCTTAGCTGCCTTAGTTGTGGAATGCTTTCAATGATTATTTAGAAAGTAGACTGTGCTTGGGGTTCAGCCAGGATATTGTGGGCGGGTCCATATATTGTGAGCTGCTCTCGGGCTAACCAGGGTTCAGTAAAATCTGGGGCTGATTTTTGTTGGTATGACAAGTTAAGAGGATAGTCTACTTTCCTTGTGGTTTTTATATAAATCCTTATATAAATCCCATTAACTAGCCATAGAAGCAATAAGTATTTCTATGTCTATCCAGGTTGGGTTTTGGTCCACTTTAAAGCATCATTGTATTTTGTGGTGCTGTACAAGGTGTAAGTTACTTATAATGCACAGTTCATAATGAGTCTTATATAACAGTGATATAACAACAAATGCATATAATGCATACAGTATTATGATTCAAATGAAACAAAACACATAAATACAGCAGTGTAAGCTTGCCTGGCCATCTTACAATCTAAATGATTTAAAGGTTGAATAATTTGGGGGCTGAAGTGTTGGATGGCATGGGGCATGGAATAATGATGCAGGCCTTAGGCTTGTCTTGTTGCATCAGGATTCCAAGTCTCCTACTGCATAATTCAAGTACATTGGATTTTTCCATATCTATGTAGAACAGTTCCACAATCCTCTCCTCAAGGTCCACTAACAGCTCATGTCTTGTGGGTCTCCACATAGCTGCCTCTATATCTCTGTCTCTATCTCTGTCTGTGCACTGATCACGGAGATCTGCTAAACGTGACCTGCTGGTGATTCTGGAGGAAAGGATTGGGGAACGCTGATGTACAAGACATAGTGAGACTAATTTTTCTGTCTGACACAAACTTTCTCTTTTTATATAGGAAGTACAGAAAAAGGATGCCAAATATCTCTCATTTGCCGACAGACTAAAGCATGTTCAAAGTGCCAGCAGGTAAACAGCCCTTCGTATAAATGTCTTATGCTAGGAGTCCTGTAAGATGCCTTTAACCAAAGGCCTGTAATAATACATCGGACGCTACATGGCGCTGCTAGAGTCACTCACCTGATTCACTTTCATAAATGTGGGCTGTTTAACTGTGAGTTTTGCAGAAATTTCCTGGAAACTTATGGGGGGTTTTGGCAGAGTTTAGGCTTTAATGTGAAACTTTCCCAGCATTTTTTAAAAATATTTTTAAGTGAAATATTTTTTTTAAATTGTCACGTTAATTTTAAATAAAACACTTATTTTATTCAAGAAAACCATATTGTATTTCTCCCAAATACAATAGTGCCACATATGTATCAGTAGCCCCCCGTTTCTGCCTAGGAGACCCACCAAACTGAAAAGAGTGCTTTATAACATTTACAAATAAAATACAAGTACTACCCAAACTATAAAGGGTTAAATCAAAAGAAAATTGGTGTGGGGTACTCCACTTAATTTTTTTTTAAAGGGGGGGGGCACCCCTTCCCAGTAAAACCAGCCTGGGCACCTGCTCTTCGGGACTTGTAGACCAGGGCATGGAGGCTGGCCTCGGTGGCCCCTGGCCCTGAAGGCTACAAGCCCATACAGCCTTTGTGGGCCACAGGCTCTTCTGCCCCTACCCCCGCCCCGCAGGCTTTGGGGAGACAGGTAATAGGGAGCCAGGGGTTAATGGCAGGTCACCCACCAGCTGCAGCTGGTGTTCCAGCCAGATCAGATCATCAGATCAGGCAGGTGGGAGGGCAGGTAGGTGGACAGGTGTATGGGCAGAAGTGTGTCAGGCTGGCAGGTGGGTAAGTGGGCGACAGGTAGGTAGGTATGTGGGTGGTGGGTAAGTGGGCAGCAGGGAGATAAGTGGGTGGACGAAGGGTAGGTGGCTGGGCGATCAGACACGTAGATTGCTGGGTAGTCAGGCAAGTAGATGGTTGGGCAGTCAGACAGGTAGGTGCGTGGGCAGGCAAGTAGGTTGGTGAGCGGTAGGTAGGTGTGCAGCAGGCAGGTGAGTGGGTAGGAAAGTAGGTAGGCGCTATCTGAACAGGCAGCGCGGGAGGGAGCGGCGGCAGCGGCATACACCACTGGGGGGGACGTCAACAGGAGGCAGGCTGCAGCGTGGGTGCGAGGGGAGCTAGGTAAGTAAAAAAAACTTGCCCCTCACACCCAACACTACTCCTCAGCCCCTGGCACATTCCCCCACCTCAACCTCCCCTCCGCTCCCTCAGGAAACCACCTGCTGTACAGGACGTCCCTATGGGTAAAACACATGTCCTCACATGTGGATGTGCTAGGGATGTTCATATCACTTAGGGGGTTAATGTGGTCATACAGCCACCCCTGTCCCTTAGCTCTCCCAACGTGATCGAGCTCGAAAAGCCACAGTGATCACAATGGGTTTGCTCACACTGGGAGGAGGAACAGGCCAGACATGCAACCACTTTTGGAGTGTGGTTGTGGAAAAATGCAAACAAAAGACGGGCCAGATCTGCTACAGCATCTACAGTGCACTGCAGGAAATGGAGGAAAGGCACAGGCTTCCAGTGAGCTTCTTCCTGCCTTATTATTATCATTAGCTGGACTATCCTTTTTCGGCACATATCTAAATGCATAGAGGTCCCAGCATCTATATATAGGGAAAAGCTTCTATACGTTCAGGTCTGTACCCAGGGATTTGTGAAGACCTATAGAATGCACAGACAAACTGCCATACATATTGTTGATAACATAACATGCTAAAATCTTTATAGGCTGTCTGAAGATAGCTTGTTGGAGGAATTCAATAAACTGCAGTCTCGTGTAAAGGCAATGCATCAGAATTTGGCATCACAGGAGCAACAGGAACTTAGACATCAGATGGAAGAATTTTTGGAGGTAAAAACTACCTTAATTGATCAAATATTTATGGAGTGATATCCTGTGTGTATGCATGTTACCATTGATTATTTTCTTATGATTAGGGCTAGGCAATTAGATTTTTTTGGTCAGATTTAAAGTGGACCTAAACCCGGGATTTTCACTAAATTGGGATCTGGTTCTTGCCCGGCGGCAACCGGATTTGGGGCGCCTCACTGTATGAAAACCCCTAGTTGTCCCCCAAAACTTACCTTTCCCCAGTCCTACAGGGCATACACAAGCATATTAATGACCAACATACAGCTCTGTTTAGAGAGCCCAGCATAAAGGAGTAGGCTGCATCCCCTGCTTCCCTGTAGTGTGCAGTGCACTCCTGTCTCCATCCCCCAGCCTCTCTGCAGTGTGCAGCACTTTCCCGTCCTCAACCCCTGCCTTCGTGTAGTGTGTAATGCATTCCCGTCCCCATCCCCTGCCTCTTGCAGTGTGCGCTGCGCTCCTGCCCCCATCCTATGTTGATGGTTGGGTGCAGGAGCAAAGCCTCAGCCCAGAGATGCCAGGGATGCAACCGCTGATGTTTACAACACCATGGGAGCTGCTGGGAAAAGTTTACCGGCGACCCCTGGGGTTTCACACACTGGGGCCTTCAGATTTGGGATGCCCCTGTGGGAAGGCCAGCAGCTAGCACTGGAGCACAGGGTGCAGAATCCGCTGGCTATTCCAAACATCTGCATGGTGTAAAGCCCTCTCAATAACCCTACGTTTGTGATTACCAGAGGGCTTTATGGGAGCAATCTTTTGACTGAAGGACCGTTTTAACCTTAAAAAATGTAAATAGCACCCCTAGTGACAGCAGATGGCCTTGGCTGCCAGTCCCACTTTTACCCATGTCAGTGCTCAACATGCATGCAGAGTATTCCCCTTGGGGAGGCCACTGAGCTACAGATCCACTGTCACCAGCAGGCCACACAGTGTTGTTTTATATCTATGCCAGCCAACACTTACAATATAACTAGGTGTACCCTGAGCCTCATTTTAATGAATGGTGACATTCACTGTGAATCAAAAAGTAATGCTTTTCTCTGGTGCTTATATCTACTTCTGATAATTAGTTGTTGAATAGTCCTTGAATTCCCGTCAGAGTGGATTACTGGTGCAAGAAAAGTAGACCTACATTCAAAAAGAACTCTATTGGTTTAGCTGCCCAGCCCAGCTATTGACTTGACCATCTGACCAGTCACATTTTGTGCCAGGGTGACCTGAAACAATTGCTGTTTCTGAGAGTATAGGGAAGCAAGGGAAAGTGACAGCCCCACTATTTGAATTATTGCATATGCAATAATAACCCTTTTCTTAGAGGTTTTCTTGACTTTCCTTAGCTATTATTTGGGTTAAATGCAAGCGAGCAATTAGGAATGACACATGAAATTCCACATGGTATCCACTCTTTGCAGCTTTGCACTGTATTTAGTGGTTGTCCTTGTCTGCAACCGTTCATTGTGGTCACTCCTTTGCCATACACATACCAGTGTCAGCTCTTTCCCATAGTGTTGTAATAATGTATCCGTTCCATTATTCTTGCCTTTAAAAATGTGGTGATAGAGTCACTAGCTCTTAAATAATATACGTTTTACAATTATTTAAATGTAATACATTTAGCAGTAGCCATTTATATTGGTCACCTTAGTAGATGAGAACGCACAAAACCTAGGTTGAATATCACAATGTCATGGTAAAGTAATGGAAATAGCAAAACTGAAACACTAGGAGACCTCTAGCTGATTTTTACAAACCCAGATTACAGTAAGTAAAGTAAGTAAAGAGCAGCACTCTAACTAAGGTAAATAGACCCTTTGATTACTGGGTACTTTTATGATTATTAATTAAAATACTAAATCCTGAACGGTCTAGTTATTTACTTATAAACTGCCTGAGCCTGGCCTGTGTTTTTTTTTTATAACATAACTTTTGGCTAGATTTCTCTTGTGATGTGAATTGGTGAACTTGGATCATGAGAAACATTAGGCTGATGTTATCTAAGCACAAGAAACACATTTTTCCTTAACATCCTTCTCAAAACATTTTTATATAGCCCTGTCCTGTGGATTGCTTTCTTGCTCCTGCTTTCCGGTAACTTGTCTGCTTTAGTATTAAAATATCCCTTGGCTGCTTTCTATTATTAATATTATATTTAGGTTTATGAAGTCTAGTTGTGCCTAAAGCTGAATTTTAACACACTAAAACTCTAAGTTAGATAGTATAAGATATATGAATTGTTTGAGTGGCAATGTATCCCCCTCTTCTACAAAGAGCAGCCGTGACCTTTCTTTTAGGAAAGACACCATGAGCACTAATCAGGTCCAATCCCAACACTGTCATCCCTGTTATGCTTGTAGAAGTATGGTGGGGCATAAAGGACCGCAGATTCAACCATTCAACTCTGCAGGGGCTTTACCTCTATAAAATAAGTTGCATATATATATATATATATATATATATATATATATATATATATATATCATATACTAGGGATCTATTTAGACCAATCTTACCCAGGGGATGGCACTTGTTTTCTTTATGGCTAGTGGGGAGGGGGTCTAGACCTCTATGAAAGAAAAACGTAACTGAAAACAACACAACAGGGGAAACAAAAGAATGAAGTGGAAGAGTGTGGGTATTGGTGGCATTTCAAAGGATTGAGTTGCTCTATCCCGCTAGAGAAAATAATAGTATGTGTTAGACCCGTTCAAATGTCAAAGGGAGATAGGCTTGGCCTGTATGTGCTTACAGTATATACCAAAATATAAAAGTATGTATTTACATTGGAAATTAGAGTACCTGGTTAATCAATTGTATTTGCAGTATGTCCCTGGTGGGGATTATAAGGAGGAGTCCTGTTGCCCTAGAGTGAGAAAAAGAGCAACCAAATATAGACATAAGTATCCATTGTGACATATGGTATGCTGAATGGGGGGGGTGGGGGGTTATCACGGCAAATGGTAAAGGTAACCTGGTTGGTCTGGTTCAAGGGAGTACCAGTGAGAATTGATGGATGGTTTCACAGAGGGTATTTGGATGTATTCAAACAGGGTTCCTTAACTCGTGAAGTATAGAGCTGGGAAGAAATAAATATTATTATTTTACACTATCTGAGGGTTAGAACTGAGCGCGATCATGGGTCTAGTGTGCAGGTATGCAGTTACCTGCTACCTAACTGTGGTCTGTTCGCTGGGGTGGTGGACTCTTGCCATTAGGGTAGACACGATTCTGCAGAGTGCCTGCAGTGTTTGCTGTGGAGGCCTGTGGGATGGAAGTCCTCTGTGGTGGTGGCAAGACCTGCATGTGTAAGCACTGGCAGTGCCTGCTGTAAGCAGTGAGAGCGGCATAACCCAATGTTTTCTGGCATGTGAGCTGGATTTCCTAGTGTCTCAGTAGTTACCAAGCAACCAGCCCTGCACTGGAGCTTGTGCTGTGCCCTCACTCGCGCTCTCATCCTTAGTGCGCTGGATACAGTTCAGGCAAGGATCTTCCTTCCTCAGCAGAAGGTGGACAGTCTGATTGCACAGGCTCAGTCCCTCCTAGCTTGTCCCCATCCCTCCATCAGGCAGGGGATGCAGCTGGTGGGCCTGATGGTGGCATGCTTCGAAGCGGTCCCTTATGCTCAGTTCCATTTGAGGCCTCTGCAACTTCACCTATTGTCTGTATGGGACAAGGACCCAGCGTCCCTGGACAGGGTCTGTGTGCTCTCCCCCCTGGTCAGGAGGTCCCTCTCGTGGTGGATGGACTCAAGGAACCTGTTGGAGGGCAGATCCTTTCTTGCCCCTTCCTGGGAGACGGTCACCACGGATGCCAGTCTGTCAGGTTGGGGGGGTTTCTGGAAGTCCCTGCGGTTCCAGGGGAGGTGGGGCCCTCAGGAGGCCCACACACCTATCAATGTCTTGGAACTGCGGGCGATCAGGTTGGTTCTGGCTCACTTGACTACTCACCTTCGGGGCCTGCCTGTTCAGGTGCGCTCGGACAACCAGACGGCAGTTGCCTACATCAATCATCAGGGAGGGACCCGGAGCAAGAGGGCCCTCCAGGAAGTGTCTCTGAGCCTGACTTGGGCGGAGGCCAATGTCCCCTGCATATCAGCTGTGTACATCCCGGGGGTGGAAAATCACCTGGCGGACTCTCTGAGCAGGGGGACTTCTCACCAGGGAGAATGGTCCCTATGCAGCAGGGTGTTTCAATCTCTGTGTCTCCGTTGGGGCCAACCAGATGTGGATCTGTTTGCGTCCCGCCACAATCACAAGCTCCCAGCTTTTGTCTCTCTGTCCCAGGATCCTCTGGCCTTGACCTCGGATGCGCTAGCAATGTCATGGAAGGACTTTCAGTTCCTGTATGTCTTCCCTCCAATCCCTCTGCTGGGCAGGGTTCTACGCAAGATTGCTCTGGAGGGGGTGCCAGCAATTCTGGTGGCCCCCAGGTGGCCAAGAAGAGTGTGGTTCGCAGACGTGGTGCAACTGGCAGTAGATCAGTACGCTCTGCCCTTGGTGCCAGATCTGCTCACTCAGTGCTCACTACGCCATCCCAATTTACAAACTCTGGCTTTGACGGCTTGGCTGCTGAAACCTCCATCTTGATGGAGAAGGGGCTGTCTTCCTCGGTTGTGGATACTTTGATTAAAGCTAGGAAGAAGTCTTCCTCTTCCATTTATTACAGGGTTTGGCGTGCCTACATTGATTGGTGTGAGTCTAAGTCTCTTCCCTATCGTTTGTTCTCTATTCCCAGGATTCTGGAGTTCCTGCAGCATGGGTTGGAGATCAGAAGTCCTTTGCTCAGCACCCTCTGATCAGGACTTTTTTCCAGGGAGTCACTCATGTGCGTCCCCCACGTAAGCCTATGGTGCCTGTTTGGGATCTGAACTTGGTCCTGTCAGCCTTGCAGGGTGCTCACTTTGAACCTGTGCAGGATGCTGCCTTGGCCATTCTTATGCTCAAGGTTGTATTTCTGGTGGCTATCACTTCTGTCAGGTGTGTGTCTGAGTTGGTGGCGCTCTCCATTCAGCCCCCCTACTATGAGAGACACCAGGACAAGGTGGTGTTTTCATTTCAAACCTTACTTTCTGCCTAAGGTAGTGTCTGCCTTTCATTTGAATCAGGATATTGTTCTTCCTTCTTTGTGCCCTAATCCTAGCAATGCTAAGGAGAGGGTTTTGCACTCTTTGGATGTGGTTAGATGTCTGAAGTACTATCTGGTGGCTACTGCTCCTTTCAGGAAAACTGATGCTCTTTTTTTGGTCCCTTCTGGTCCTAGGAAGGGTTTGGCTCCTGCCAAGTCTACAATCAGCAAGTGGATTCATCAGGCTGTGAAGGGGAAGAATCCTCCCTTCCGCCTTACTGCTCATTCCACTCGTGCTATTGGTGCCTCTTGGGCTTTTCAGCACCAGGCTTCTGTTTTCAAGGCCGCTACTTGGTCTTCTGTTCATACTTTTTAAAATTTTACAAGGTTGATGTTAGGGCCTCAGCTGATGCTGCTTTGGCCGCAAGGTTCTGCAGGCGGCAGTGGTTTATACTGCCTGCTGCTGATTTTTCTTGGGGACCCCACCCTACTTTATGGACACTGCTACTGGATATCCCAACTGTAAGTATTAGATTTGGAGCAGGACGTACTGTATACTAAGAATAATACAATTCTGTGATTACTCACCTGTAGAATTGGTATTATGAGTATACAGTATGTCCTGCTCCAACCTTGTTTTGCATTATCTTGGATACCCTGTATGGTGATTGTTATCATTGTTATAGTTCATAGTTTGGATTGTTTAATTCTCCCGGCTTCTTATTAACTGCTTTTCAATGCTGGGGATTTGTGGGAGGTCCCCGGGTATTTGAGATAGTATAAGATATATGAATTGTTTGAGTGGCAATGTATCCCCCTCTTCTACAAAGAGCAGCCGTGACCTTTCTTTTAGGAAAGACACCATGAGCACTAATCAGGTCCAATCCCAACACTGTCATCCCTGTTATGCTTGTAGAAGTATGGTGGGGCATAAAGGACCACAGATTCAACCATTCAACTCTGCAGGGGCTTTACCTCTATAAAATAAGTAGTAGGAGTAGTCTCTGCAGTCCAGCGTCATCTGGCGGAGTATATCCCAACTGTAAGTATTATATTTGGAGCAGGACGTACTGTATACTCATAATACCAATTCTACAGGTGAGTAATCACAGAATTGTATTTTTTTTATTCCCCTTTACCTATTACTGTTGCTTTCATTTGCATGCTGCTATGGCTGAATGTAGAGGGCATGTCACCAATGCACTTTGTGTTGTTATCTTCATGAGCTTTGCAAACAGTATTATGTATAATATGTGATCTTTTGTCCCCAGTATGCTAGCGAGCAGCTACAAGAAGTTCAGAAAGAAATAGATGAATTGCATAATTCTAAACACAGGCTGGCAGAATTCCTGTGTGAGGATGAAGACGCTTTTCATTTGGAGGAATGCTGTAAAATCTTCAGCTGCTTTTGCCAAAAGTTTCAGATGGCCATTAAGGTGCGTTAAAACGTCAGCTGTATGAGCAGGGTGGTATCTGGGACATCTTGTCAGTGATACTTGTATAAGGGACCTCTTTGTTGTCACCAGCAAATATTACTCTCAGTAGAATGCCAATGAAGCATAGCTACATTCAGCATCAAATAGCACTCCTAGGACATTTTTAAAAAATGTTCCCTGTGTTAGTTTTAGGGATAGTAGTTTCCTGGGAGGTTGCCTGGTCAGCAGCTGGACTATTAAATGTTGAATTAGTCCTGGTGGTGGCCACTGCTCTGCCCTGCTAGGTGCTGCTGTATGTATGTGGTCCCAGCAGTGAATATCTCTGTATTGTGGCCCACAATTAACAGGTGCTTCAAGAAAAGGATTTTATGGAATTTTAACACAAAAAAAACAGGGCTTTCCTTAGACAAAGCTGTCTTTTGAAGGAAAGTTTTTGAAGAATAGAAGATATACCCAGGAAAAAAATGTATGTGTGATTTGAAAGGTACCAACAATTTGTTTTTCTTATGCTAAGGGGTATCATTTTAATCTTAGATTCTTAGAGGTGAGTGGAAGATTTAGGGGGTCGGAGGAGAGCAAGGCGTCGGATTTCTGCTGCTGCTTTGATGCCCATGAGTGAATGTGGTGCCTGCAAACCACTGCCAAACCCTGTTAATGAGCAGATGATATCAGCAAAAAAAAACACAAAACAACATGGTGCATCCATACTTACCTGCTCAGTCCCTTTTCATGTTAATGTTTATGAACTTTCTTTTAAATGAGAAAGGAAAATCAATGCTTTGCATCAGATAGCTAAGTAGCTTTCGTGGGTTAATTGCTGCATGTTGGTCTCACTTTTCCATATGACTCGCAATAGAGCCAGACACAAGAACCTCCATCCAAGCCCTTCTTAATCAGTTACATTAACTGTCCCTTTACTCATGCAGAGAAAAAAAATCAAGCATGCAGCATTTTGGAATAGTTTTTTCTGCTCATTTATTTTAGTGGTAAGTGGTTCATATCAAAATGCGATTGGGCACTAGAGATCAAATGGGCTTTGATCTTGGCAAGGAACAGAGGTATATGAGGGGGCTGGCAACAGGAATCTGGTATAGTATAAAAAGTATAAAAAGGGAAATAAATTGGTTCAAATACAGCTGAAACATATCTGTATATATCTGAACTGTACTGTACTTTGCAAATGGGAGACCATAAAAAAGTATTTAAGCTCAAAAATGTTTTTATATGCTTTTATCACATGCTTTCGGACACTTGCATGTAGTAACCAGCCTGACAGTTTATCTAAAAACACTGTTTAAAAATGCATAGAAACAACTAAAAATAGCAATATTAAAATGCACAAAATTGCACATCAAAGTTAATAAAAAAAAGAAAAAGCTTGTAAACCTGTACAAGCTGGAGGATAAGTAACATCCTAATCAAGCTATCAGCATCAAAATATCAGTGTCTTTCTTCCCTTTATCTCTTCGTCAGACATCAAGATGAAGTGTTAACAGAAAAAGCCATCGCATGACTCTCTGACTTCCCAAAAAAAACATTCCAAAGCATACCAAAATGTGCAGTATATTAACACTAGAACATTGCATGCTTGTTAAAAGTGTATTCCAGCCTACACACGTGCACAGATACACGTTTCATAGCTGTTCCAGGGAAACGCCAATCATGGTGAAACAGATACATTCTGAACAAAGAAGAATGTCCTGACATTATCAGCTGACCGGTGTCAAATTCACAAAAAGCCGGGCCAGTAAATAAAAGCAAAATACTGTTAGAGGCCGATTCAGTAATAGCGCCAGGTAGCGACAGATGAGCGCCAGTAGCGTGATTTTCACAGCGCCCGCTAGTATTCGCTGTGCTTGGCCGTTGTTTGGTTGTTGACAGCGACTCAGTCGGTGTGCGGTAATGTTGAATACGGGGTTAGGAGTCGCTGTTTGACAGGTTCCGCGCTGTATGGGAGCGCCTGACAGCGAATGGTCATAGTGAACGGCTCCCAGCATATTCATTAACAAATCACGCTCCAAAAATTCTCGCACTGTGAAAAGTTTGTATAAACCCCAGAGCGCTGGCGGCGATGGCTTAAAAGTAGTTTTTAACCCCCAAACAACCATATTTTTTGATTAAAAAATTAAACAAGTTTTTCTAAACATTTTGTAATATGAATACATTAATATCAGACCTGTAATATCAATTCTGCACAAATTTTTTTTTTTTATTTTTTTACCTTTAAAAAAATATCTAACATTGCAGAAGTGGTCACAGAATTTTTGACAATTTAAAAAAAAAAAAAACAATATCAATTACATATGAAGATTTAAAGATTGCTCCATTGAAATGCATTGGAGAGCGCCAGGTAGCGAGAGGTCATACCTGGCGCTGTGATGGGATTAGCAGCGCCGCTGTTCGTTGCAGTCCGCTACATGATGAATCCCGCGCTAGCTGACGCTCTCGCCGGCGCTAGCCTCATTTAGCGTGATAAATGCGTGATTGTGTTCGCAGCCTGGCGTTCTGGAGTCGGTAGCCGCCGATAGCTGGCGATACCTGGCGCTAGTGAGACACTACCTGGCGCTATCCCTTGATAAATAAGGCCCTTAGTCTACCCCTCAAACCTATTTTGTGCCATCCTGTGATACATGAGAACATATAAACTGTTATCCCAAGCCGTTTGAGCACAAGTGCCCTTGGGGAGGAGCATCTGTGTACGGAGGCACCCATTGATCTCAATGGGAGCGTGCCGTACTGAAGCCATGCGTACTGCCACTGCAGGTGTAAGGTAAGTGGTGTGTGTCATGTCAGAAAGCACTACTGGTTAGAGGTCTTTGGGATAAGTCTTTGAAAGTGGACTTACCCTTTACGCTATGCACATGTACAGGACTTGACTTACAGTAGTGACTGTGATGCTTATCATGCCTATGTCATTTTGGACATAATATTGGATAAGTATGTAGAAAATAGCTCTCATTTACAGACAACTATCATTGAAATCATGTGAAATCAAAATGCTAATTCATGATAGTAAACCCATTTTACTAAAATATCTTATTTAAAAACAATTACAACTGTATTTCTTTTTACATTCTGGGAATCAAGCTGCAAAACTTAGAAGAGCCACATTGGTTGCAGGTACAAAACTCACTAGCCCTGAAAGATAGCTTGTAACCGACTAAGATAATATTCCCGTTATTGCTGAAACGCCCCGTAAACTGATCTGTAGCAGCGGCATACAGAAGGGGCGACAGCAACAGCAGGGACATTATTCTGTAGTAAACTAGCAGGTCTTGTGAGATTTATACACACAGTATATGAACTACAACAGGACTATAGACTGTAAAGGAACCATACCACCCCCTCTGTCACCTGCCCATCACTTTTGGGCATCACATTGTGATTCTTAAGACTGTAAAAAAATACAGATGTGATCTTTATTATTTTCTAAATATAATATTTTAGTGAAATGTGTTTTTACTGTGAAAGGGACAGTCTAGGTCATTGCAATACGGCAGAAACCGCCCCCCCCCCCCTCATTTCCTGCAGCTTGTTCTAGATGCTGTAGTGAGGCTCCAATTCCATTCTTCCACAACCACATGCCCCTGTCCACTGTGGCTTGCCAGGCTCACTTATACTGGGATCACTGAGGGACATGTGTGGCCATGCAACCACCTTTGTAGGTAGTCATAAAGGAATTGGACATAAAGGAGGGACAAACTTTGGAGCCCTGCTCCTGCATCTAGTGCTTTGTGAAAGCTGAAAATAGAGGAGAGGCAGGTGGAACAAACTTCAAGTATGCGCCTTGCTGTCTTGTTATTGTGTAGTATGTCCCTTTAACTATAATACATTAGCATTTTAATTGTAAATGTTAATTGTAAACAATAGTTGTCCTTTAACTTCTCAGTCGTTGGATAGCAACAGCTGCACCTCACTCTTCAAAGAGGCTCCAGTCTGGAAACCTACTGCTTACATTTCCACTTGCTTCTCTCTGCATTGCACTTTTAATTGGCTTGTATTGATATTGTATTGTACAGTGAGAAGCCACTCATAACTAACTGATTCTTTTATATCTTCAGGAGAATAAAGTGCGTGAACTAGAAGAACAAAGACAGCAGCAATGGGAAAAGAAACGACTGCAAAAAAGACATTCAATGGCCACATGTGGTTCCCTAGAGGCTCACCAGGCTACAGATGAGCTTGAACTTACCTTGGAGAGGAACCTACGCAATTTGACTCGCACTTCGAGCGTCCGTCTCTGCAGGATGCGGTCTTTGGGGTCACACAGTCCAAACCCCTTTGTGCCCCAAATTGAGCAAAGAGAAAGAATCCAAGAATACTGTGACCAGAAAAATGCGGAACAGATGAGGGAGATTTCTGAGCGAGTCTTAAGACAACAGTTGGAGTATAAAGCTTTAGCTAGTGTCAGTGATGGAAGTAGAAGCAGTTTTCATTCAATGCCTATGGCGTCTATGAACACATCATCACCCAGAGACAAACCTGATTTATCTGAGCTGGTGTCTGGGACACAGGCATCTAACACCAAAGACACCTATCTAGCTCAACCTGTGCAACAGGAGTCACATAATACTCCCCATGTAAAAGTCCAGCATACACCCAAAACTTTGGACAATATGTGTGCCTCCTTTTGTGCTTTACACTCCAAAAATAAGCCTGAGTTAATTGAACAGCCTCAACAGTTGCCAGGCCAACCACTGGATAATTCAGATTTTGAAACCGTGAAGCAATCCAAACCTTTGTATGAGGCAACAATGTTGAAACAATCAATCAGTCACGACCCATTACAACTAACAATACCCTTGCATGAGCCCAAGATCAACAGACAACCCCCATTACATTTCGTGCATAGTGTTAGCAAAGAAACTCCCTGCCATTCTGAAGATCAAACATCCAGGCAAGATCTAACTTCTCCTGACCTTGAAATGCATTGTCAAGTGCCTTTCCAGCATGAAGCAGAACTGACTAAACAGGAAATCACTGAAAATCAATTGCAATCAAGGCATCCAGAACCAGAAGACAAGGATAGCCTTAAAACTCAGGACCACCAAGAACAATTTCAGTCAAAGATCATACACAATATTTTTCAGACACTTTACCATTCTGGTTCACAAACATTAAAGTCAATACCAGAATATCTAAATTCCACAGACGGTACCAAGCCGTCACCTCTGTCTTATGCTGAGTCTAGCACAAATTCTGAAACTAAGTCAAACACTCAAATGCTGGACAAGCAAGGGAATAAACCGAGAGTTCCTTCAAAATCTAAAATCCCCAAGCAGTTACCAATCAAGAACAAAGAGGTTAATAATGGCCAAACCACAGATGAGTCTGGTATGGATTTTAAGGCTAGTGAAGCACAGGCTGACTTAGATGGCTCTTTAGAATCAATTTATCAGACCGAATCAGGTGCCAATACTGTTGCTTCCATGGGGATACTCCACAAGCACAAAGCAGATGATCATATGAAAACATTTACCTCAAATGTGTCTGTGTACTCCTCAAATGAGTCAGATACCGAGCAACTGATTCATCCACTGCCTGATAGTCTGAGGCTGAATGATTCCCCCAAACAGGCCAAGCGATATTTAGTGCAATCTACTCTTAAAACATTTAAACAAACATTAATTAGATCTGCAGTGAAGCCCAACAGGCAATCAGCTTTACCTGTATCTTCAAGCCCATCATTAGCGCAAAGAAAAAATGAAACCACCAGTCAGATGTCCCGAACTTCATTGTCTCAGCCTGGATCTTTTATGTCAAGGATAAAACATGTGGAGCATCTGTCTGTCAAGCAGCCAATTAAAGAAATAAATAGCCAGCCTTCACCCTCACAACACAATGTTTTAGAAGGACACAATGCCATATCTAAAGCACAAGACACAGACTATAGTTCCTATGCAAAGGGCCTTAAAAATGGCAATGCTCCAGTTCAAAGGGAGGCACCAAATCCTTGCTCCAAGTGGAAAAGAGAGTTGAGAAACACCCCAGAAAAAGTGGAAAGCTGCAGAATAGAATTTAAGACAGAAAATGACGATAATGTGATTGTTAAAAACAGTACTGAGCACAAGAATGGAGAAAATGTCAAAAATTTCACATTAGTAAGAACTGGCAGCAGCATCCCCAAGAAATTAAAAAATAATGATCTTGGGATTAGAAAAGTCCTCATGACAACGGATGCGGTTACAGGACAAATCAGCCCTTCAGTCTCCAAACAACCTACTTTCAATGGCAAACAGATAAGCACAGAAAGCAAAGATGGTAAAGCACAGCAAAAGGCAAGCGTTGGATCAATCAAACCGCCGTTGAGCAGAAGTTCGAGGAGTTTCAAAGAGAAAAGAGAGAGTGGACGGTTAAACAATAGTGAATATAATAAATCAGAAACAAAAAGCAGTCCCATAGTAACATCTAGACGTGCCTCTACAGAAAGCACAGGGCATACCACAGAGTATGGGAAAGAGCCTGTATGGTCCTCCCAAATTTCTCCTAAGAAACCAAGCTCAGTAGCACGAGTAGCCATTCATGTTATTAAACACTATGAGGTCAGTTCTACTCTTACGAGGGGCTCTAGAAGCCCATATCTAGCAGCGCATCCAGTATGGAGGTGAGAAGAAATCAAGAAAAATGTGACTCTACTGTACAAGTGGTCAAGTTATAGAGCACCTGGATCAAGGGATAGATAGCAGTGCTATATAAATGATGAACAAAGCTTCCTAAAGGGAAGTGTCTTCATTTGAAGAAGTAGCCTCTCCTATGTGGTGTGCTAGAAAATCATGACAGACGAACTAACCGAGAGTAAGAGCTTCCCGGTTCTCTATTTCTCCTAGGAGACCTAGCACTGATACACAAGAAAGGGTGCCGCACAGAGTCTGTGATATAAGGTACTCGCTAACATATATATGTAAATGAATAGCAACAAATGAGAACATGGGTTTGGAATATTATTTATTCTTAATAATTCTTCAGCGTGCAATTTATTTATTGTCCTTTTACAAGGGTGAATGGGAGATGGCTGATTATACCATGTCTTTTTCCCTAGGGGAAAACTGCATACCATGTTTTATTTCGATATCTTCATACATCCATATCCACTGTTTTGTGATACTACAATGCTATTGTCAGTAACGTACTTGCACAAGGGTTAGAGTATTATATGTGCGTTCATTCCAAAGTGTTTCTTTGCATATTATAAATGGTTGTAGCTAAGCATTAGGCCTACTGAGTGAGTAAAATATGTCACAGCCCAGCACCAACATAAGCTTGGTTTTAATTCTGGATACAGTGGGGAAAGGGGAAAGACATTTTAGTTTTTTTTGCTCTATATAATCCCATTAAAATTATCCTAAATTTTTTTTAAAGACTTTAGGATTGGTTAGTGGGGTGCCTAGGCGGGATGCCCTGCAGCTCAGAAATAAATAGCACTATTGAAAACTAACTAAAATCGGCCTCCAACCCCCTGTAAAGCAAAGCATCCGTGCTGTGGCATCAGTCTCGCTCTGTAGCAGGGAAAGTTCATCCCTGACGGCTCATGACCACCAGCCTCAGGTGCCCTGGGCAAACCCGATAGGTTGCTGGTAGTCATGTGATGAGCAGGGCTAGCAGGGAAGCACTTTACCTGCTGAGGGGTGAGACTGCTGATGCAGCAAAGCTGCTATAGGGGGCTGAAGCAGTTACCTTTTAGCCTATTTTTATACTTTATTATTATGAAGCTGCAGGACATCCCAAATCTGGATGGTCCATATGGTGACCTGTTAAACTATTCTAAAGTCTTTATCCAAATTTTGAACCAGCATCCCATGAATTGCTCCCCCCACCCAATGATGTGTACCTGATGATGTGCCGCCCATAGCTTTGTTGCTGGCCTGGCGGTCTGTCCAAAGACTGAAAAGTAGGCCCCCTTTGCAGGGCAAGTTGTGGAGGCCCTGGGGCACGTGCCCCTTGTGTCCCCTCATAATCCGGCCCTGTACCTATGCAATAACCGATCATTCACAATGCCACAGCAGAGATCTGCCGGCAGTTTCCACTCTAGGGCACTCACCCCAGTCTCCTCAAGGCAAACCCACAGTGCATGTGCAAGATCTGGCCAGGAACTGGAAATTCACTAACTCCTTTGCGATTTCGCGGGGGTACAGGGAGGCATGCAATGATGATGCTGGGGCCTGCGAAGAGAGGCAGACATTTTCATTTTCAGTTGTACACCCTACAGAAGGAGTATCAGAAGGGGCTTTGGCTAAATGCATTTCACAAGTTCAGTACACTTTGTGCCTACAGTGACCAAAGATGACTTCATCAGAAATATCATGGGAGCCAGGAGGCACATAAATCATATTTTGTGCTGGCCACTGCCTTTTGGTCCTGATGATTTTTGTCTGGTAAATAAACCAAACTGAAGAGATATCTCCCTAGTGGCAAAACAGAGCAGTAAAGCAGGGCCAAATCTTTCCCCGCTCGATCAGAAAACTGTAAAAGATGGAGTCATGCTTGAACTTTGCTTATTGCGTGTGGAACCAACCAGTTTGTCAGTCCAGACTTGTCTGAATAGCTGGTACCTGAGCACCTCCTACAAGTCATTTACATTTCACTGAGGTTTGCAAAGTGCTCACTGCTTCATTCTGTGTTGTTTTTCTCACACTTGTTACTGACCATCACTTTTTGTCTGGCTAAACACTAGTTGCCTAAACTGATTTGATTTGAAGAATGATCGTTAATAAAGTCTTATCTCTATTGAAAGTATGTATATAAAACATATTTTTATAAAGTTTTTTCTTAAAACACGTTTTGTTTTTGATTTTTGGGATGGTTGACCATTAATGGTCGCAATGCATTTTACTCTCCATGTTAGGGGTCACTTATTTCAGGCCCAACTTGGTGTGATTTAAAGAGAACTCCAGTAAAGAACTCTCTGCAATGAAAAGTCTTAAAGGGGCCACAGCACCCAACCGGGTTAGCTTACAGCTAACTTACTGGTTATGTTTTGGTCCACACACATCTGCAGAAGTATGCTAAAGCTGTATCACCAAATGCTATGCTGTCTCTGTGAGGTGCAGTCCTAACTCTAATCTCTGAGAGCCCCCCTTTGGCACATACAATGCAATAGATAAATTGGGAGCAGGCTTATCTGAGGTTGCCCTATAACCTCTAGTGTAGCACATTCGGTGGAAGGGTCAAAAGTCTTATAGTACAGCACCACCCCATGTGCTTGCACAAAATCAAAGGAGACAAAGGAGGGGTGGTAGCCGCTCAGACCAATTTATAACTAACCTGGGAGGCCCATGTGAGCAGGACAACCAAGTCTTAAAGGGGCTACAGCGCTCAACTCTGTTATCTTGCATCCAAACTTATAATCTGTCTCTAAATCTGGTTAAAAACATCTGAGAAGTATGCTAAAGCTGCACCACCAAAGGCCAAGGTGCATCTGTGTAGGTGCAGTCCTAACTCTAATCTCTGAGAGCCCCCTTTGGGACATACACTGCAATAGATAAATAAGGAGCAGCTTACCTAAGGTTGCCCTATAACCTCAAGTGCAGCACAAATGGGGTGGAATGTTCGAAAGCCTTCTGCAGATGTGTTTGGACCAAGACCTCAGTTTTTAACCAGAATTAGAGACAGATTGTAGGTTTGGCAGCAAACTAACAGGGTTGAGTGCTGTGGCCCCTTTAAGAGTTGTGTATCCTAGTGGCCCTGCTCACATGCACCTCCCAAGTTAGTTATAAATTGCTCTGAGCAGCTGCCACCCCTCCTTTGTTTTCTCTGTACTGAAAACCCTGACCCAGGAGCCACGTAGATGTGCTTTTTATTGTATGCGGTCAGCAACTGGCTTGCACTGACTGCTAAGTGTTCTCTTCTCAGGGGGGTAGTCAAGTAGTAGGCTTCCCAAGTCTGAATGCCTTCAGGGGAGGCTATTAAGTGGACCTCCAGTCAAGTGGTTTAATGGTGTTCAAAGATGTTAAAGGCTTTGCTTTAAATGGTAATTTTCTACATGTGTTCTCCTAATTTTTATATTTAGATTATCCTTCAGTTGATAGCTGAATTCTTTTGTAAGTGCCCCTAACTAAAAAACACACCAAATACTTTGTGGTTGAGAACTATTAAAAAGTATTACATGTGCAAATGAAAAGTCCAAAGCGTTCAGCGAGGTTATTAATCCCAGCTGTTTCCTCCCTGGAAGTGCTCGGAGAAGGAAAGAAGAGTTAGGATAGGTTTCCTTCATGCTTTCCCACCTTGAAGTTCTTTCCAAGAAAACAAGGTTGTGGTTAGGAGCATGACTTTTGGATATTTCAAGCTTGTAGTCAGCGGGCAAGGCTACAGGACTACAATGAAGTTTTTTAGAGAAGGATCAGATATATAGATGCTTTTAGGTATTCCTAAACAAAAGATAATCATTCTCTTTAGTTTTATCTGACAGGAAAATACATTTTTGGTGCACTAATACAGCCATACAATTTGTGGAGAATGCCCCAGGCTATCAGCACTTATAATGAGGAAATGTGAAAGACTTCTTTTCAGTCTGGCTATTCTGGTTCTCATGCAGACAGGCTGTGACCTGAGGTCAGTTGAAGTGCTTGTCCACACACACTAACACCTGTTCTAATTACAGGTATAGCAGGAGAGCATCTGTTAGTGCTAGACAGGTCAAATAAATAACTTCCCAAAGAAGCACCCTGGCCACGTCTGTAAAATGTATATACTATAAGAGGATCCAGTGCGGCCGCGGCTCCATCCTAATTGAGGTTCCTGACACCCCTGTGCTTTCTGTTGCCTGGCCATGTGGGACTTCTCCAGTCTCAACTCACAAATCAGAAATAGGTTAATTTAACAATGCATCAGGGGTTCCCAACCTTTTTTCATCAAGTACCACGTTCGATTTTCTTATTTATATCAAGTACCACCTGGTTGGTGCGTAAGCGTTGTCACCCACCATCACAATACACAAAACAGCCATTTAAATTGAATGAATCACAGAAAAAATGAGCAGTTTTTTTTATTTATGGTAACATAATAGTGAAGTATAGATGGCAGTAGATCAGGTTGGGGTACAGGTATGTCCAAAGCCTTGTTGAGTACCACCTGAGAGGCTTTTAAGTACCACCAATGGTACTCGTACCACCTGTCTGGAACCCCTGATCTAGATTATTTGGGATAAGAATTTCTTATAATTCAAGATATGTTAGGAGATAATTACCTAGAGCCACCTACCGGTACATATAAAAAAACAAAGATCATGAATCATGCCATAATAAATGCCATAATAGCTTGTCCTTGAAGCATGGAAGTGCTTTTTGTACTATTAAATAAAACTACATACATCACCCTCCCACAGTGCCTCAGGTCAAACTTTTTATCAGCCCATAAAACTGTATTTGCTCATTTGTAATCTTGTGTCACACAGTAATTCTGCCTTATATAGGGAATTGAAGTCCTAAAGGAGGGACTGTACATGTCCCGAGAACATAGTTTTGTACATGTCCCGAGAACAGAGCATACCTGTATGTCTACATAAGTGTTATTTATTATTTTGTGAGGTAAACAAATGGATTTTACTCAGAAAGACCTTATGAGTTCCATTTAACCTTATGAAGTCTACTAACTTCCTCACCCTTTGGGAACAGTGTAAAATGGGCCATTTCGGAGCATGTATGTAAATACCTTATGTATTCTAAGCCAATCTGCTTTCTTTAACTCAATTTCTGAGCATGGTTGGAAAGAGCATGTCATGGTGCAGCTTTATGAATCATGTGCATGCTCTGCTGTGGTCAGACAGTTGTAGGAACACTGGCTTGCTCGCTTACATTGAGAGCTCCAAGGGACAAAGTGGCTGTTGGCCCACTATTTGTGTGGTCCCAGAGAATGAAATTAAAGGAGCCCTGCTATGGGTTCTACCTTGTGCTAAAGGAAATGGATGCCAGCCACTCAGACGAGCTTCTTGCTGCCTTATTTTTGATGTTGGGATACAGTGCCTTTAAAGAGGGACAACCACCAATTGGAGTCTAAAAGACTAAAAGACACCAGAGCCAGCCGAAAAAGTGCCCTATTGGGATGCCCTGCTGTGTGAACCCCCCAGGATCGACCCACAAACACTTACCTTCCAATTCCAAGCTGCAGCTACATCCCTGTTCTGCCAAGCCCAGCCATTCAGAAACGCAGAGGGTAGGAGGATGCCGCAGACTACTTCCATGATGGCAGGCCACCCACATTTATCAGGCTTGGCAGCAGTGGACTCTAGACATTCAGGTGAAATGGTGATGAGTGTTGGAAAAGCAGTAATCAGCTGCGGGGGGCAAAAGGTGAGTAAAGAGTTTTATTTATATCAAAGACTAAAAAGAAGGCCCCCCTATATTGTTCACCTTGTGAACCATGTTATTCATTCCCTTTAAAAGTATAATTCTGTCCAGGTACAAAGGTATGAAAATAGCTCTGCCAATGATGGGTGACAGGCAAATATACACACACAGCGCTCTGAAACCTGCTCCAGCAAAGCTAGCAATTGAAATAGCTAATAAACCACCTATACGGGTGCGCGTGTGTGATCCACACTTTTATCTGGGAAATATTTCAGAGCTTTGAAATATTCTTTCATCATTGTTAAAAGTGGTATGCTGCATAGAGGGCCAGGAATAGTTTATTTAGTTGAAGAGAGATTTCTTCTACCTAATTTCTAGTACATCCTGTGTGGTAGTCAGTCATTTGGGGAGTCTCCTCAGCCCCTGGATTGCAGGCATCCCTATGTTATGATCTCATAAGGTGGTGTTATCATCACATTACTGGGCATATGATACTTATAGCCACCGCAACACCTAAACGATTAAATGATGTTTTTAGTTCTATGTTTTCGTACTTGTGTGTTGTGTGCCAAGTTGGAAGGACTCTTGATACTCAGTGCTCAGGATTATATTATAATAATATTATTTATATGATTGTTATGATTATTATTATATGAACCACCTCTCCAAACCTTGATGCAAACCTCCAGTCAAAAAAAAAGGCAAGTAAATTGTTCCTTTAAGCCCTCCCCCCTGATGATCAGTGACATAAGCTGTTTGAGAGGACTTAGCACCATGCAGATTTTGTAGAATATATTTGCAGATGCTGCGCTACTGGGAGCGGCCATCTTGCCACACAACTGAGAACCCTACTTACACATGAGCATGAGTGGGAGATGTGTGAGCATCTCTGCCAACACACTGACACGCTGCAGCGGTGCTGGGAGCCTCTTTATGATGAGCACATCCAGCTAGAGAGATAATTTATCTGTTCCCACACAGAATTCTAGAAAACAAAGTTTTTCTAGGAAACAAAATCTAGCTGGCTGTATTGATGAAAAGATACTGTAGTTCCGAGCAGGGCTGCAGTGTGCCTGTGTTATTTAGTCTCTCCACACAAGGCTGTCAGCTGCAAAGCTTGAAATTTTGCTAAAAGCAACCCACACCGAACTGAGAGAGAAATATGCCTCAGAAAAATGGGGCAGCATCTCTGTCATGCTGGGTGTACACACACATACGCACACTGAATCAAGAGCTGGTGGAGGAATGGTCATTTTTTAACTCTATGCCTCGGCAGTGGCGGAGCACTGAAATACTCAGGGACTGTAAACTCAATAGCAATAATAAGGCAGCAATCAGCTTGCCTGCCTACCCCATGTGCTTCTCCATTTCCTGTAGTGCTGGGTAGCAGTCTGTCCCTCCATTCAATATAATTCCCTCAGATCATACAAAATTGTGGTGCAACTCTGTCCCTTGGAGCTCTCAGCACAAGTGAGCATGGCAAGCCACATTGATCACACAGACGTTTCTGACCACTGCACAGCATGCTCAAAACTAATGAAGCTGCATCATGACTTGCCCTTCCTAGGTCAGCCACGACTCAAAAATTGAAGCAAAGAAAATGGCTTGGCTTAAAATACATAAGGTATTTACATATAATGGGAGATTTAGATATGGCTCATTTACACATTACCCAAAGCGGATAAGGAGGAAGGAAATTACTGTGTACCTGGACAGGGACTTTATCACAAAGTTTCTAAGCGTTTTATGAGCAATGATGAGCCATTTTAACTGATGGCTTTCTACTTCTTGCTAGTGATGTGTGGTGTGTAGCAAGATGGCATCTCCTATGCAGTTTGGGAGCACAACATTTGCATACTATTTCATAACAACTTCCTGGGGTTAATCCTCTCAAATAGCTTAACTGATTGCCAGAGGGGGCCTTTAGCGGAGCAATTTAACGAATTTAGAGTTTTGGTCGACTAATAGGAAATATGTAAACCAAATCTGCTAGAGACCATAGGCACTGAAGACAGTGGTGTCATTTTTGGACATGGACCTCAACATGACTGCAGTAAGGATTTACCCTATGGCAAAGCGAAGATGTTACCCTCAGGTTGCAGTCAATAAGCTTTTTTTCTACAGAGCAGGAAGGTTTGGGGTCTGATGGTAGCCTGTTTAGTCCTAAATCGGATAAAATAAAAAACTCCAAAGTGCACTTAGAATAGTATATAACCATAAGCAACATCACAAATGAGCAAATAAGCAGCAGGGTTAAGTCATTGGTCCTATAAGACTGGTTCTAGTATGTACAAATTTCCACCAATGCTTCACCAAAATTGTAAGTATGCCCATGCTCTATTGTTCTTCAATTGATGTTACTAAAATGTTGCCACCATCTAGATGTCAGGTAACAGACTGGTTGAGTTAGCCTCATTCAAACCTCAGCACTTCAGCTAGCATCACCTTTTAATCTGTGATACCTGTCAGGTCATACTCACAGTTTCATATATTGGACTTTCCTCCTTACATATATACATATTACATATACAATGAAGACCCAAACTGCTTTTCATCTGCTTTTACTTCCTCGCAGAATGCCGGACCGCATCCAAAAGGCTGGACACCCCTCCCTGCACACCCGTAAATTTGACCTTTCCCCAAACCCACGCTGGGAGTCCAGCAATGCAATTGGTCGCCCAGCGCTTATGTGGCCAGGACATTCAACATGCTCACATGAGTGCCAGGTGGCCAATCACTGTGCTGGATTCTCACCGCTGGACCGAGGGTAAGGTATCTTCTCCATCTCTTCTATAACTATGAGGGTGAATTTCAAGATATGGATTGAAGACTTGGCTCCCTATGCCACCACTCAGTCCAAAACAATGGCTTTTTGACGTGCATTAGTCTGCTAGTCACTGATTGGATCGGCGCCTGCACATGCTCTTTGGGAACAGTGGAGAGGTGAGTTGAGATCAGGGGGGTTTCACACAGCAGGGCATTTCAAATCAGGATGCCCCAGGGACAAGGTCCAATCACCAGGATAGTGAAAATCCTGGTAATTGGTCCACTTTAATGGCCTTCAATTATAGGATGCGCCTAGTATCTGTCCCATCAGAGGACATTTGTCTTCAAAACCTCTGCACCTGAGAACCTTGCCACCAGATGTGGAATAGGGTGCCCTTTTCTTTCCCACATCTCCAGCAGACATCCAAGCAGGAGGGGAAGATCTTAGTACTTCTTGTGATGATTATAACCAAAACATCCCATTACCGGATTTTCCCTCATGAAGAAATCTGAAATATTTATGTTGATGGTCTATAGCACAAATGTGTTCCTACATGTACAACCAGTTCCTCAACATCTCCCCTGCAATGTGTACAAGTAGATGTAAATGATGATGGACAGATAGCCAAGAAGACGGCCATGTTTTATAGCTAATTTTTCCCTACCCATCAAGAACCTTCAACAGCAGCGTCATGAAGGTATTTAGATAAGCGATTAGACTTTTGTGTCTTTTGTGTGGTGTACAATACAAGGTGTGATGCTCCATATTCCGTGAATTCAGTCAAGTGTGAACACTTTTGTTTCATACAAAGAACTTCAGCAGACCAAAAATGTATTAAGGAAAAAATATTTCTTTATGTCCAAGAGGATGGCTCTGTAAACTGTGGTGACATCTCCCTGCTATTTACACAGTCCTGGAATATGCACCATTTTTTGTCTCGGTGTTTGCTTTGTGTTTAACCATTTTACCTCCTCAACCTTAACGGCATGAGCAGAAACAATTAAAGTAAAGCCAGTTTACTTAAGTTAGGGGAAGTGTGTGGGAAATTACAGATCTACTGCTAAACTTTCTGTTAAGTCTTTTAAACACTGTTCCAGGGTCAATTGTTCCATTCAGCGGTGGGTCACATAGTTGTTGTCTTGAAATAAACAAATAAAAAAGCTCAGGTGTTTCAAACAAGAGGCAGCTGAATAATGGTGCAGCTAAACCTCCATGTCCTGCGTCACTGGCTCTATGGCTTCCTTATCTCAGCTCTACCACCCAACGCATATATACCTAAGCTGATCCAACACCAGGGAGCCTAATCCTTTATATGGAGCACACGCTGCTGCTGCTGAGAGCTCTGGGAATGCCAGTCTGAAAGGACACAATTCCAATTGGAAAGAGGAATGTGTCTTAATGTCTCTGAGATAAAACCCCTTTAAGGCAAGCCTAATATTTGTTTTTCAGACCACTTCTTTGGCACGGCTATAAAAGTAAATGTGACTTTGTCATCACTATTTAGACTAAAAATGCCAAAGCATATATTTACTAAAGTCGTCTGGGCGGATCTGCTTCAGCTCCTGCCAGTGAAACTTTAAAATGGATCCACATTACCTTGCCATGCCATATACACTCAGCGATGAAGCACATTAAGGGCCCCTTCACACCTATGCGTGTTATCTGAAGTTCAGTGCGCTTCTCTACTTTGGCCAGTACTCTGCATACAAATACTGACCATTGTACTGAAAGGGCCTGTTTACATCTGTGAGGGCTGGAGTGGGGTTCTGCTGTGTTTCGTGGTGTCAGCCCCCCCTGTATGTGTACCTCTAAATAAACAGGGATAGCCTCCATTACTATGTCTCAATGAAGGATCACTCATAGAGTAGGGACTTTATTCACAGAGGCACCTTAACGGCATGTGCAGTTTTCATATGCGTTTGCAAAAATGTGCATCTGAGACCAGATTGTAGACAGGTTATAGAGCATTGAAATATATGCATTTTCCTGTGCTTGTGATGCATTTAGAAATGTGTTTACCTGTGTTTTGCAGTTCTTATTAATGCAAACCTTACAGGGACTTTCCAGGAAAAATCAAAAGTCATACTCACTTTTTGGCAATGCAGCGCCTCCACCCTACAGTCTAAAATAACTGCGGCAACTAACTACCGGTACTTCATCTATCACCTTGTTTATTTTTATTTCATTTCATTTTACTTATCATATTAAAAGAGTTTATATACTGAAACAGTATAGCCTCCTGACTTGGGATACACAGGGAGCGGCACACACACCCGATAACAAGCTTCAGGTTCATCTTTAGAAGAACTCTCAAGGGCCCGGGTCAGGTTTTTAAACCCCCGGGCCGCCGGAGGTAAGTGCCCCATTCTGTTAAACTCTTGGCAACTTACACAGGATCTAGGAATGCAATAGGAAAATGAAGCTCTCTGTTCTTTCTGACCCTATCATGGCTGCTAAGACAGATTAATCTGCCGATACAGCCAATAATTGAAATTTAGAGGACTCCTAGAGATTACCCTAATATTAAATATAATTGCGGTTAGAATCCTCTGACACAATTAAGAAACATTTATTCATTGCAGTGCGACTGAAAAGTTTTTTCCATCTGTTTTGTCAGATTTATTTCACCTGGTATATCGATCACTTTACTAGTTCAAGTGAGAAAAAGTAAAAAAAAAAAAACACACCACACAAATTTTTTTTTTATTGTTCTAACATTTCACTTTACTTAACTGCACCATCTTCATCCAGTGCCAGGTGCTGTCCTCCCGCTGTCCCTCTGGGGTCCCTCACTGGCTCCTCTGCCGCTGGCAGAAGTGGTGAAAGTGACCGCTTTGCTGGAGTTTGTAGGGAAGGAGGACCAGTGTTCCCCATCCTTCCAGGCTGGCACTCTGCCAAGCTCTGCTTGCCCCCCCCCCCGACTGGTGAGTAGTTATACCCCAGCGTGTAGCTTCAATAGGAACCTCCATTAGCTGTCAAAGGATGCCAGGGAGATTCTTGTGAAGCCATGCCCAGGCATTTGGCAGGAAGCAGTCCAAGCTTGTCAGAGTGCCAGCCTGGAAGGAAGGGGGGACACTGGTCATTTTGACCGCTTCTGCCGGCAGTAGCGTAGCCAGCGAGGGACCCCAGAGGGGCAGTGGGAGGACACCGCCTGGATGGCGCTGGATGAAGATGGCGAAGGTAACTCAAGTGTACATTTAGAACAATATAACATTTTTGTGTCTATTTTTTCTACTTTATCTATGGTGAACTAGTAAGGGGTCCAGGGGAGTGCGGGGTAGGTAAGTTACCTGCCAGAATGGAAACAGGTAACTTGCAGTTACCCCCTCCCCATTCATTACTCGTACACCCAATGGCCAGGGGAGTACAGAAGAGCCCCATGTGCAGTGGCATGTGCCTGGTGTTTTCCCCTATGGGAGCACCAGAGCGCAGCTAAACGGTGTAGGGGCCGGTGTGTTAGAATGGCCAGAAGCCTCCAAGCCATGAGGAACCCAGTCTCTATGCTTGGTGTGCCGGTGCATCAGCATCTGCTTTCATGGCTTGACTGGACAATACATTTAAATGCATCAATATGTCCCCCCCCCCTGCCACTCAAACCCATCTCTAAAGGGCTCACCCATCTGGCTAATAGAGGAACCTTTTCCCTTTTTCCAGGGGTCTGCTGGGCTCTTTTGGGGTGGGGGAAGAAAAAGGGTTATCCACTTTCATGCAGATAATACTCACCGATAAACTAACTGATAATAATGAAACCATTACAGCACTAGTAGTACAACTTTTAGGTAAGATAAAATGATACTTATAGGGATTATCCTGAGTGGAACATTCAAACCAGCACATCCATGGCAGTGTGTTTAATCTTTGGCCCAGGGGCTGTTCCTTGACTAGACTTTGAACAGAGGAAAACAGTGCAACCTCATACTTTTCTACAAGCCTCCTTCCGTGACAGTCGTACCTTGGAAATGAAAAGCAATCACATATGCTAGACCTAGAGCACCCCCTCCCTGCACCAAATAAGGCTTGTCACATTCAGAACATTACTATGCTTATATGGTAAACACATTTCTCTGATGAGACTTTTCATGAAGCAAATTAGACATAAAAGGCAGCAACAATTAATAGGAAAGATGTTCTGTATGACTGAACTCATGCTGGGCCTCCAGCCAAACCTTTCAAAGATAGATAAATGCGCAGCAGCAGCACTGGCCTGAAATCAAATGCAGGCTCCTATTACTAATATTTTATATTTGACGATGGTCCTAAAGTGGACTAACACTCTGTGTGCAGTGGCGTGCTTTGCCACAGTGCAACCCATACATTTGCATGGAGCCCCCACCTCTCAGGGGCCCCCCGAACTCTGAAGCAGTTGGCATTTTAATGTAATGCTGGTGTAATACTGGTGATGCTGTCAGTGCCGGGGCTACGTACTAAAGAAAGCTGCTTTAGATACAGCCCTGTGCTATGAGCAGTAAAGAAACCGGCCGGTTCCTGCCTGGCGCTCATTATACAATGCACATGTACATCATTTTTTCTAGTTTCACGCTGGTGCACACAGTCTGCTCAGCACGGCATGGCTGCACATGGCTTATTCTGCAGCATGGCCTCTGGACTGACCACCTATGTATCTGCAGGGATTGACTTTCCGTGTGTCCTGTGTAGTAGTGGACGGTAGGAGGGGCGAGGGAGAGAAAGATCATTTTCTTCAGTGCCAACAAGTCTTAGGAGGCCTCTGAGGAAGTCTCTCTATTTCATCTGTCTGTTGTCCCTACCAGCTCTCTTTAGCTTTGTCTCTTTGATCTCTCTTTATCCAGTTATTCTAAGCATACAGTACGTCCTGCTCCAATATAATCCTTACACATGGGTAATCCTCCGCCAGAGGGCGCCGTTCACTGCAGACATGCAAAAACAGGCTCCTCCCAGCGCTTCATATACCCAGGGACCTCCCACAAATCCCCAGATTTCTCTGCAGTGTTCACTACGAATACATGAAGTATCAACTCTCTCGCTGGTGAGCGCGGCTTTACAGCCTGCGGCCCTGCGGGACTATTCCCACCCGTCCTCTTCGATAAAGATGTGCCTCCCAGCCTGGGCTGTGCTGGTCGGGTGAAGGTAGGCAGCACCTCGTGTGCTCACGGAGCTACGCTCCACCGCAATCCCCCACCATAGGGTAGGCGGTTTAGGCCGATGGTGAGCCTCCATTAGATGCCCCTCCCGCATTGTTGCCCGTGCCCCTCATAGCGATAATCCCTGGGTGCAGGTCCGCTTCTCCCTCGCTTCCTCCCATAGCTCGGGGGAAAAGAAAGGGGGGGGGGGGGTATGTGTGGCAGTACCAGTGTAATGTTAACACGGTATGGCCGTTGATCTGTCATTTATACCTGGGTGTCAGTGCCGCGCTCCTCACACATAAACCTTCTGGTTGCGCGCGTGTGTGTCTTTTCATTACATAGTGTGCAGCCTGGACGGCAGCATCATTCTCTAGTGTGAGAGCAATCTCCTTAATTACATTACGTATGTGTGTACTATCCACTACTGTCATTCACGTTGCGCTGGTTAGAGCTTCGAGCTCTTTGGGGGAGGCGGGGACTCGGCATGACGCGCCCCGCGTCACAGCCAGATCAGGCCTGCCCCTCGAGGTTCGCTTGGCGCCATTTTGACGGTCTTCGCGCGCGCGTGTGGTTGCGATCCGCCTCCTCCCTTGGTCATGTAAGTGCCCTCCCAGGCGGTTTTTTGTTCCTATGATTTTTTATTCGGCTGCGCATGGCACTGACACCCCCCTCTTATCCCATTATGTCTTTCAGACGCCAGGATTTCGGTGGCTTCTCCCGGCCTGACATATATTATTGCGGGTCCTCATAACAAATTCTCCCACATTCCTAGCGGGTCTTGGGGCATCCAGGGTCACCTATTGCGTAAATCCCTGCGGGCATACTGCTCAGATAATCACCATATGGAGGCATCTCAGAACTATGTACCCGGGGTCCCTCGGGGACATGACCGGCTGTGTACAGTGTGTGGTCAGCCCCATGCTGATGCTGACAGAGCACGGGTCTGCGGACCGTGTGCTGAACAGGCACTGACCCTGCAATCAGGTTTGCCAGTGGCTGCACCTCCCTTCAATACACCTGTCTCCCCGGAGTCTCACTCGAACGGGGATGACCAGCAAGTCGTGCCGCACAGGCTGCCTACGACTGAGCAGGTGCTGTCTAGTGGCGGAGCGTATGGGCCCTGGAAAGCAGCGGTCTCTGACGCCTCCTGGCTCTCCGGTTCCTAACGAAACCGATGAATCTGCTGCTATGCAGGACCTGGATCCTTTTGAGGAAGGTGAGCTATTCTCCGATTCGGGCTCCTCGGATCGGATGCCCTGGAGCCGTGATGATTCTGGCCCCGGTTCTTGGGGCCTGTTTGACACTGATGAACTACTTATAAAGATCTTTGAGGTTTTGTCAATCTCCCCTCCCGGAGAGGCTCCCAAGCCTAAGAGGGAGAGTTTCCACACAGCGACACCGCGCTTGGAATTTCTGGAACAGGAGCATTTCCAGGCTCTTATATCCAAAGAATGGGATTCCCCTTGTAAACTTAAAGGGGTTCCAGGGGTCTGGGATTGGAAGTACCCTTTTCCCCCTGATGTGGTTAACTTTTGGTCAGCACCTCCCGTGGTGGATGCACCAATTATAGGGGTTACTAACCCCCCCTTCATGACTGCCCCTCATTATCGTACCCTTCGAGATGCTGAGGACCGGCGCATTGACAGACTGGCTTCCCACGCCTTTTCATGTACAGGGACGGCTCTGCGCCCGGTCTGTGCCACGGCCATCACTGCGGTGGCCGCCAGGACTCTCATCAGAAAACTACTTGATCACCGACCTGAGGACCTCCCCTGGGAGGTATTTAATGTGCTCTCAGACTCTGATGTGTTTGTAAGGTTTATCCTCTCAGCGCTGGATGACACCATTAAGATGTGTGCTAGAACCTCTGCCCTTGTGGTAGCTATCCGCCGCCTGGTCTGGCTGCGAGTGGGGTGCTGACGATGATACGAAAAAGGCTCTCACTGGCCTTCCTTTCAGAGGACGGCGTCTATTTGGGGCCCGTTTGGACCTTTTTGGAAAAAAGGGTAAGGCACCCCTACGCAGAAGGCCATCTCGGCCTCCTCGGGGCAGGGACACCCCTCCCCCTCCCTACGTTAGTGTCAAACACGAACCTGAGGTGTGCTTCCAACTTTTCGGAGTGGATTTCCACCACGGGGTGGGCAGGCAACGCCCTGGGCCCTCTGGCAGGGGTATGTCCAAATCTGCCAAGACTTCCCAAGCATGAAGGGACACCCTCGCCCTGCCACAGCACCTGGCTCCTATCTGGGAGCGTATCTTCTCCTTCTGGGGGATCCAGGAGGCAGTTCCCCTGGACACAGGATAGAATTGGCTGGGCGGTCCCTCTCGGAGGTTGTCAGGGTGCTTCGAGCCCCTGTTTTCCTCTCAGGAGTTATTGCAGGCCGTACTTGGCCGGCAGGGTCTGGGCTTACTTGCAGGTTGCCCTTAACAGAATGGGGCGATAGCCTCTATGTTAACCTTTCTCTTTCCCTCAAAATGATGAGGCAATCTGGGCCATGCTGGCCAATGATAGGCTTGGCAATTCTACACTCACAGGTAGTCCCTGTATGATATCTCTGTCTTGGGACACAGGCGCCCTGTGTAAGGGGGGCTTCTGGCCTCCTGTGGCGTTCTAGATCCTGTTAGTTCCCCCTCTGTCTTCTGGACACCAAGACCGTTACTAGTCAGTGTTGCAGGACCAACCCTGCGGATTGGGGCCTTGTTTTTGGCCTCTCTTCCGCCCCCAGGCTACTCGCCATGGCGCGGATGGGGATGATGTCTCGGACATGCCTGTGGGGCGTCCGCACTAGGACCTACCGGGTCGTCTTTCCTTACTCCCCAATCTCTACGTCAGGCCGAGTGGGTTAGTCGGCCGGCGGTGTCCCCTGGGAGTTACTGGATGGGTGCTCAGTCGCCTCAATCCCTCATATCTCCATTCCTTGGATTCGGTTCAGGCTTGAGCCTTCTTCCTTGGCAACAAGTGAACTCCTGGTTACGGGGGCTCTGTCCCCCTTTGCTGACATCTTACTTTTCACCAGGCAGGATTGCAGCTGGTGGGCCGTTGGTGGCGTATCAGATGATGTCCCTTATATACAGAGCCTTTGGGCTCTTCGGCACAGTAGGTTATTGACCCTAGATGGGGTTCCAGCACCCCGGGAGCTAGGTCTGTGCGCATTCCCCTTCGATACGGTGGTTCCTCTGGAGCTGGTTATATTCAAGGACCCTGTCAGGGGGCACCCCCTTCTTTACTTGCATCTTCCTGTGAATGGTCACCTTGGGTACCAAGTCGCGCAGGTTGGCGGGAAGGGGAATTTCTTCTAAAACCCCCCATGGTTCCTAGGTAGGGTCCATCTTACCTAATGGCTTGTTAAAACAATGAGTCTTCAGTTGACTCTATACTGCTGGACTTCTCCTCTTCAGGACCTGTCTATTTGGGGACTCTTGGCCTGTTGGAAGACAATGGCCTGTTTTATTATTGGTCTGGAGCTTGAAGCAGGATGATTCTCCTGGAAGGTTCCTGATCTTGATTTGGGTGGGGGTCTACGCCCCCTGCTCCTCAGTGGTGTTCGCTCCAATGGATGTCTTTCAGTGGCAGGTTGTGCTATCCTGTTGTCCCTCTGAGAGCCAACTAGGGTGGCTCGTTGGGTTTCGCTTATATCACAGGGGCTCTGCCCTTGTTTTTACTGCCCCAGAATATTTTGACTCTGGTCATGGGGGCTTAGTAAATTTATGTCTAGACTTCTAGCCTACGACCACACCACCCTGAATGCCCCCGATCTCGTCTGATCTCGGAGGCTGAGCAGGGTCGGGCCTGGTCAGTACTTGGATGGGAGACCGCCTGGGATTACCAGGTGCTGTAGGCTTTAACTTCATTCACCCTGCTATGTGGGGTTCTGCGCACGGTCGTGCTGATAAAGAGACCCGTGTGATTGATGGCCCCTGGGTGGCCTAGTGAACTGTGGTTCGCAGATGCCTCTGCTGAGGTCAGCGGATCTGTACGGTCTCTTAGGAGTGCGGTTCTACCCTTGTCAGGCTCCTTCTTATGTCGTCCCAATCTACAGACTCTAGTCTTGGGCTTGACAGCTTATTCATTCACCCCTTGGAGACAGACTTATCTTCTGGGTGATTTGGTATATGGGGGGCTAGGAGCAAGCTTCTTTGGCTTCCGCTTCCTCCGTCTATTGGGGGTTATGGTGTACCCCTATTGATTGGCATGAGTCTTGGTCTCTCCCCTGTTGGACGTTCTCAGTTCCCAGGGTTCTAGAGTTGTTACAGCATAGGTTGGGGTTGGATCCCCATCTAGGTACTCTGAAGGTTCAGGTTCTGTCATGTCTGCCTTCCTGTAGAAGTCTGGTTCTGTCTTCCTTGTTAGGAGTTCTCTTGGGGATTGCTCAGGGGCATCTCCCAAGTAGTTCTATGGCCCCTGTGGGGATCAATTTTCATTCTGTTTGCCCTGCGGATTGTTCCCTTGGGACTTATCCTGGATGCTGTCTGAGCTGTGTTGTAGTTCAAGTAGCCCCTCCGGGGGCTGTTGCTTCAGTCAGACGCGTGCCTGAGAAGGTGGTGCTGATTACTTAGCCCTCGTTCATTATATGTATATATATATACATACACACCATGATGTGGTGGTATTCCGCCTTACGCCGGACCCTTTTGTCCAAGGTGGTGTTTTATGATCATTATTTAAGTCCTTTTAGTCTGCCTATGGGCCTTATTCTTAATAATGCTGAAGTAATCCCCTCAACAGGTGTTGGGCCGGCCGGCCCACCTGCGTCACCGCTCCTCTGACTCACACGCTCCATGCTTTGGCGCTGATGTCTCATTGCTGGCCGGCGGAAGTCTCCGTTTTACCGCAGAGTAGCACGTGACACGTGCGCGGCAGGTCCCGGACAAGTGGCGGCGGCGATTACCGGTGTGGACACTTTGAACAGACAAAAGGAACATATGAAGCTAAGTATTACCTTCACGGGCGGGGATTGTTTGTCTGCCTCGGTTGCAGCAGGCCATTGAATACAGCAGGCTTTTTATCCGGCAGCTATTCCCCCAACTAGGGTGGCTCGTTGGGTTTCGCTTATATCACAGGGGCTCTGCCCTTGTTTTTACTGCCCCAGAATATTTTGACTCTGGTCATGGGGGCTTAGTAAATTTATGTCTAGACTTCTAGCCTACGACCACACCACCCTGAATGCCCCCGATCTCGTCTGATCTCGGAGGCTGAGCAGGGTCGGGCCTGGTCAGTACTTGGATGGGAGACCGCCTGGGATTACCAGGTGCTGTAGGCTTTAACTTCATTCACCCTGCTATGTGGGGTTCTGCGCACGGTCGTGCTGATAAAGAGACCCGTGTGATTGATGGCCCCTGGGTGGCCTAGTGAACTGTGGTTCGCAGATGCCTCTGCTGAGGTCAGCGGATCTGTACGGTCTCTTAGGAGTGCGGTTCTACCCTTGTCAGGCTCCTTCTTATGTCGTCCCAATCTACAGACTCTAGTCTTGGGCTTGACAGCTTATTCATTCACCCCTTGGAGACAGACTTATCTTCTGGGTGATTTGGTATATGGGGGGCTAGGAGCAAGCTTCTTTGGCTTCCGCTTCCTCCGTCTATTGGGGGTTATGGTGTACCCCTATTGATTGGCATGAGTCTTGGTCTCTCCCCTGTTGGACGTTCTCAGTTCCCAGGGTTCTAGAGTTGTTACAACATAGGTTGGGGTTGGATCCCCATCTAGGTACTTTGAAGGTTCAGGTTCTGTCATGTCTGCCTTCCTGTAGAAGTCTGGTTCTGTCTTCCTTGTTAGGAGTTCTCTTGGGGATTGCTCAGGGGCATCTCCCAAGTAGTTCTATGGCCCCTGTGGGGATCAATTTTCATTCTGTTTGCCCTGCGGATTGTTCCCTTGGGACTTATCCTGGATGCTGTCTGAGCTGTGTTGTAGTTCAAGTAGCCCCTCCGGGGGCTGTTGCTTCAGTCAGACGCGTGCCTGAGAAGGTGGTGCTGATTACTTAGCCCTCGTTCATTATATGTATATATATATACATACACACCATGATGTGGTGGTATTCCGCCTTACGCCGGACCCTTTTGTCCAAGGTGGTGTTTTATGATCATTATTTAAGTCCTTTTAGTCTGCCTATGGGCCTTATTCTTAATAATGCTGAAGTAATCCCCTCAACAGGTGTTGGGCCGGCCGGCCCACCTGCGTCACCGCTCCTCTGACTCACACGCTCCATGCTTTGGCGCTGATGTCTCATTGCTGGCCGGCGGAAGTCTCCGTTTTACCGCAGAGTAGCACGTGACACGTGCGCGGCAGGTCCCGGACAAGTGGCGGCGGCGATTACCGGTGTGGACACTTTGAACAGACAAAAGGAACATATGAAGCTAAGTATTACCTTCACGGGCGGGGATTGTTTGTCTGCCTCGGTTGCAGCAGGCCATTGAATACAGCAGGCTTTTTATCCGGCAGCTATACCCGCACATTGGATACGGGGCATATATACCCCCAGACCCAGTTTGATGTTTACAGCTGGATTTATCTTCATCTCGACTGATCTTGGTCTGGCCAGAACTCTAAACAGCGTTGAGAGAGACATTTTTCACATACCCCGTTAGGGGTGGATTTACACTTAGACCTCCCATTTATAGCATGCGTGAGACAGTGAGTTTGTGAGCAGGTGTGGCGCCAGTGTGTGGCTGTTGAGGCTGTATGGGGGGGCCCCCGCTCTTTTATCATCACCTATGTGTGTTTTTTACTCTTTGTATTTGTGGTATGTGTAGTGTGTCCATTTTTGATACTTTATTAAAGCCATTAACTTCAGTGAATTTGTGAAGAGCCTTATGTGCCAGTCCCACTCTCAACCTTGTCCTTCTGTGTGCATTGAATATATGTCATTCTGGACTCCTCTCTCTCCTTCAGACCTCACATTCACTCCCTAGCCACCTCCTGTCGCCTCCAACTCAAAAATATATCTCGCATCCGTCCCTTCCTCTCACCTGTCACCACTAAAATGCTAGTACATGCCCTGGTCATATCCCGACTGGACTACTGCAACACCCTCCTCTGTGGTTTGCCAACAAACAGACTAGCTCCCCTCCAATCTATCCTAAACTCTGCTGCTCGCCTCATCCATCTCTCCTCTCGCTTCTCCAGTGCTACTCCCCTCTGTCAATCTGTTACCTGTCTCCCATAGAGTTCAGTTCAAACTTCTAGTGCTAACCTACAAAGCACTCTCTAACCAGGCCCCTTCCTACATTTCACCTCTGATCCAGCGTTACCAACCCAAGCGCAACCTCCGCTCCGCCTCTGACATACTCCTGTCCTCTTCCTCGCACTCCCGCCTTCAAGACTTCTCCCGTGCCTCCCCACTTCTCTGGAATGCACTCCCCCGCTCGATCCGCCACTCTCCATCACTCCAAGCCTTTAAAAGCGCCCTCAAAACTCACTTCTTCAGACAAGCTCTACCACTTGTGACCCCACCCCCTTTGTCTCCACCCCCATCCTTTAGTCTGTAAGCTCGCAAGGGCAGGGCACTCCTCCCTATTGTCTCCTGTGCTCACAACACTTGGTTTTAACCTGTGGCATCTAATTTTGTATTGTTCTCTGTGCTATATGTTTTACCTTGTCTGTATTCTTAACTTGTAAAGCGCTACGGAAGTTGATGGCGCTATATAAATAAACAATAATAATAATAATAATACAGTACGTCCTGCTCCACCCCACCCTGGTTTTACATTTCTGGATCCCCTGTATGGTGATTATCATTACTATTGTTACCAGTTGGTGGTTGGTTTCTCCCGGCTTCTTTTCACACTGCTTTTCAATACTGGGGATTTGTGGGAGGTCCCTGGGTATATGAAGGGCCGGGAGGAGCCTGTTTTTGCATGTCTGCAGTGAACAGCGCCATCTGGCGGAGGATTACCCACGTGTAAGTATTATATTGGAGCAGGACGTACTGTATGCGTATAATACCAATTCTACAGGTGAGTATTTCACAGAATTGTATTTTTTCTCAACTTTATCTCAGCGTAACCCCCTTTCTCTCCTCTGTCTCTCTTTATCCCCCATTTCTCCCTGTCATCTCTGTATGCCCCTTTCTCTCCTTTATCTCTCTTTATATCTCAATCTTTATTCCCATTTCTCTCCTCTGTCTCTCTTTATCCCCCTTTCTCGCCTTCATCTCTCCTTATCCCCCTTTCTCCTTGTCATCTCGGTATGCACCTTTCTTTCCCTCATCTCTCTTTATCCCCCTTTATATCTCAATCTTTATTCCCATTTCTCTCCTCTGTCTCTCTTTATCCCTATTTCTCTTCTTTATCTCTCCTTATCCCCCATTTTTCCCTGTCATCTCTGTATGCCCCTTTCTCTCCTTCATCTCTCTTTATATCTCAATCTTTATTCCCATTTCTCTCTTTATCCCCCTTTCTCTCCTTCATCTCTCCTTATCCCCCTTTCTCCTTGTCATCTGGGTATGCACCTTTCTTTCCCTCATCTCTCTTTATCCCCTTATATATCTCAATCGTTATTCCCATTTCTCTCTTCCATCTTTCTTTATCCCTCTTTCTCTCTGTCATCTCTCTTATCTCACTTTCTCCCAGTTATCTCTCTGGATCCCATTTTCTCTCCATCATCTTGTTATCCCTTTTTCTCTCTGCAGTCTCTCTTTATTCCCCTTTCTCTCCTTTATAACTCCTTAACCCCTTTCTCTCCCTTTATTACACTTTTACATCCATCTTAATCGCTCTCTCGCCTTCCTCTCACCTTATCACCTTTTCTCTCTTTTGTCTATATTCCCATCTTTGTCTTACACCTCTCTGTATCCCTTTTTCTCCCCTTCATCTCTCTTTATCCCTTTTTCTCTTCTTTATGTCTCTGTATCTACTTTTCTCTCTGTCATCTCTTTATCCCTCTTTCTCTCCAACATATCTATTTATCCCCCTACTTTCTTTATATCTCTGTATCCCCATTTCTCTGTTTCATCTCTTTTTATGCCATTTTCTCTCCTTTTATTTTTTTTATTCCTTTTTCTATTGTTTTTATCTCCCTTTCTGTCCTTTATATAAAATGCCTTAGATTAGAGCCCCTAGATACAATTTTGCATGGGGCCCAGAAATGATAAGTCTGTCCCTGCTGGCTCTGCCACTTTGACAGACCGGGGGGGGGGGGGGGGCATCCTGAATACTGGAGCCCCTCCCCCACACTCATAACCCCCCCAGGACACCCATAATCTTTACTTTATCCTCGCTCCCCCCGCCGGGTATCGAGTGCTGCGATTGGCTACCCGGCATTCACAAGGGCAGGAGATTTGGAAGATCATTACCCATGTGAGTGCCGGGCAGCCAATCACGACACTGCCCCCCCCCCCCCCCCCCGGCAGGGGACTGAGGTTGAGATAAGGATTACGAATGGCCTGGGAGGTCTGTCATATAGTGCTGGTGCTGGTAGCCACCAACACCCTCACCGCGGAAGGTGTCGATCCGCTTTAAAGGGTATCTGCAGCTAAAAAAAATTACCATTATACTATTTGAAGGCAATCTGTGGCTAAAAATAAAAAAAAAAACTATATAGCTATATTCACTATTCAGTGTTTAAATGCTGGAGGTCTTCATCAAGCAGCTTGAGTGCCAGCTCCAGGACACCCCACTGCCCCAAAAACAGGATGCCCACCAGAGAGGATCAACACCTAGGAGAGTGAAAATCCTGGGTGTTGCTCCCCTTTAGAGAGGAACTATGGTCAAAAATGACCATAGGGCTGATAGGTTCGGTCACTGGCTGCGCTCATAGGCTGCTCACAGTCACCTAGGAACATCCTGGAGGTTCATAGGCTGCGCCATGGTGGTTACAGAAGAGGCCGGAAGCAGTGAGTTGTCCGCGGCTTGTCCGTCTGCGCTGGGAGCGGGGAGAGGTGAGTTTTTCGGGGGGTTCGGGGGGGTTTCACACAGCGGGGCACCCCGATCGGGGGTGCCCCACCGAAGTGGACCAAGACCCAGGATAGTCAAAATCCTGGGTGTTGGTCCACTTTAATGGCAGTGATGCACAGCTTGGCTCGCACTGCCTCACTGCTAAATAGTAGAGATGGGCTACCAAACCCCAACACAGACTTCAGGCAGAAGTCCGTGTTCAAGTTCGGCCCCCGGCCCGAACATGGAAAAGCAGGTTGATGGGCTGCTAACCCTCTTCACCTATAGGATGCAGCAGCCTCAGATCCTTTTCATCAGCAGCAGTGGCAGCAGAGAGACAGCTGCGTTTTAATTTTATCCCAGCCGGTGCTACAAAAAGATGGCCGCCAGCTCCCATGAGTTAGTACACTTCTAGTGCCAGTACTGCAGTATTTTGAATGGCAACCTCGTCAGTGTTATAACACACACACACACCCTCATTTTGGGGCCTTTTCAGCCTCAATACTTACCTGCCATTAGTTTCTCTACCTGCAACACAAGTTTTTGTTTTGCGTTGCTTTAATGCTAGATGTCCTTTATAGCAGCCCCAAGACTTTCATTCACCTGGGTTTGGGTCTGCCTACCTCAATCCAGGCTCCCACGCCACATGCCCGAGCTCTCGTCCAATTAGAAATTATTGCCATAAATATTTATGCCTTGAAATTGAGTTCTGAATGCAACAATGTCTGGGCTATTCCTATTGCTGCGCACAAGCCACTGTCAGCCATTGGAATATGCTGATAGAAGGTCTGTGCATCAGATATAAGAGTTGGGTTTGCCACCAGAGAGGTCTACTCATGCACTGGCACAATGGATCCTGGGGCTTCACAAAGTGGGGTTAGGGATGTCCCAAGGGCATGATGAAACCCTGCCCTGTCTGCTTTATAGAACAGGGAGGAATTAGGGTTGCCACCGTTCCCAACAAGAATACTGGCCTTTTCATGGGTACATGGGTGTGGTCTTATAGGGGACGTGATCTTGTCACCATACTTTTTCACTTAAAATACCTTATTTTTCACTTTCTAAAGTGCAAAAGCCAACAAACACACACAACATGCTTCTCCAGAGAGCTCTAAAGTAACAGACCGTCTGGGATTCGATCCCTGGCCCTGTTGCTTAAACCCGACCAACAGCCTGGCACAGCTGGAAAAGAAAGGTAGCGGCCATTTTGGAGCTTCCTCTCGCAGCATATCAGCCATACTGCTGTCTGCATTCAACTGACATAACTGACAATGCACAGTAACAGGAAGCCCAGCACCACTTTCTGTTTGGAGGTGGCCTGCAGATACATGAGCCGCCATTTTGTTTCTAAAATTTACCACAGCAGGAGTTGGTAAAAGGTAAATGAATAAATCTGAATTGTCCTGGGGATAAATGCATATGAGCACTTGTATTGTGTTAGTCTAGTTTCAGTCATTTTAGACTGTTGGTCCGCTTTAACAGCAACAAAAATACGGACAATAACCAAAAACTTACCGATTGGTTACCAAAAATACCGGCTGTGCTGGTAAAATACCGGTGAGGTGACAACCATAGGAGGAATCAAATGCAGAGGAAAAGATGTGTATAGTGTTTTTATTGCTTTCACAACCTGGTGAATGAGGCAGATTGTCTCCATTACTCACCCTCCCTGCTCCACTCACCTCCTCTCACAGCCCCGCTCCAGACCTCTACTTACATAAGAGCACCATTCTATTCTATTGTGATGACGTCAGCGGCATCAGCGACGTCACGTGGTCCACATCAAGCGTGCCATTAGCAGCATAAGTGGGGGAGCAGCGCCGACTAGCGTCCACTGTGTGTAATGCACGGGTGGCCTTGTACTCTCATGTGAACTACATTTCCCTGCATGCAGTGCGGCGGGTGTGGCAAAGCGCAGGGCCCCGGATGTAGGATGATTGTAGCTGCTTAGGGCCGGTTCAGGAAGTGGAGCGGCGAGCCGGAGACCAGGAAGTGGCCGGGAGACGGCGAAGGTCCCCGGGCTGGGTGGAGCTGTGTGCGCCGGGCGTTGTTCCAGTGACTGAGGAGAGGCCGGGCAGCTGTGGGGTGAGCCGGGGTTGCGGGACACTGGGTGGGTGTGTCTGAGGGGCGGGTCTCCTCTGCCCCCTTCTGGGGTAACCCCTGGGGAGGGGGGGCAGCTGCGGCCTATTGTGTGGGGGGCACCCAGGCTTTCCCCTCAACTCGTCACGTGATTGAGCGCTCTTTGCCCTAATGGGAGCTCCAGCTCAAAAGTTAGGGTAGCCAATCCCCTGTCAAGTGTACATTGTTATCTGCTGCCCCTTTATTTGCCGTGTATCCTCACACCTTTGGATGCAAGTCAGCTCACAGCAAAGCCATGGGAGTCACTAGACGAGTGGGGGCATCTATATAGTGGGCTTGGCTACACTTCACACAACACCCTTAGATGACCACCCTGTGTATAGCCATGACATGAAGGGCGAGATCCCGCCCACAGGATCGCTGTCACCATACAGTCCTGAGAGAGGGACTGTTCTACTTTAATGCAGATCAAAATCCATACTGGATCGCTCTGGACTCTCCGATTCCCTCTCCCGATTTGGGATGCCCTCCTCTGTGAAATACCCTGGTTCTTGCTCTGTATTCACCGATCTGGCGATTCATTGGCTGCAGAGGTTTCGCCGGTGCACCTCCAGCTGGGGTACGCCCCCGTGCCAGCCTTTGCCGAGTTTCGGGCGCTTATCGGCTAGAATGAGTACCCGGTGCTCAGCACTCCTTTCATCCAGAATTCTGATTGGCTGGTGTCACGTGGCAATCTATTCTGATTGGAGGTAAGCCCGCACATGTGCTGTGGGATCGCCGAGAGCTAAGAATCCTCATTTTTCCTGGGGTTTCATACATCTGGATGCCCTAATAATGCAGAGCAAAATGCAGGTGGTCCACTTTAAGATGAGTAGATTACCTTTATGGCCACACGCGCTACCCTCTGATCAGGTGACCATTTTACCCTCTGATCGGGTGACCATTTTACCCTCTGAACGGGTGACCATTTTACCCTCTGAACGGGTGACCATTTTACCCTCTGAACGGGTGACCATTTTACCCTCTGATCGGGACTCAGGATGCCCCTGGGTTTTTGTTCCACTTTAAGGGGACCCTTATGTCAAAAATGATTAGAAGCTGATCAGCCCCATGTGGGATGCTCTGCCAGATGTACTGAAGCTGCATGCCTAAATAGTATCGTATCCATTTTTTATTTTTGCCTGGGCAGTCCCAGTAAAGTGAGACCCAGTGGTGGAAAGGTGAGTATTCCTAACTGTTGAGCTGTGAGGCAGCAGAGGAGCAATGTTTCGAGTTCTGAATGGGGAGCCTGACAGGATGCAGGTCTGCTTTAGCTTACCAGTATCACTATTAGGGTGGTGAGCAGCACAAAGTATTGGCTTCCGCTCTGGTCTGTGCTCTGCCACACATGGCTTCTGACTTTTGAGCTTCTGGTTAATAATACTATCTCTGTCACCCCTTCCTAATCACAGACAGATCAAGGAAAATGAAATGAGTGTATAACCTTACTCCTCTGGAAAATAAGGAAGTTCAGTCCTCTCATTGATTTTCTGCTTAAACACGTATTCTCTTTTGTCCCTCACAGCACTTCCACCCTAGTGTAGTAGTATAAAAATGGTCTGATATTTGGTCCCATGGCTGCATTCTGTGGTGTCCACACCCCATCTCCGTTTTGACTGTCCACCCCTCTCAACATTTACAGTGACTTCATTGCACACCTTTTCCATTGGAGTGATTGGGGTGGTCCTAGGCCATCACTGTTACTGAGGCTACTCGCAGGGGAGGGGAGGATATTTGCCCCGGAGGTTGTTGGTGAGTGTTCGTGCTGCAGGAGCCAATAGGTTTTATATTCTTTATGGTAATTAAATAGCATTTTCAGGCTGAAAACAAAAAAACCTATACTCGTCATGTGTCCCATGCAGACTGTCACTGACATGCCTGAGATTTTACCTGATAGTTGGATCCACGTCCCACGCTACACACCTGATTGCGCATTTCTTCCTGTGTCCTCCAATGTAGAGACGCCTCCCGCCATAGTCACTGTGAGCTGGCACACCCCCGTCCATTCACTGCAATAGAAAGGGGCATATGAAGACCTAATGCACCCTTTTCCATTGCAATGAATGGAGGGGGCGTGCCAGCTCATTGTGACTGATGTCAGGGCAAGTTTTCATTTCGGAGAACACGGAAGAGACGCGCAATTGGTTGTGCAGCGCGGGCCGTGGATCTGTGGAGCTGGTCTGTCTGGGACACATGCTCAGTATAGAGTTTTTTTTGTTTTCGGGATGAAAATTGTCTTCAACACTTCCATGCTCTAGCCAAAACGGAGTGGTTGTACAGGCAAAAAAACGTTATAACTATTCACTGCAATGGTGTGTGTGTCAAAACCTGATGACGGCCGGAGAGCACAGGACTTGCACCTAGCAATCAGGTAAGAGTTAGAGAGCAGGTGCCTGGACAATGACTTTAAACATGAGGGGACTTAAAGTGGACCAACACCCAGGATTTTGACTATCCTGGGTCTTGGTCCACTTCGGTGGGGCACCCCCGATCAGGGTGCCCCGCTGTGTGAAACCCCCCCCCCCCGATCACCCGGAAAACTCACCTCTCCCCGCTCCCACGTGGCCGCGCCGTCCAGTCAGCACAGACGGACAAGCGATCTGACAGCAACGAACAAGCGTCTTGACGGCCGGCGCCGGCCATTCACAGACGGCCAGCGCGGGCGCGCACACGTCTAGAGGGGCGCGAGGGAGGCGGCGAAGACAAGGTAAGGGGGTTTGGGGGGGTTCTATATCTATAAGATTCCCGGGCCGATCACCTCCCTCCCTGCGGGACATCCGAGATCGGGATGTCCCGCGGGGAGGGAGGTGATCGGCCCGGGAATCTTATAGATTCCTGGACCGATCACGGGAGGGTGATGGTCCACTTTAAAGGAGCACTATCGCGAAATTGTGTAATATTAAAAACTCATATAAACATGTTTGCTAATGAGAGGAGGGAGCACTTATATACCCGAACTGAATAAAACTCCTGCCAAGCTTGTGGTTTTCTTCTCCTGGTAGGAAGATTACCTATTGTCACCCGATTACCTCTTCCTTCCATTAATAAAAAACAAGCCTGGCTGGATATCTCCTGATGCCAGGTGTGTAAGTGACCTCTGCTCCCACCATAGTGCTCCTTTAAACAGTGTAATTCCCAGGAATGCTGGGACTAACCATACTACTTCTCCCCTGTTATTTTATAACCAGACCCAAAGCCATGTTTTACTTTTGGTCCGGTATTTATGATTCCTGGGGGGTATTCTGGTTTAGGTCTGCCTAACTTGATTCATGCCTGTTTTTTCAATGAAAGGGACACCTAATGCTACAGAATGTGGGTAGTTTGGTATTGGTGCCGTTTAGCACCTTTGCTTTGTACATCTTTGGTGATGATTTGATGATGCTGGTCTACGGTCTCTGTGGTGCTTGGCTTCCCTTAGGTGTTGGTAAGTGGCGTTATGGCAGTCCAGGGGTGGAGTCCAGGAGGGTGCCTGCCTTATGCTTGAAGTTATTTCGTTCTCATTGCGTTTTTCTTTGTGGTCATCAGGTTGCTGGAATTCATGAAGAATGCAGACTATAAAGTGTGTAGTCGTTGGTGATGGAGCAGTTGGAAAGACATGCCTTCTCATCAGTTATACCACCAATGCCTTTCCAGAGGAGTATATCCCTACAGTGTTTGACAATTACAGTGCCCAGATGACGGTAGATGGAAGAACGGTTAGCCTGAACCTATGGGACACTGCTGGTCAAGAAGAATATGACCGCCTGCGCACTCTCTCTTACCCTCAGACCAACGTCTTCATCATATGCTTCTCTATCGGCAGTCCATCCTCCTATGCCAACGTGAGGCACAAGTGGCATCCAGAGGTTTCCCACCACTGTCCCAATGTGCCCATTTTACTTGTAGGAACCAAAAGAGATCTACGAAATGATGCTGAGACTATAAAAAAGCTCAAAGAGCAAAGCCTTGCCCCCACCACCCCCCAGCAGGGCGCGTCGCTGGCTAAACAGATAGGGGCCGTGAAGTATTTGGAGTGCTCTGCTCTGCATCAGGAAGGAGTGCGAGAAGTGTTTGCTGATGCCGTTCGTGCTTACCTAAATCCAGTGGCAAAGAAAAATCCGAAGAAGTGTGTTCTTTTATAGGGGGGAATTCTAGCCACGCCAACAGTGCTTCAAGATGCAAATTCTAGGTTTTTAGCACAACAACTTGGGCAATATCCCTTTTATCCTCAGCTTGCACTAACAGCTCATCTTGTGGGTTGTATTGAGTCGATTCATGGCGCTTTATGGCTTTCCGGAAAAGAAGTGCTTATGCCCGAGGCCAGGCAGTGCTTTGTGCTAGAGCTACACAACTTATCATGTCTTTCGAAACAACAAAAACCTTCCCTGAGCGCTTCCACTTGGCCATCTTGCACTTTTTGGACTGTCACGGTTCCACTTTTGCGACACTTCATACTGCTTCCACTGATTTAAACCTGCTCCCTTTTTTTTTTTTTTGTGGGGGGGGAGCGAATAATATTTTATACTACTTTTCTTACTTTGCCACTATTAAAGCTTCACTGTGCAATTTGCTAAAGTTCTATACTTTCAGAGGAGTGCTTCAAGCAGAAGGTATTTTTCTCTCATCAATGGAACTGAAAAGCTTAACTTTGTGCTGGATCCAAACTTCCAAACCCCACTGAATTTTGTTCAAACACTGTAACCTTCCTTTACAGAGAGCGAGGAGTTTTCCGGAACACAGGAGGACTTTTCATTCTAGCCATAATACTCAGGGTTTAATGTTTAACAGTTTCATAACAGACCTCCCTTGTGCTAAATACTATGCAGATGCCTTAAAGGGAATCTACAGCCAAAAGAAAGAAAAGTATCTTCATTACAGTGTGCACTTGAATAAGCGGGAGGGGGGGTCTATCTCTCTTGAGCTCTTGTAGAAAAGCTTACTAGATAGTCGTATTCACTTGTTGTGACTGTCAGCCTTGGGAAACAGCACCGCATGGTGAAGGTGCTGGATTCTTCACAGTGTGCCTTTTTGTGTGCTGTCAGCCTGTCGATCCTTGGGCTGCTTTGTTTCTAGCACAACTCCTCATATACCTCATATCTTGGAGATTCCATTCCAGTGGTGGTTCATGTTTAGTGCATACTATCAAAAGCTAAAGGTCAGATTGGTATAGATAGCTCATAGGCAGGTATAAGGATGGGCTGGGATTCATCCGTCCATTTTAAATGACGTCCCTTATCTGATCATGACTGTGGGGTGTTACTGTTGCTCCTTTTTGGGTTGCTGTAAACTACCATCATTTTTAGCCACTCTGCAGGGTAACTTAATAATCTAGTTAAACGGGACCTTCAGCATCATTTAATAAAAAGTCCAAACCCTTAGAAAACTAATCCCCAGCATCTCAAATGAATATGTTTTACGTTTTTAGTCTCTTTTTTTTTATTCCTTTCTTCGATGGGCTACAACTCTTTTCAAGACTCTAGGATAGAGCCGCCATCTTGCCTCAGAAGCATCACTTACTGAGGAGCGAAAAGCGGGATAAAGTGCTGGGGGGTGGGTTTATAGCTGTGCTTTACACAGGCAGAGCAGAGCTGGTGTTAGGAAAATGACAGCAATCCCAGAATGCAGAGCAACATAGTCAGAAGACACTTCCTGTTTGCAGGCTGCCTGATGCTCCATGAGCTGCCATCTTGGATGTTTAAAGTGGACCAACACCCAGGAGTTTGACTATCCTGGGTTTTGGGGGGGTTTTACCTCGCGGGACATCCCGATCTCGGATGTCCCGCGGGGTGGGAGGTGATCGGCCCGGGAATCTTATAGATTTCCGGGCCGATCACCCCTGGGTGTTGGTCCACTTTAAAGGCTCAGAATACGCAATAGGTGCAGGTAGGGTGATTTTTAATGTGGGCAATCTGTATGTACAGGGTGTGGGAAACATACAAGACAGGCTCTTATTCAGGGTGAAGGTCCGCTTTAACCTCATACTGCAGCTTTGAATAGGCTTTAGGTCCTTATTTCTTGAGAATGACAGCATAGCGCATAGCAGGATTCTCCTTGACGTTTTGCCCAGATTTGTGTTTTAAGATGTGACATGTACCCCCCAAACTGCAAAAGAATTAACTGGTAACAAGTCTTTAATCATGCAATGGAAATATAGAATGGAACGCAAATACTGCCCCTCTTACCTTACCTCTATTTGGTTTTAGGCCATGGAACCTATTCTGTGCCATATTAAATGCTTTATTTTCATTGTGGGTTCCCTAACTGCTTCCATGGGGAAGCTATAATGTATGCATAGATTTACATTAAAGCAGATGCTTAGAGGAACAAAACCTGTTTCGCTTCCAAGTGGAACCCCCTGGGAATGCCAGTATTCTTACCTTGCTGACGATCCCACAGTTGATATGCGGTCTCTCCTTCATTAGCTTTCTATGCTGTGCATACTGAGCAGCGGCATAGAAAGCAGAATGGAGGGGGAGTGTCAAAGCCACTCCCCTATGGCTGTTCATTCCTATTCACATTGGTCTGGCACGGGAACGCTGTTGGGACTGGCAAAAGGTGAGTTTCACAGTGATCCAGGGGATTTAGCTGATTGGGCTGCTTAGATTCTAGGCCGGTGGTTACTCTTGAGAGTTACTGTAGGGGGACAATGGATTTAAGAAGCAACTGCCTGTGGAGAGGCACTGCCACTTCCTGCTAGACAATGCGGATTTACAAGCCTTCAGGGTTACCAGTGCTTGTGACTGCAGCCATGCAGCTGACTGACGCATGAGTGGCTGCGCTGGTTACGGTAGCATGGTAGTGGAGTGATTTTAAGCTGTTATTTTGCCCTACAGCAACCATTGGACTGCACCTTTTTTTTGTCCAGCAAATAACTGAAATGTCCAGGAAACCCAGGCTAGAACATGTTTTTCTGTTCTGAGTCTGGCTGCAGCATTATATAGATTGTCCTTAATAACAGAGAGAGACATGCTCTGGGCAGAGAACCCCAACCTAGTTATTTGCATATTATTAGGATTCTTACCATTGGAGTGTGGATTGGGACATTTTCAGTAATGCCTCATAGCTGGCCACTTTCTCCTATTCTCACTATAGTGTACTATGCAGACCTTGCTGAAGGATTCAGAGGTATTTGCTCAGCTGGTACCCGCACTCCACATGGACGTCTCCTTCAAACCATCTATTGCAAACATGTTTCCTAATAGCATAGACGTTCGCTGTCACCAACAAATGGCTGAAGACCTGACGCTAGAGCTAGGATTCGCTTCTGTATTTTTCTACATGTAGGCAATAGATTTTCAGGAAGCATTTTTTTTTTGTTTTTCTTGGTTTTGCGTGGCTTCCCTTTAATGCATGCTTAGGCTGCACAATGACACACCAGCAAAAGGGCGACTCTCCTGCTAATGATAGGGCTCAGCGCATTGCTGATGTCACAGGCCAGAACCTTCCCCATCGCCGGGAGGGAGAGAGTCCAGAGAAAGTGCCTCTCTTTTTAGGTATCAGAACTTTGTGTACGTGAATGACTTTTTATAGCTTAATAAATACAGCTGTCAAATTTTTATGTATTTTACAAAAAAAAAAAATGTATTCTGTAATTTCATTTATACTGTGTAATAATGGTACTGGCGGATACTTCATTTGTTTTTTTTTTTACCAAAGAACATCGAAAAATAACAGGGCAGGCTTAGGAAGTAGTCCACTGAAACGTGCCACAGCTGCCCTTAAGTGTTTTTCTGTGGCCTAAAAAACATTCTAGCCGGCTGACCCGAGGGACGGCTGATCTAGTGTCTCCTCTTTCTATTATCGATTAGAGAGCCTGCTCTCTTATGACTAGCAGATCCTAAGATAAAGGAATACAGAGGAGGTGCTGCACTTGCAATGCACAGGATCAGCTGTCCTAGGGTTAGGGTTTGTTTTATAAAGCTACAGATGGGTTTTAAGTATTTTGTATAAATCCTTGAGGTGTCCAAGGGCAGAGTTCTGCGGCCCTCCTGAATTCTACTATGTGCCTGGAACTTATAAGTGAGCCTTTTTGAGCAGTTCAGGCACACAAGCCTGTTCTCCATTCATCTAGCTTCTATTATTGGCCATACATACTGCAGTCTGCTTCAGTAATCGGCATTCAAACAACGAGGTTCTATTTTTGTAAATATGGGCCTACCAATGAAAGGACTTTCGGTACGATTGTTCAAGAGGTAACTTGTGTCCAGCCTTGCTGACTAATCTTTTGAGTTAACAGCCCAAATGGTGTTGGGAGCTCCTAGGTTGGACCTCCTGAAGATGGCTGCAGACGATTAGGTTACAACCAGCTTTTGCTTTCTCTCTGTAAAACTGATTGCTGGGATGAATTATTTGTACAAGATGTCCTTTGTAGTGCTCACCTACCTCTAGTGCTTCTGGGTTTCTCTGCTGCAGCCAAATGTTTTAACACTCTATTCACATCTTGTGGAGCCAGCAGGTCCACTAGGTATTTGTACGAGGACCGCTAGGATTACAGTTGAAAAAGTGGTTGCCCATTAAAATTCTTCATTTTAAAGGCCAACTGTGGGCAAAAAAAAATGAATACTTACCTTTTAATGCCTTGCAGTGTGTCGCTCTGGGCTCAGATACCTAAGCTGGAGATCCAGGTTTAGGGCTTTATGTGCAGTCCCTGATAGAGCACATTGGGGCAGTACCTGGAATGCTTTCATTGTGCACAATAATTGCCATTGACTTGGACATTGGCAGGGAATAAGATTCAAGACATGGCTGATATTTATAAAGCAGCAGCATGGGTATGCTTGAATCTTCTCAGTAGGTATGTACTAACGATGGGGACCAGTCTGAGGTGGTGGTTGTGCTTTGACATTTTCAGGCATTTATAATACTGCCTTGCTGCAGCATAAACGACTACAGGGCCAGTCTTGCTAACCACATGTTACCTGGTGGTTCAGCTTTATAAGAACCTTACGATAAAAGGTTATACGTAGCGTGACCAGCTTTAGGGGGAAAGGTGGTGCTCCCTGGTTCATACTTTAAGCACCACTGGAGTAGATGAAATAAAAATCAACCTGCATATTAAGGGAGTGCCAACCTAGTGTAGAAACATGCAGAAACCACTTCTGGCTTTTAATGGCAGCTGTCAGTTTAACAGACCAACTCATGCGTTCCATAAACTTGCCATACAGTAAACGTCTTAAACTATGGGTACAGCCTTCTCTTCATTTTCTGACTTGAAAGCAGTCTGGTTGGGGGTCTGCCTTTTCTCTGATGAAAATTGTACGTCATTTACATGTACAGATACAGGAAACACCCCCCCACAGATCACATGTTCTCGGACTCTACTTTCTGTGGCTGGAAAAATATCAGGAATGTATATTTTCGTGCTAAGAACTAAATCTAATTCAGTCTTTTTAGTTAAATTCAATTAACATTTATATTTATTTAAAGGACTCCTAATAAATGGTACTTTGGATACTGTATCGTGCTTTCTATTTATTTGATTCAAACCAGCAGATTCATCTTTTTTTATTTTTTGGCCACATAGTATACCCCAATCAAAACAAACCTGGTCAAACTGGCCCATAGGAATGTCTTCTCTCCCTCCCCCTGGGCAATTTCTGTAAGAGGCCCAAAAGTCAGGCAAAAGTCTTTCCTTTCTGTGTTCCTCTGACAGTAGCCACATCCATTCAGTCACTGCTTCCCAATAGAGTTCGCCTGGTGGGATAATGCTGTGTGGACCTGAGCTTTAGGCTTTCTTGGGGGATTATCTGTACGGTGGGCCCTAATGGGTTTAGGGAGTGGTTTCACTGCAGAACTGCACCTTAACATCATAAGAATATTGATATTCTTTTGAAAATTGGGGGTCAAATATGAGCCTAGCAATCTTTAAAGTGGACCAACACCCAGGATTTTCACTATCCTGGGTCTTGGTCTACTTCCGCGGGGCACCCCGATCGGAGGTGCCCCGCTATGTGAAAAAACGATGTAAAAACTCACCTCGCCCCGCTCCTACGTCGCATGCACGGCCGCTCGTCCAATCCGCGCGCTCGGAGCCGCTGTGGTATGCGCATCAATGAGACGTCTTACCACAGCGCCTCCGAGCACGCTGGCGGCCGCATCTTCTCTAACAGGGAGCGCCCGCGCCGGCCATTTACAAATGCCCAGCACAGGCACACTCCCGCTAGAGAGAAGTGCGATATGCTGCCCTTGCATGCGTAAGGTTTCTGGGCATCCTTGGGGGGGTTCACACAGTGGGGTATCCCGATTTTGGATGCCCTGCGGGGGGGGATCGGATTGGCTGATCTGCCTGGGTGTTGGTCCACTTTAAAGCAATACAAAATCTGGGAATTTGACTTTTCTAGTCTTGTTTCATTAACCAAGGCATCCCGAAATTGGGATGCCCCACTGTGTGAAATACCCCCTGAACGCCACTATTCACTCACCTCTTCGTTCCAACGGCACATGCGCAGGCTTTTGTCCAGTGAGAGCCATCTGCGATGACATTGGCATTCGTCAAATGATTCTCATTTACTTAAAGCGGGACCATCCCCCCCCCAACCCCCCCCCCCCCCCCCCCCCCGAAGTACATGCTCCCACCCCAACGTATCTGAATGGCTGGGGCTGGAGCGCATGCTCCCCATTGGCAACAATGAGAGCTGTTTGCTAAATGACAGTCATGGCAGGTGGCTCTCATTGGACGAGAGTCTGGAAGCCTGTGTCCAGGGAGGTAAGTGTCGTCTTTTGTGTATGTCTGCTTTACATTAGACATATACGGTACATTTTATTCTGAACCAGCAAGAAAAAAAGGTAATACTGAGAAACAATATCAGACTGCCCCTGCACCTATTGACTCCTTTAAAGCAGATCAACCAATGCGCTCCCCCCCTTAAAAAAATAACCCATGTATCAACTCCTCCTTTAGGGTCCTGGTAATGAATTGCATAAAAATATTCACAAACAAATTTTGGCTTCAAATGAAAACCTGGGGGAAATTGTATTCTTCTTTTGGCTTTTATCTTATCTTCTTCTAGCACTATTTTCAATAGGCTCTAATTGCCACCAGCATGAGAGGATTCTATTTTTATTTAGAAAAATAGAATCCTGTCAGAAACCAACAGCATACAATGGCATACCAGGGGGGAAACGAAAAATAAAATCACTATAACAGCAATACCAAGCAGCAATTAGGGCAGAAAACATCCAAACAATAATGTACCTGGGGTGGGGGAGCAATAGATTGAGTTGTTTTTTTGTTTTTTTTGGGGGGGGGGGGGTGTTGGTCCAAAGAGGTCCTGCACACTGATCGAGCAAGGGGAAAATTGATCCTGCATCAAAGGCTTTATAGCAGCAGCTCAAATCCCACCACCCCACAAAGCCTTTATATTGGTTGCCCACTGCCCTGGGATCCCCCTTAAAAAAAAAAAAAAAAAAAGACTAGAACCTGTTGTACCTTATAACATAAACTGCACCTCCTATTGCACCACTAGTGGCCAGCAGAAGGACCTCAAGAAGAAAATCTAGGTGCTGGAAAAAGTAAACAGCTAATTGGGGAGGTAAAGCCACTATTTGTTTGGCTTTGCTGGAGGAGCTGCGGATATTCTAAGGTGTAGCTGTGCTTATGAAACATGAGGCAGACCCCGTGGTCTAGTGACTGGGCTGCACAGTAACTGAGCCACCCAGGTGTCACACGCACAGAGAAGGGTGGGGTAACTGGGGGGGCCCCGTCACAAAAAAATACCCTACTTTTAAGAATGTGTGGTGAAGTGAGTCAGACAAATCCAAGTCAAAAACTTCATGACAGAAAAAGAACAAACTTGGAAAGAAGCGTGGGCCATTTCTGGGGGTAGAGGAACTGGCAAATGGACCATGACACTGGATCTTATTTATTTTTTTATTCTACAGGGATGAATTTAAAATATCCTCGCTGCCAGGGCCCCATCTTTTCTAAATGCTTTAGGATTTTGTAGGGAGTCTCCAACAGAAGCCGTTCCACCCACCCAGATCCCTCCCTTTCTTTGTGACCCTTGCAAGCAGTACATGGTATCAAAAATATCTCCGGTTTACAATGACAGGTCCAGATTCTCTTTTAATGGAAAACAAGCTTGACAACATATCCAAGAGAAACCCAAAGTTTCCCAGCCCTTAAGGCGTCAGGGTGGGGGACTTTTGGCATTTGTGAAGGTTTGTGAGGCCTCAGTTCAAGACACCTTGGTCAGGAAAATTGTTACATCAGGGTACAGGACATTTTGAGACGTTCCTCTTAGTTTTCTCTTTAAAGATTCCATCCATGTTGGAAAAGAAAGACGTACTACTGAGGGCCTCAGTGAGGGTCATCCTGAGAAAGCAGAGATTCAGATGCTACCACACCTGGATGATCTCCTGGTTGAGGGCCCTTCCCTGGCAGAGACTTGAAGGAGTATGTCCATAGTGTTGTCTACCTTAGATACAGATGCATCATCATTCACTAAAAGTCTGTTCTGACCTCCTCCAAAATGGTCTCCTTCCTGGGGATGCACATCAACACATCTTTCAAATGAGAATCCACTTTTGTTTTGATCTGTTGGAAAGGTTTTAAAGTGGACCAAAACCCAAATATTTAACTAGCATCCACTGAATAGCTTACCCCATGAGGAGTAACTTTTGCCTATTTGCACTGCTCATGCTTCTCTCTAATACCACATAATGCCGCCTGTTTTAGCTGTGAAGCTCCGCCTTCTCCATTCATTGGGTGTGGCAATGATGTAATTGCCACACCTATGCAATGACTGATCGGCCAAAGGAAAGGGAATGTGGATGAATGCACACTAATCACAAATTTTAGTTATGCAAGTACAGAAGTGTATTTATACAGAATAAATCAGTACAAAAAACAGGCACTGTACATTTAGTGCAATAGCGGAAAAGTATTCTCTATACTGTACAATTAATCCATAAAAAAGGATATAGGATGGAGATCTCTGTGTGGCGCCACATCAATCATCAGGATTGTCCAACACCTCTAATAAGGCCAAAGTGAATTAACTTAGTAAATCGAACTAGTAAAAATGCTATGACATGAGGTAAACAAGTTTTAACCATAGAAGTCTATGAGATGGGTAAGTGACCATCCTGACGAGTAGTAGAGCCATGGATCCTAGTATTGTAATGGTGAATCCAGCAATTCACCCAGAATAGCTCCAAACCACCGCACCCCCTCCACGGTAATCAATACATCAACCAAATATATATCATGAATTCATAAATTATTTATTGACAAATACCCATAAGAATCACATAACAAACAATTAAAAAAACATATAACACTAGACCGCACATTCCCAGGGGCATCCCAGTTACACCCATAATCCCAACCCTATAAACATCATATTTCAATAAAGTGCCAATATTACAACCAAAGTTCATTAGTGCTGAATTTGTGCAAACACAATACTATTAATATAAAATGTGGCAAGAGAAAAACAGACTCAAGTATCAGAATACAGCAACAAATTGAAATCATAAATACACACATCACCTGAGTGTATAGCTCTGAGTGTCCCCCAAGAACGCCAAAGTCGAGTGACGATCGGGTGATGTGTGTATTTATGATTTAAATTTGTTGCTGTATTCTGATACTTGAGTCTGTTTTTCTCTTGCCACATTTTATATTAATAGTATTGTGTTTGCGCAAATTCAGCACTAATGCACTTTATGGATTGGTTGTAATATTGGCACTTTATTGAAATATGATGTTTATAGGGTTGGGATTATGGGTGTAACTGGGATGCCCCTGGGAATGTGCGGTCTAGTGTTATATGTTTTTTAATTGTTTATGTGATTCTTATGGGTATTTGTCAATAAATAATTTATGAATTCATGATATATATTTGGTTGATGTATTGATTACCGTGGAGGGGGTGCGGTGGTTTGGAGCTATTCTGGGTGAATTGCTGGATTCACCATTACAATACTAGGATTCCAATTTAGGATTGAGATAGTCTCCTATCACTGCACGGCCACAGGTATTACATTTAATTATTGCCTTATATTCATATTGTGGTGCCGAACTTGTATATACTTTTTGAATAGTAGAGCCATGCATAATAACCAGTATGAGCAATAGGTCAAGGAAAATGTAATTATATCAGTGTCATACAAGCATCAGAACATATAGTTCTGGTCAGTGAAAACCAACTGCACCATACCAGAAGCAATGTGATAATACAATACAATAGAGTAACCGTAATCATGACGCGGTTAATCATACAATATAGTGCAAATGTAATAAGGTTACCAGGCAGACAAGAAGTTTGCTCATACTGGTTGTTATCCATGGCTCTACTACTCGTCAGGATGGTCACTTACCCACCTCATACACTTTTATGGTAAAAACTTGTTTACCTTATGTCATAGCATTTTTTCTAGTTTGAGTTACTAAGTTAATTCACTTTTTTGGCCTTATTAGAGGTGTTGGACAATCCTGATGATTGATGTGGCTCCACACAGAGATCTCCATCCTATATCCTTTTTTATGGATTAATTGTACAGTATAGAGAATACTTTTCCGCTATTGCACTAAATGTACAGTGCCTGTTTTTTGTACTGATTTATTCTGTATAAATACACTTCTGTACTTGCATAACTAAAATTTGTGATTGGTGTGCATTCATCATACATTCCTTTCCTTTGATCTATTTGATTGAGGCGCAGTGTGGGGAGGCACCTCGGATTGACTGCACCCATATATCTTCAAATTAACTATTGGTGTGCTGGAAACCTACATGTACTTACCTGAATGACTGATGGCCCGCCATCTTACAGGGTTCCAGGAAAATTTGAAAACGAAAATATCCATTTCTAGTTCTATACCCTAAGAAGGAAGTACCAGCAGGGGCTTTGGCCAAATTTATTTTGCAAGTTCAGTGGGTTTTGGTTTGCTTTAAAGGATAAGGTCTTTGGCCTTGTTCCTGGTGGTTTTTCAGTACCCCCAATTAAGCCTTTGGTCTCTTTTATTGGTTGTCCTCTCCCAAAGAATTGTTTTGGCTGCAGATCTCTTCTGTGTGTAGAGTGTCAAAGTTGGTAGCTCTCTGTGGATTCAGTTAATGTGGTATTCCAGTACAAGGTGATCTTTTGCCTAAAACTGAGCTTTTTGCCCAAGGTTTGTATTTGCCTTCCTTGTTAGTTGGATGCCTTCCTGTTGTGCAGCCACCACTTATTTCTAAGGTTGAAGCGACTTCTTCTCGTAGATGTGGTGAGGGCCCTCAAGTTCTATTGTACAGAATATAAGACTTTAGGAAGCCAGATATGCTGTGTCCACACAGATGGTCCTCTCAAATGGAGGGCAGCTGCCTGGGTTGCAAGAATTGGGGACACATTTCAATGAATAGCCCCGTGTAGGTCTCTAGTGCAAAGCCTGTGATTAATCAGGAGTGGTTTGTGGCTCTGAAATATCTCACTCTCAGCATAACCCTTTACATCCCTCACCCACAAGGCTTGGTTGGTGTTCTTCATTAATTAAATGGATACATTCTTTAACGTAATTAGATTCCTTCAGATCATCTACCATGTATGTGTTGAAGCAAGTAAAAGAACCCCCAGTCTGCCAGAACCTGTTCTAGAGAGCTGCCGATTTACAATCCAGAACATCTAGAAAACCTTTTCACAATGACACCATACAACATTCCACATATGAAACAGTTGCTTCATAATATGCATGCTATTATTTCCTTGTACATTTGTGTAACTGAAAGGCTGGAGGCAACAGGTCTGATTTCATGTGTGAGAACCAGGCAGATTAGCTCGGAGCCGTCACTCCCTCGGGTTATTATGCTAAATGAAAACATAAAGAGGTATTTAGGCTTGGCAGATCGCCCTATCCTCCAAGCAATCAGGAGAACTGCTGAACACAGGATATATATAGTATATATATATATATATATATATATTTACTACGCATACAATATAGTGTGTACACTACATCATACGTATGAGTAAAAAGAATCTGTGATCCTGTCACCTGTGTGTCAAGTTAGGATGCTGATGTTTGAAACTCCCTGATGCTAATTTATTTTGGTACATATATTAAATGTTATCCATATACATGTGCAGTCCTGTATCTGCACTAAATATGCTGCCCCATGTTGTTTTTTATTTTAAAGTAGACTGAAACCCAGTAGGGCCGATCCATTTCCTCCCCACGGGGCATCCAAAATCCGGATGCCCCGCTGTGTGAAACCCCCCAGGTTGGCTGCTACACTTACCTTAATCCCGGTCCAACGGCGCATGCGCGGGCCGCGGCTGCATCCCCGCTATCCCCTTTGGCAGGGCGCGGCCGCGCTCCTTGTTAGAGGGAAGCACGAGATGCATCCGCCAGCGCACTTGAAGTCGCTGAGCTTAGACGTGGGGTTAGATGTCCATAGCTCAGGCGGCTCCCGAGCGCGCTGATTGGATGAGCGGGCCCACGCATGCGCCGTAGGACCGTGGTGAGGGGAGTTGAAGCCCCCCCCGGTTAGCTATACTAACCCTGGTCAGCACTGGTGTAAGACTACATGTGATGGGGCCCTTTCAAACTTATTACAGTAAACCTTTTTTTTGTATTTTAACTCAATTTTATGCAGCTAGACAACTAAAGGCAAGAAACAGCAAGGGGAAATGGTCCTTCCTTTCTCTGAATGATGCCAAGTGAGCATAAATATGATCAAAGTGGAGGAGTAACAATGATGGGGGCCCCCTGAATTCCTGGGTCCTGGTGGGTCCCCCCCCCCCCCCCTCCCCCCCCCATAGTCCCCTGCTGGTCAGCTTGGATCTGTGTAGCACAGGGGATCAAAAACTGCAGGAAAAAACTGCCTGGTTCTCACACATGGAAAACACCTTTTTCAATAGGAAGCAAAGCCAGGATATATTAGTCAAGCCAAAAGGCGTCCTCTTGGTACCTAAAAAGGTTCAGGCCTGCTTTAAAGCAGGACAAAACCCTTAGGCCTTCCCATAGGCATCCAAGATGCCCGCTGTGTGAAACATTCGCCTTCTTCCTGCCTCCCTTGCCAGTGTAAACACCGGTGGATACATCCCCAACATCTTGAGCTGTGTGTGCACTCCCCCTCCCAGCCATTCAGATAGGCAAAGGGTGGGAGCGCGCACGCCTCAGGGGATGTGCCTGCTTTCCCTCTGATTGCCATGAACAAGAGCCACTTGACAAACATTTAATAGTCACTGCAAACAGCTCTGACTGGACGAGAGCCCATGCATGCGCCATATGACCGGGAAGAAGTGAGATGTTCCATGAGAGACACAGCAGCCGGTCAGATATGATCTGGTTTTAGCTAATCACCAGAAGGGCTTCTCCACCCCAGGGTTCCTAACGTTGCCCACAAAAAGTGGTGCTTCAGTAGCAAGCCTTACCACCTTGATAAACTACTGTAATCACAGTAACAACCCAGCATCATGAATTACAACACATTACAGCCACTAAAGAGGGAACTTAAAGCAGAACAAAAGCAGGGATTTTGACAATCCTGAGTTTTGTTCCATGCCTTGGGGTCATCCCGCTTTGGGATGCCCCGTTGTGTGAAACCAGGGCCAGCGCCAGCACAGGGCAAACCTAAGCAACTGCCAGGGGCCCATCCAGGCTCACAGTTGGCCATGGTATTATTCTACAGTGGATCCGAACCACCGAATGCCAGGTGTTGTATGTAGACCTGCTCACGGCTGGTCTCAGCAACAGGAGTGATCAGCAACACTGGAAAAGTTGGCTTGGCATGGAATGGAGAGCAATTGATGGAAGCTTAGAAGGTGTCGAGAAACATGTGACATCTGATAGCAATGATAAAGCATTTAGTGGCAGTGGAGCAAGCAGTAAAGGCTGAAGGGTGTTTGGTGGCAATAGAGAATGCAACGAGGACTAGAGGACCATTGGTGGCTATAGGGAGGGCAATAAGGACTGGAGGGTGATCAGCAGCAGAAGATGACACATTTGTGGCAATGGAGCTGAAAGGTTACATCATGTGACACACTACTTTGGGGCCCACTAAGACTCCTGCCCAAGGGCCCCCATAAATCTAGAGCAGGCCCTGTGTGAAACTCCCCAGATCAGCCATAATAACTCACCTATTCCCAGTCCAACGGTGCACGCACGGACACTCATCCAATTAGAACAGTTTGCCATGACTACATGATTTGGCAAACCTCTCTGATGTCCTTCAATGGGGAGCGCGCTCCTGTCCCGGCCTATCTGAAGGTTGGGGCAAGTGCATGGACCGAAGATGCAGGGGCAATTCTTTGCATTCCCCTTTGAAATCAATCAGAGCTGTTTGCCAAATGACATGGACGGGAGCGCCATTGGACCAGGAAGAGGTAAGTTATGAGCAATCTGGCGGTTTAAGACAGTGAGGCATCCCAAAAAGAGATGCCCCAGAGGAAGGTCAGCAGCAGGCCATGGAATCTTTTAGATTTCAGGGCCGGATGCTCAGGGTTTTGTTCCGCTTTAAAGAAGATGATTTTCTTCTTTATTATTCCATTGGAGACACAGTAGCCAATCGCATGTCCCATAGCTGTGTAATCAAGCATGGGAACTTTACAACCAACAAATAAGCAGAACTATTGAACCTAATAGCCCCAATCAACCAGACAAGGACTTAAATTGCCACCCGCAAAACTTCAAGGACAAACATAGCATTAGCCAATCACAACTTGCCATTCTCAAAGTGCAAATAGAAGAACACATATCTGTCTTTAAGACCTGTTCCACTGGTCTGGTGCTGAAATGCCCATAAGTAACCCATTGCCTCTCCAGAATATCCCCTGTTATTCAGATCCTCTTATTAACAGAGGACATTAAACCGGACAGACAGCCTGGCACAGTTAGAAAAGAAAGGTAGTGGCCATTTTGGAGCTTCCTCTCCCAGCATCTCAGCCATGCTGCTGCCTGGATTCATCTGACATAACTGACAATACACAGCAACAGGAAGACCAGCAGCACTTCCTGGTTGCAGGTGGCCTGCAAATGCATGAGCTGCCATTTTGTTTAAATTGGCAAGAGTTAGAAAAAGGTGAATGAATGTTTATGTGCAGCAATCTAAATTGCCCTGGGGAGGGATGCATATGAGCACTGCTTGTTGTGTTGGTCTGGTTTAAGTCATTTTTGAGTGTTGGTCTGCTTTAAAGCTGGGGTGTGTGTTTCTGTGACAAGAAAGAAAGTACCGTATTTTTTGCCCTATAAGACGCACTTATTTTCCCCCATCATGGGGGGAAAATGTCAGTGCACCTTATCGGGCGAATGTAAAAAAAAAAAAAAAAATTAAACTCACCCTTTAACGGCGCTCCAGCGCTGCCTGCCGCAGGGGGGGGGGGGCAGAAGAAGACAGAAGAGCGGCGGGCTCTGTCCCCGTCCCCGCCGCTGCTATTGCTGCTGCAGCGATAGCAGTGGCAGGGACGGAGGCAGCACCTGCTGCTCTGCCATCATCTCCTGCGCTCCAGCTGCTGCCTCTTCCGGCAAGGGCAGGAGTGAACAGCCGGGTCCGTGCAGCGGGTGGGCGTGGCCTGCCCTGTGTAGGCGCAGGCCACGCCCACCCGCTGCACGAACCCGACTGTCCACTCCTGCCCTTGCCGGAAGAGGCAGCGCAGAAGATGCGAAGGAGAGGAAGGAGCGGCCGTCACTGTCCCCGCCGCTCCTTCCTACTGGCCGGGCCCCGCAGACACCCGGCTCCATAGAACGGGTGGGCGTGGCCTGCAGCAACGCGATGCAGGCCACGCCCACCCAATTACGGGGCCGGGTGTCTGCGCGGCCCGGCCAGGAAGGAGCATCGGCGGAGACGCGCCTCCATCTGCAGCGCGGGAGCGCGACAGTAACATGTGAGTTTAATTTTTTTTTTCTCGTTATTGTGTGCCTATGGGGAACGGGGGGGAATGCCACACTGCTTCTATGGGGAATAGGAGGGGGGTTGCCACATTGCCTATATGGGGAATAGGAGGGGGTGCTACACTGCTTATATGGGGAATGGGAGGGGGGAGAAATGCCACACTGCCTATATGGGGAATGGGAGGGGGAATGAATGCCACACTGCCTATATGGGGAATGGGAGGGGGAATGTCACACTGCCTATATGGGGAATGGGATGGGGGATGTCACACTGCCTATATGGGGAATGGGAGGGGGGATGAATGCCACACTACCTATATGGGGAATGGGAGGGGGAATGTCACACTGCCTATATGGGGAATGGGAGGGGGATGCCACACTGTCTATATGAGGAATGGGAGGGGAAAATGCCACACTACCTATATGGGGAATGGGAGGGGGAATGTCACACTGCCTATATGGGGAATGGGAGGGGGAATGTCACACTGCCTATATGGGGAATGGGAGGGGGAATGTCACACTGCCTATATGGGGAATGGGAGGGGGATGCCACACTGCCTATATGAGGAATGGGAGGGGGAAATGCCACACTGCCTATATGGGGAATGGGAGGGGGAATGCCACACTGCCTATATGGGGAATGGGAGGGGGAATGCCACACTGCCTATATGTGGAATCGGAGGGGGAATGTCACACTGCCTATATGGGGAATGGGATGGGGGATGTCACACTGCCTATATGGGGAATAGGAGGGGGAATGTCACACTACCTATATGGGGAATGGGAGGGGGAATGTCACACTGCCTATATGGGGAATGGGAGGGGGAATGCCACACTACCTATATGGGGAATGGGAGGAGGGAATGCCACACTGCCTATATGGGGAATGGGATGGGGGAATGCCACACTGCCTATATGGGGAATGGGAGGGGGGAATGTCACACTGCCTATATGGGGAATGGGAGGGGGGAATGCCACACTGCCTATATGGGGAATGGGATGGGGGATGTCACACTGCCTATATGGGGAATGGGAGGGGGAATGTCACACTGCCTATATGGGGAATGGGAGGGGGGATGTCACACTGCCTATATGGGGAATGGGAGGGGGAATGTCACACTGCCTATATGGGGAATGGGATGGGGATGCCACACTGCCTATATGGGGAATGGGAGGGGGGGATGTCACACTGCCTATATGGGGAATGGGAGGGGGAATGTCACACTGCCTATATGGGGAATGGGAGGGGGGATGTCACACTGCCTATATGGGGAATGGGAGGAGGGAATGCCACACTGCCTATATGGGGAATGGGATGGGGGAATGCCACACTGCCTATATGGGGAATGGGAGGGGGGAATGTCACACTGCCTATATGGGGAATGGGAGGGGGGAATGTCACACTGCCTATATGGGGAATGGGAGGGGGGAATGCCACACTGCCTATATGGGGAATGGGATGGGGGATGTCACACTGCCTATATGGGGAATGGGAGGGGGAATGTCACACTACCTATATGGGGATTGGGAGGGGGAAATGCCACACTACCTATATGGGGAATGGGAGGGGGGAATGTCACACTGCCTATATGGGGAATGGGAGGGGGAATGTCACACTGCCTATATGGGGAATGGGAGGGGGAATGTCACACTGCCTATATGGGGAATGGGATGGGGATGCCACACTGCCTATATGGGGAATGGGAGGGGGGGATGTCACACTGCCTATATGGGGAATGGGAGGGGGATGCCACACTGCCTATATGTGGAATGGGAGGGGGAATGCCACACTACCTATATGGGGAATGGGAGGAGGGAATGGCACACTGCCTATATGGGGAATGGGAGGGGGGAATGCCACACTGCCTATATGGGGAATGGGAGGGGGGAATGCCACACTGCCTATATGGGGAATGGGATGGGGGAATGCCACACTGCCTATATGGGGAATGAGAGGGGGAATGCCACACTGCCTATATGGGGAATGGGAGGGGGAATGCCACACTACCTATATGGGAATGGGAGGGGGGAATGCCACACTGCCTATATGGGGAATGAGAGGGGGAATGCCACACTGCCTATATGGGGAATGGGAGGGGGAATGCCACACTGCCTATATGGGGAATGGGAGGGGGGAATGCCACACTGCCTATATGGGGAATGGGAGGGGGGAATGCCACACTGCCTATATGGGGAATGGGAGGGGGGAATGCCACACTGCCTATATGGGGAATGGGAGGGGGGAATGCCACACTGCCTATATGGGAATGGGAGGGGGGAATGCCACACTGCCTATATGGGGAATGGGAGGGGGGAATGCCACACTGCCTATATGGGAATGGGAGGGGGGAATGTCACACTGCCTATATGGGGAATGGGAGGGGGGATGCCACGCTGCCTATATGGGGAATGGGATGGGGGGGAATTCCACTCTGCCTATAGGAAGGGGGAATGACACAACGGCTATTGGGAATGGGATTACTGTAATTGGAGGATACTGCACTTTGCCTATTATTTGGTTAAAAATATTATTTTTCTTATTTTCCTCCCCAAAATCCTAGGTGCATCTTATAAGCAGTAGCGTCTTATAGGGCGAAAAATACGGTAAAGAGGCCAAACAAAAGGAGGAAAGCACAGTTTCCCCACTGTTGTCGAAAGCTCCAACTACCTTTGGCATGAAACCCAGACAAAAAAATTATTTGTCCTTGTGAATGAAGGGACTTCGATAGGAAGTGCAGCTAAAAGTCTCCAGGCTGAGTAAAATTTACCCTGAAAGCCACTTTCTGCAGCAGCAAGACCAAGACATCGTTGCTGGTGAACACACAAACATTCAGTACAGGTTTCAATTTTAAATTGAGGCCCACTATAATCTAAATTTGAATCTAATCCAGATCTACACCCTTGTGGCAAGCCAGGCCTAGGGTAGGGGTGGGTATGTTGGTCAGCAGGAATCATTTTGCAGCCCCACCCTGTTATTTCTGAAATACTTACCATTTTACCTAAGTTCCCATGTGTCTCCAGTGTGCAGCCTCAGCACATCTCTCTGGGTTTGGATCCTTTATAGTTAGTTACCTGTTGAAGTCAGGGATGGACCAGTTATTGGGAGACCTGGGAGAATTCCCAGTGGGCTGCAGTGCCTTGGGGAGATTTGGACTGCTGATTCTTACACCCTCCCCCCCTGCACCCGTAATCTCCCCCCAGCTCTCATGTACCTCTTCAATTATACTCCTCCAACCAAGTAACATGTTCGTCCCCTATTTTTATAACCTCAGCATTATGGCTGTAACCTTAGCATCAATGCTGGTATCTTACATAATCTTACAATGGCTGTGGAGTCTGGGACTGTGGTACCCAGTCTGGTGGGAAATAGTACCCTCAAACTGTCTACCACTCCAAGGGCTTCTATAGTATGATAGCATTGAAAATAGCCTTTCTTTTCATTTATGCCATCATGGTGGTTTCTTGCTTTATCTGACTGATTGGCATGGTCTAATATGAAGCCTACAAATTCGATATACTATATATCTATCAATGGAACTGTCTCTTTTTGGAGGTTGTCTTTGTTTGCAACCCAAGTCCCTCTGTTTCCTATCCCTCCCTTTCAGGTTTAGTGTAAAGATACGACCGGGAAGAGATGAGTTATTATGGGTGATCTGGGGGGTTTCACACAGTGGGCCATGTCAAAATGCCCCGGAGGAAGGCCAGCAGGCAGCCCTGGAATCTCTTAGATTTCAGGGCTGGCCGCTCAGGGTTTTGTTCCACTTTAAAGAAGATTATTTGCTTCCTTATGATTCCATTGGAGACACAGTAGCCAATGACATACACTCCAGATGTCCCAAAGCTGTGTAATCGAGCATGAGAACTTCACGGCCAACAAATATGTGGAAGTGTAAAGTTATTGTAATGATCGGAATTTAAACGCCAATAATTTGTATAGACACACACCGCACCATATAAAAAGTTATTGTGACAATGACAAGTTTTCAGAAAAGTCAGATAATCTGCTTGTCCCCACTTTCTTCTCTATTCCAACAAGGCCTATTGGGCGCAGTCAGTCAAGTTATTTGTCTGGTTTGGGGTTTTCTTTGATGTACCATTTAAAGAGCAGGGCACCTCGCTTGAGGTCTGCTTTAAAAAAAAGAGTATATATAGTTTCAATTGTTTTTCTCTCTGCTAGCCATGAAGTGATGTGATAAAAGAGCAGCAGGGTAGTTGGTTCCTTTTTCCTTCTCCTCCCGCTGCTCAGCGGCAAGGTCATGTTAACATACAGCTAACACGCAAAAGTCAGCTGACCCTGAAACTAGTCGATTAGTAACCAAAGCTGTTACTTTTTACAGACACACTTAAACTTGTATGTTCATTAGTGTGACTAATGCAGAAGGCAATATGCTGTTGCTGAATATATTTACCACTTCCTGACTGGGTGATAGCCTCTGACATTATGTGGCATGTAATATGCCGCTTAAAACAACTATTTACTATCCAGGTTTTCATATTGAATTGAAACAGTGGCGTAACTAAATGTCATGGGGCCCTGGTGTGAATGTTAAATATTGCCCTGTCACATCTCATATAATAAACTTTTTTTGTCATTTAACTAAATTGGATGCAGCTAGATAACTAAAGACTGAAACAGCAGAGACGATGCCGAGTGAGAACAAATATAAATAAGGTGGAGGAGCAACAATGATAGGGCTCCCTGACCTTTTGGGTCCTGCTCCAAAGCAGTGAGCCACATGATGTCACCTTTCATCTCCGCTATCACAAATGGGTCATCTTCTTCTGCTGATCGGCCTCCGGACTGGAGGATTTATTGCCTTCCCTATAGCCATCAGTCATCCTCAGTCTTTTTTGCATTCTCTAGTGCCACTAAGCACCCTTCAGCCCTTACCTCTTGCTCCCCTGCCACTAAAGACTTCATCATTGCTGTCAGTTGTCACCTGGTTCTCGCCACCTCCCTTCCATGCCACTGAACCAGCCATTCAGTGGTTCGGGACCACTGAAAAATAATACCATGAACAAGTGTAAGCCTGAGTGGGCCCCTGAAAATGCCTGGGGCCCTGGCAATTTCCCAGGTTTGCCCTGTGCTGGCGCAGGCTCTGCTCTATGTATATGAGCTTCATAGTTGGGACATTTGTATTTAGCCTGGTGCAGGCATAGGGGCTGGGGTCTACCTGACACTAGCAGGCTATAGGCCAATCTAGATTTTCTTTCTATCTTCCAAAGCTAGATCTCTTATTCTCTGACTTATTAAATAATATTATGTATGACCAAGTTGTGGTGTGGGCATCCCTTTTTATATTGTCTGATCTAACCCAGTTACACCCTTAACCCCTTCTGGTCACATGGGCTAACAGTTACTAACACTAACTCACAAGCCCCACAGTTCCTTTTAGTTCTGAAACAGAACCTTGCTGGTGTCTTAGTATTATCTTGTTAGCAAATCTTTTGGTACTAGTAGTAATTTATAAAAAAAAAGTACCTTTCGCAAAGACCTGAAAAAAAACTTACATTGGATCTTTAAAGCCCAGATTAGACATGCCCATCTACTGACTAGGCCTCAAAATGCCTAAGGAGTAGATGGTCTTTGGACAGCATAGATCAGGCGCCCAAAACACTTTTCCAGTGTTGCCCCACTCTGGGTTGCCCAGGGGTATAGGTGTCGGAGCACTATAAAGAAGACCCACACGCCAAAGTGTTTCCATAAAGCCAGACTTCCCCTTGACATCGCAAACACTCCTACTTGCCATTTGTGGGACAAATTCTTTGTGGAGGGTGCAGGTTTGCTTTAACATGGTGGATTGAGTGGGCCAGCTCAATCCACCATGTTAAAGGTCCCATCATTTTTTTACTTTTTTAAAAATAGGAGGAATAAATAGAAATAATTAGATAGAAAAACATGAATGAAACAATAGAAGGAATCAGAAAAAGAAAAAACTTAAATAATTAGGAATGACAAAAAAAGGATCATAACATCCAGGCAGATTTGCCTAGCCCTGGTAACTGCATGGCCCTGTTCCCTACCCACCTGCTGCTGGGAAGAGGTGTGTCACATGACCACCGTGTCAGATGGACCTTCCCAAGGTGCAGGGGCCCTGGCAAGCCCTGTGCTGACACCAGCCCTGGCCCCATCAGTGAGATTTAAACCTGCAATAATCAAGCAGCCAATGCACCTAAAACTATAACAATCAAACAATGTCACTGGGATAATGATTCAGTTTAGAGGGTGGGGTTAAAATAAAACAGTTAACTTGCTTTCTTGATAAGAAATATTTCAGCCTTAACAATAAAGAGCACTGATGACGTAAAATAAAGCTGAATTCTCAAAGCGGTAGCAAATAGAGGAAAAGAAACTCATAAAGCAGAACTGTGGCCTCTATTAACTCATAACATCACGGGGAAACATAAAAGAGGAGGGGGGGTTGACACTCGTGGTAAACTAAGCTGTCCCAAAGATGAGGCTTTCTGAAAGATCGTGGACTGATTGCATATTAATGAAACGAGGACAGTGAGCTTCCCTGTGCCAAAGAATATCCCATTGAAAGCCTTTTTATCACAGAGAACAAAGGCTCTATTGGCTGCAGGAGCTGTGAGCATTGCGTAATGCCGCACGCCGACACACACACAACGCTATTATGGCTTCTTGGTATTTAGGGTAACAATTATTCAAATACTACTTTTTATTATACTTATATGTTTCTAACTAACAATGCAAATGATTAAAACTCTTACCAGTGTAGTAAGTGTGTTGATGCATGGGCTTGATCCATTTAAAGTGGACCAAAACCCAGGATTTTGACTCTCCTGGGTTTTGGTCTGTGCCCCACTGTGTGAAACCCTCCAGGTCACTGAAACCAACTGACCTCTTTCCTGTCTCATGACGTATGTGCGGCTGCTCTTCCAATCAGCGTGCTTAGAGCCGCTGACGTCACGTCGTCTAAGCCTTCGTCTAAGGTGGCCACATCTCCTGCTACCCTCTAACAGGGAGCGTGCCCACGCCGCCCATTCACAAATGCCTGGCACGAGCACGCGCCCTGCTAGAGGGATAGCGGGGATGCGACCTCAGCTCGCCCATGCGCCGTTGGACTGGGAAAGAAGGTAAGTGTATGGGTGACCTGGGGGGATTCACACAGTGGGACATCTTGATTTTGGATGCCCCGGGGGGAGTGAATCGATCGAGCAGATTGTGGTGGGTTTTTGTCCTCTTTAAAGTGGACCAACACCCAGGGGGGATCGGCCCGGGAATCTATAAGATTCCCGGACCGATCAGATCCCTCCCCGCGGGGCATCCGAAATCGGGATGTCCCGCGGGGAGGAACCCCCCAGGAGGCCCACAATCCTCACCTTACCGGCGATCCAATGGCGCATGCGCGAGACGCGGCCGCGTCTCTTGCTTCCCTCTAGCAGGGCGCGCTCCCGCGCCGGCCGTTTTGTGAATGGCCGGCGCAGGCGCGCTCCTTGTTAGAGGGAAACGAGAGATGCAGCCAATGACAGCACTCTGGTATGCGCGTCCAAGCGGCTTTGGACGCGCATACCAGAGCGGCTCTGAGCGCTGTCATTGGCCGGACGAGGTCACGTGGGAGCGGTGAGTTTTTGCGGCGATCGGGGGGGTTTCACACAGCGGGGCACCCCTGATTGGGGTGCCCCACCTAAGTGGACCAACACCCAGGATAGTCAAAATCCTGGGTGTTGGTCCACTTTAAGCCAGCCTTAGGCATTAGCATACATCCCAAGTGTCACTGATTTGAGTCCATGTCCCCCGTTGTTCTCATTTGTCCCTCTTTGAGGTGTAACATGCAGATCTGCATGAATTAATGATTAATTTGTCTATTCAAAGTGTTTATATTGTTGTAACTGTTACACCCTATCCCCTATTCACTCCTCAATGAGGGGGTGTGGCTTCATTTATGTCCCACCCTGAAAAGCTAGAAGGTAGGCAATGATCTGTTTTTCAGTACTATATACTATCCTGACTAAGGGCTCATTCACACCTGTCAGGTACCACATGCGTCTGGTGCGATTGCTGCAGACGTAGCGGTGCCACAAAAAAAATGACACCATGGCTCCTCTATGGCTCTTTCACACCTGTGCAAACAAAAACAAGAAAAAAATACAATTCTGTGATTACTCACCTTGTAGAATTGGTATTATTAGTATGCAGTATGTCCTGCTCCAGATAATGATTCATAACAGCTGGGATTACCTCCACTAGAGGGCACTTTACTGCAGAGATGGCAAAAAGAGGCCCCTCCCGGTCCATATATACCCGGGACCTCCCACTAATTCCTCAGTATAGAAAAGCAGTAAGGAGAACCAGGAGAAGCCAATTGAAAAATTAACAACGTTAACAAGAATAACAATCACCAAATAGAGGATCCAAGAATAAAGCAATCAGGATGGGATGGAGCAGGACATGCTGCATACTTATAATACCAATTCTACAAGGTGAGTAATCACAGAATTGTATTATTCTAAGTATGCAGCACGTCCTGCTCCAGATAATGATTCATAACAGCTGGGACATCCAATAGCAGTGTCCATAAATAGGGTGGGGATCCCAGAAGCAACAACGTGCAGTTCACACCACTGCTGCTTGCAGAACCTTGCGGCCAAAAATAGCATCCGCTGAGGCCCTAACATCAACCTTGTAAAACTTAGGCCCTTATTTAACAAGGGATAGCGACAGGTAGCGCCTGGTGAGCGACCGGTAATGACGGGCACCGCCACGAGAACGCCGGCTCCCCACCACAATCACACATTTATCAAGCCGATCCTGCTTAGCGACTGAGATAGCGCCAGATAGCGACTCATTCATCATTATTCCAGCCTCAGCCCACAGCGCCAGCGTCCGACCTTGAACAGCGACAGGTATCACCTCTCGCTACCCGGCGCTCTCCAATGCATTTCAATGGAACAATCTTTAAATATTCATAATTAATTCATAATAATGTTTTTTTTTTTAAATGTGAAAAATTCTGTGACCACTTCTGCCATGTTAGATAAAAAAAAAAAAAAAAAACTTTGTGCAGAATTGATATTACAGGTCTGATATATTAATGTATTCATATTACTAAATTATTTAAAATACTTGTTTTTTGGGGGGTTAAAAAACTACTTTTAACCCATCGCCGCCAGCGCTCTGGGGTTTAAACATGCATTTCACAGCGCGAGAATTTTTGGAGCGTGATGAATGTGGTGGGAGACAGTCGCTCTGACCAGTCGCTATCATGCGCACCCCATACATCACGGAACCTGTCAAATAGCGACTCGTCACCCCCGTATTCAACATTACTGCACACGACTCAGTCGCTATCAACAACTGAACAACGGCCAAGCACAGCGACTACTAGCGGGCGCTGTGAAAATACTGCTACAGTCGCTCAACTGTCGCTACCTGCCGCTATTAATGAATTGGCCTCTTAGAAAAAGTATGAACAGAAGACCAAGTAGCAGTCTTACAAACTTGTTCAACAGAAGCCTGGTGCTGGAAGGCCAGGAGGCCCCAACAGCACGGGTAGAACGAGCAGTAACACGGAAAGGAGGATCCTTTCCCCTAGCAGAATAGGCCCTCAACACACCCTGACGAATCCATTTGCTAATAGCAGACTTAGCAAGAGCCAAACCCTTCTAGGGACCGGAGGGGACCACAAACAAGGCATCCGTCTTTCTGAAAGGCGCAGTAACCACCAAGTAGAACTTCAAATCCTGACCACATCCAGGGAATGCAAGGCCCTCCCCTTAGAATTACCAGTATTAGGGCACAAAGAAGGAAACACAATGTCCTGATTGAGATGGAAGGCAGAGACAACCTTGGGCAAGAAATCTGGTTTAAAGCGGAAAACCACCTTGTCCTGGTGTCTCTGAAAGTAGGGGGCCTGAATAGACAGTGCCACCAACTCAGAACACGCCTGACAGAGGTGATAGCCATCAAAAAGGCAACCTTCAGAGTAAGGATAGAAAGAGCAGCCTGATGTACAGGCTCAAACAGAGGACCTTGAAGGGCAGACAAAACCAAATTCAAGTCCCAGACTGGCAACAGAGGTTTGCGGGGAGGCCGCACATGAGTGACCCCCTGGAAGAAAGTCTTGACCAGAGGATGTTGAGCGAAAGATCTCTGGAAGAAAACAGCCAAGGCAGAAACGTGACCCTTGAGAGTGCTGAGCTGAAGTCCCAGATCTAAACTATGTTGGAGGAACGCCAGGATCCTAGGAATGGAAAACACCCGACAAGGAAAGGCCCCAGACTCACACCAGTCAATGTAGGCCCGCCAGATCCTATAGTAAATGGTAGAGGAAAACTTCTTCCTAGCCCTGATAAGTTTATCTTCCCTTAGGATGGAGGTTTCAGCAGCCAGACCGTCAAAGCCAGCGTTTGTAAACTGGGATAACACAGTTGCCCTTGAGTGAGAAGGCCCGAAACCAAGGGCAGGGCTTACTGATCTACTGCCAGCTGCACAACGTCTGCGAACCACACCTGTCTTGGCCACCTGGGGGCCACCAGAATAGCTGGCACCCTCTCTTGCACCAGCTTGCGCAGAACCCTGCTCAGAAGTGGAAACGGAGGAAAGAGGTACAGGAGACCGAGCCCCTGCCAGGGCAAAGTCAGAGCATCCACCGCCAGGGTCAGGGGATCCTGGAACAGAGAGACAAATGTTGGGAGCTTGTGATTGTGGCGAGAAGCGAACAGATCCACGCCCGGCACCCCCCAACGGTGACATAAGGATAGGAAGACCTCGCTGCTGAGGGACCATTCCCCCAGGCGAGAGGCCCCCCTGCTCAGGGAGTCTGCCTCCAGATTCTCCATTCCCAGGGTGTAAACTGTCGAGATGCACAGAACAATGTCCTCGGCCCAGGACAGAATCATGGACACCTCCTTGAGGGCACTCTTGCTCCGAGTCCCTCCCTGAAGATTGATGTAAGCGACCACCGTCTGGTTGTCGGAGCGAACCTGGACCGGCAGGCCCTGAAGGTGAGGAGTCAACTGTGCCAGTACCAACCGAACCGCCCTCAGCTCCAGGACGTTGATGGGAGCATGGGCCTCCTAAGGACCCCACAGCTCCTGAAATTGAAAGGATTTCCAGTAGCCCCCCAACCTGACAGACTGGCATCTGTAGTGACTGTCTCCCAACACGGTGCCAGAAATTATCTGCCCCCCCGTAGGTTTCTCGAGTCCAGCCACCACAGGAGGGACCGCCGAGCCAGAGAAGAGAGAACAAAGGCCAGATCCAGAGACAGGGGACTCTTGTCCCAGACTGACAGAAGATGGAGCTGAAGAGGTCTCATGTGAAACTGAGCATAAGGGACCGCCTTGAAGCAAGCCACCATTTGTCCCACTAGCTGCATCCCTAGCCGGATGGAGGGACGGGGGCAGGACATGAACCAGAGCCTGAAGAGAGTCCACCCTCTGCTGAGGAAGAAAAAATCCTGGCCTGAATAGTATCCAGAGTCATGCCCAGGAAGGGGGTCACCCGAGACGGGGAGAGTGAGGACTTGGGATAATTGATCACCCATCCAAACGTTTCCAGAGCAGTCACCACCTGCTGGGTATCCAATTCTGCCTGCTGGAGAGAATGAGATGTGATGAGAAAGTCGTCCAAATAAGGAAGGATGTGAATGCCCCGAGCTCTGAGAAGGGCCATCACACCCGCCAGTACCTTGGTGAAGACTCTGGGGGCCGAGGTGAGACCGAAGGGCCGTGCCACAAATTGGTAGTGCTGGTCCTCCAAGGCGAACCTGAGGAAACCGCTGATGCCCTGGGAAGACTGGACATGAAGGTAAGCATCCTTGATGTCTATGGAAGTCATGAAGTCCCCGGGGCACAAAGAGCTGATCGCGGAGCGCAGAGTCTCCATGCGAAAGCATCTGGTCCTGATGAACTTGTTGAGAAGTATTAAGTCCAGGATGGGTCTAATGGAACCATCCTTTTGGGTACTGTGAAGAGATTGGAATAATAACCCTGACCTCTCTCCCCCAGAGGGACCTGACGGATGACCCCCAGGTCCAATAGGTTTTGTACAGCCAGAAATAGACCCCGAGCTGCCAGGGACTCTAGAGGAATCCGAGACATCTGTAATCTTGGAGGAGGCCAGGCAGCAAACTCTAGCTTATAGCCGGAGGACACAACCTCCAGAATCCACCTGTCTGAGACCTGCTGTCCCCAGACATGAGCGAAGAGCCGCAGCCGTCCCCCCACCCGTATGGGTGAGGGCGCCCCTTCATGGCTGAGCGGGCTTGGTGACAGGTTTAGGCTTGGAGCCCCAGGAGGATCCGGGACGGGCAAGACTTCTGCCCCTGCCCCAGAAATCTCCCCTGTGCCCCGCAAAGGAAACCCCCCTCCCCGACCTGGATCCACGAAAGGAGTGAGTAAAGGACCCCGAACGGGCCGCGGTTGTTTCTTGCGTTGGGGCAACTTACCTCCCCTTGCAAAAAGGTCCAAACGGTCACCAAAAAGGTGCAGCATTGTCAGCTGCCCACTGGAGCAGCCAAACCGAGCGGCGAAAAGAAACAACCAGAGCCGAGGTCCTGCTACACATCCTAATGGTGTCATCTAAGGCAGACAGAATATAAGCGATATCCCAGGAAGGGAAATGGAAAGCACTTCAAAGATTTGAGTCAAAAGTCTATGGGTGTCATCAGCATCCCAATGCTCTGAGCCGGCATCAGCGCCAAGGGAATGCTGATCATCAGACAGTTCTGAATCTGAAAATAATTCCCCTTCCTCAAGTGGGGTATAGTCAGATAAATCAAGGAAATCTTCAGTCTCCATAGGGAAGGCTGACGCAACAGGCGCCACATGCCGTCTCTTAGCTGGAGCCTTACGGGCCGCAGAGCTAGCAATCAATCTCTCAATGTTAGCCAGCCAGGAGACTCCCCACTAGTATTGAGTTCACTGGGAGTCATAATCAAACGAGGGGGAGTGGGTGAACACATGGTGGTCGCCGACCCAGTCACAGACAGCCCAGAATGCCGTGCAAGCGCCTGCTGGGCGCAGTGTACACAGACCCGCACATCATCGCTCACAGGGGATGCCCCGCACACCACACACAGCCGGGCTTGTCCCGATGGGACCCCAAGCACAATATCCTGTGAAGCCTCCATATGGTGATTTCAGTGGCACAACTGGCCAATAGGAATTACGCTATACAGCTACCCGGGATGCCCCAAATGTCCGCAAGGATAGTGGGAGGATTTAACCACTTAGGCATCTAATAAGTTACAGGGAACTAATAGAGGGGACAGGACCAGGAGAAACCTCTAAAACAGTTTTCCCGCCTGTAAGACATAATAAAATACACCCATCAGTATACAGAAAATATAAACAGATATCCATATCAATATCAAAGCCTGCTGGGGCACTCACGGACCACAGAGGAGCTAGCAATCGTCCAGGCAGCAGATCAAGATGGCGCTGGAGGGCTCTGAAGGGGCGGGACGCAAGAGGAGAAGATGCGGAACGCGCCAAGTGCTAAGCCACGCCCCCTCCAGGAAGCGCGGGGACAGGCTGAGAGACGGCCACCCCGCAGCCAATCACCTCATAGCAAGACCTTGAGTGACGTCACTGCTGACCACGGACGCCGCAGGGCACGCGTGTCGGCGGCGGGAGATTAAAAAAAGCTAGGGGAGAAAGTAGTAGCTCTGAACCAGGAGACCAAGCGCAAATGTCTCAAAAGGCACACACACAGCGCACAGTAGTGTGACAAAAAAGACGCCCCCCCCGACGAACCGGGATAGCGGGAGAAGGGGAAGGTGGATGCCCCTAAGGACACCCAAGAGCTGCTGGGGAGGGCATAGAGCGGACGGGGCATCCCAATTCAGGTTCACCATACCTGGACCGCCTACCCTTTGGTGGGGGATTTGTGGTAGGAGCAAACTCCAGACAAAGCACCCATAATAGGTGCTGCCTACCATCACCCGACCATGCAGCCAAGGCTGGGAGGCGAAATAAAAAGTGGCACGGGTGGGAATAGTCCTACGGGGCCAAGGGCTGTGAAGGCCGGCTCACCTGCGAGAAGAGAAGCCATCATCTTGTCCTTCGCAACCCACTGCAGAGAAGATACTGGGGAATTAGTGGGAGGTCCCGGGTATATATGGACGGGAAGGGGCCTCTTTTTGCCATCTCTGCAGTAAAGCGCCCTCTAGAGGAGGTAATTGCAGCTGTTATGAATCATTATCTGGAGCAGGACGTGCTGCATACTTAGAATAGTCCTGCTTGCTGAGGTGTAGCAATGCCGACACAGTCCCGTAGAAGTCCATTGTGCGCAACGCAAGCCCATGTAAAAACTCAGGTTTTACATGAATTTGTACTTGATTATTGCATTTTCCATACAAAAAAATGATGTGGGGCATAGGGGCTAGTGACCCCATGGCTCAGAGGCCAAAAGGCCAAGACAGAACACCACTCCCGATGCCCTCTGTTGCGGTTTTGGTGCTTCTTCAGGGGTGAACCTCATGCCCATGATGAGTGGCACTGCATATTCCCTAACTGTTGGGGGTACCAGTAATGGGGCCGGGTAATAGCAAGTCCCTTGGTTCTTTTACTAGTTCACAGGTAGAAAAAGTAAACTAAAACACCATACAAAAGTAATTTATTGATCTAACATTAACCTTTAACTGCCTAAGCCATTGGCTGCTCTTTTGGCAGCAAAAATGGTCAAAGTGACCATTCTTCTGACCTTTAGATGCAAGGAGGACAAGGGTCCCTCTTCTTTACAGGCTGGCACTTTGCCTGGCTCTGAGAGCTCCTCACCACAGGGAGGGGTATTTATAGCCAGGGTGTGGGTTCCCTGGGCTTTCCCCTAGAGTCACTTTACAGATAGGGAGGAGATTCCCAGAGGAAGTCACACAATGGGATGAATATAGCCCTCCCTTTGGCAAGAGAAATCAGAACCTGGCAGGATGCCAGCCTGTGAGGTAAAGGGACCCTTGTAATCTGGAAGATGCCACCCTGCACTAAATTTCCCCCCATCTCATAGGCAGTGTGGAATTCCCCCTCCCATTCCAATAGGCATTGTTGCATCCTCCCCATAGGCAGCTTGGCATCCACCTGGCATCCTGGTTTCCGGCGCCGCCACTGCCTCTTGTGCGTGCTGACGCAAACTTTCGGACCCGAGAGGCGGTGGTGGTGCCAGAAGCCAGTGTGGGGGCAGCGTTCATTTACCCTGTCCGTCCGCCCACTGCTCGGCTGGCCTCCCGGTGGCCGTGTTGTGGACGTGAGACTCAAGTAAGTATGCTCTTTTTTTCATTCGCCCAATAAGACACACTGAAAATGGTGGGTCTTATAGGGCACAAAAAGCAGTAAGTTTCACAGGGCCCTGTAAAAAAAAAGTCATAGAGCCCCCCCCCTCAGGCCAGCCCTTGGCATCAATAAGATAACCCTCCCAAACCCACAGAATTAAACCAGAAATACATTTGTGATGCCCCACTGTGTGAAACCCCATAGTCCACCTGTAAACTATTTCCAGCGATCCCACAACTGGTCACTGGTCAATCACCGGCTTGTATTCTATTCAGCTTTTACTATGCCACTCTGAAGCTGCAAATATAGCTGAATGGAGTGCATGCTGCTGGCTGCACCCCTGCTTCTTTCCATACCCATGCCCGCCATTCAGAAATGGCTGTCACAATTATGCACACTAGCTAAGGGTAAGGCAGAGGTGCGACTGCAGCCCAGAGATGTGCTGGGGGCTTTACAGCAAGGTAAGTATTCCGGGCGATCCCTGAGGATACATTCAGTGGGAGTATCCCAATTTGTTCTTAAAGACTCTAGGCTGGTCTTCTTTAAGTAGATACCCCCCCCCCAGAACATTACTGGCTTGCAAGTAACAAGTAAATGCAAAGGACAACAAGCTCCTTTAAAGTGATAGAGCAGACAAAGACAATTGTAACATTGTGGCAGGCTTTGTTTAACAATGTACTAAATGTTTTCCATTTTCAAACTGAAGAAGAAATGGCCCGAGGTTTACAGTTTTACCTTATGATTTCTGAAGCATGTGAGTGTGGCCTGGGTGCTGCAATGCAGCAAAATAATCAGCATAATGGGTTCGGTCTGTAAGAGCCCGAGATCATGTTTAGATAGGGGTTACCTGGGCTAGGATGGCAGCTCTAACAGTGTAATTCAAGACATCAATACAAAGGGGGCGTGGTTTGGACTAGCTCCTTGAGCTAGTATTGGTGGCCCACATCGGCAGGGTGGTGCTGGAGGGGCAGATGAGGAGATTTCCGAGCTGAGAGTAGGCACAGCGCTGGAGGAATGCTTGGCAAGGTAAGCTGCTGTTTATTGTTTTAAACTTTTTGCATAAAAAATGCCTTTAATCCTCCTGGAGGCCAGTCCGCGAATTGCCACAGGTGCCCCAAGATGGGGGAATTTACGCCCCTGCTTACATAGATATAGCACTGAGCGACAACTACAGCTGTATGGCTGTCCTATGTTTGGGACATAGGGCTCGATTCAACAAAGGTCGAAAATTTATTTTTCGTGTGTTTTGTGCTTAAAAAGTTGCGATTTTGCGATAGTTATTTTTACGAGTGATTCAGCAACCTGGAACCATTGTAAAACACGAGTCACTTGAATTAAATTCGAGTGCGATTGTAAAAGTGCGAATTAAATTAGTGGATCGAAACATTTACTACTGCATTTTACAATTCGAAAATTTTACTACTGATTCAGGTGGCCTTGATGAGCCACACACATGATATAAATTAGAGTGTTTCACACTAGTTTTTTGATGCAGCTTTCAGCAGGAGAAAACTCATTTTGCTCTCTCACAATGGAGCCCTTCTACTTTCTTTGCAATGGTAGTAAACTCTAATGGTAGTAAAAAATTCAGTTCATAAGAAAAAAGCCTGAGAATTCCACTGTTTGTGAATCACTAGTTAGGAAGACAATGAAAGTCAATGTCACTTTTTTACTCCTGAAAAAAATACTGAACTTTTTACCCTTTTTTACTAGTAGAAAAAGTTCCATTGACTTTCAGTGTCTTCCTATCTGGTGATTTGGTAACAGTGAAATTCTCAGGCTTTTTTCTCATAAATTAAATTTTTTACTACCATGAGAATTTTTTTCAATGATTTCTGAATCGAGGCCATTGACTTCGAACATATTGCAGATGATGTGGCGCAGAGAAGGCGCACACTACCCATTCCCATATTTTCGGACACGTTTGGAAGTGGATCAGCTGCCATATCAAGCACTTTTCCAGCTTACTAGGCTAAATCGTGCAGCTTTGGAATCCATATTTGGCACCATTAACTGGTAGAAGACCTTTGGTCAACCTTTGGGTTTTTACATTGCAGTGCACCAAAACCCAGAATAGTCAAAATCCTGGCTTTTGGGCCACGTTATAGTGTAAGCATAAGAATGGCGTACCATGAGGTTAAAGCTAGCAAAGAGCTGAACCTGCACCCAAGGACACTTGGTGCTATGTGAGCAAGCTTTGTATAGAAAACAATGGCCACATTTCTGCATTGAAGGAAACATTTTTAATACAGGTCCCTGGCAATCCAACCAACCCCCCCCCCCCCCCCAAAAAAAAAAACTACATACATGCCTCTTACAAATATTACTGTTTAATTAGTACTTTCACTACAGCATACCTTGCCTCTTTATTACATGTATCCACAATGTTAGCCAAGTACATACAGCTACACAGGTAACTTAAAAAGTTGAAAAAAAAATTATGCATTTACATTTACCCATTAAAAAGCCTTACAACACCATGCAACAGTCCGAAAACAATACTAAACAATAGAAAAAAAATTTTAGTACATTTTCCAATAATTTTCGCTTGCGGCAGCCTTTTTACGAGCATTTTGAAAATTCTACGAGTGATTAGAAAATTTCACGATTGCATTTCCGAGTGCAAGTATTTAATTCAACCCCTTTTTTGAATCACTTGAAAAAGTTAAAACTTTGTGCATGCGATCTGATTTTTCGAGTGACATGAATTTATTTCTACCTTTGTTGAATCGAGCCCATAGATTGTGACCTCTTCTGAGTTACAGGAAGCGATAGGAATGCTTCTCTATGCTCTGTAATTGTGGAATGTGTCAGCAGCAGGAACTGTTTTATTAGAGTGTGTTTCACATCCAAGGCATTTGTCTTGGTGGGGTGGTGCAGAGCAAGTGAATAACATGCCACAATGAAAATATGCTCCACATATACAGGCCCGCGATATAAACTGCTAAAACTGGTTACATCTGACCCCTGCACTTAGTAAAGGAGCACTATGGCAAAAAATGGCCCAATGACAAAAATCCATATAATTATGCTGGATGGTGGGAGGAGAGGTCACTTATACACCCAGCCAGGGGCGTAGCTAGGGGGGAGCAGGGAGGAACTTGCCCAGGGTGCAGCAGGTCAGGGGGGTGCCAAAGGGGGGCCTGAGAACAGGTGGGGGTACCATTTTGAATCTTTGCTCTGGGTAGCTGCTCCTCTGCACCCGGCATCAAGAAATAACCAGCCAGGCAAGTTTTTTTTTTTTTTCGTTTAATGGAAGGAAGAGGAAATCTGGTTCTGTCACCCCGATACACTCAAACCTGTCACTCCTCAAATGTATTCCTACCAGGGGAAGAAAACCATTTATTTAGTTTGGGTGTATAAGTGACCCCCACCTCTCAATAGTGGACCTGGTTAGTTGGATTAATAATATTGAACAATTTTGTGATAGTGCTCCTTTAAAGTGGACTAACCAGTTCTGCAGTTGGGCTACAGCTTGCCCTTGAGACATCCCAATTTAGGATGCCCCGCTTCACCCAGTATTCATCTGCCGATCCTATACCCACTGATCTCATCAATATGGAGAAAATATAACAAATGGAACAGGGAGAATGAAAAAGATGAAAGGTGAACGAAATAAGGGTGAGACCATCACTCATGATCTTCGGCTGCCTAGGACAGGAGAGGAGGTCAGAGAAGGGTTTTCTTCAAGACCTTACAGACCTTTAAAGTGGACCAAAACCCATAGCAATCGGCCCAGGAATCTACAAGATTCCCTCCCCCCAGGGCATCCAAAATCGGAATGCCCTGCTGTGTGAAACTCCCCATACACATTTTTTCCGGTCCAACGGCGCATGTGCAAGCCATGCCCACATTCCTGTTGTCCCTCTAGCAGGGCACGCTCCTTGTTTGAGGTTAGCGGTGGAAGCGGCCGTCACCTCACTCGGAGCTGCTTGCCGTAGACGAAGGGTTAGATGTGCTGACGTGAGCGGATCTGAGCGCACTGTTTCGACGAGCGGCCACACATGCACCGCAGGACCGGGAAGAGGTGAGTTTGTTTCTGCAACCTGCAGGGTTTCACACAGCGGGGCATCCCCAGTCGGTCTAAGCTCAGAGCAGCAAGAAAAATTGCACGAGTGCGAGTCGCTCATTAGCTGGGTGCATCATGCATGTACTTTGGGAACAACAGAAAGGCAAGTGTACAGGCAATCCCGGGGGATACACAAATTAGGATGCCCAAGGCAGGGAGACCAGAACCCGGGATAGTAAAAAACCTAAGTTAGTTACCTGGTAACTTTTTTTCTAAACATCCGTAAGGGCAGCATACGCCTGAGACCTCCGGGCTCCTCCCATCAAGGGGAACACATGACCACCAGCCAAAATAAAATGTTGACTCCTCCCTCTCTTCCCCAGTTGTTGCAGAGATCTGAAAGAGAGAAAAAAGTGAGAAAGACCCACGACTCCACCACATACTACATACAAAAAAAGCAACCCTCATGCCTAAAAATACCAAGGGAGGGAAGCTGGCGTATGCTGCCCTTACGGATGTTTAGAAAAAAAGTTACCAGGTAACTAACTTTCTCAAAACATCCTTCGAGCAGCATACGCCTGAGAGATAGGCGAGGACTACCTCATAGGGTGGGGAGAACTGCACGAAGAACACTTCTTCCAAAGAATTGGTCCTTCTGAGACAGGAGATCCAAACGATAGTGCTTCGCGAAGGTTTTAGCCGAAGTCCAAGTTGCCGCCTTACAAATCTGTTCAATGGAGACCTCAGCTTGCTCTGCCCAAGATGTGGAAACACTCCGCGTAGAGTGAGCTGTCACTCCACTCGGTATATTGGAGTCCCCATAAGCCATTCTGATGGTACCTCTCATCCATCTTGCCAACGTAGTCTTTGAAATCCTCAGTCCTTTCCTAGGACCTGAGAAAGCAACAACAAACTGTCCACCTTCCTGAAATTCCTGGTTTGATCTAGATAGCGCAAGAGGTGAGATCTAACATCCAAAGCCATCAATTCTGGATTTTCCTCTGAGATGGAAGGAATTATGATCTCCTGAGATCTGTGGAAGTCCGACGCAACTTTTGGAAGGTAGCAAGGATCCACTTTTAACACAATGTGATCAGGAAATACTTGGAGGAATGGATGACGACACGACAAAGCCTGAATGTCACTGATCCTTCGAGCTGAAGTGATGGTGACCAGAAATAAGACTTTCCATGTAAGTAGCTTGATATCCAGATTCTTGTTTGGATAGAAAGGAGGAGAACTTAACATTGACAATACTCTAGACAGATCCCACTGCGGAATTACCTTGACTGGAACTGGCTTGGAGCGCTTAACAGCCAGCAAAAACCTCTTGATGATAGAAATGGAAGAAAGCCTTTTATCCAAAAACACCGACAAGGCCGCCAGCTGAACCTTTAATGTATTAACGCTAAGTCCTTTGTCAACACCCTGTTGCAAAAAATCCAGTATGACTGGGATCTTAAATGAAGTTTTCCCATTCTCCGTTCTCCAAGATTTAAAAGTTTTCCAAACTTTCAGATAAATCTTCCTGGTCACCATCTTCCTGCTTGAAAGAAGAGTATTAATCACTGGACCTGAAAAACCTCTTTTTTGCAGTAAGGAGACCTCAGGGTCCATAGAGTCAATCTCCACCAACGAGGGTTTTGGCAAAACACTGGACCTTGTGATAACAGATGAGGGGTCACCGGAATTTCCCAAGGTTCCCGTACTGATAGTTCCACTAGAGTTGAAAACCAAGATCTCTTTGGCCACCATGGGGCTAACAGGAGAACTGTAGCTGGTTCCCGGAACAGCTTCTTCAGAACTATTGGAATCAAACGCACTGGAGGAAGCTGAACCGCCAGCTGAACCTTTAATGTATTAACGCTAAGTCCTTTGTCAACACCCTGTTGCAAAAAATCCAGTATGACTGGGATCTTAAATGAAGTTTTCCCATTCTCCGTTCTTCAAGATTTAAAAGTTTTCCAAACTTTCAGATAAATCTTCCTGGTCACCATCTTCCTGCTTGAAAGAAGAGTATTAATCACTGGACCTGAAAAACCTCTTTTTTGCAGTAAGGAGACCTCAGGGTCCATAGAGTCAATCTCCACCAATGAGGGTTTTGGCAAAACACTGGACCTTGTGATAACAGATGAGGGGTCACCGGAATTTCCCAAGGTTCCCGTACTGATAGTTCCACTAGAGTTGAAAACCAAGATCTCTTTGGCCACCATGGGGCTAACAGGAGAACTGTAGCTGGTTCCCGGAACACCTTCTTCAGAACTACTGGTATCAAACGCACTGGAGGAAAGGCGTAAGACAGATTGAAATTCCATGGATGAGCAAGCACGTCCATCCCTAAAGACTGATCCCTTGGATCCAGAGAAAAATCATTTTCCACTTTGCGATTCCTTGCTGACGCAAATAGATCCACCTCCGGAACACCGTTCAGACTGCATATAGTTCTGAATACCTCTGGATCCAGAGACCATCTGTGATCGGCTCAAGAAATCTGCCACCTGATTTAGGGATCCCTTCAGGTGAACCGCCGTTAGGGACATCAGATTCATCTCTGCCCAAAACAAAATTTCTGAAGCTATCGTCATCAACTTCGAGGATCTTGTTCCTCCCTCATGGTTTATGTAGGCCACCACTGTAGCATTGTCCGTCCTGATCTTTACATGCTTTCCCCGCAGGTGCGTCTCCAGGGCCCATAATGCCTCCTTCACCGCAACCAATTCCCTTCAGATTGGATGAGGAAAGACTCATGGCTTTCGACCATTTTCCTTGAGCCGTCCATGTCTTGCAATGTGCTCCCCAGCCCCAGGCTGAAGCATCCGTAGTCACAATCATTTCCCTGGGATCTGCCCAAGGTAAACCTCTTGAAAAGCGGTTTTCTTCCAACCACCAATTCCTAGACTCCTTTACTTCTTCTGAAATTGTTAGCTGTTGATCCAGTCCTAGCTGGGTTCCATCCCAGTTCTTCAAAATATGTCCCTGAAGGCATCTGGAATGAAGCTGACCCCACCTTACTGTCGGAAAGGATGAAGTCAAGAGCCTGAGAATTCTCATAGCTTGCCTTATCGAGGGATTCGCCCCCAAGCAGAAGCTCCGAACTGCTTCTTGGACAGCCACAATCTTTTGATGAGGAAGAATAAGGACTTGGCGAACTGAATTGATCTCGAATTCCAAATATGTCATAATTTGCGAGGGCACCAGGGATAATTTGTTGAAATTTATAATCCAACCCAAGTGAGCTAACAGATTCATGGTGAAATGCAGATTCTCCCATAACTTGACTCTTGACTGAGCAAAAAGTAGGAGATCGTCCAAATAGGCGACTACCCCTATACCCCTGCGTCTCAGAAACGCCAAAGGTTCCGCTAAAACCTTGGTAAAAATTCTCGGAGCAGAAGCTAGGCCGAAAGGGAAGACAAACAAACTGGAAATGCAGAATCTTCGGTCTCCGTCTCTTATTGCAAATCTCATAAAAGACTGAGCCAGGGGACTCATTGGAACTTGCCAATAAGCGTCCTTCAAATCTATTGATGCCATGAAGGCACCTTTGAGAAGCATATTCCTCCTGAAAAAATTGTTTCCATTCTGAAATGTCTGTACTGGACAAAACAATTGAGACTCTTTAGGTTCAGAATAAACCTGAATCCCCCCCGAGTTCTTTCTTACTAGGAAAATGCTGGAGTAGAACCCTGTCCCCTGCAATGGCAGCGGCACTGGAACAATTACCCCCCTTGACCTCATGTCCGACAAACTCAAAAAAATTGCTTCTCTTTCTTCTTTGCCTCTGGGCAGAGAAGAAATCAAAAATCTTGAAGGAGGGATCTGAGAAAAAACGTTGTTGAAGCCCTCCGTAATACCTCTTACTATAAAAGGGCAATCCAACAGGCCTTGCCAGGCTGTGCAAAATCTCCTTAGCCTGGCGCCAATTACGACATTGGCGTCATTGTTTCTTGGATCTAGCTTGATAGGTTCCAAACAGGGTAGAACCTCTAAAGTTGCCCTTTCTGGCAGAGTTGGAAGAGGCAGAGGCCCCTCTGAACCTTTTAGGAGCACCCTTGTTAAGAAAGGGGCGCCTAAAAGAATTTCTGGGAAAAAATATCTTACTAGTTGAAGCCTTGGGACGAGACGGAAAACATTTATTCCTGTCTGCCGTCATATCCAAAACCTTACTCAAGTCTGACCCAAACAGACACTCACCCCTGAAGAGCATAGCACAAAGTATCATCTTGGAACCAATGTCGCCAGGCCAGGTCTTCAACCAAAGAGTCCTGCGCACGGAATTGGTAACCGCTAGGTTTTGTGCCGAAAATCTGATTGGTTCAGCCGTGGCGTCAGTAACAAATGCTGTAGCTGAAAAGAGAATAGGTAAAGCCTTAAGGATCTTCTCTAGGCTAGTTCTCTCCAAAAGACAGTCCTTAAGCTGTTGAAGCCAAAATCTCAAATTCCTGATCACACAGTTGGATGCTAAATTTGTTCTCAAAATGTTAGATTCCACTTGCCAAGCCTTCTTAAGAAGAGAATCCATTTTCCTGTCTAAGGGGTCATTAAGGACCCCAAAATCTTCAAAAGCTAATCCTGCCCCTTTAGAAACCTTGGCAAAAGGAGCATCCAATTTGGGACACTTTTCCCAAAGCTGAAAATCTTCCTCCGAAAAAGGATATCTACGTTTAAGACCACGTGTAAAAAACACCTTCTTAGACGGATCCTTCCACTGTTCCAAAATCATGTCTCTCAGATAGTCATGAAAAGGAAAAGCATAGGAGGAATCCGGAGCCAAATCCAGATAAAAGCTATCCTGTTTAGATTTTGGACCTGTAACCTTTTCCTCTATGCCCATAGATAAATAAATCATGTGCAATAGGTAAGGCCAGTCTCCTGGAGGAAACAAATATCTGGTTTTGGCCGAAGAAGACCCCAAGGACTGATCGTCGTCTTCTTCTGGGGAGGAAATCTCTCCTTCCTCAGAATCATCCCCAGGAATAAATGATTCCTGAGCGGCGAAAAAGGAAGGTTCCCCATTTGGCCAGAAAACAGAGAAGAATCAAAGGGACCTGCCGCTGGATGGGAAAACACCACCTGGTTACCCACACAATCAGGGGCCCTCTGTGACATGGGAGAAGAAGAGATCTGATTCTAAAGCTCCCTCATCATCCTCATCAAATCCTCATTCTGCTCCTTATTAACAATTTTATCCGTGCAAACTTGGCAGAGAGGTTTAACGTAGGAATCCGACAACTTCACATCGCAAAGGGGGCACCTTCTACTCTTTTTACTGGGTTTAGATCCGGAAGAAGAGGATTTGGGAATATTCTTTGAAGCTTTGTCCGGGGTCTTAGACTAAAAGACAAAAGCAAAAGAATAGGGGAATGAGCTAAATCCCATAATCTCACACATGTCCCCAATGACCCCCCAAAAATACGTGACTTACCAGGGCAGAGCTGGGCCTCCTTGTCCCAGAATCGTCAGCCGGTGAAAAGCTGGAGGAATCCTGCTCCACATAGATGGAATCCCTCATAGGATTCATGAATCCATCCTGTGATTTTTCTGCCATGCTTCTGGGATAAAGGCACCAGGAGACTAGTATCCTGACATCACTTAAATAGGTCAGGAGCTGATCCCCTAAATAAGCTTATTTAACCCCTTGTATAAATAGAAGGGGAGGCCAGTATACATAAATGTACCCAAACAGCGTGATATCACTTTAAAGTGGACCAACACCCACGGGTGATCGGCCCGGGAATCTATAAGATTCCCGGGCCAATCACCTCCCTCCCCGCGGGACATCCGAGATCGGGATGTCCCGCGGGGTGGAACCCCCCCAAACACCCCAAACTCCTTACCTTATCTTCGCCGCCTCCCTCGCGCCCCTCTAGACGTGTGCGCGCCCGCGCCGGCCGTCTGTGAATGGCCAAGAGTGACGCGCGGGAGGCGGCGGCGGAGGAGCCGCTTGTCCGTCGGCGCGGGGAGAGGTGAGTTGTTCGGGGGGGTTTCACACAGCGGGGCACCCCGATCGGGAGTGCCCCACCGAAGTGGACCAAGACCCAGGATAGTCAAAATCCTGGGTGTTGGTCCACTTTAAGAAAACCACGTGTTTTGGAAAAAGCAGGATTTTTCTCCCCGCGCCGGAATGTGACGCCAGCAGCCCGGGAGGAAGAAGCCTGGGATCTAATCATTGCCACCGCTTGTCCCGAGGAAGGAACCCGATGCCTGAGCTGGGTACCGCCGTCGCCCGAGCCAGAGGGATCTCCTCCCCGCTGCCCCTCCAGAGAGGAAGCCGTCGGAGACGCTGATCCCCCCATGTGCCGCCCGCTGCTGAGCCCAGGTAAGCGAATGCGGAAGTAAGCGGCAGGAGGGGGAGAGAGCGAGAGAATCCGTCATCCTCCTCTCTCCCCCGCCCCTTAAAGGCATACACAACAAAATTTTGTTAGGTTAAAAAAAAAAGTTAAAAAAAAAAGTTCAAATCTGAATTAGATCCCCAAAAACAAAAAACTGTATAGGGTCCGGTAACCCCAGCTTCTTCCAACCATCATCCTCAGCAAGAGGGCATTCAATATTTACCCCCCTTTGATATAACTCAAAGAATGGGATCTGGCCAAAATAATCCCATAGGGTATCCCGGGCCCCAGACACTAAGAAGGTCTTCGGGACCGGAAAATAGACCCCCTGCTGTAATAGGCCCATAGTACCGGAAAAAAATACTCACCTGAACCAAACGGTCCAGGAGCTAGTGGTCAGGCTCCTACCTCACGGAGGAACACGGAAACAACTGGGGAAGAGAGGGAGGAGTCAAGATTTTATTTTGGCTGGTGGTCATGTGTTCCCCTTGATGGGAGGAGCCCGGAGGTCTCAGGCGTATGCTGCCCGAAGGATGTTTTGAGAAATCCTGGGTTTTGTTCATCTCTAAAAAGGGCAAACTCATCATATTTTTGTTTATTTTAAATAGGAACAAAACCTCACTCTCCTGGATTTTGTTTCTCATCCAGGCGGCATCCTGATTTGGGGTGCCCCACAGTGTGAAAGCCTAGGTAACCCATATATTCTTACCACACCAGTGGTCCCATGGCACATGTGCAGCCTCTCCTCTAATCAGCATTCTATGCAGTGCATAATAATGTGTGGCGTAGAATGAAAGAGGAGCGACAAGCGCCCCCCCTCCCCCCCCCCCCCCCCCCCCCCCCCCCGGCTGCATTATTCTGGCTATCTTTACCTGCACCAGCCATTCATATCAGGGCATCCCAAATCAGGAGACCCTACAACAAGGGAGAACAGCAGCCCTCTAGGGAGTCCTCTTCTAATTATTTAGCACTGCTGGGAGCTTGAATGACACTTTTTCCATTCACTACAGCAGCCAAGGCCTTGCTATTGGGGGATGGGGGATGGGGGATAGCCACTGAAGGTCCTGGCAGCTCTTGGGGCTGCTCCCACTGGAATAACTGAACAGAGCTACATGTCAAGAAAAAGATTCCTGCTTGTACACAGGGTTAATATACGTTTTACTTAAAGTGGACCTCCACCCTGAATAAGAGTCTATCTTATGTTTCCCACACCCTGTACATACAGATTGCTCACATTAAAAATCATCCTACCTGCACCTACTGCATGTTATGAGCCTTTAAACATCCAAGATGTGGCTCATGGAACATCAGGCAGCCTGCAAACAGGAAGTGCCTTCTGACTGTGTCACTCTCTGTTCTGGGATCGCTGACCTTTTCCTTACCCCAGCTCTGCTCTGTCCGAGCAAAGCACAGCTATAACCTGCCGCCCTGTACTTTATCCCACTCTTCTCTCCTCAGTAAGTGTGATGCTTCTGAGTCTAGATGGCAGGGTTAGGCCACGTCCACCTAGCATTTTTGAGATTGATGCATCTACTGGGGGGGGGGGCGTGGATGCAGCTGTCAGCGAATACAGTGTCGCTGAAGCCGCTGGTAAAGGTGAGTATACCAACGACCACAGTGTTTCAGGGGGCATTCTGCTATAGGCTTCTTTAAAGCGGACCTTCACTGTGAATAAGAGCCTATCTTATATGTTTCCCACACCCTGTACATACAGATTGCTCACATTAAAAATCATCCTACCTGCATCTACTGCATGTTATGAGCATTTAAACATCCAAGATGGTGGCTTATGGAAGCCGCCATCTTATCAGGCAGCCTGCAAACAGGAAGTGCCTCCTGACTGTGCTGCTCTGCATTCTGGGACTGCTGACATTTACCTGACCCCAGCTTTGCTCTGTCTGAGCAAAGCACAGCTATAACCCGCCCCTTGTACCTTATCCCACTCTCCTCTCCTCAGTAAGTGTGATGCTTCTGAGTCAAGATGGCGGCGCCCATATCCTAAATTCCTGAACAGAGTTGCAGCCCAGTGGAGGAAAGAATAATAAGTTAGTGACTAAAAACATCAAATATATTAATTGTAGATGCTGGGGAAACGTTTTTTAAGAGTTTGGGCTTTTCATTAAATCACGCTGAAGGTCCGGTTTAAGATTCCAGGGCCAGGCTGCATGGGTTTTGATCTGCTTTAATGTCCAACATACAGCTGTTTCCCTTTAGACTGGGTAGCACTCCTGCCCCCAGGCTATTGGAATGGCTGAGCCTGGTAGTGTGCCTCAGCCCAGAAATTCTGGGGGTATGGGCAGCAATGTTTACAGCACACTCATACCCACCAACTTTATAAGGAGAGAGGGGCGGTTGTTAAAATAGGACACACCCCAGGGACAGCGGGACACAAACGTAAAAGAGGGACAGTCCCTCCAAATCAGGGACAGTTGGGAGGTATGCCAGTGGGGAATCCCGATAGGTGATGTCCCAGGGGAGCCAGGGCCGGCCACACAGGGTTTTGTTCTACTTTTCCAAGGGGCTGGGGTACAAAAAGGGGGCTACATCTCAACAACACCAGCAGCACAGCAGGTTAAATCTTAGTCTTTACACTTTGTCTAGACAGTCTAGAGAGCTGTGTAATATAAACACACGAAGAAGCCGCACGCAGCAGAGAACGCAGGAATTTGAGGCCCCTCCTTCCCCAAACCTGGTTCTCGGCGCCTTTTCTCAGACTCCTCCCATTCAGGAAGCGGAAGTGATGCTTGCGTTCCACCGCTCGTCTTCTCCCTGTGTGTAGTGCAGCGACTTCCGGTCTCCAGATGCCCACTTCCGGCGTAACATGTCGGACTCGGAAAGTGATGAGGAGCGGCCCTTCTCCCTCACTGGCTTCCTGTTTGGGAATATCAATGAAGACGGGCAGCTGGAGGATGACTCGGTGCTGGACAAGGTGAGCGCCCCTGGGTGGTAGTGCCAGCCCAGCTGTCAGTGTGGTGCAGCCCTGCCTTGGCCACACAACACTTTATTGGGAAGAGCTGTGGAGTTGGCATTGTCCTGCAGCTGGCATGGCAGAGACCTGGTGCCTGCCCTCTGTTATCACTGGCTGTGGGGAAATGCTATGGCCATGGGTCACCCTGTAGTGTTAGGGGTATGGGTGGGTATCTTGGGTATCACAGGTCACTAGTTCAGGCTTTGCAATCTGCAGGTGTGCTCTGCTCATTCTCTGTGACTGCACGGGATGCTCTCTGGATAGCCTTGCTTACGTTTTTAGTCTGTTACTTATTATTCTTTCCCCCACCGGGCGGCAACTCTGTTCAGGACTCAATGATACGGGTGCCGCCATCTTGGCTCAGAAGAATCACATAGTGAGGAGAGGAGAGCAGGATAAAGTACAGGGAGTGAGGTTATAGCTGTGCTTTGCACAGACAGAGCAGAGCTGGGGTCAGGAAAAGGACAACAATCCCAGAATGCAAAAAGGACAACAAGTTATGTGACTATCTATGTATGTCACCTGTAAAGCTGGAGGATCGTCACCACGGCCAGGCAACTACAGAGATGCCAGCCTTGGAGACCAGGTAATGAGGTGAAGGGTGTGGTTTAGGGCAATTGAACTTGGCTATGCCTGTTTGGGGGGGGGGGGTCTTCCCCACAGCCTCAAGAACTTTGAAGTGGATGTCCAGTTTAGTGATAATTATTAATATATAATAATCTGAAAAGGACGTGAGCTGCAGTATAACAAAGGTCCCCGAACATTTTTCATGAAGAAACGGAGTCGCATAAAGTTACTGATGCCTAACAGATACAAGGGCATGGAGCATACATTAAAAATCTTGGGTTTTGGTCCTTGTTCTTGGGACATGCTGATTTGGGATTCCCTGCTATATAAAACCCCATTGGTCACCCCCCTGATGATCTCACATTTCAGCCACATCTATCTTTTTTGGCCATGCATATAAATGACCAGCTAAAGAAGCTGAATAAGAGCATAGCTTATCTGGGTGCGGCCATGATAGCTGTTTAGTTACAGCGGGCATTGTCACACACAGACTAGAGCAGGGGTACTCAACCACTTCTTGTAAAGGTTCATTTAAAGGCATCTGGTGAGAGGTGAAGGTCCGGGCGAGGGCTGTTGCGGGGGTGGATAGTTAGAAATCAACAAAGGTTCCCCAGACAAAATTGGATTGAATGGAGTAAAGAGACCGAGAACCAAAGTTTGTATGTACCCTGCAATGCCAATTCTTGCATTACTAATATATTGCAATGCTAGGTGCCAGGGAGCCATGACACTGGCAGGGAGACTAATCGCTACATCACCCATCAAGGGGGCAGCTCTGTGCACAGCAACACAGAAAAGAGTGCAGGGCTGTTGGGGCAGGGGTCCGGAAATCTGGCATCGAGGTCCGCATTCGGACCCTGGTCCGCCAGTTGAGTATCACTATGCTGGTGATGCTGCTGCCAGCCACATTAGCGGCAAAAGCTCACTAGCGAGGCACTATAACTAATGACTGACAGGGTTTCACACAGTGGGGGATGCTCAGGACAAGAAACAAAACCCAGATAGTGAAATTCTGGCTTTTGGTCCACTTTAATGTGTGTGTACAGACAGGCAAGGGATTATAGCTCCAGGGTGATGGGGGGGGGGGGGTAGCGGGCAGATGTGATATAGCAGAATGGCAGGGTGATATAGCTCTCTTACCTTCCTAATCCAGCTGGGGGGGGGGGGGGGGGTACAGTGCAGCACAGCCACCAAAGGGGCTCACATCACCATTATTTTCTTTGGCTAAATAACCCCATCCCTCTCATCACATCCCCTATCTCTCCCTGGATCTTCTCTTTGTGGAGTTAGAGAATTCAGACTTTTGATTATTCACTTTCTGACCAATCACAGCACTCTAATACCCAATCACTAGAGCACAATCTACACCCTGGTCAGTGTCTCCCCTGTCAGAAAAGTGTTGCAGCTTGGCAGCCATTTTTATGTAGGCCAGTGTGATAGGCTTTGTAGCAAAGTGAAGTGCCCGGAAAAGAGGACATTTGCCATGTGATTTGATTTATTGATCTTGTTATAAGCCCTAAAATCATGTGACACCCGAAAAAACGGGTGAGTTGGCATGCCTGCCACTGCTTTATCCAGTATGATCAATCTACTGGCACACCTTGCAGATGAATGTGTCTTTTAGTCCAGGGGTGCTCTTCTATCCATCCACCAGTTGCAAGCCAAAACGAAATAGTTCAGAAAATTTTACAATCATCTGTCCACCACACCACCCTGTTACCTCATTCCTACTTAACCACCCCTTCATGCTACCAGTATACATGCTGGTCACCTTATTTCTCCTGTATTTATAACCCTGACCCTATCTGTCCCAAGAGATCCTAAAGTCTGTAAACAAAGAGCCAAAGCCTTAAATTAAGATCCCTCCTTGAGCCGGCATCCCACAGTGTATCCACATTTTGCATGTTTGCAATGCCTGGCAGATTTCAATGGCCAGTGCAGAGTAAGGGGGGATGCATAAAACAACAATAAAAATACAATCTTTGATGCTTATATCAAACACATCTTGCATCCCAAGTGCCAGGAGATAAAAAAAGGTATACAGAATAGAAGTCTATAAAAATTCTTTATAGAAAATAAATGTGGAGTAATTCAATCCACAGAAAATCAAACTGTGGGGAGATCAACCATTCATTTCTCTTCAGGTGGTTGCTATATCCCATCATCGGTCACCCAGTAGGCTTACTGGAAAATGATGTGGAGTCTACGGAAATATCTCATCCAGATTTGGTTCAGCTTTCCAGCTAAAAAGATACTCTTCCACTGCTCCTCACACCAATGCGTTTTCACTCATACAAAGGTAAATAATTACAAAAAATGATATTGCATAATACCGTCATGTAAAGGAGTCTTTAATATACCAAGAAATGCACTCACATGCAGTATGCATATAACGTTTGGATCCAATAAGGAAAGGTGGGGGAGGGCTGGGTCCTATATCTTACTTCCACCTGTCATCACTGACACGTTTCGTTTGTGGTAGACTTTCGCCATACAAAACCTTTCCTTATTGGATCCAAACTTGACAGACGCAAGTGGTAATTTTGAGTGCTATAAATGTTTTAGATGCATTTCCCTTTGTATGAGCGAAAACATATTGGTGTTTGAGGAGCAGTGGAAGAGTATATTTTTAGCTGGACCCATATCGACTGAGGAAAGCTGGATGAGAATTTTCCTTATTTTTTCCGTATTTAGCATTTTTTTGACTCCACATCATTTCCCCGTAAGCCTACAAAGTGACTGGTGATGGAATACAGCATGAAGAGAAATTAATGGTTGATCTCCCAACCATTTCTGTGGACTGAATTGCTTCACATCTACTTTCTAGCCAGACAACATTTTAGCCTCCATGTATGCGCAGGGTACTTTTTTGAATATGCTTATTATGTTGCTTTTTAGGAGTCAAAGAAACACCTCGCTGGGCTGGGAGCTCTGGGTCTTGGCAATCTCATTACAGAGATAACTTCCAATGCAGATGATGTTGCAGAAACTGAAGGTGTCAACTTGGACGAGGATGGTAAATAAAGACTGGACTCTTCCCCTTCTTCTGTGGTTCACTTATTTCCTCTTCCCTCTGTCATCCCCTCACTGTCTCATAAATGCTTGCCAGAAAGCAGCAGGAAATAGACCCTGGCCTTCGGGTTCTTTCACACGTAGCCATTTGATTTGTGCAAAAACGTTCCAATGCAATTTAAGCAGTGAAAAAGTCTTGCCCACTGTTATCAATTTCATTTCCACATTAGTGTACTGTGATCTAGCAAACGCTGCTAGACGATGGCGTCTTTGGACTGCAACACATGCCAATAGTAGCCAATGGAACCACAGATATAGCACAATGTACTGCACTACAGCTGTATTGCAATTTACTTCTGGGGGGAAAGTTGCCTAAACATTAATACCACTCTTGACCACGGTTTCTCACATTGGCATGTGTAACTCTACACAATGCGAATCCATTTGAATGTGCCTAGACAATAAATTTAATGGGTGGCCTATGCCGATAGCATCCTCTGTGAAGCCACCATAGTGTACACCAGGGAAACTCTGAACGTGGGGACCAGGTTAGGTTTTTATTTTAACCCCTTACCCTGTCTTAATACTGAGGGGGGTGCCAATGTAATTTAGGCTATAGAGTCTCTTTTGAAAATGCATGTCTACCCCCTAAAAGAAAAAGAAACAGCCCTGTGCGAGGCTCAGTGTTTTGCAGGCTGAATCTTTTAAAGAGGAACAACACGCAGGAATTTCACTGTCCCATGTGTTGTTGCTCTGTGCAGCAGAATCATGAATTGGGATGTCCCCCAGGTCGCTCCGTTTCACTCAACCTCCTTCCGATCCCACTGCACAGACTGGGCAAGAGCACTGATTGGTTGAGCAGCACGCTTGATGTTGCTCTTCAGATCTTCTGCTATCATATCTGCAGCTTCTGTGTGTGCTGCTTGTCCCAGTCACAACGGAACAGATTGCTTTGTTGATGTCAATGGGAGGGGGGCACCATGTAGCCATTATCAGCAGTGAATACTTTAATGCACACTGGAAGCATGCATTGAACCTTGAAGCTGATTTTTTTTTTTTGTATATTCTTTATTTATTGCATATTCAAGAAAAAACAACATACATACAGGAGATGTACATAAAGATGTTAATAAAATATGGCTAACAGTCAGACACATCCTAATAAAGAAAAGAATTATCCAGTAAGCTTCCGCGTAGTCTTGTTACTTTGTTCGTCTTGGCGCCCGTTCTCATTACATTGTACAGCTGCGGAGCCGCCAAGACGAGCCGGCCAGGCCCCGGGGGAGCGCGGGCTACCTGCGGGGGCCCACCCCCCTCCCCACAGCGCCAGCCCATGAGGGCCCAGGGCTCTTCCCATCTCCCCAAATTGAAGCTGACTTTTAATCAAGCGTCTGGGAAGCTCAGGTAAACAAAGGCATCTTTTTGTGTCTTTAGGTTCACAAACCTTTTAGGTCCAAAGTAACCTTTCATCTTGTGAGAGATGAAAAGCTCAAGGAAGAGGGGAGTGTTTTGTATAAAAAAAAAATATATATATATATTATATATAACATATAATATAATATATATATATGTGTGTCAGGTTGCACACTCATCTCTGTTTATCAGAGAAAAAGATTAGAAAGATGTATTAAGAGATTATCTAAAAATCTTTTTTAGGATGGGTTAAGAGTACTGATGATGCAATTGATTACTCTGACATCAATGAAGTGGCCGAGGATGAGTCTCGCAGATACCGTCAGGCAATGGGAAATCTTCCTCTCTCTCGGAAACCTGGTAAATTTTCAGGAGAAGTTCTGTATGTGCATGGGATGTGAAAATGGTTCTTAATATTTCTCTTTTTTTTTTTCTTCTTTTTTTTTCAGATGATGACGATGATGACTATGATGCAGACTGTGAAGATATTGATTCCAAACTTATGCCCCCGCCCCCACCCCCTCCAGTGTCGTGTAAAAAAGAGGATGATAGGGGACCTGCTGCCACAGATAACAGATTGCCAGGTAAACACATCACTGTTTGTGTGGGAGGATTAGATTTGATTTTGTTGGCTTTTAGATTGGGTGCTTTCTTTAATGTCACCTTCCCTAAAAAGGGAAGTATGATAGTGGAAGGTACAATAGAACACTTTGCTATTATACAAACGCCAAAGCCGAGATGAGAGCTGGCCTTGTGTTAAGACCCCAAATAGGAGAATGAAGAGGCTGCATTGATAAACTGACCATTTTTGGGGGGACAGTTTTTAAACCAGTTTGTGGCTGATGGGTGTGGTAGGAATGTGGTTTAGAATGTGGCTTAATTACGGGTCACATGCTGTAGGAATATTTGGTCCATAAAAGATGTTGGTGATGAGGCCAATGCTCAGAAGTCCATGCATTCCACTACCACTATTCAACCACCCAGACATCCAGCATTCTGCCAACCGGGACATATAGGTATTCCCAGAGTTTACAAAGGGACAGTGGGCCTCAAAGTGGGACTTTCCCACCGACAGTGCGTCATCTAGTCATTTTATGCAGAGGCATCCCAAACTGTGTGCATGCACCCACACACTCACATGATGTGCTGGTGCTTCTTTTAAGCGATGCTTGTCGTCAAATGTAACATTGTGACCCCCAACTTAACTTTAAAGAGGAACAAAAACCCAAGTTTTTCGCTCTCTTGGGTTTTGTTTCTCCTGTCCTGTGCAAATCCGCATGCCCCGCTGTGTGTATCCACCCTGGATTGCCAGTTAATTCACCTCACCATGGTACATGTCAAACAGATTTTCTTTGCCGCTCTGAGCTGCAAAAAAATCTCAATGGGGCAAAAGCACTTCCACCCACATCCCCACTTACCTATAACTATGGGCATGCCTGCACCGGCCTTTCACAATTTAGGATGAGAGATAGACCACTGCCCCTAGAATCTTATATACCCCTGGGAGGTAGTTGTTCCTCTCTAAGAGAAAGCAGGGGATACACTGATAAGTGAAGCTGTGTCCTCCAGTCAATGTGATTTCTTTTTATGACTCTCGTATGGCTTTAAAGTGGGCCAACACCCAGGGGTGATCAGCCCGGGAATCTATAAGATTCCCGGGCCGATCACCTCACACACCGCGGGACATCCAAGATCGGGATGTCCCGTGGGGTGTAACCCCCCCAAAACCCCCGAAAAACCTTACCTCTCCAGCCGCTGCTTCCGCCGCCTCACTCGCGCTCCTCTAGACGTGCCCGCGCCGGCCGTCTCTGAATGGCGGGCGCGCACACGTCAAGAGTGACGTGCGGGAGGCGGCGGCGGGCGCGATCCCTTGTCCGTCGACGGACGTCACTTGTCCGTCGGCGGGCATTGGACAGCGCAGTCACGTGGGAGCGTGGAGAGGTGAGTTTTCGGGGTGTTTGGGGGGGTTTCAGGCAGCGGGGCACCCCAAATCGGGGTGCCCCGGGGAAGTGGACCAATACCCAGGATAGTCAAAATCCTGGGTGTTGGTCCACTTTAAATGCTGTCTGTATAGCCAGTGGTAAGGCCTCCTCTCTTTTGCTTCTAAGATGTTGGGGGGCATCGTGCCCACATTCTGCTTTATTTGTGTCATTGTTCACTTTACATAAAATCATAGAAGGCTGACGGTTTTTTAAATTTCTCTGTTCCCCTCCCCTAACAATAATTAACAACATAAGAATAAAGCGGTTGTTAGTTTTTGGGGGTTTTTTTTATCATGTAAAATAAGCTTTCTTCTATTTTTGTATTCTGTATTTTCATTTAAGTGTATGCCCACCTACCATAGATGCAGACTCTAATTAACTGCTTTTTTTCAGCCTCTGAAGATGGAGATGGGATAATCCTCCCTTCTATTATTGCTCCATCCTCTGCAGCAGACAAAGTGGACTTCAGCAGCTCTTCAGATTCAGAATCTGAGCTTGGTCCACATGAACGGAGACCAAGAGATGGCAAGGAGCGTAAGCTGACATTACCTCTAGCTGGAATAATGCAGAGAGATGCCACAAAACTACTGCCCAATGTAACTGAGCTGTTCCCCGAGTTCAGACCCGGCAAGGTATTTTCTACTATTCCATTTAGTACAGAGCATTTCTTCTACACACAATGCTCACTATTTCACTTAAATGCACAGCACTATTCAACCACATGCTTTTGGGTGGAGGCAAACCGTATTCAACAGACCTGGGAGAGGTAGTTACCCACAGACACAGCCACTGACCTTATCTCATATTTATAGCAGTCAGAGAAGATGCTAGGGGTGTGACCACTCTAGACAAAGAATAAATGCTGCATATTTCCTTTGTTTGTTAATATATGGCAGACCAAATTTCATTTTTTTTTTTTTTTTACATAAAGGAACACAGCCTGACATGGGGTATAAACTTGACTGGAGCCTTGGCAATAAATGAGAAGAAACTGCTTTCCTGTAGGCTGGTGGGGGGGGTCACAACCAGTGGTGCGCGAGAGCCAAGTGAGACTGAGGCTGAAGATGATGAACTATTTATGTGCACAGTTTTACATGACCAACACTAAACTTAACACATATACTGAGCTGTAAACAGTCCGATATATATAATCTTTGTGCTAACAATATTCACAGACGTGTCCCGTGAATTTCAGCAAATATAACCGCACCACTATAAATCTAAACAGCCATATCTTTTTTATTGAAGTCAAATCACACCCGCCACACATTGCCCTGAGGAAGTGACGGAGTGTGGACCGTCACGGAACGCGTGGGCTGCGTGGGGGTGCCTTCCATATACCTTGGTTCACTGGTGATGTAGCATTATTTATTTATGGGCTAATTTTTCCTCCCCTCCCTTTGGTCCTCCTTTTATGGGGTTGGTTTATGAATTGTTTGCAGTTGGAGGGGGTTATTTATGGACTATTAATAGCATTTTGGTATTTATGGCTTATTTAACTTTATGGCACATGCACTTTAATAATTATCGGGGGATTATATGCATTATATTTTGTGTGAAGCAGTTTGTAGATTTAAGTATTGGGCATAATAAATAGGGCTATTAAGAGGGATATAGGGACTAATTTTTGTAAGATTTATTAATAAGCTTATTGAGTGGCCATGTTAGGAACTGGTTGGCACCCCTTTTGATTGTGTCTGTTTTTAGGGTTTTTTAATTATTGTCTGTGTGTGTGTTTTGCCTTCAATAAAAAGAAATAGTTGTTTAGATTTATAGTGGTGCGGTTTTCTTTGCTGACAAGGAGGGTGTCTGGGCTACCCCAAAGCTTCATTGCAATATCCTTTAGGAATTATGCCAGCATACTGCACACTATCAAGATATATTGGCTGGTTGGTGCAGTGTTATATTTTGTTTAATGAAAAAAAGTTGTGAATCCATGCTGTACAGGCTATATTCCAGCGCTTTAGAGAAACAATTAATTGTTAATATATGTAGGTTATTGGGCTTTAGGATATAGGGCCATATTGTATACAATGACCCTAAACATTAATGTGCTTTTGTCTCTAAGCGCTCATAGTGTCACATTTTTACCTCTACAGGTCTTGCGCTTTCTTCGACTTTTTGGTCCTGGCAAGAATGTTTTGTCAGTTTGGCGCAGTGCTCGCAGGAAGAGGAGAAAGAAGCATCGGGAACTAACACAGGAATCCCTTTCAAAGGAGGGGGAAGAAGTAGATGGAGCAGCTGAGAAGAAATCCTGCTGGGAGTATGAGTATGCGCCACCTCCACCCCCTGAACAATGTCTCTCTGATGATGAGGTAGGTGTAACCTTTTCTATTCAAATGCATTACAAAGTCTATTATTCACCTTTTACTTTACACGTTTGAATAGTGATCTCCTTTTTTGTTTAAAATGAACTAAAATGTTTCATGCAGATCACTATGATGGCTCCTGTGGAGTCCAAGTTTGCCCAATCCACTGGAGACACTGATAAGGTGGCTGATACAAAACCCAGAGTGGCAGAATGGCGTTATGGGCCAGCCCAGCTGTGGTATGATATGCTCGGGGTACCAGAAGATGGCAGTGGCTTTGATTATGGCTTTAAGCTAAAAGAAAAAGCTGAAGATGAAGATGTGAATAATAAGGTACATGCTCATCTTTAGGTGGTAGATTTTATTGGATTTTATTGGTGTTTGTCTAGGAGCTTTTTGAAGGTTGAATTCATTTTCGTTGTATCTTAGGAAACCATAGAGCAATCTGCAACAAGTCCGATTCAAGATGAACATTTCTTGATGGTAACACAGCTTCAGTGGGAGGATGATGTCATCTGGAATGGCGAGGATGTAAAACACAAAGTAACCAAAACGCAGAGGGCTAGTCTGGCAGGCTGGCTTCCCTCCAGCATGACCCGAAATGCCACTGCATACAATGCCCAGCAAGGTAGGATCCATGGTCATTCTGTTTTTATGAAACTGCTACCGCATTGCTTTCCCTAATTCTCCAGTTTCAATTATTTGTGTAGGCTTAAACAGGGCAGGGTCACTGTTAAATCTGCCAACACAGCTTGTGCAGAAACCGAACATACCAGGCACCCTCATTCCTCCCAAAGGGAAAGAAAAGCATCCTCCTGAGCAGCAAGGTATGTGTAAGCCAATACTTATGTGGTCAAGAAATAAATAGTAAAGTAGAACATTTAAATAGGAATAAGACTTTCAATCATTCTCAATTTAGTGGACCTAAACCCTCCCTTGCAACTATTCCTATATAAGGAAGGTTCTGGTACGAAAAAAACTAACCTACCCCATCCTGCCGTTAGTGAGTTTTGGCACTAGTGAGCTTGGGGTCACGGGCAGTGGGTGTAAGTGGGTTAAGGACCTTGGGACCTGGACTTTATTTTCCAGTTAGGTCTGCATTTTACCACATGATTTTGTTTTGAATGCTTTTGACCGTGTTGTTTAAATGTTTGAATCTTCTTGACAGCATCAGTGGAGGAAGATCGGCCTTGGTTTTCAATTTTTCCTATTGATAATGAAGAGCTGGTGTACGGACGATGGGAAGATAACATCATCTGGGATGACCAAGCTATGGACAGAATACTTGATCCTCCTGTCTTGACTTTAGACCCCAATGATGAAAATATCATACTAGGTTTGTGGTATTTTTAAAATATTATATACATACGTTCATTCTATATCTCTTGTAAGAATCTGTCGGGGTACCACTAGGGTCCGTCCTGGGACGTGTACTATTTTATTCTACAACTTTGGCATTGGCCAAGTCATAGACCCTTTTGGCTTCCAACACAACTTCTGCAAATGACCCTAAAATCTACCTCTCAGGCCCAGATCTCTCTTCTATTGCGTGTTCCAGACTGTCTAACAGCTATATTTTCATTCATGTTCTCTCGCTCTATCTCTCTCAAACTGAAGCCTGCCCTTTTCCCACCATCCAACAGTAAGGGGGTATAGCGATAGACTATCTACATTACCCGGCTGTCCATTTGTTGTTCAAATACATTTTCTTTTCTTTTTTTCAGAGATCCCTGATGAAAAGGAGGAGACAACATCTAATTCACCTTCCAAAGAAAGTAAGAAGGAGTCATCTTTAAAGAAGAGCAGAATTCTGTTGGGTAAAACTGGTGTGATCAAGGAAGAACCACAGCAGGTGAGAGATGAAACAAAATGTAAAATGTTTCATCATGGCTGGTTTGGTGCTGTCAGTCTCCTCGCCTTTCCTGCCCTTTAAAGCATCGTGAGCGCACTATGCCACGGACTGCATGCAGCAGCAGACGTGCTTGGCTGGATGTTTGTAACAGAGCAGGCTGTTCATCTGTCGCATGCTCCACAGTGACACCTGCTGTACAGCCCACTGCAAGTGCACAAAGCCTAGAGTGTAAGCTCTTGGACTTGATTTCACTTCCGGGTTTCCTGAGTCTGAATGAACAGGAAGTGACTTCACCAGACTCTGACACATCCCTCCCTGTGCTGATTGATAGCCCTATTTAAGAGGACAGCTGGCCTACAGCCAATGCTGTGTTATCAGCTTCTTGGACTTTGTTTTCCCTGACTCCTGAATTCCTGATCTGAATACCTGGATTTATATACGGACGGATAACTCGATTTTGACGCGGATTGCTCAGTGGACTTTGCTTGTTTTCTGCCTGCCTCTGACCCCGGATTCACCCTTGGACTCTGCCCAGACTTTTTATTTTGCTCTTTGGGATTATTTTGCTTCACTTCGCCCCATACCGGGAGCGCATTTTAGCTTTCCCCATGGTTGTAGCCAGGAGGCTTGACAGGTGCATAGGGTGAGATTAGGCTACAGCCTGTGCACTGCAAAAAACTTTTAGTAATGTATTAAATATAATGTCACCAGTTTGCTTTCAAGTTACCAAATCTTCCCAGAGAAGAAGAAACTGCCCCGACAGGAGGATTAGCTTTATAGTCACACTCACATTCCCTGCTTTATAGAACCCCAGTTTCTTCTTTGAACCCAGTCTGGCCCTTCTGCTTCACAGGCAGAATTACTTCTTTGAGCTCTCCTGTCCCATTTATTACAGAAGGTGCTCTTCCCAGTGATGGACACCTCCATTTATCTTTTGGAGAGTTTGTCTACCTACAGGAATCCTTCCAAAGGACTTTTATGTGAATAAGGAACTTGTCTTCTCTTCCTTCCATGTCTCACTTTCTTAGTGTAAAAGGGATAGGAAACTGATTGTAGCAGAGCCCGCACATGCAGCGCGGGAGTGGTGAATGGGGTAAGTATGCCAGTGTTTTTTGGTGGTTTTGGCCACCATATCTGAAAGCCCCAGGGACTAAAACCCAGAATTGTGACCACTTTAAGTTTTTCCTTTACGCTTTCTTTGTAATAATTATTCATTGTGTTTTTGTTGTGTATTTCTTTTATGAAGAATATGTCGCAGCCAGAGGTGAAGGATCCCTGGAATTTATCCAATGATGAGTTTTACTATCCAAAACAACAGGGCTTGCGGGGAACTTTTGGTGGAAACATAATTCAGGTACTTTTTTTTTTAGTACTAAAAGGCAACCAATTTTATGTATAACAGCGCTGGTATACTATTACAATGTTTTCATCATATTTGTCATGGGGACCTTTGCCTTACTTGCCACGTGTAAAGATATATATATGCAAATTTTAATTGTGTTCATACCAGAAAATATATCAATAGCAACTAGGTGTCCCAACCCCCCCTCCCCACAGATGGCCTGCAAAGCCCTGAACTCTCCACCAGTCCCTCGCCGATTGGACGAGTGGCTGCACATGCGCAGTGGCAATGGTGGAAACTTGAGTGAGCGTTTTGGGGGGTTCACACAGCGGGGTATCCTACATCGGGATGCCCCTGGGGCCAGGGACCAGTCGACAGGATCACTTTAAATGTACATTCAAACCAAACATGGCCGGGCCCTGCCCTGATTTGTGAAACCCTCTCGGTCACGGGCAAACTCATCTTTTCGGCATGCCTGGCTATGTGCCCACTCTTGCACCCCATTGCCAAGTGCAGAGCTGTGTGTCGCACATTATAATGCACTTCAAATGGCTTTGATCGTATGAGTTTGTACTGGGCGATTGGGGGGGGGGGGGTTCACACAATGGGACAATCGATTCGGGATGGGGCACGCAGCAAAACCTGGAATAGTCATAATCCTGGGTTTTGTTCCGCATTAAGATGCCATCGCCTGCAGTTAAAACCTTTAGATGCCTCATCGGAGTTTGACATCCATATGACTATACAAACACTGCTTTTATGCCCTACTTCTGGTGCGGAACATCTACTGCTGGTGCATTTCAACTCCACTGGTGGACTGATAGGGTCCACAAGTGAAGTTACTTCTGTGCTGGTCACTAGGTTTTAATTATGATGGCAACCACAATGAGACTCATGCTCACCGACAATGTCACAGGTGTTAAAAAAGTAAAATGATTCAAAAATGTCACGATCAGTAACTACCATTAAATGTTTGGAGTGAATTTTGTCTTTAATTAGTAATGGGTGCTTACTGGTATGCATTCGTGTTCATAATACTGTCTGCAGATTCAGCACTGTTCTCACTGTGCAATATCAGGTTACATCATTTTCTGGTTCCAGATCATTTAAAATTGGGTAGATGGTGGAATTGACTAGATCGTTACGTATTTTCAAAAATAGTGCTTAATAGTAATTGTCAATGTTCTTGGCTTTTTTTTTCTTTTTCTTCAGCATTCAATTCCAGCAGTGGAGCTCAGACAACCGTTCTTCCAAACACACATGGGTCCAATGAAGCTCCGGCAGTTCCATCGTCCCCCGTTGAAAAAATACTCTTATGGAGCACTCTCTCAGCCCGGACCTCATGCTGTTCAGCCCTTGCTTAAACACATAAAGAAAAAGGCAAAGGTACGTCTAGTTGCCCAAAAAATGCAAACTGCTAAACTAAACAGTGCAGAGCAGCCAGTAACACTTCTATTTGCTGACATGCTACAAGAATTGTGGCAAAATAGAAAACCAAGCATTGCTCATTGTTTGCTGTCACTCGTTACCTACTAAATGTCTGGTCCCTTTGCCTTTCCTGAATATGCAGAATTTCAGGAGCTAGGTAGTCGTATTATGTATTTGCTGCAGTTTCTCTGGTCTTTAGCCTGTACTAAAGTGCTTGATCAGCTAAAGGCTTGAGGGGCGTGCAACAAAAAAAGCATATTTTTTCACTCCATAAGATGCACTTTTCAAAAAAGGCAGGGTAAAAATGCCCTTGTGTCTTATGAAGCAAATGTAAAAAAATAAACTTGCATCACAGGAGCTCCTGTGGCTTCTGCAGCAGCCCGAGCTTTCCTCAGCTTGGTGAGTAGGCGTGGCCTATGTTCAGGTTGGTGTGACCTATGAATGGCCGACAACCAATCACAGGCGTTGCCCGAAAAATAGGCCACGCTCCTCCAATGTAGCAAGGAAATCTGCCACAGGAGTATGTATAGCAGTGTGTCTTTGTCTGTGTGTGCATGTGTGTCTTTGTCTGTGTGTGCATGTGTATACGTCTGTTTTTGTGTGTGTGTGTAAAGCACTGGGCATTGGAGGTTCAGCAGACAGCAAGTTTAAGTTTATCTGCTTCCCCACTGGACTCCCTCCTAACACACATGATTGGGATAGGGAATGCCGCACACTGGCTGTAATGGGGTGATGCCGCGCACTGGCTGTAATGGGTTGATGCCGCGCACTGGCTGTAATGGGTTGATGCCGCGCACTGGCTGTAATGGGTGGGTGCCGCGCACTGGCTGTAATGGGTGGGTGCCGCGCACTGGCTGTAATGGGTGGGTGCCGCGCACTGGCTGTAGTGGGTGGGTGCCGCGCACTGGCTGTAATGGGTGGGTGCCGCACACTGGCTGTAATGGGTGGGTGCCGCACACTGGCTGTAATGGGTGGGTGCCGCACACTGGCTGTAATGGATGGGTGCCGCACACTGGCTGTAATGGGTGGGTGCCGCACACTGGCTGTAATGTGGTAAATGAGAGGGATTTTGCACACTGCCTGGTATGGGATGATTGGGAGAGGAATTTTAGCACACCGTTTGGTTCAGAATATATTATTTCCCATTTTCCGCCTCTAAACTCTGGGTGCGTCTTATTGGGCGAGAAAAGGTCCTTCATATTCTCAATGCAGTACTTCAAAATGCATCAATCCTATAAATATGGAATGTTTTGATCGTCCTTTGTCTTCTCATAGGAATAGTGCAGTGTGAACTGTACCTTTAGAAATATATTCAAATGTAAGTGGAGCGGAGTTTAAAGTGGTCCTAAAGTCTAAAAAGACTTTCGTTCCCCCAAAGAGACTTCTTAATCATGATACCCATGTGTGTAATACTAAATAAGAAGCCTATAAAAGCTAAAATACTGTACTTACCACTTTTGCATTCCTTAGTTTGGTTTAGATAACTGTCTGTGGCCCTGGGGAACAAAGCCACACAGCAGACAAGAGAGTGCGCACAAAAAAGCAAAAAGCAGAAAAAATTGAGGGCAACGCAGTGGTGGGCAGCAGTATAGTCCATAGTGGTGTAATCCTCTTTTTAGCAGTCTAGAGTTGGTTATACTGTATATGTCAGATGAAATGCTGTGTTCCCCACTGGATAACTAAATAATGGCAATTTTTCAGTACCAGTAATCCTACAAAAATGCTGTGAACATTTTATTCTCTTTGCTTTGTCGGTAGGCATACTACTGATTAAACTGATGAATCTTATTCATGTTCTTTGTGTAGATGAGAGAGCAGGAGCGTCAAGCATCTGGAGGAGGAGAAATGTTTTTCATGCGTACATCACAAGATCTTACTGGCAAAGATGGAGATCTCATTCTGGCTGAATACAGTGAAGAAAACCCACCACTTATGATGCAAGTTGGCATGGCAACCAAAATAAAGAACTATTATAAAAGGGTAAGGTAATAAATGGCTTAATTATTCTGGCAGTAGTACACAGAAATAGTTCTAGATAAATTCTGCTATACAAAGCCCAGTATGGTTTAATATTTGACCTTCCCTCATAGCCTGGGTTGCATTGTCATTTACTGTATCCGTCCCTTGGCTGAAGGGACCAGGAATGTATCTACCCCCTCCAAAAGGAGCTGTCAATCGGGTATAACGAGGGGTAGCAGTTGATGCGTGACTGCTTTGGAGGCAGGGAGAAATCTATTAGTATTGAATACTTAAAGCAAGAGAGTGCAATATGTTATTATACAGTAGGATGAGACCCTTTAAATACTATTGCTGTATTTAAATACTATTGCTGGCTATTAGGAGAGACTTAAAGAACTTCATTTGTACAGTCTGGAGGAAAGAAGGGAGAGGGGGGACATGATTGAGACCTTTAAATATGTGAAAGGATTGAATAAGGTTCAGGAGGGAAGTGTTTTTAAGAAGAAGCTTAATGACAGAACAAGGGGGCACAACCTGAAGCTAGTCGGGGGGAAGATCAGGAGCAATGTTAGAAAATATTATTTTACAGAAAGAGTAGTAGATGCTTGGAACAAACTTCCAGCAGAGGTAGTTGAAAAATCAACAGTCACTGAATTTAAACATGCCTGGGATAAGCACACATCTAGCCTAAGATAAAGAGAACATACAGTATACACATAAGGGCAGACTAGATGGACCGTATGGTCTCCTTCTGCCGTCAACCTTCTATGTTTCTATGTGAATAGGTGTACCTGTAAATAAAAAAAACAAGCCCTGACTGGAGTTGGTCCATAGTATTCTATAGGGATCATTTCTATTTGTACTGTTGCTGTTACCTGTTTTTTTTTCTTTGCTGATAGAAACCTGGAAAAGATCCAGGAGCACCCGACTGTAAATATGGAGAGACTGTTTATTGCCACACATCACCATTCCTTGGTTCTTTGCATCCTGGACAGCTACTACAGGTCAGCTTGTGTAAACTGATGTTTTTCAGGCTATAATGGGTCATAACTTCTTTTTTTTTTTTACCCTTGTTATAAAGGTTGTGCTTTTTATCCTTAGGCTTTTGAAAACAACCTATTCAGGTCCCCAATATATTTGCACAAGATGCCTGAAACAGATTTCCTGATTATTCGTACTCGTCAAGGCTACTACATACGTGATTTGGTGGATATATTTGTGGTTGGGCAACAATGTCCCCTTTTTGAAGTGCCTGGACCAAATTCTAAACGTGCAAACACCCATGTCCGTGACTTCCTACAGGTATATGGTTTGTTCCTGATATTTAGTTCCTGATGATTTAGTTGTCTAACCTTAGTTAAGAATATATATGCCTTTTATAATCTGCTTTGATTTGTTTCAAGGTGTTTATATACCGTCTCTTCTGGAAAAGTAAGGATAAGCCTCGTAGGATTCGAATGGAGGACATCAAGAAAGCTTTTCCTTCTCATTCAGAAAGCAGTATCCGAAAGAGACTAAAGCTCTGTGCTGACTTCAAAAGGACAGGTGACCAATATATTAAGATTGATAAGTGTATGACTGTTGCGTTTTTTTTGCTGCTCTTACATTTTTGTTGCTCTTCCTTACTGAATATCCTAGGGATGGACTCTAATTGGTGGGTGTTAAAGCCAGATTTCCGCTTACCAACAGAAGAAGAAATTCGTGCAATGGTGTCACCTGAACAGTGCTGTGCTTATTACAGTATGATTGCTGCCGAGCAGCGGTTAAAGGCGAGTACCAACTCTCGCAATATGTGCAAAGTTTACAGCAAAGTGTTCTAAATATTCCTCAAATTTGTTTTCATTTAGGATGCTGGCTATGGGGAAAAATCCTTCTTTGCCCCAGAGGAAGAGAATGAGGAGGATTTCCAAATGAAGATAGATGATGAAGTAAGCCATCGTCTGTAAGGAAGTGATCACTTTAGATGTGGTTGCTGTTGTTTTAGCTTTGTCCTTATGTTCCTTAGGTAAGGACTGCCCCTTGGAACACTACACGAGCATTTATAGCTGCAATGAAGGGAAAATGCCTTCTGGAAGTGACTGGAGTTGCAGACCCAACTGGATGTGGGGAAGGCTTCTCTTATGTCAAAATTCCTAATAAGCCAACACAGCAAAAGGTTAGTGAATTTTATTCTGTAACAGTAATGCCTCAAGTAACACAGATGCTAAAGAAAAAAAGGTATGTTTAGGGGCTATACTGAAGGTCTACCAGAATTTAACTGGTAACATATATGAACCGTCTATCCTAAAAAAAAACAATGCAACTTGCAAAATAGGGTTGTTTGCTTTCTTCTGCTATTTTACTTGTCACTCCTTAATAACAAAGCTGATTTTATACATTTATTAAGGACACTTGTAGGGAAGAAATTATATATCTGCCATGCCCCCCTCCATTTCAGTGAATGGAGCGGAGCAAGCAGCTCACCGTGACTGATGGTGGGGGGTTGCCACATCAGAGGGAGTTGGGAAGAGACTCACAACGAGAGAGCGGCTCTGTTGGTGCCAGACGGCGGGGGGACCTGCATCCAGCCTCCAGCCTCGGACTAGAAGCGATGAGTCTGTGTGGGAGAAAAGGTGAGTATAGGGTATTTTTTGTTTGTTTTTGGCAGAAAATGTTCTTTAACTGCGTTGGTAAACAACATTTAGACAAGATTGCCCTATAAAAGGTAATTTCAGCCGTGCCCACCGCACACGCGCAGGCTTTTCACTATATCCAGTCCAGGTCGTCCCAGAAGTAATGACAGTTGGGTAATCCACCAATAGGTGGCGCGAGACTGCAGGATCGAAAGCTGTCACTCCTCCCGGCCTCCTATAAAACAGGTGTCTCTCTATGATTCCCCAGTGTTTTTCCTGCAGTCTGCTGCATAAGGATAGTATGGATACTCTCTCCTGGATACTGCAGCTGAGCGGGGCCTCCTAGCCTGTCGGCCACTGCATCCTTATTGTCATAGTTCCCGTGGACCCACGTATGCCTCCCAGCTTCGGCTGACCGTGACGGTAGGGTGAACGCTGGGGTCAGGAATTGGCAGAGCTAGGCTCTGGGCCGCAGACCCTGCCCAAAGGGTAGCCGGCCATAGGCTGATGGTGAGCCTATTTGGGGGGGGGGGAACCACTATATGTCCACGGGGCTTATGCCCTCCCTGCCCCACAAGCTTTATTGTTGTATTGTGCTGATGTTTATTGACTGGACTTGCTGTCCCTTGCGTGCTGGTGTGTTTTTTACTGACTTTTTACCTCACATATTTACCCTCCTGTGTTTTTTAATGATTTTTTTACCTCACATGCTCACCCTCCTCACTCCCTTGTCGCTCCGCTCTCTCCCCTCTCCTTCATGCTGCCACGCTGTGAGAGGGGAGGGGGGGGAGGACGTTGGCGCTGCACGGGCGGAGTATGTCTGGGGCTGTGGGCCCCGCTGCATGCTGCCGGCCGGCTGCGCGAGGGCGCCGGGCTGGCGATTTTGCAGGGCTCCTCCGTGGGCCGCCTGATGTTGCAGGGCCCTCCGCCATCTTGGGGGCGGGCTCGATTTTCGCACCGTCGGGGGGGGGGCGGGCTGCACGCTGACGCTTTTTGCGTCATGGTTGTGCGGCCCGCCCCTCAAAGAACGTGTGCTCCTGGTGCCCAGGAAGGACGGAATGCTGAGACCCATCCTGGACCTTAAGAGTCTCAACAGGTTTGTTAGAGTCAGACATTTCTGCATGGCGACCTTACGGTCCGCAGTGAGCTCGCTTCGACCTGGCAACTTCTTGACCACGGTGGACATCAAGGATGCTTATCTGCACATCTTTATATTCCAGGGGCATCATAATTTCCTGAGGTTTGCGCTGGAGGATCAGCACTACCAGTTTGTGGCGTTGCCATTAGGGATATCCTCAGCCCCCCGTGTGTTCACCAAGGTGCTGGCGGGCGTCAGGCTATCCTGAGTATCCAGGGCATTTGCGTGCTGCCTTATCTGGACGATTTGCTGATTGCGGCTCCGTCTCTTCTTCAGGCCGAGAGCGACACCCGAACCGTGTTGTCCACTCTCGAGGATTTCGGTTGGGTAGTCAATTATCCCAAGTCTTCAATCACTCCCTCGATGGTGGGGTATTTTCTGGGCATAACATTGAACACCTCTCTGGCCAGGATATTCCTGCCACAGCAGAAGGTGGTGGGTCTTCAGACGCAGGTGCAGGTCTTGCTGTCTTGTCAGCAACCATCTGTCCATCTGGGGATGGAACTGTGGGCCTGATGGTGTCATGCTTCGAGGCAGTGCCCCTTGCTCCACTTGAGACCTCTTCAGTTGAATCTGTTGACCGTTGGGATCGGATGCAGGAGTCACTGGAACGGGAGTTTTCACTGTCTCCCCCGGCCAGGCACTCCCTTTTGTGGTGGCTGGACTCCAGAAATCTGCTGGTAGGCAAGTCATTTCTGCCTCCACGGTGGGAGATTGTCACCACGGACGCCAGCCTGACCGGCTGGGGAGGCTTTTGGCTGACTCAGAAGATCCAGGGTCAGTGGGGGCCACAGGAGGCCCACTTACCTATAAATATCTTGAAGTTGAGAGCGATCCGGCGGTGCTTCTTCACTTGACTCCCCATCCAAGGGGTCGTGTGATTCAGGTTCGCTCGGACAATCAGACGGCGGTCGCCTACATAAGTCACCGAGGCGGGACTCGGAGCAAGCGAGCCCTCAAGGAGGTGACCCAGATTCTGACTTGGGCAGAGAAGAATGTTCCTGCATCTCGGCGGTTTATATTCCTGGGATAGAGACCCAGGAGGCAGACTCCCTGAGCAGGAGCGCCTCGCGCCTGAGGGAATGGTCTCTCGGCAACAAGATTTTTCACGCTCTCGTCTCCACTGGGGTCAGCTGGGCGTGGACCTATTTGCATCGAGACACAATCACAAGCTCCCGAGATTCGTCTCCCTGTCGAGAGATCCTCTGGCCTTTGCCACAGACGCTCTGGCAATTCCTTGGACGGAGTTCAGGCTCCTTTATGCGTTCCCTCCGTTTCCACTCCTGTGCCGAGTGCTGCACAAGATAGCCCAGGAGGGGGTACCAACCATCCTGGTGGCTCCTTGCTGGCCGAGGCAGATTGGTTCGCGGACATAATTCAGATGTCAGTCGTTCGCTACATCAGGGCTTCTCACGCAGGGGTCGCTGCGGCATCCCAATTTACAGACACTGGCTTGACGGCCTGACTATTGAAACCTCAATCCTGACGGACAAGGGGCTGTCAGCCACGGTTGTTCAGACCATGATTCAGACGTGGAAGAAGTTTTCTTTCATGATATATTACAGTGTTTGGCATGCCTACATCGCTTGGTGTGAATCCAAGAGCCTTCCTTGTCGCACTTTCCCTATCTCTAGGATTTTGGAGTTTTTTACAACACGGCTTAGACTTGGGTCTCCAGCTGAGCACAAAGGCCAGGTCTCGGCCTTAGCCATGTTCTTCCAGAGATCCATTGCCAATCATAGGCTGTTCAAGACCTTCTTCCAAGGGGTTAACCATGTACGTCCACCGCTTAAGCCTGTATTACCAGTGTGGGACTTGAATCTGGTGCTTTCTGCTCTCCAGGGTCCCCCTTTGAGCCCTTGCGCGATGCTGCATTATCTATTTTGCCCTAAAGGTGGTATTTTTGGTACGTATCACCTCGGTGCGTCGCGTGTCAGAGCTGGCCGCGATTGGTGTGAAGCCTCCTTACTTTGGACGGCATAGGGAGAAGGTGGTGTTTCGCTTAAACCTGATTTTTTGCTTAAAGTGGACCAACACCCACGGGTGATCGGCCCGGGAATCTATAAGATTCCCGGGCCGATCACCCCCCACCCCGCGGGACATCCGAGATCGGGATGTCCCGCGGGGTGAAACCCCCCCCCAAACACCCCAACTCACCTACCTTACCTTCGGCGGCGGCCGGCCGCCGCCGCCTCCCTCGCGCCCCTGTAGGCGTGCGCGCCTCCGCGCCGGCCGTCTGCGAATGGCCGGCGCGGGGGCGCGCGCGTCAAAAGTGACGCGAGGGAGGCGGCGGCGTTCCACGTTCCAGTTCTCCCCTTGTACGTCGGCGCTGGGAGCGGGGAGAGGTGAGTTTTTCGGGGGGTTAGGGGGGGTTTCACACAGCGGGGCACCCCGATCGGGGGTGCCCCACCGAAGTGGACCAAGACCCAGGATAGTCAAAATCCTGGGTGTTGGTCCACTTTAAGGTCGTGTCTCCTTTTCACCTTAATAAGGAAATTGTCTTGCCTTCCTTATGTCCAGCTCCGACTAACTTTAAGGAAAGGACCCTCCATTCCCTGGATGTGGTCAGAGCCATTAAGTACTCCTGGTTGCGACTGATTCCTTCAGGAAGTCGGATTGTCTTTTTGTCCTCTCCAAGGGGTCTAGGAAGGGCTTGCCTCCGGCCAAGTCCACTCTCAGTAAGTGGATCAGACAGGCGGTGGTGCAAGCATATTCTGCCAAGGGGAAGGAACCCCCTTTTTCATGTTACAGCTCATTCTACTAGAGCTATTGGTGCTTCCTGGGCTTTTCAGCACCAGGTCTCTGTTGAACAAGTTTGTAAGGCCACCACTTGGTCTTCAGTTCACACCTTTACAAAGTTTTTACAAGGTTGATGTTAGGGCCTCAGCTGATGCTGTCTTTGGCCGAAAAGTGCTTCAGGCGGTAGTGAAAAGAACTACATGCTGTTTCGCACTGGGGATCCCTCCCTAATGGACACTGCTTTTGGATGTCCCAACTGTCATTACTTCTGGGATGACCTGGACTGGATATAGTGAAAAATACAATTCTGTGAAACTTACCTGTAGAATTGTTTTTGAATATATCCAGTCCAGGTCATCCCACCCCGCCCTTATTCATTATATCTGGATTGCCTGTTATGGTGGATGGAGAGAGTACATGCTGGAGCTATGTGAAGTAACATGGTTTATTTGCCTCCCGGCTTGTCTCCTTCTTACTGCTGTTTAACCACTGGGGAATCATAGAGAGACACCTGTTTTATAGGAGGCCGGGAGGAGCAACAGCTTTTGATCCTGCAGTCTGGCGCCACCTAGCGGTGGATTACCCAACTGCCATTACTTCTCGGATGACCTGGACTGGATATATTCAAAAACAATTCTACAGGTGAGTTTCACAGAATTGTATTTTGGTCCAATCGTCAGTGTATGCCATGCATATTAATGCACAGCATAAATCGTTGTTTGTAAAAGGACCTCGGTATATCTTAAAGTGGACCAAAACCCATGATTTTGACTATAGGATAGGGGGTGCGTGTGAATCCTCCCCAGATCGCATCATCTCGGTCCTAAGGCACATGCAAGGCCACCTGTCTAATCAGTGCGCTCGGAGCAGCTGACGTCACACCATCTAAGCTGGCGTCGAAGGTCAGCGGCTCTGAGTGCATCTCCCGCTTCCCTCTCACAGGGAGTGTGGGCACGCGCCCTGCTAGAGGGATAGCGCGGATGCGGCCGTGGCTCGCGCATGCGCCGTTGGACCGGGATGCAAGATAAATGACTTGGGCAACCTGGGGGGGGGGGTTTCACACAGCAGGGCATCCTGATTTTGGATGCCCCGGGGGGAAGGGAATCTATAATATTCCTGGGTTTTGGTCCACTTTAAAGCGGACCATCAAAAGAAGAACCTCACATATTTACCTTCCTGTGTTTTTTACTGACTTTTTACCTCACATATTTACCCTCCTGTGTTTTTTACTGATTTTTTTACCTCACATGCTCACCCTCCTCACTCCCTTGTCGCTCCGCTCTCTCCCCTCTCCTTCATGCTGCCACGCTGTGAGAGGGGAGGGGGGGGAGGACGTTGGCGCTGCACGGGCGGAGTATGTCTGGGGCTGTGGGCCCCGCTGCATGCTGCCGGCCGGCTGCGCGAGGGCGCCGGGCTGGCGATTTTGCAGGGCTCCTCCGTGGGCCGCCTGATGTTGCGGGGCCCTCCGCCATCTTGGGGGCGGGCTCGATTTTCGCACCGTCGGGGGGGGGGGGGCGGGCTGCACGCTGACGCTTTTTGCGTCATGGTTGTGCGGCCCGCCCCTCAAAGAACGTGTGCTCCTGGTGCCCAGGAAGGACAGAATGCTGAGACCCATCCTGGACCTTAAGAGTCTCAACAGGTTTGTTAGAGTCAGACATTTCTGCATGGAGACCTTACGGTCCGCAGTGAGCTCGCTTCGACCTGGCAACTTCTTGACCACGGTGGACATCAAGGATGCTTATCTGCACATCCTTATATTCCAGGGGCATCATAATTTCCTGAGGTTTGCGCTGGAGGATCAGCACTACCAGTTTGTGGCGTTGCCATTAGGGATATCCTCAGCCCCCCGTGTGTTCACCAAGGTGCTGGCGGGCGTCAGGCTATCCTGAGTATCCAGGGCATTCGCGTGCTGCCTTATCTGGACGATTTGCTGATTGCGGCTCCGTCTCTTCTTCAGGCCGAGAGCGACACCCGAACCGTGTTGTCCACTCTCGAGGATTTCGGTTGGGTAGTCAATTATCCCAAGTCTTCAATCACTCCCTCGATGGTGGGGTATTTTCTGGGCATAACATTGAACACCTCTCTGGCCAGGATATTCCTGCCACAGCAGAAGGTGGTGGGTCTTCAGACGCAGGTGCAGGTCTTGCTGTCTTGTCAGCAACCATCTGTCCATCTGGGGATGGAACTGTGGGCCTGATGGTGTCATGCTTCGAGGCAGTGCCCCTTGCTCCACTTGAGACCTCTTCAGTTGAATCTGTTGACCGTTGGGATCGGATGCAGGAGTCACTGGAACGGGAGTTTTCACTGTCTCCCCCGGCCAGGCACTCCCTTTTGTGGTGGCTGGACTCCAGAAATCTGCTGGTAGGCAAGTCATTTCTGCCTCCACGGTGGGAGATTGTCACCACGGACGCCAGCCTGACCTGCTGGGGAGGCTTTTGGCTGACTCAGAAGATCCAGGGTCAGTGGGGGCCACAGGAGGCCCACTTACCTATAAATATCTTGGAGTTGAGAGCGATCCGGCGGTGCTTCTTCACTTAACTCCCCATCCAAGGGGTCGTGTGATTCAGGTTCGCTCGGACAATCAGACGGTGGTCGCCTACATAAATCACCGAGGCGGGACTCGGAGCAAGCGAGCCCTCAAGGAGGTGACCCAGATTCTGACTTGGGCAGAGAAGAATGTTCCTGCATCTCGGCGGTTTATATTCCTGGGATAGAGACCCAGGAGGCAGACTCCCTGAGCAGGAGCGCCTCGCGCCTGAGGGAATGGTCTCTCGGCAACAAGATTTTTCACGCTCTTGTCTCCGCTGGGGTCAGCTGGGCGTGGACCTATTTGCATCGAGACACAATCACAAGCTCCCGAGATTCGTCTCCCTGTCGAGAGATCCTCTGGCCTTTGCCACAGACGCTCTGGCAATTCCTTGGACGGAGTTCAGGCTCCTTTATGCGTTCCCTCCGTTTCCACTCCTGTGCCGAGTGCTGCACAAGATAGCCCAGGAGGGGGTACCAACCATCCTGGTGGCTCCTTGCTGGCCGAGGCAGATTGGTTCGCGGACATAATTCAGATGTCAGTCGTTCGCTACATCAGGGCTTCTCACGCAGGGGTCGCTGCGGCATCCCAATTTACAGACACTGGCTTGACGGCCTGACTATTGAAACCTCAATCCTGACGGACAAGGGGCTGTCAGCCACGGTTGTTCAGACCATGATTCAGACGTGGAAGAAGTTTTCTTTCATGATATATTACAGTGTTTGGCATGCCTACATCGCTTGGTGTGAATCCAAGAGCCTTCCTTGTCGCACTTTCCCTATCTCTAGGATTTTGGAGTTTTTTACAACACGGCTTAGACTTGGGTCTCCAGCTGAGCACAAGGGCCAGGTCTCGGCCTTAGCCATGTTCTTCCAGAGATCCATTGCCAATCATAGGCTGTTCAAGACCTTCTTCCAAGGGGTTAACCATGTACGTCCACCGCTTAAGCCTGTATTACCAGTGTGGGACTTGAATCTGGTGCTTTCTGCTCTCCAGGGTCCCCCTTTGAGCCCTTGCGCGATGCTGCATTGTCTATTTTGCCCTAAAGGTGGTATTTTTGGTACGTATCACCTCGGTGCGTCGCGTGTCAGAGCTGGCCGCGATTGGTGTGAAGCCTCCTTACTTTGGACGGCATAGGGAGAAGGTGGTGTTTCGCTTAAACCTGATTTTTTGCTTAAGGTCGTGTCTCCTTTTCACCTTAATGAGGAAATTGTCTTGCCTTCCTTATGTCCAGCTCCGACTAACTTTAAGGAAAGGACCCTCCATTCCCTGGATGTGGTCAGAGCCATTAAGTACTCCTGGTTGCGACTGATTCCTTCAGGAAGTCGGATTGTCTTTTTGTCCTCTCCAAGGGGTCTAGGAAGGGCTTGCCTCCGGCCAAGTCCACTCTCAGTAAGTGGATCAGACAGGCGGTGGTGCAAGCATATTCTGCCAAGGGGAAGGAACCCCCTTTTTCATGTTACAGCTCATTCTACTAGAGCTATTGGTGCTTCCTGGGCTTTTCAGCACCAGGTCTCTGTTGAACAAGTTTGTAAGGCCACCACTTGGTCTTCAGTTCACACCTTTACAAAGTTTTTACAAGGTTGATGTTAGGGCCTCAGCTGATGCTGTCTTTGGCCGAAAAGTGCTTCAGGCGGTAGTGAAAAGAACTACATGCTGTTTCGCACTGGGGATCCCTCCCTAATGGACACTGCTTTTGGATGTCCCAACTGTCATTACTTCTGGGATGACCTGGACTGGATATAGTGAAAAATACAATTCTGTGAAACTTACCTGTAGAATTGTTTTTGAATATATCCAGTCCAGGTCATCCCACCCCGCCCTTATTCATTATATCTGGATTGCCTGTTATGGTGGATGGAGAGAGTACATGCTGGAGCTATGTGAAGTAACATGGTTTATTTGCCTCCCGGCTTGTCTCCTTCTTACTGCTGTTTAACCACTGGGGAATCATAGAGAGACACCTGTTTTATAGGAGGCCGGGAGGAGCAACAGCTTTTGATCCTGCAGTCTGGCGCCACCTAGCGGTGGATTACCCAACTGCCATTACTTCTCGGATGACCTGGACTGGATATATTCAAAAACAATTCTACAGGTGAGTTTCACAGAATTGTATTTTGGTCCAATCGTCAGTGTATGCCATGCATATTAATGCACAGCATAAATCGTTGTTTGTAAAAGGACCTCGGTATATCTTAAAGTGGACCAAAACCCATGATTTTGACTATAGGATAGGGGGTGCGTGTGAATCCTCCCCAGATCGCATCATCCCGGTCCTAAGGCACATGCAAGGCCACCTGTCTAATCAGTGCGCTCGGAGCAGCTGACGTCACACCATCTAAGCTGGCGTCGAAGGTCAGCGGCTCTGAGTGCATCTCCCGCTTCCCTCTCACAGGGAGTGTGGGCACGTGCCCTGCTAGAGGGATAGCGCGGATGCGGCCGTGGCTCGCGCATGCGCCGTTGGACCGGGATGCAAGATAAATGACTTGGGCAACCTGGGGGGGGGGGGTTTCACACAGCAGGGCATTCTGATTTTGGATGCCCCGGGGGGAAGGGAATCTATAATATTCCTGGGTTTTGGTCCACTTTAAAGCGGACCTTCAAAAGAAGAAAGTTTAGTAAATTGCTTCCCTTCTTATGATCAGTGGCAGGAACAGTATGAGAGGGCTTAACGCCATGCAGATGTTGTGGAATGGCATAAATATTAATCACTCTTGCCAGACACCTGATAGTCCTGCTTACACATGAGAATTAGGAGGGTGCTGTGCCAGCAGCAATTCACACCAAATTGTGAGAGAGATATTCCTCAGAAACAATGAGAACTTTTTCTGTCATTTTTCACAGACACACAGACTGAATAAACAGTTAATGTAGCAAAAGCAATCTGTGGAGGGAAGCTGTTACAAAGCACTTAGTCAGCGAATACAATATATACAATGTATTTTATTCAAAGTGGGTAATGTCCAAAATCATTGATCATTTTTAATGGTGATTTTAGGTATTGAACCTTCACATGAAACTATATAATACCAAATATTATAACACTGTTACATTTTTCCTTGTCAGCAAGATGATAAAGAACCACAACCTGTTAAGAAAACTGTGACCGGAACTGATGCAGATTTGCGCAGACTTTCACTGAAAAATGCCAAACAACTGCTCCGAAAATTTGGAGTACCAGAGGAAGAGGTGAGCATTTGGCGTGATTAAGGGTATTTTTGCATCTTAAAGTGGACCAACACCGAGAGGTGATCGGCCCGGAAATCTATAAGATTCCCGGGCCGATCACCTCCCACCCCGCGGGACATCCGAGATCGGGATGTCCCGCGGGGTGAAACCCCCCCAGAAACCCCAAATAGCTTACCTGATCTTCGGCGGCGGCCGGCCGCCGCCGCCTCCCTCGCGCCCCTGTAGGCGTGCTCGCGCCCGCGCCGGCCGTCTGCGAATGGCCGGCGGGGGCGCGCGCGCGCCGAAAGCGACGCGAGGGAGGCGGCGGCGGCGGCAGCCGCTTGGACGTTCCTGATCCCCGCCTGGACGTTGGCGGGGATTGGACCGTCCAGTCACGTGGGAGCGGGGACAGGTAAGGTTTTGGGGCTTTCTGGGGGGTTTCACACAGCGGGGCACCCCCGATCGGGGTGCCCCGCCGAAGTGGACCAAAACCCAGGATAGTAAAAATCCTGGGTGTTGGTCCACTTTAATTGGTTACAAGAACAAAGTTATTTGCATTACTTTATATCTAACCTGTAGTAATACAGCTAATTAAACCATACCAAATTGGGCAAAGCTGTGCATATCCTCAGGTCTTTTGGGGATTTAAGCAAATGAAAACTCATTGAGTTTTTGAAATAAATGCTCCTTGAATTTGTTACATATCTTTGTTTATTCAAAATTCACATCTTGCGCATTTAGGGTGGTTTAACATTCCACCTGGGATTCAGTGATCTCATGCTGTATGTGTCTTCTACTTTGGCCTTTACTATAGCAGCAGGCAGTGCCCACTCACAATATATGGGGATGAGGGACCTGTCTTATTGCCTGCACCACTATTGGTGGTCCTGAGTTATCTGTAGAAAACGGGATGGCTGGGAAAAAGGTGCCCCCAATAGCCTTGGCACCCAGCGCGACCGCCCAGCCTTCCCCTAACAGCCCTGGCATTTGGATTTATCAACATGTCTAACTATGTTGAGGACACTGTTGGCTTTTTTACAGCTTGTTAGGACCATTATTTAAATATCATATTTAGGAAAGCACATTAGTGCTGTTGATATATAAAGGTAATAAACCATAAAACTATGCTTTTTTTTTTCCAGATCAAAAAGTTATCCCGATGGGAAGTTATTGATGTCGTGAGGACAATGTCAACAGAACAAGCACGTTCTGGAGAAGGGCCAATGAGCAAATTTGCAAGAGGGTCGCGTTTTTCAGTGGCTGAGCACCAGGAGCGATATAAGGAGGAATGCCAGAGGATATTTGACCTTCAGAACAAGTATGTTGTTCATTTGGGGTTTGTGTGAGTGCTTTTTGTTTTGTGGCACACATCGTGATTATGATTTTATCGCCCATCCAGGGTTTTGGAGTCTGCAGAGGTTTTGTCCACCGATACAGACAGCAGCTCTGCTGAAGACAGTGACTTTGAGGAGATGGGAAAGAACATAGAAAACATGCTGCAGAACAAGAAGACCAGCTCTCAGCTGTCCCGGGAGCGGGAGGAGCAAGAGCGAAAAGAGCTGCAGAGAATGTTAATGGGTGAAGACAGTGGAAATGATAAGGACCGAAGTCGAAGTCATAAAAAAGACAGAAAAGGGTTTTGTGAGTAATTTCATCCTAGCGGGACAAACAACTGTCATCTGCATTCTATCACTTTGTTTATTAGAAGAATGTAATTACATTTTAGACTAGTAAATACTTCTAAAAATTCCCCCAGCAAGGTAATAAATAATCTTTCTGTCCGCAGTTAAAAGGACAGTCCTGGAGATTGCTATAATAAGGCACAGAGTAACTTACCTAAAGCCCATTCCATGTGCCTTTCCTCCATTTCCTGCAGCACACTGTAGTTGCTGTAGCAGATCTCTAAATTTGCCCCACGTCTCCCCTTTCCATTCCTCTATGACAACACACAGACGTGGTTGCGTGGCAGCCCCTGTCCCTCAACACTTCCAGCATGAGCAAGTCTGGCAAGCAACAGTAGTCGCACTTGCCAGGCGTGCTCACGCATTAAGGTACAGGGACGGCCATGCAAAATAAAAAGGAGGGGAAAACTTTGGAGACGTGCTACAGCATCTACAACGCTCTGCAGGAAATCGAGAAGGGGCCAATGGGACAAACTTCGGATGAGCACCTTTCTGCCTTCTTATTGCTTTTGCCTGTACTTATCCCTTTAAAGCAGAAGATGACCCACTGTGGCCGGCCCTGGAATATTAAAGATTCCAGTGCCAGCCTCTTTCCATGCCAAATAGGGATGCCCCACTATGTGAAAATTAATCCACTATTCATGTGATGCTAAAATAATTAGCAATCCATATTATAAAAGACCACAAGGTATCAAAAAGTACAAATAGAAATCAGTATAAAATAGCGCCACAAATAGCCCAAAAAAATTTTTTTTTATATATTTCTAATTACTCAAGTGAGTGTTCAATTACTCAACTTAGTGCAAAAATACAAGTATAAAAAGGTAATTACTACAAATAATTCATCAAGACCATAAACCTGTGCAATCAATCAAATCTAAAGTGCAAATGCTAGATCAGAAGGCTATATTCACCAAGTAAAGCAGGGGATGAGACCCCCAATGCAAACCCAATACACAAAGTGCTATTAGTGCAGAGCTATTTAAGGGAGCTGAGGTAGTAAGCAATCACTTTTTGATACCTTGTGGTCTTCTATAATATGGGTTGCTAAGTATTTTAGCATCACAGGAATAGTGGATACATTGATTTTAACAGTCTTTGTGTTGCATGTGTGTTTTTATTTTTGCTATAGTGTAACATTTAATAAAATATTATTTTATGGTATTTGTGGAGTTGTGCCCCTTTCTTATGACCCTTGTCAATTTGGTTTGCCCCCCCCCCCAGAACGTATCTGCTTCCTTGCACCTCGTCAATATAAACATTTGGCAGCTGCATCCCGTGCGCTCCCGTTTGCTGAAGCCCTGCATGTAGACAGAGCCATTTGCCGAGCATTACATATTCGAACAGCTCTGATTGGACCACAGCCAACACTATACGCTTCTCTTGCTGTGTTGATTGATGTTGCCAAGTCACATATTCTCCTGTAAGCATCTGTATGTTTCATTTATGTACATTTTGAAAATATATTTATTTGCATTTATAGCCACAGGCTCTGCTACGTCTGGTGGCTCCCATAAAGATGACGACACTGCATCTGTGACCAGTTTAAATTCTGCTGCCAGTGGGCGCCGCTTAAAGATCTACCGCACTTTCAGAGACGAGGATGGTAAAGAATACGTGCGATGTGAGACCGTGCGTAAACCTGCCGTTATTGATGCCTATAGTCGGATTCGCACTACCAAAGATGACGAGTTTATGTGAGTAGTACTGATGGTGGGGTGATGGGATACTAGAATGACTTGGAAGAGGGGTTTCAACCTTGTTCTGTATTTTTTAAAGCCGGAAATTTGCTCTTTTTGATGAGCAACATCGGGAAGAAATGAGAAAAGAAAGGCGACGGATCCAGGAGCAACTTCGAAGATTGAAACGCAATCAAGAAAAGGAGAAGCTTAGAGGCCCTCCAGAAAAGAAACCTAAAAAAATGAAAGAACGTCCAGATTTGAAGGTATTAATTCAGGGGGTAATGGGAAGCTGCCGCTTGAGTCTTTTTGGATATATTGAGTATTCAATATTTTTCTTGATCTTTTTTGACCATGTCACACACCTGTTTTTAGACCTGCTTTTTGAGCTGTGTCACACACCACATTCCAGCTGGTTCTTAAAATTGTAAAATGAATCATTGTTTCCTTAGCTCGCATGCAGCCGATTCATCCTGCTGTGCTGCTACTGTCGGGTCGTTACGACAATACCCTTCGTTCACCAGTCACTCCAAATTCATACTATGAGCATGGGTTAACCTTCAAAGAATGAATCAGACAATAAGCTGGTTCAATCTCAGTGCATGCTCGTGCTTCCATTCAGTTCAGCAACGGTCACAGCAACTGCCCTTTATTTCCTAACACACAGTATTACACAGTACAATGATGGGAGTGTACAGCACAGAGGGAGGGCAAGGTTAAGCCATAGATGTGTAGTATCCTGATTGGTGATGACATCTGTTCAGCTCTTCTTGTTCTCGAGTTTCCATTTTAGTAAGAACAACGCTTAACTCCTTGGAATGCGGAACTGACCTAGATTCCTGGAATCCAGGGTGTTGGTTAATACTGGTAGCCATCTTAGACGTAATTCAGCTGAGTCACAGCAAGCTTTGGGAAAACTTATTGTTTAATAATAAACATATAAAAGTACAAAAAGATAAGAAAATATCTATATACATATATATCATTTTACCTTGACACTACATATACCTGATATGCTTAATTTTAGCTGCTTTTATAGCCAAGGCCCTGACTTAATAATTGGATGACCGCTAAAGAAGCCACCCACCTTTTCTGGTGTTTGGGGGGGTGGGGTAGTGTGTCTTCTTTCAACTATAGCCCTGGGCTATGTGGAATTCAGATGTCCCTACAGCTGAAGATTCTTAAAAGCCAAAATCAACTGGAACTGAGATACAGGGCTGGAAATGGTTGCACACTGCAATTAAGCATGTCTCCTATTGTAAGAGGATCAGTTGTTGCATGGCTGTGCCAGGTAGAGCTCTGATTCAGAGCTGGCTATATAATTCAGATTACACTGATGAATCCCTCTGAATCCTTGGCACAGAGAATGTACGTCCAATTTAAAACCATGTCTTTTGATGATAGGGATGGGTTAGGATTACTTTAATTTTGCTTGGTCGTCAGGACCTAAAGCTGATTCAGCACCATGGAATCAAACTCTACTTTTCTCTCCTAAAAAGAAGTAGAGTATTTTACCTGGTGCTGATTCAACCCTATAATGTGCGGTAACTGTGCCACTGACAGTTATCTGTCTTGTGCCACCCACATGTTATCTGCTAGGTGAACTTGGGGTGCAAGGGTGAGGCTTCAAAGACCCCAATGCCAGTTGACCATATTATCACTAAACAAGTGTGTCAATTAAAATTAGTTTTATTTTATATTTACTCTGATTCTTGTCCTCCCTCCAAGCTAAAATGTGGTGCCTGTGGTGCTATTGGACATATGAGGACAAACAAGTTTTGCCCACTCTACTATCAAACAAATGCTCCTCCATCTAATCCTGTGGCAATGACCGAAGAGCAAGAAGAGGAGCTGGAGAAAACGGTTATACATAATGACAATGAGGAACTGATCAAAGTAGAGGGGACCAAAATTGTGTTGGGCAAACAGCTAATTGAAAGGTAAGTGTAACACGTGTCCATCACATAGAACTTTGTGTGGCTATAAATTGTTTCCCACTGCTAAAAACCAAAACCTTTCTAAAACCAAACCAAGGCCTCTGTTTTCCTTCTTTTTTATTGACTTGAATCTTGTGAGGTCATGACTGTTAATGGTTTTATACACTGTAGTGCTGATGAGGTCCGAAGAAAATCTTTGGTCTTGAAGTTTCCTAAACAACAACTGCCTCAAAAAAAGAAGAGAAGAGTGGGAAGCACCGTACACTGTGACTATCTCAATGTGAGTAGTTTTGATCACGGGAACATTTTGATCAAGATCCTGTTCAACTGAACATATTAATAGCTCATGAGTCAAAGGCTTTGTCTGTGATGACTTATAAGCTAAACAAAGACTTCTGCTTAGTCAGTCCATAGCAACGCAGGGTGATTCATGTTCTAGTACCTCTGCAGCATGCTGTGGTATGCAAATTACAGGCCAGTTAGTTTAACATCTATAGTGGTCAAATTAATGGAAACACTCACTTAAAAAAACAGATAATTTCCCATCTAAAAATGAATGACCTATTGGACCTAAAACAGCACGGCTTTACTGAGGGCAGATCATGTCAGACCAATCTTATTGATTTCTTTGACAATGTCACTAAAGTGTTAGATGAAGGTGGTGCTGTGGATATCGCCTATCTGGATTTTAGCAAAGCCTTTGACACTGTACCACATAAGGAGCTCATAGATAAGTTATTGAAGGTAGGACTCAATCCCTGGATAGTTCAGTGGATTTCCAGTTGGCTGAGGGATCGGTATCAGAGCGTTGTTGTTAATGGTGTGCAATCTGAACAAAGGCGAGTTACAAGTGGTGTGCCGCAGGGCTCTGTCCTGGGCCCCATTCTTTTTAATATATTTGTAAGTGACATAGGAGAAGGCTTGGTAGGAAAAGTTTGTCTGTTTGCTGATGATACAAAGGTTAGTAATAGGGTGGATATTCCTGGAGGTGTCTGCAACATGGAAAATGATTTAGCTTTACTGGATAGATGGTCAAAACTGTGGAAACTAGAGTTTAATGTCTCTAAATGTAAAATCATGCACTTGGGTAGAAGGAATCCCTGCTGTGTTAGCCAGGACCTCGGAGGAGAGAGATTTAGGGGTACTGATTACTGATAGCTGCAAGATGAGTGGACAGTGTAGCCAGGCAGTGGGAAAAGCAAGCAGGATGCTCGGCTGCATAGCTCGAGGCATCACCAGTAGGAAGAGGGAGGTTGTGATGCTGCTGTATAGAGCCCTGGTAAGGCCACAGCTAGAATACTGTGTGCAGTTCTGGAGACCTTACCTGCAAAAAGACATTATTCAAATAGAACGTGTCCAAAGGCGGACAACGAAAATGGTGGAAGGACTTAAACTTAAAACTTATCAGGAGAGACTTAAAGAACTTAATTTGTACAGTCTGGAGGAAAGAAGGGAGAGGGGGGACATGTTTGAGACCTTTAAATATGTGAAAGGATTCAATAAGGTTCAGGAGGGAAGTGTTTTTAAGAAGAAACTTAACGATAGAACAAGGGGGCACAACCTGAAGCTAGTCGGGGGGAAGATCAGGAGCAATGTTAGAAAATATTTTACAGAAAGAGTAGTAGATGCTTGGAACAAACTTCCAGCAGAGGTAGTTGAAAAATCAACAGTCACTGAATTTAAACATGCCTGGGATAAGCACACATCTATCCTAAGATAAAGAGTACATACAGTATACACATAAGGGCAGACTAGATGGACCGTATGGTCTCCTTCTGCCGTCAACCTTCTATGTTTCTATGCTTGTTCTTCACTCCCAAAGCTCTGACCTACGCTATATTATACCAGCATGCAGATTGCTAATATTCCATTTACATGCTGTATTACACCTATTGTCCGGTGCCTACAACCTACACCATAGTAGTACCACTCAAATTAGTTTAGGTTGATCACTAAAGGTTAAAAGTTTTGGGGTCTGGTTTACAATTTGTGAACCTTTTCGGTTTAAAAAGTGATAAAGCCCAAGATTTGGTTTTACTTCTCACTCTTCTAGTACAGGGTAGGCAAGCTGCCAGCCCTGAAATCGTTTAGATTACCTGACCATGCCAAGTAGGTTTTCATCCAGTTTGATTGTAAAAATTTTTTGTGAAACTGTATTGTTGCTTGGTTTGTATATAAATGTGTACAAATATAGGCAGCATGCCTTTTATTATCGTGATGACCCATATGAGAGATTGGCTTTGAAATCTCTGCTAGTTGTAATTGGTTTCATAAATGTCACATGGCTTTCTTGTCACACTTCTTTTTTTATTACTATTATTTAGCGCCCTCATAAATCAATACATCGCAGGAGGACAGATCCTATGGTCACCTTGTCGTCTGTCCTGGAATCAATTATCAATGACATGAGAGACATGTCTAATGTAAGTAACACAGTCATGTTTGTGTATGAATGGTGGGTTTTTCAGGCCAACTTGGTCTAGAGGCAAAAATACCATTTTGTGAATACTCACCTGTAAAATGGGTATTATAAGTATGTCACACACCCCGCTTCAAGATATCCATAACATGTGGGTAATACCGACCTGAAGAGGGCGTTCTGCAGAGATGATAGGAAAAAAGCCCCTCCCGGTCCATAAATACCTGGGACCTCCCACTCATTACCCAGTATAAAGAAAGCAGTAAGGTAAGGGACCAGGAAGAGCCAAATATAAGACATAGCAACGCAAAGTTCACAATATAAAGGATACAGAATACGAGAAGGGCGGGTGAAGCGGGGTGTGTGACATACTTATAATACCCATTTTACAGGTGAGTATTCACAAAATGGTATTATTCTAAGTATGTCACACACCCCGCTTCAAGATATCCATAACATGTGGGACATCCAATAGCAGTGTCCATAAAAGGGCGGGGATCTAAAACAAAGCAACAAGGCACAACTTAAACCACAACAGCTTGCAGAACTTTGCGGCCAAAAACAGCATCCGCTGAGGCCCGAACATCAACCTTGTAAAACTTGGAAAAAGTGTGAACAGAGGACCAAGTAGCAGCCTTACAAACTTGCTCAACAGAGGCCTGGTGCTGGAAGGCCCAGGACGCTCCAACCGCACGAGTAGAATGAGCAGTAACACAAAAAGGGGGACTCCTCCCCTTAGCAGAATAGGCCCCAATAATGGCCTGACGAATCCATTTACTAATGGAAGACTTGGCAGGTGCCAAACCCTTCCTAGGCCCAAAAGGCACCACAAAAAAAGCAGTCTTACGAAAGGAAGACGTAACCACCAAATAGTATTTTACAACGCGAACCACATCCAAAGAATGCAGAGCCCTTTCCTTGTCGTTGCTGGGATTAGGACACAGAGAGGGCAGAACAATGTCCTGATTCAGATGAAAAGCAGAAACCACCTTAGGAAGAAAATCCGGCTTGAAACGAAAAACCACCTTGTCCTGATGCCTTTCGAAGTACAGAGCTTTAATGGACAAAGCTGCCAACTCAGAAACACGCCTAACAGAAGTGATAGCCACCAAAAAGGCCACCTTTTGAGTAAGTGAAGACAAGGCAACCTCATTCAAGGGTTCAAACGGAGGACCCTGAAGAGCAGAAAGAACCAAGTTCAAATCCCAAACTGGAACCAAAGGCTTCCTAGGAGGCCGAACATGCGTAACCCCTTGGAAAAAAGTCTTGACCAAAGGATGAAGTGCAAAGGACCTTTGAAAGAACACCGCCAGGGCAGAAACCTGCCCCTTCAGAGTACTAAGCTTGAGCCCCAGATCCAGACCATGTTGAAGAAACTCCAGAATCCTGGAAATGGAAAACTCCCTACACGGGAAAGACTTACCTTCACACCAGTCAATATAGGACCTCCAGGTCCTATAGTAAACGGTAGAGGAAGACCGCTTCCTGGCGCTAATAAGAGTCTGAATCACCGCATCAGAAAGACCTTCCTCCTTCAAAATGGAGGTTTCAGCAGCCACGCCGTCAAAGCCAGCGATGGTAAATTGGGATAGCGTAGCCAACCCTGGGTGAGCAGGTCCGGCAGCAGAGGCAGAACGAACTGATCCTCTGCCAGTCTGACCAGGTCTGCGAACCAAACCTGTCTTGGCCACCTTGGTGCCACCAGAATTGCCGACGCGCCCTCCAGGGCCAGCTTGTGCACCACTCTGGCTACCATTGGAAACGGAGGGAACAGGTACAGAAACCCCAGATCCCTCTAGTTCAGGGACATGGCATCCACCGCAAGAGCCAGTGGATCCTGCGAGAGAGACACAAATACCGGAAGCTTGTGATTGTGACGAGAGGCAAAGAGGTCCACCGCCGGGAACCCCCACCTGAGGCAAATCAAGCGAAACACCTGGGGACTGAGAGACCACTCCCCCTGGCGAGAGGAGGACCTGCTCAGAGAGTCCGCCTCCGTGTTCTCCACTCCCGGAATGTAGACTGCTGAGATACACGGGACGTGGCTCTCCGCCCAGTCCAGAATCAAAGACACTTCCCTGAGGGCACTCCTGCTGCGAGTCCCTCCCTGGTGATTGATGTAAGCAACTGCCGTCCGATTGTCCGACCGAACCTGAACTGGCAGGCCCTGCAACTGATGAGTCAAGCGAAACAGAACCAACCTGATGGCTCTCAATTCCAGGACATTGATGGGCTCGTGAGCCTCCTGAGGGCCCCACAGACCCTGAAACTGAAGATCCTTCCAGACACCCCCCCCAACCTGACAGACTGGCATCCGTGGTGACTGTCTCCCAACACGGTGCCAGAAAGGATCTGCCCTTCAACAGATTGACAGAACTCAGCCACCAGTGAAGGGATCGTCGAACCCGGGGGGTCATCAGGAAGGACTGATCCAACGATAGTGGAGACTTGTCCCAAACCGTCAACAGATGAAGCTGGAGCGTCCTTGTGTGAAACTGCGCAAAGGGAACTGCCTCGAATGAGGCCACCATCAACCCCACCAGTCTCATCCCTAGCCGGATGGGCGGACGAGGGGCCGACAAGAGAAGCCGAACCAACTCCTGAATCAAAAGAACCTTGGACTGGGGCAGAAACACCTTGGCCTGTGAAGTATCCAGAGACATTCCCAGAAAGATCACTACCTTGGACGGGGAAAGAGATGACTTGGGGTAGTTGATCACCCAACCGAATCTCTCCAGAGTGGATACCACCGTTCTGGTGTCCAACTCTGCTTGGCTGAAGGAAGATGCCATAATTAGAAGATCGTCCAAATAGGGCACAATACGGATACCCTGGACTCTGAGTAGAGCCATCACCCCCGCCAGCACCTTGGTGAAAAGCCGAGGAAAGACCAAAAGGGAGTGCCACAAACTGAAAATGCCGATCCTCCACCACGAACCTGAGAAACCTCTGGTGTGCTGGAAAAATCGGAACGTGCAGGTAAGCATCCTTGATATCTATTGACGTCAGAAAGTCCCCCTGACGCAGAGAGTGAATAGCAGAACGCAGCGTTTCCATGCGGAATTTCCGCGGCCGGATGAACCTGTTGAGAAACTTCAGATCCAAGATGGGTCGGACCGAACCGTCCTTCTTGGGTACCGTGAACAGATTGGAATAAAAGCCCCTGCCCTGGTTTGAGGGGGGCACTGGTCAAATGACAGCCATGTCCAGAAGACTCTCTACTGCCACCAGGAGTCCCTGCGCGGCCAGAGGTTCCGAAGGCACCCGAGACCTGAAAAATCTGGGAGGGGGCCGGAGCTCGAACTCCAGCTTGTAACCGGAAGGCACCACTTCCCGGATCCATCTGCCCGAGACCTCCTGATCCCAGACCTGGGAGAAGTGTCGCAGCCGTCCCCCCACCCGCATGGGTGAGGGCGCCCCCTCATTGCTGAGCTGGCTTAATAGCGGGTTTGGGCTTAGAGCCCCAACTGTATCCTGGACGGGCACGTCCTCTGCCCCTGTTCCCGGAATCTCCTCTGGAGGAGGAGAAGGCAAATCCCCTGCCAGATCTGGCCCCACGAAAGGAAGGGGTAAAGGAAAGCGCCCCACGAAAAGGACGGCGTTGTTTCTTGCGTTGAGGTAACTTACCACCCTTGGTGACAGAATCCAATTTCTCTCCAAAGAGCCGTAATCCAACAAAAGGTAGAGCCGTCAGCGACTTTTTGGACATAAAATCGGCCGCCCACTGGCGCAACCAAACCGACCGCCGAATAGTCACCAGCAGAGCCGACGTGCTGCCACACATCATCAGAGTGTCATCCAAGGCGGCTAATACAAACGACAAAAACAATTCACACCTTTTAAGGCCAAGGAACTCGTCACTACCCGGACGAAGCCCGGAAGAAGTCAACAGGTCCCTGACCACAGACCTGGCAGCCACCACCATCGGCGCCGAAGCACAAACGGGCCGCATGGCTGACCCAACACTGGCAAAGCCATGACAAGCCATCTGGTCAATGCGTTTATCCTCTCTGTCTTTGAGGGTGGAACAATCTGGATTATTTAAAACAGAAGTGTTGGACAACCCCAAAACCGGTGCATCCACCTCGGGGGGGGGGGGATGCCCAACGCTTAACCGTATCCGAAGGGAAAGGATATTTCCTATCCCACCCCTGAGGAATACCCGGGAGCCGAGCAGGCCTGTCCCATTCCTTAGCAATAATTTTGTCAAAGTGTTTTTGATTACGAAATTCCAAGCGCGGCCTGGATTCCTCGAAAAACTCCCCCTTCTGCTGTGGAGCCTCATCAGGAGGAGAAATAGCCAAAACCTCAAACATCTGAGCCAGAGCGTTAGGAGTATCCGAGGATCTCCCCAAGTCCCCAAGCTCAGCATCAGCGCCAACAAACTGCTGATCGTCTGAATTATCAGAATCCTCATAAACCTCCCCTTCCTCTAGCGGGGAATAATCAGACCAATCCAGATTATTGGAGGCTGTGCGGCTTGCCCCTCTCCCGTGCCCCGTTGGAGGCTGTGCGGCTTGCCCCTCTCCCGTGCCCCGTTGGAGGCTGTGCGGCTTGCCCCTCTCCCGTGCCCCGTTGGAGGCTGTGCGGCTTGCCCCTCTCCCGTGCCCCGTTGGAGGCTGTGCGGCTTGCCCCTCTCCCGTGCCCCGTTGGAGGCTGTGCGGCTTGCCCCTCTCCCGTGCCCCGTTGGAGGCTGTGCGGCTTGCCCCTCTCCCGTGCCCCGTTGGAGGCTGTGCGGCTTGCCCCTCTCCCGTGCCCCGTTGGAGGCTGTGCGCCATGCCCCTCTCCCGTGCCCCGTTGGAGGCTGTGCGCCATGCCCCTCTCCCGTGCCCCGTTGGAGGCTGTGCGCCATGCCCCTCTCCCGTGCCCCGTTGGAGGCTGTGCGCCATGCCCCTCTCCCGTGCCCCGTTGGAGGCTGTGCGCCATGCCCCTCTCCCGTGCCCCGTTGGAGGCTGTGCGGCTTGCCCCTCTCCCGTGCCCCGTTGGAGGCTGTGCGGCTTGCCCCTCTCCCGTGCCCCGTTGGAGGCTGTGCGGCTTGCCCCTCTCCCGTGCCCCGTTGGAGGCTGTGCGCCATGCCCCTCTCCCGTGCCCCGTTGGAGGCTGTGCAGCTTGCCCCTCTCCCGTGCCCCGTTGGAGGCTGTGCAGCTTGCCCCTCTCCCATGCCCCAGTGTAGAAGAATGGTCCTAAATGAAAGCCCCCCTCCCAAATGCTGGAGGGAGCAATGACAGCAGCACAGAAGCAACAGTTATGTATGTTTCCTTTTTTCCCATTAACCTGATAAGATGCACTGACATAAGTGCATCTTATGGGGTGAAAAATAACACATAAAGACAGATCACATGCAACTTTATTATACAAGCTACACACACTTCAGTATTTGCTTTTTCCCCTTTAGACGTACCCATTCCACAGCCCTGTGAATGCTAAAGTAGTAAAAGATTACTATAAAATTGTGACCAACCCAATGGATCTGCAAACGCTGAGGGAAAATGTACGCAAGCGAATGTACCCATCACGTGAGGAGTTTCGGGAGCAAGTGGAGTTAATAGTTAAGAACAGCATACTTTATAATGGTAAGAGTTGTAACAAATCCTTAGGTGCTAATGGCATAAGTATTGAACATTCTCTAAGAAAATGACCGTTCTGGTTGTAGGACCCAAGCATTCCCTGACGCAGATCAGCCAGGCAATGTTAGACTTGTGCGATGAGAAGCTGAGAGAGGTAAGCAATTTCAATTAACTCAACACTTACTGAGACACATACTGTTTGTGAACGTGGCAGAGCAGTGTTACGCAGATCAATGGGGTAAAGCAAACCACCCAGAAACAACATAAGTATAAACCAAATGTCAGGATTACATTTATTTATTTAACAAATAACTGTTTGCTCTCCTCTTGCCTGTTTGTGCATATGTTTTATCCATACTGTAATGTTCATTGTACACAGTTGTCACATTATTATGACCAGCTAATATCTAATACCTTGTGTGCAGCATGGACAGCAGCTAGACAAACTGGGGTGACTCAATAAGGTCCTAGCAGGCTGTCACATGTATCTGGATCCATGCTGACTGCAGTGCATCCCATAGCTACTACATGAGATGCTTAATTAAAGGAGCACTATCGCGAAATTGCGTAACATTAAAAATCCATATAAATACATTAGCTAATGAGAGGAGGGGTCACCTATAAACCCGAACTGAATAAAACTCCCACCAAGCTTGTGGTTTTCTTCCCCTGGTAGGAATAAAATCCAGGGGTGACAGGTTTAGTCTATCAGGGGTGACAGCGCCTGTCACCCCTGATTTCCTATTCCTTCCTTTAAAATAAAAAAAACAAGCCTGGCTGGATATTTCTTCATGCTAGATGTATAAGTGACCCCTCCCCCCACCATCCAGCATATTTAAATGGATTTTTATCATTGGGCCATTTTTCTGTGATAGTGCTCCTTTGAGTTCAAGTCTGGGGGAAATAGAAAGTTTTTGGAAGACTTGGTCATGCTTGTATAAACTCTGTCAGACATTTATAGCCGTGTGATATTGCTGTAAGATCCATTCAAGACATTCGGTATGTATGAACGTATATGATCCATAAGAATGGATTCAAAACGGTTAAGATTACATTCCACATGGATGATTGGGCCCAGAGAATGCCACAAAACTTTGCCCAGACTAAAAAAAAAACACAATCTTGTGTTCTTCCAGAAATGGTTGTACAGTGTCCTCTGGTGTTTCTCACCTGAGAAATATTGTGACTCACTGAAAAGGCAGCCCTTTGCCAATCGACAGAGGTCCAATTCCGATACTGCTGTGAAATTGAAGCCTTTTCTGCCCATGCAACTTTGTAAACTGAGGCCCAGTCACCGTCTTTTTGCTTTGGAGCACCATATGCAGTAGGGCTCACTGAACTGTTTTAGACACATTTAGTGGTGCCCCTGGTTCACTTTGGCACTGAGATCCATTGTAGCGTATCTGTCCACTCTCCCACCTTTTAGAGGTGACAATCACTCACATCAATGACACATGGTTTTCTGCTGTTTCCGCATTGCTTATTTGCAATAATGCCATTGGTCCACTCATGTTAAACTTTCACCCCAGCATCATGTGAACTGTTCACAAAATGTTCTGTTTCAGAGATAACTGCCTTCCTTTCCCCCAAAAGCCAATAATCTTCCCTTATTGCAGCTCTGATTAATCTCTCCTTTTACCCATGACTGCAACAGGAGATGTGTGCAGAAAGTTTATCACACACCTCACCCAGTTTACACGTGAATTCCTTCATGAGCTATGGTGGTCATAATAATGTGACTCATCTGCGTATATCCAGAGTGATGAACATATCTGCAGTGAAAGTTGGTGATGAGAAGGTTGTTATTCTTAGTATACATTACGTCCTGCTCCAGATAGATTACTTACACTCGGGTTATCCTCCGCCAGATGGCGCTGCACTGCAGAGACATGTAAAACAGGCTCCTCCCGGCCCCTCAAATACCAGGGACCTCCCACAAATCCCCAGATTTCTCTGCAGTGCTTACTGTGAAGACATGAAATTATCACTCTCTCGCAGGTGAGCGGAGCTATTAGCCTTCGGCCCTGTTGGACTATTCCCACCCGTTCCTCGTGTGATGTGCCTCCCAGCCTGGGCTGTGCTAGTCGGGTGAAGGTAGGCGGCACCATACGTGCTTAAGGAGCGCTGCTCCGCCGCAATCCCCCCACCAAAGGGTAGGCGGTATAGGCTGATGGTGAGCCTTTATGGGATGCCCCTCCCGCATTATTGTCCCATGCCCCGTGTAGCGGTGGGTCCTGTACAGAGGGCCGCCATCCTCCCTCATTCTCCCTGTAGCCTTCGGGGGGGAAAAAGGGGGGGGGGTGCGTGTGTATAGTGATTCGGGCATATGCCGTTTTTGACTAGATACATGGTGGCAGCCGCCGCGCTGACTTGTCTTTTTACTTTACAGTTGCCGCCGGCGCGCGCGTCCTTTCCTTCAATTGGATGTTCCACGCCGGGCGGCAGCGTTACCTCAGACGCTTCTGCGTTCTCATTGGCTGCTTGTCTGTGGGCTTCCCGCTCTTTGGGGGGGGGCCTGGCTCGGCGCGCTATGCGTCACGGCTCGCTCTGGCCCGCCCTTCGAGGTACTCTCGGCGCCATTTTGTCAGGTCGCGCGCGTGTGTGACGGTTCTACTTATCGCGGTCCGTAAGTGCCCTCGCGGGCGACTTATACTCTTTTTAGTGTGTTTGGTTCTGACACCCCCTCTTCCCATTGTGTCTTTCAGGCGGGTGAATCCATTGGCTTCTCCCGGCCCGGTGTAGTTGATAGTTGGGCCTTGTATAATTACTCCCACTTCCCTAGCGTGTCATTGGGGCATCCAGGGTTGCTTATAGCGTCAATCCCTACTGGCATATCGTGCCTAAGAATCACCATATGGAGGCATCCCAGGATAATGTTACCGGGGTCCCTTGGGGACAAGACCGGCTGTGTGTAGCGTGTGGGCAGCCTCATGCTGACGCTGACAAGGCGCGGGTCTGTGTACCCTGTGCTGAGCAGGTGCTTGCATTGCAATCTGGCCTGCCGGTGGCTGCACCTTGTTTCACTCCACCTACTCCCCCAAGCTTAAATCTCACTCCTGTTGAGTTGCATACTAGTGGGGATTCTCATCCTGAGGTGTCTTCTAGTCTGGCTACTGTTGAACAGATTATTGCGAGGTCTTCAGTGCGTAAGGGCCCTGGGAAGAAGCGGCACTTGACGCCTAATGTTACTGTTTTCCCTATGGGAGCTGAGGAGTTTATGAATCTGTGTGGCTATACCCCGTCTGATGAAGGGGAGCTCCTTTCTGACTCAGGCTCATCTGATGAGGGACCAAGGGGTCATGACGATTCTGGCTCTGAACCCTGGGCCCCGGATGACACTGACAGATTATTGACCCAGATCTTTGAGGTTCTGTCTATCTCTCTCCCTGTTGAGGCTCCCAGGCAAAGAGGGGAGCCTTTCCATACAGAAAAATCGCATTTGGAATTTCCAGGGCAGGCACATTTCCATAACCTTGTGCTCAAGGAATGGGAGCGCCCCTGTAAACTTCCCGGGGTTCCAAAGAGTTGGGATAGGAAGTATCCCTTTACTGCTGAGGTGGTTAAATGTTGGTCATCTCCCCCCCCCCCCCCCCCCCCCCCGAGGTGGATGCCCCGATCCTAGGGCTATCTAACACCTCTGTCATGCATTCCCCGGATTCTACCACCCTGCGGGATGCTGAGGACCGACGCATTGACCAGCTGGCCTCCCACGCCTTTGCATGTTCGGGGTCAGGGTTCCTTCTCCTCCCCTTACCGTGGTGCAGGACAGGGAAGGGGGGCATCCTTCCCTGGGGCCCGGGGAGTTTTCTGGGGTAGAGGCAGAGGACGTGGACGTCCTGGCTCCTCCTGGGGTCCCAAAGCCAAATCTTCTCCCAAGCCCCCTCAGGCATGATGGGGCGCCCTCGCCCATCCGGGTGGGGGGACGGCTGCAGCACTTCGCTCACGTCTGGAGGCTTCATGTCTCAGACCGGTGGATTCAGGAGGTAGTGTCCTCCGGTTACAAGTTGGAGTTTGCTGCCGACCCCCCTCCAAGATTCATCAGGTCCCGGATTCCTCAGGGCCCTGTGTCAGCTCAGGAGCTAGTGCATGCAGTGCAAGGCCTCCTGGAGCTGGGGGTCATCTGCCAGGTGCCTTTAAGAGAAAGAGGGCAAGTGTTTTTAATCCAACCTATTCACAGTACCCCAATAAAGATGGTTCTGTCAGGCCCATCCTGGGCTTTAAGATTCTCAACAAGTTTTGTCAGGGGCAGGCGCTTTCGCATGGAGACTCTGCGCTCTGCCATCAGTTCCCTGCGCAAAGGGGATTTCATGACTTCTGTGGACATCAAAGATGCTTACATTCATATTCCTGTGTTCCCAGGTCATCACAAGTTCCTCAAGTTCGCTCTGATGGTTCAACATTACCAAGTTGTGGCCTTGACCTTTGGCCTCACTTCAGCTCCCAGGGTGTTCACCAAGGTGCTGGCTGGCGGGATGTCTCTACTCAGACGTCAGGGTGTCAGCGTGCTTCCCTATCCGGAGGACATCTTCATCACTTCCCAGTCTCTACATCAGGCAGAGTTGGATACTCAGCTGGTGGTGCCCATTCTGGAGTCATTTGGATGGGTGATCAACCACCCCAAGTCCTCACTGTCCCCTTCCTTGGTAACTACATTCCTAGGAATGAATCTGGATACAGTTCAGGTAAGGATCTTCCTGCCTCAGCAGAAGGTGGACAATCTGATTGCACAGGCTCAGTCCCTCCTTGCTTGTCCCCATCCCTCCATTAGGCAGGGGATGCAGCTGGTGGGCCTGATGGTGCCATGCTTCGAAGCGGTCCCTTATGCTCAGTTCCACTTGAGGCCTCTGCAAATTCACCTATTGTCTGTATGGGACAAGGACCCAGCGTCCCTGGACAGGGTCTGTGTGCTCTCCCCCCTGGTCAGGAGGTCCCTCTTGTGGTGGATGGACTCAAGGAACCTGTTGGGGGGCAGATCCTTTCTTGCCCCCTCCTGGGAGACGGTCACCACGGATGCCAGTCTATCAGGTTGGGGGGGGGGGGGTTCTGGAAGTCCTGCGGTTCCAGGGAAGGTGGGGCCCTCAGGAGGCCCACACACCTATCAATATTTTAGAGCTGCGAGCGATCAGGTTAGTTCTGGCTCGCTTGGCTACTCATCTTTAGGGCCTGCCTGTTCAGTTGGCGCTTGGTCAACCAGACGACAGTTGCCTACATCAATCATCAGGGAGGAACCCGGAGCAAGAGGGCCCTCCAGGAAGTGTCTCTGATCCTGACCTGGGTGGAGGCCAATGTTCCCTGCATATCAGCGGCGTACATTCCGGGGGTGGAAAATCTGCTGGCAGACCCTCTGAGCAGGGGGACCTCTCGCCAGGGAGAATGGTCCCTCTGCAACAGGGTGTTCCAAGCTCTGTGCCACTGTTGGGGCCAACCAGATGTGGATCTGTTTGCGTTCCGTCACAATCACAAGCTCCCGGCCTTTGTCACCCTGCCCCGGGATCCTCTGGCCTTGACCTCGGATGCTTTAGCATTGTCATGGAAGGACATTCAGTTCCTGTATGTCTTTCCTCCATTCCCCCCTGCTGTGCAGGGTTCTGCGCAAGATTGCTCTGGAGGGGGTGCCAGCAATTCTGGTAGCCCCCAGGCGGCCAAGAAGAGTATGTTCGCAGACATGGTGCAGATGGCAGTAGACCAGTACGTTCTGCCAGGGGGGCCAGATCTGCTCACTCAGGGCCCCTTACGCCATCCCAATTTACAAACTCTGGCTTTGACGGCCTGGCTGCTGAAACCTCCATCTTGATGGAAAGAGGCTTGTTCGCCTCGGTGGTTGATACCATGGTGAAGGCTAGGAAGAAAACTTCTTCTTCCATCTATTACAGGGTATGGCGTACCTACTTTGACTGGTGTGAGTCTAGGTCTCTTCCCTGTTGGGTGTTTTCAGTCCCCAGGGTTCTGGAGTTCTTACAGCTCTGAAGGGTCAGGTTTCTGCTCTGTCTTTTTTCTTTCAGAAGTCTTTTGCTCAGCATTCTTTGCTTAAGACCTTTTTTCCAGGGGGTCGCTCATGTGCGTTCCCTACGTAAACCTGTGGTCCCTGTTTGGGCTTTGCACTTGGTTTTGTCTGCCTTGCAGGGTGCTCTCTTTGCACCTATGCAAGATGCTCCTCTGGCTGTTCTTACCCTCAAGGTTGTCCTTCTGGTAGCCATTACTTCAGTCAGGCGTGTGTCTGAGTTGGCGGCTCTTCTATTTAGCCCCCATACTTGGGAAGACACCAGAACAAGGTGGTGGTCCGCTTTAGGCCAGATTTTCTGCCTAAGGTAGTGTCTGCCTTTCATTTGAATCAAGATATTGTTCTTCTTTCTTTGTGCCCTAATCCTAGCAAGGCTAAGGAGAGGGTTTTTGCATTCCTTGGATGTGGTCAGGTGTCTGAAGTATTATCTGGTGGTCACTGCGTTCTTCAGGAAAACTGATGCTCTTTTTGTGGTCCCTTCTGGGCCCAGGAAGGGTTTGGCTCCTGCCAAGTCTACTGTTAGCAAATGGATCCGTCAGGCCGTTATTCAGGCCTATTTTGCTCAGGGGAAGAGTCCTCCCTTTCGCCTTACTGCTCATTCTACTCGTGCTATTGGTGTCTCTTGGGCTTTCCAGCACCAGGCTTCTGTTGCACAAGTTTGCAAGACCGCTACTTGGTCTTCTGTTCATACCTTTTCAAAGTTTTACAAGGTTGATGTTAGAGACTCAGCTCATGCTGTTTTTGGCCGAAAGGTTTTGCAGGCGGCAGTGGTTTAAACTGTCTGCTGTTACCTTATTACTGCTGTATTTTTTTTTTGTTTTTGTTTTTTACTATCTTCTATAAATCAAATCCTAGCTTTTTCCTGTAAACAAACATTGTAGACTATTGAAAGGCACCGAGTTAGGGTCCCTGGATGGTCTCTGTGGTTGTGAAGCCTCTGGCAATCCTTTAATTAAGGTTTGTCTTCAAAATTTCTTGGCCAAAGAACTAGATTGTTACAACATACAGTAAAAGGATTGGAAGGTTCCAGCGTGCCACACTGTAACTAGAATCTGCAAAGGGCTGTCTTTACTGGCCAGCACCTTTTACCAAGATCACAAAGCTGGTAATAAAAAGACAAATACTGGTATATGTTAGTCCTAGTGCCACTATAAAGTGTTATGCAAATTGTAACCTATATTTGGAGTGCTGAACTTACAGGATGTGGTTTATCTACATCCTTGTGCTGACACTTCTGCCACGCACACCTCTAGTTCCAAGCATACACCTAGAATGCATACAAGTCATCGAATTAAGGGTTTTTTTAGCTATGTTCCCCAGGATATAGGGCCTCCCTATATCAGATTTAATCTCCCAGTTTGGGAGCAATCTATTCTGTATGAGTGGATTTCCGGGACACCTCTCACTGGCCTCTCCCCACCGGCTGCGCGCACCTGCTGCCAGCTATTTAGATATGCCTGGGTGTGCGCATCAGTTGCTGTGCTTGGGATGGTGCTAGATCCCAAATTCAGATGACCTCGGGGGAGGATTTTTACGTGGCATTGTTTTGGCCCGCTTTAAGTGTTGTCATCTGCACACAGCAAACTGAAATTAAAATTATTTTGAAAAATAAATCCATGAATCTTACAGCATGGGAACATGCCAGTTTGGGATACCCTACTGCACATTCCTTTCTGCAAGCCCAGAGAGCGGACAGCTGTTACTTGCTATTTCTGCATTCCTGCCAATCACACGGGCTGCCAATCATATGACCACTTTGTATCATTTAAATTTGACGGGCTGTTGGGTTACTGACAGTCATGTGATTGGCTGACACATAAGGGAACTGAGACGTGTTTATTAACAGATGCCCTGTCTCCAGATTTTCATAAATTATCGGAGATCCATTATACCTGATTTAGTGTCTGGTAATTAAAGCAGAACAAAACCCAGCAGGACCGACCCTGGAATCCCGCGGGCTCTTGTCAAATGAGAGACATTTGCCATGATGTCATTCAGCAAACAGCTCAAATTTTTTTTGACGGGGAGCGCGAGTTGGTGCATGCCCTGTATCCTTGGCTGTGCACACGTGCTTGAATAGTGGCTTACTTGGGGGGGTTCGCACAGCAGGACATCCCAATTCAGGATGACCCCATGGCATGGAAGAAAAATCGGGTTAAATTCTCAGGTTTTGTTCCACTTTAAAACAAGCCCAATACTCAGAGAAAGTATGTATCCGGACTGAACTCGACCCCATCCGATGGCCCACATAATCAACAGCCACTAAAAGGGGTTCACAAGGCATTGCAGCCAAAATATGTATAACCCCCTCCCAAATGAAACCTCCTGAAGGCAGGTTGGTTCTCTTTTCCAAGTTCTCAGGAGTGGAGCTGAATGTGTACCAAGACCCAGTCTGCTAAAAATTGCCTTATTGAAAAAAAAAAAAAAGGAAACTGATATTATATTAAATGCACATAAAAAAAAAGTCATTTTGGAAAGGGGTCCACCTTAAAATAAACCTGTGCCAAAGATATAAATCATAAAAAGGATACTGTCATTTAAAAAAAGCCTCACTTATTACAAAGCGCAGTAGCTGGGGTCTAAGAAGTGCTTGGTCTTATTTTTGCATCATGGGAGCTTGGCTCTTTACGGCTTAGCTGTTTGCATTGCAGGGGAAATGGTCATCAATTGCATGTTACTGACATTATTGGCCTATGTGTAATTTGCTTACAGAAAGAGGACAAGCTGGCTCGGCTGGAGAAAGCGATTAACCCATTATTGGATGATGATGACCAAGTTGCATTCTCATTCATACTGGACAACATAGTCACTCAGAAGATGATGGCGGTGCCAGATGTGAGTATGTAACTTGGAATGTTGATTTTCCTCATAACAATTGGTAACCCACAAAATAGATGCATAATATCGATATATTTAACGCAAGGCCTAAAGGTGCTGAGCTTATCTAATTGTTTTCCGTTTGTTGCCAAGTGTGTGTGTAGGAAAGCAGTTCCCACTACATGCAAACTTGTTTTGTATTGGCAACTGTACACCTTGATCTACAACAGGGTTCCCCCAACCTGTAACTTGGGAGCCACATGTGGCTCACCGACCCTTGCTGTGTGGTTCGCAGACTGTAAGCTGGACCAAAACACTTGTGGAGGTCTAGCACACTGTTGAGGCTGGGGTGGTACATGGCTCCCTGGGTTAGGTATTGCAATACCATGTAGGGGTTAATGCAGATTCAACAATATGCCAATATGACCTATTTTACCAGCATCCAGTGCCATACTCCTTTCCCCAACTCCCTGGTAAGTGAAGAGGACGGAAGCTGGAAATTAGGCCTCAGTAAGCCATCATGCCTTTTCTGCCCATATCTGCCATTTATAGCTGGGTGATCCACTTCTATGAAGTAGGTATTTTAAAGACAGAGAAGATTGCCTTATTATTCTTTGTGTACTAGAGAGGTCCATGTTTAATAAACCAGTGTGTTATTCTAAGTATGTCACACACCCCACTTCAAGATAATCATTACATGTGGGTAGTATGGTCTGAAGAGGGCGATTTGCAGAGATGATTGGAGGAAAGAAAGCCCCTCCCAGTCCATAAATACCTGGGACCTCCCACTCATTACCCAGTTTTTCATCTCTGCAGACGGCGAGCAAGTCAGAAGATGATGTCTCCTCCTTGCACAGGGGGATTTCAGGTAGCCGGGTTTATTCCCGGCCCGCTTTTCTCTCTATTTCCACCCGGTTATGTTTTTTATAAGTCCCAATACACATGCCTCCCAGTCTAGGCTGTATCCCGGGTGAGGGTAGAATGGCACTTTTAGTGCTCTGGAGCCATGCTCCACCGTGAGACCCTGTACCAGAGGGTAGGCGGTTATCCGGGCTGGTGACCCCGGTTTGGGATGACCTGTCCCTTGGCCCCCCTTTCCTGATGCCCTTCTCCTGTGGTGGTGGGGATAAAATGTCGGGGGCCACCTTTTTTACCTCAGAGTTAGGATTTATTTATTGTGCATTGTTTCACTTTAACAGCGGCGCTTGCTGCTACTGGCGCCAGAGCTGAGGAGAACTTTTCTCCTCAGAAGTTGTAGTTGGGGGGTGGGGCCGGCTGTTGGCGCTGGCTTGTCCCCCTGGCTTTACTGTTTTTTGTTGCGGTGCCTACCGCAATGGCCGCGGCGCGGTTATTTGCGCTGGCGGTTCCATTAATCTTGTGAGGGGAGATCTCCCCTCACGCGCTGACCACAGTGGGCGGGGCCGGGCGATTGCGCGTCGCCGCGGCCCGCACCCATTACATCCCTGGGGTCTTTGTGGTTACCGGCGCCGCGGCTGCTGTTCTTGCCATGGCGCCGGTATATGTGTGCGCTATAGTGTTTTTCTGAGGTAATTTACCTCACACATTTTGCCATTAGGGGCGCAGACCCACTGCGGAGCCCGCTTTCCGCTCTGTAAGGGGGCGGAGCTACGCATATCACGCGCTCAGCGCTGGCCACGCCCACAGGCTCCTCTCTGCCTCTGTGAGCTGCGTGTGTGGTGGACGCCATTTACCTCACGCAGGAAGGCACAGTGAGTGGCCCTATGGGCCCCCTATATTTATATATTTCTATATATATATATATTTACTTATATGTACCCCTTTATATCCGGCAGTCTTTCAGGTAGAACGCCTTAGGTTTTAAGGGGTCTTCTTCCGGTCCTTGGGTCCCTGGGTTAAATTCCATGTTAAAATCCTCCCACTTGGGACAATTATAAGGGCATCCCGGGTTGCTTACTAGCGTAATTCCCTCGGTCATTGCGACTACATATAAGTTCACCGTATGGAGGCATCCCCAGATACCGGGCTCCCCTCGGGGCAATCCCGGAAGTCCATGGGCTGTGGGGTATCCCTAACAGGGGATGACGTATTTCTATGTATACTAAGTGCACAGCAGACTATTACACGGCAGTCAGAACCCCAGACGTCTGGGTCAGCACCGCCGGCGTCATCCCCTTCCCACCCCGTCTTGGCCCGTGTCCCGTGTGACGTTGTCACGGGTGGGCAGTCGCAATCTGATGTGTGTGCTAGATTGACTAATATTGAAAAATGTATTTCTTCTGCGGTTGCCAAGAAGGCTCCAGCTAAGAGAAAGCATTTGTCACCGGTCCCACCGACATTTGAATATGACGATGAGGATCGCCTGGATTGGTCAGATTACTCCCCTCTGGAGGAAGGGGAGCTATTTGACGAATCGGATTATTCGGACGACCAGCTATTCGTTGGCGCGGACTCTGAGAAGGGGTCAGGGAGTTCTTTGGATACTCCTAACGTCCTTGCTCAGATGTTTGAGGTTCTGGCTATTTCTCCTCCAGAGGTTGCTCCTCATCAACAAGGGGAGTTTTATGAGGAATCCAAGCCGCGCTTGGAATTCCCTAATAAAAGGCATTTTGATAAGATTATTTCTAAGGAATGGGAGAGGCCGGCTCAGCTCCCAGGCATTCTTCAGAGTTGGGATAAAAGATATCCTTTCCCTTCGGACACGGTTAAGCGCTGGACGTCCCCCCCCCCCCCCCCCCCCTGAGGTGGATGCACCAATTCTGGGGTTATCCAATTCAGCCGTTTTTGAATAACCCCGATTGCTCTTCTCTTAAAAATGGAGGGGATAAACGAATTGGCCAGATGGCTTGTCATGGTTTCGCCAGTATTGGGGCAGCCATACGGCCCTTTTTGCGCTTCATCTCTGCTGGTGGTGGCTACCAGGTCGGTGGTCAGAGACTTGTTGTCATCTTCCGGTTTGCAACCGGACAGTGACGAATTTCTGGGACTTAAACGTTGTGAGTTATTCTTGTCTTTCATGTTAGCCGCCTTGGAGAGCTTCTGCTCTGATGGTGACTATAAGGCGTTCAGTTTGGTTGCGCCAGTGGGCGGCCGACTTTGGGCCAAAAAAGTCGCTGACGTCTCTCCCATTCGTGGGGCTATGGCTTTTTGGAGAAAAATTGGATTCAGTAGCTAAGGGGGGTAAGTTACCTCAACGCAAGAAGCAACGACGTCCCTTTCGCGGGGCGGCTTCTTTCAATCATTCCTTTCGCGGATCCAGAGCAGGAAGAGGTTTCGCCTTCCCTTCCACTAGAGGAGATTCCTGGAATAGGGGCAGAGGACGTGCCCGCTCAGGATACAACTGGGGTTCATAACCCAAAACCTGCGAACAAGCCTGCTCAGCAATGAGGGGGCGCCCTCACCCGTGCGGGTGGGGGGACAGCTGCGACACTTCTCTCTGATCTGGATTCGGGAGGTTTCGGACAAACGGATCCAGGAAGTCGTGTCTTCCGGCTACAAGTTGGAGTTCAAGTCCCATCCTCCTCCGCTTTTCTTCAGGTCTAGGGTGCCCCCGGACGCACCTGGCGCACAGGGGCTTCGGGAGGCGCTTTTCAAGTCTTCTGGAGATAGAGGTCATCTCGCCAGTGCCCCTATCAGATCAGGGTCGGGGATTTTACTCAAATCTGTTCACGGTCCCCAAAAAGGATGGCTCTATCCGGCCCATCCTAGATCTGAAGATCCTCAACAGGTTTATCAGGCTGCGAAAATTTCGCATGGAATCGCGTCGTTCAGCTATCCGCGCTCTCCGTCAGGGGGACTTCATGACGTCCATAGACGTCAAGGACGCTTTCCTCCATGTTCCGATTTTTTCCCGCGCACCAGAGATTCCTCAGGTTTGTGGTGGAAGATCGGCACTTTCAGTTTGTAGCTCTTCCTTTTGGTCTCACCACAGCTCCAAGGGTTTTTCACCAAGGTGCTCGCTGGGGTGATGGCTCTTCTTAGAGCGCAGGGAATTCGCATAGTGCCATATCTGGACGATCTCCTCATCATGGCATCATCATTCAGCCAAGCGGAATTGGACACCAGGACGGTAATATCCACTCTGGAGAGGTTCTGCTGGGTGATCAACTATCCCAAGTCCTCCTTTTACCCGTCCAGGATAGTATCCTTTCTGGGAATGTCTCTGGATACAGATCAGGCCAGAGTGTTCCTTCTTCAATCCAAGGTTCTTTTGATTCAGGAATTGATTCGGTCGCTCATGTCCATTCCTTGTCCGACCATTCGACTAGGAATGAGACTGGTGGGGTTGATGGTGGCCTCCTTCGAGGCAGTCCCCTTTGCCCAGTTTCACACGAGGACGCTACAACTCCATCTATTGTCTGTCTGGGACAGATCTCCTCTGTCGCTGGATCAATTCTTTCTGATGTCTCCCCGGGCTCGCCGACCACTCAGGTGGTGGCTGAACTCAACCAATCTGTTGAAGGGCAGGTCTTTTCAGACTCCTCGTTGGGAGGTGGTCACCACGGATGCCAGCCTCTCAGGATGGGGGGGCTTCTGGAATGATCTGCAATTTCAGGGGTTGTGGGGACCCCTGGAAGCCCACGAGCCTATCAACATTCTGGAATTGAGAGCCATCAGAATGGTTCTTTTTCTTCTGACTCATCTCCTGCAGGGCTTGCCGGTCCAGGTTCGGTCGGACAATCGGACGGCGGTTGCCTACATCAATCACCAGGGAGGGACTCGCAGCAGGAGTGCCCTCAGGGAAGTGTCATTGATTCTGGACTGGGCGGAGAGCCACGTCCCGTGCATCTCGGCAGTTCACATTCCGGGAGTAGAGAACTCGGAGGCGGACTCTCTGAGTAGGTGGTCAGCCCGCAAGGGGGAGTGGCCTCTCAGTCCCAAGGTGTTTCGTTCAATTTGTCTCAGGTGGGGTTCACCGATGGTGGACCTCTTTGCCTTCCGTCACAATCACAAACTTCTGCCATCTGTGTCTCTGGCGAAGGATCCGCTAGCCTTCGCGACGGACGCCGTGTCCCTGAACTGGAGGGATCTGGGGTTTCTGTATCTGTTCCCTCCGTTTCCCATGGTAGCCAGAGTAGTGCGCAAGCTGGCTCTGGAAGGAGCGTCAGCAATTCTGGCGGCTCCAAGGTGGCCAAGACAGGTTTGGTTCGCAGACGTGGTAAGGTTAGCAGAAGATCAGTTCGTTCTGCCCCTGCTGCCGGATCTGCACACACAGGGTCATCTACGTTGCCCCAATTTACCAACGCTGGCTTTGACGGCGTGGCTGCGGAAACCTCCATCTTGAAGGAGGAAGGTCTTTCTGATGCGGTTATTCACTCTTATTAGCGCTAGGAAGAGGTTTTTTTCTTCCGTTTACTATAGGACTTGGAGGTCTTATATTGATTGGTGTGAGACTAGGGCTTTCCCTTGCAGGGAATTCTCTATTTCTAGAATCCTGGAGTTCCTGCAACATGGTTTGGATCTAGGGCTCCAACTTAATACTCTGAAGGGGCAGGTGTCTGCCCTGGCGGTGTTTTTCCAAATATCTTTTGCGCTTCATCCGCTGGTTAAGACCTTTTTCCAGGGGGTTACGCACGTGCGGCCCCCTAGGAAGGCTCTGATTCCGGTTTGGGATTTGAATTTGGTTCTTTCTGCTCTTCAGGGTCCTCCCTTTGAGCCCTTGCATGATATTGCCTTGTCTTCCCTTACTCAGAAGGTGGCCTTTTTGGTAGCTATCACTTCTGTTCGCCGTGTTTCTAAGTTGGCGGCTCTGTCCATTCAGGTCCCGTATTTTGAAAGACATCAGGACAAGGTGGTTTTCCGTTTTAACCCGGATTTCCTTCCTAAGGTGGTTTCTGCCTTTTCACTTAAACCAAGACATTGTTTTGCCCTCTCTGTGTCCTAATCCCAGTAACGAAAAGGAGAGGGTCCTGCATTCCCTGGATGTGGTTCGAGTTGTGAAGTACTATTTGGTGGTAACGTCTGCCTTTCGTAAGACTGATGCCTTCTTTGTGGTACCCTCTGGGCCCAAGAAAGGTTTTGGCGCCCGCTAAGTCTTCCATCAGTAAGTGGATTCGTCAGGCCATTGTCAGGGCCTTTTCTGCTAAGGGGAGAAATCCTCCCCTTCGTGTTACAGCTCATTCTACTCGTGCGGTTGGGGCTTCCTGGGCTTTTCAGCACCAGGCCTCTGTTGAGCAAGTTTGCAAGGCCGCTACCTGGTCTTCTGTTCACACTTTTTCAAAGTTTTTACAAGGGTGATGTTTGGGCCTCAGCGGATGCTGTTTTTGGCCGCAAAGTTCTGCAGGCTGCAGTAGTTTAAGTTGTGCTTTATGCCTTGTTTTGGATCCCCACCCTTTATGGACACTGCTTTTGGATGTCCCACATGTAATGATTATCTTGAAGCGGGGTGTGTGACATACTTAGAATAATACCATTTTGTGAATACTCACCTTGTAAAATGGGTATTGTAAGTATGTCACACACCCCGCTTCAACCCGCCCTTTTGTATTCTGGATCCATCGTTTTGTGAACCTTGCGTTGTTATGACTAATATTTGGCTCTTCCTGGTCCCTTACCTTACTGCTTTCTTTATACTGGGTAATGAGTGGGAGGTCCCAGGTATTTATGGACTGGGAGGGGCTTTCTTTCCTCCAATCATCTCTGCAAATCGCCCTCTTCAGACCATACTACCCACATGTAATGATTATCTTGAAGCGGGGTGTGTGACATACTTACAATACCCATTTTACAAGGTGAGTATTCACAAAATGGTATTTTATTCCTTCTTTCCTTCACTGGATTTTGAATTGTTTTGATGTTAATAGATCATAAACGTCATATAACTTATAGGACAAAAATCTATTTCAAACAATTCACCATCAAAAGTGGCTCCGATCGTCTCTCACTGCTAAAAGTGGCTCTCCTATTGTGAAAGGTGGGAGATCCCTGATCTACTAGGAGAGAGAAGTGACCCTGCACACACAGAACATTGCTGCTGGGCGTGAGAAAGCTTCCTCACATGCTCAGCAGGGTTCATCTCTCTTTTCTTGGGTGTCCAGATTTGGTGTATGGCTGCCAACAGATTGTGTATAGTGAAAACTGCTGACTTTGCTAGTATAAGAATTAAAAAAAAAAAAAATAGATCGGCTCCTTGAGGAAATCATCTTGGCACAAACAACTTTGACACATAAGCCACCAAAAGTGGGCTTTCCCTTTTGAGTCAAACTTTGGATGTAGTTTAATTAGGACGCACCTAGAATTTGGAGGAGGAAAATAAGATAATAAATATTCTGCACAAAATGTTGTGCTAAAACACCCCTCCCCCCCCCCCAAGAACCAACTAATAGGCAAGGTGCAGAATCCCCCTATTACAGGCAGAGGGGCATCCATCCCCCAAAGCCGGTGTGACATTCCCCATAGGCAGTGTGGCATTCCCCCCTCCCAGTCCCCATATAGGCAGTGTGGCATTCCCCATAGGCATTGTGGCATTACCCCCCCCATTCCCCATATAGGCAGTGTGGCATCCCCCCCTCCCATTCCCCATATAGGCAGTGTGGCATCCCCCCCCTCCCATTCCCCATATAGGCAGTGTGGCATCCTCCCATTCCCCATATAGGCAGTGTGGCATCCTCCCATTCCCCATATAGGCAGTGTGGCATCCTCCCATTCCCCATATAGGCAGTGTGGCATCCCCCCCCTTCCCATTCCCCATATAGGCAGTGTGGCATCCCCCCCCTTCCCATTCCCCATATAGGCAGTGTGGCATCCCCCCTCCCATTCCCCATATAGGCAGTGTGGCATCCTCCCCCATTCCCCATATAGGCAGTGTGGCATCCCCCCCTCCCATTCCCCATATAGGCAGTGTGGCATCCCCCCCTCCCATTCCCCATATAGGCAGTGTGGCATCCCCCCCTCCCATTCCCCATATAGGCAGTGTGGCATCCCCCCCCTCCCATTCCCCATATAGGCAGTGTGGCATCCTCCCATTCCCCATATAGGCAGTGTGGCATCCTCCCATTCCCCATATAGGCAGTGTGGCATCCCCCCCCCCTCCCATTCCCCATATAGGCAGTGTGGCACCCCCCCCCCCCATTCCCCATATAGGCAGTGTGGCATCCCCCCTCCCATTCCCCATATAGGCAGTGTGGCATCCCCCCCCATTCCCCATATAGGCAGTGTGGCATCCCCCCCTCCCATTCCCCATATAGGCAGTGTGGCATCCCCCCCCCTCCCATTCCCAATATAGGCAGTGTGGCATCCCCCCCTCCCATTCCCCATATAGGCAGTGTGGCATCCCCCCCCCCTTCCATTCCCCATATAGGCAGTGTGGCATTCCCCCCCTCCCATTCCTCATATAGGCAGTGTGGCATTCCCCCCTCCCATTCCCCATATAGGCAGTGTGACATACCCCCTCCCAGTCCCCTAATAGGCAGTGTGGCATTACCCACATCCCATTCCTCATATAGGCAGTGTGGCATTCCCTCTTCCCAATCCCCATATAGGCAGTGTGGTATTACCCCTCCCCAATCCCCATATAGGCAGTGTGGCATTACCCCTCCCCAATCCCCATATAGGCAGTGTGGCATTACCCCTCCCCAATCCCCATATAGGCAGTGTGGCATTACCCCTCCCCAATCCCCATATAAGCAGTGTGGCATTACCCCCATCCCATTCCTCATATAGGCAGTATGGCATTCATCCCCCCCTCCCATTCCTCATATAGGCAGTGTGGCATTCCCCCTTCCCAATCCCCATATAGGCAGTGTGGCATTCCCCCCTCCCATTCCCCATATAGGCAGTGTGGCATTACCCCTCCCCAATCCCCATATAAGCAGTGTGGCATTCCCCCCTCCCATTCCCCATATAGGCAGTGTGACATTCCCCCTCCCCAATCCCCATATAAGCAGTGTGGCATTCCCCCCTCCCATTCCCCATATAGGCAGTGTGGCATTACCCCTCCCCAATCCCCATATAAGCAGTGTGGCATTCCCCCCTCCCATTCCCCATATAGGCAGTGTGGCATTCCCCCCTCCCATTCCCCATATAGGTAGTGTGGCATTCCCCTCCCATTCCCCATATAGGCAGTGTGACATTCCCCCCTCCCATTCCCCATATAGGCAGTGTGGCATTCCCCCCTCCCATTCCCCATATAGGTAGTGTGGCATTCCCCCCTCCCATTCCCCATATAGGTAGTGTGGCATTCCCCCCTCCCATTCCCCATATAGGCAGTGTGGCATTCCTCCCCCCCCTCCCATTCCCCATATAGGCAGTGTGGCATTCCCCCCCTCCCATTCCCCATATAGGCAGTGTGGCATTCATCCCCCCCCTCCCATTCCCCATATAGGCAGTGTGGCATTCCCCCCCTCCCATTCCCCATATAGGCAGTGTGGCATTCCCCCCCTCCCATTCCCCATATAGGCAGTGTGGCATTCATCCCCCCCCCTCCCATTCCCATATAGGCAAAAGTTAAAAAATAAATAAATAAACTAGCCTTTCCATCCTTCCTGCCAGCTTCGCTGTATCTGCCGCCTCGTAGGCACACAGACACCCGTCTCAGTATATCGGTGGGTGTGACCAATGCTCGAGCATTGGTCACGCCGACCGCTGTACCGGGCCTGGTGTTAACTCTGTGTGTTCTAGAAGCGCGGAGGCAGCTGTATGAAGCGGCAGCATCGGCCACACCCACCTGCTGTACGAAGCGGATGTCTGTGTGTGCAGGTGCCGCAGAGAAGGTGGCAGATACAGCAAGGATGGCAGGGACAGCACGAGCGGAAGGTGAGTTGACTTTTTTTTTTTTCACATTTGCCCAATAAGACACACTGACATTTTTCCCCCAACTTTTGGGGAAAAAATAAGTGCATCTTATAGGGAGAAAAATATGGTCATCTGCATCTGCCAAGTGGCGAAGGTAGAAGAAAGTATATGTATTTGATTTCAGAAGACTACACATGTATGATTGTAATAATGGTAATTTAAAGATCAGTAACTCCAAAAGAGGAGTTTCTCTTTCTAATCTCTAAGGAGTCGAGCAGTTTAGCTGTTATAAGACCTGATCAACAAGGACATATGTGTGTTAATGCTCCTTTTTCTCTTTTACTGCCAACAGTCATGGCCCTTTCACCACCCGGTTAACAAGAAGTTTATTCCTGACTACCATAAGGTCATTACCAACCCAATGGATCTGGAAACCATTCGCCAGGTAAGCAGCTACAAAGTCTACACTTATTTAATTGCTGGCTGCGAAGGACATTAGAATAAAGACATATTTTGTTTTTATTTTTTTTTATTTTAGAATATTTCAAAACACAAGTATCAAAACCGGGAAATCTTCTTGGCAGATGTTAACCTCATTTGTACAAACAGTGTAAAATATAATGGTAAGTAGGTTGTATGGATGAGAGCCGCTCCCATGCAGTTTAGGAGCAAAGAATTTGCCTGCTATTCCACAGACTCTCCATGGAGTTAGGCTCTCTAATGGCTTATATTGCTGATTGCAAGAGGGGAGGAATTTACTAAACATTTTGACTGGAGATAAAACACGGGAATTTGACTTTCTTGAGTTTTTTATGCTCTCCGGAAGGCATCCAGATTTGGTTTGCTCCACTGTGTGAAACCCCAGTTTGCCCAGGAAAACTTGCATCTCTTTGGTCCAACGGCACATGTGTGGGCGCTCAGCTGATGAGACCCGTTTGCTATGTTGGGGGGTCTCATTGACTATAATAGGCAGCGCGCGCTGCCGCATCCCCAGCTGTGCACGCTCCTGCCCCAGCCTGTTGGAATGGCTGGGACTGGCGCGAGGGCAGCGCTCTTTACCCATTGAAAACAAGAGCCGGCTGCCGAATTGCACCAGTTCAGCAGATGGCTCTCTTAGGGTGAGAGCCCACTTATGTGCCGTTGGACTGGGGAAAGGTGAGTGTGTACGGCCTTCCTGTGGGTTTGATAAAGAGGGAAAACCCACATCAGGATATCCCGGGAGGAAAGCCAGTGGCCGGCCCTGGAATCTTTTAGATTCCAGACTTGGCTGCTGGTGTTTTTTTTTTTTTTACTGCTTTAAGGCATGAATATAAAGTTTATTCCAAAGTTGGTACCATCCTCCATAGCCGGGCAGACATAGTGGTGTCCAGCGATATGGGTGTGAACAGTACTCCATGGATGCTGCCATGAGAGGGCCACTGGCATTAAACAAAAATTGGCCCTCTGGTAGTATAAAGTTGACTGCACTTACTGAGGAGCTGGTAGGAAAATCTGAACCTGCACAGAAGAGCTGCAGGGGACAGATGAGTATAGATTTTTTTTTTTTATTGTTTTTGCTTGGACAATCCATTTAAATCCCTTTAAGTTTCAGGTACTGTAACTAAGAGCTTGGGGCTGCACAAAGATACGGAGTTTAACTATAGAACGACGAAGAACTATTCTAAGTATGTCACACACCCCGCTTCAAGAATCCATAACATGTGGGTAATATCGTCCTGAAGAGGCGTTCCTGCAGAGATGATAGTAAAAAGAAAGCCCCTCCCTGATCCATAAATACCTGGGACCTCCCACTCATCACCCAGTTTTCCATCTCTGCAAGACGGCGAGCAAGTCAGAAGATGATGTCTCCTCCTTGCATAGGGGGATTTCAGGTAGCCGGGGTAACTCCCGGCCTGTTTTTTGGATTATTTCCGCTCGGGCTTCCTTCTTTCCCTGTTAGTTCAAGATACATGCCTCCTCAGTCTTGGCTGCGGGCCCGAGCGAGGGTATACTGGCACCTCTGGTGCCTAGGAGCAGAGCTCCCCCGTGAGACCCTAAATAAGAGGGTAGGCGGTGACGCCGGGTTGGTGATCCCGGTTTGGGATGCCCCGTCCCTTGGTACTGACACCTGGGGGGTCCCCTTAGTCTTCCCTGGTCAAAACAGTGGGGGTTGGGGGGGTCTCCTCCTACGGGTTGTTGTCAGTCTTTATTTTCATAAGGGGTGTGTGTGTGTTTTTTATGTGCTTTCTGTTACTGGGCTCGGCACCGCGGCCGCCATTACGGCCGGGGTGCTGGTGTTTTTGTCCTCTGTGAGGGGAGCTTCCCCTCACGCGCTGTCAGGGGGCGGGGCCGGGCTGCGGCGGCTGCCGCGGCCGGCTCTCCGCTGTCTGTGTCTTCTGGGCTGGACGGGGGCTCCGCCGGTTGCGGCGGTCACCCCCGCCTGCTTGGTTACTTTGACCGGCGCCGCGGCAGTCGGCGGCGCCGGTCTCTGTGTTATTTAGCTAGGGAGTGAGGCGCCATTGTCCTCTTCTTCGTCCGTGTCGGGGGGGAGGGCGGGGCCGGGCCTTCGCGCGTCGCCGCGGCTCCGCCCCCCGCTCCTGCTGTTTGACTATGGCGGCGCCGATGCGGAGCTTTAGGCTCCTTTTCTGTGGGCGGCTGAGGGCGGTACCTTATCTTCGCGCGGTCCGCGCTGCCACGCCCCCTTCTTCCTTCTGCCTGCATCTCTCGTCGGTTCTGTGAGGCGCCATTGTTCCACGCCATAAGGATTCGTGAGTGGCCCTGGGGCCTTATTTACTTATTTATTATAGTTTTTCCCTATATTGTCCTATTGTGACATTTATTGGGTCCTTTCTGCGGTTTTCTCATTCTAGGCGGTGTTATCAGGAGGATCTTCCTTAGTATTTAGGGGGTTCTCTCCCGGTCCTAGATCCCTGGGTTCATTGTTTGTTATAAATCCTCCCACTCGGGACATTAAAGGGGCATCCCGGGTTGCTTACTAGCGTAATTCCCTGGGTCTTTGAGACTACTAAAAGTTCACCATTATGGAGGCATCCCCGGATACTGGGGCTGGGACCCCTTTGGGGCATCCCAAAAGATGCATGTTGTGTGGTGCATCCATTTCTGGGGACGATGTACTGCTTTGTATTCCTTGTGCACAGCAAACTATTGCGCGGCAGTCCGGACCCCAGGCGTCTGGGTCAGCACCGCCGGCCGAGTCATCTCAACCTCCCATCCTGACACGCGCTCCGTGTGATGTTGTCATGGGCAGGGATCTGCAATCTGAGATGTGCGCCAGATTGGCCAACCTTGAGAGAATTGTTTCCAGTTCGGTCGCCCGTAAGGCTCCGGCTAAGAGGAAGCATTTGTCTCCGGCTGCGCCGGTTGATGTTCTGGATGAGTTTAATAATCTGGATTGGTCTGATTATTCTGGGCTAGAGGAAGGTGAAGTTTCTGAGGGTTCAGAGGTCTCGGACGATGAGCAGTCTGCTGGCGCTGATGCGGAGTTTAGTGAGTTTGGGAGATCCTCGGATTCTTCTCACGCCCTGGCGCTGATGTTGGAGGTTCTGAATATCTCCCCCCCCCGAGGTGGCGTCGCAACAGGAGGGTGAGTTGTTTGAAGAGTCCAGGCCGCGCTTGGAGTTTCCTACGCAACGGCACTTTGACAAAATCATTGACAAGGAATGGGACAGGCCGGCTAGGCTCCCTGGTATCCCTCAAGGGTGGGATAAGAAATATCCCCTCCCTTCGGAGGCGGTTAAGCGCTGGGCTTCCCCACCCGAGGTCGATGCTCCGGTTTTGGGATTGTCTAATTCCTCGGTTTTAAATAGACCGGATTGTTCCACCCTTAAGGATGGGGAGGATAAACGTATTGATCAAATGGCTTGTCATGGCTTTGCTAGCATTGGGTCAGCCATACGGCCTGTGTGCGCCTCAGAGCTTATGGTGTTGGCTGCCAGGTCTGTGGTCAGGGACTTGTTGACCTCTTCCGGGCTTCGACCTGGTAGTGCCGAGTTCCTTAGTCTCAAACGGTGTGAGTTGTTTTTATCCTTTGTATTAACAGCCTTGGATGACGCCTTGATGATGTGTGGTAGGACGTCGGCTTTGTTGGTGACCATTCGGCGGTCGGTGTGGCTGCGCCAGTGGGCGGCCGATTTTATGTCAAAAAAGTCTCTGACGGCTTTACCCTTTGTTGGCTTGAGGCTCTTTGGTGAAACTTTGGACTCCGTCACCAAGGGTGGTAGGTTGCCTCAACGTAAGAAGCAGCGCCGTCCCTTTCGGGGGGCGCCTGCCTTTACAACTTCCTTTCGTGGAGCCAGATCTGGCAGAGGCTCTGCATTTCCCTCTTCCAGAGGAGATTCCGGAAACAGGGGCAGAGGACGTGCCCGTTCTGGATACAGTTGGGGCTCTAAGCCCAAACCGGCTGTTAAGCCAGCTCAGCAATGAGGGGGCGCCCTCACCCTTGCGGGTGGGGGGACGGCTGAGACACTTCTCCCAGATCTGGGATCAAGAAGTCTCGGACAGATGGATCCGGGAAGTGGTGTCTTCCGGTTACAAGCTAGAGTTCGAGCTCCGCCCCCCCTCCAGGTTCTTCAGGTCTCGGATGCCTTCGGAGCCTCTGGTGGCGCAGGGGCTCCTGGTGGCAGTACAGAATCTTCTGGACATGGCTGTCATTTGCCCAGTGCCCCCCTCGGAACAGGGCAGGGGCTTCTATTCCAATTTGTTCACGGTTCCCAAGAAGGACGGGTCGGTCCGTCCTATCTTGGATCTGAAGTTTCTCAACAGGTTCATTCGGCCGCGCAAATTCCGCATGGAAACGCTGCGCTCGGCCATTCACTCTCTTCGTCAGGGAGACTTTCTGACGTCCATAGACATCAAGGATGCTTATCTACACGTTCCGGTTTTTCCAGCACATCAGCGGTTTCTCAGGTTTGTGGTGGAGGATCGGCACTTTCAGTTTGTGGCACTTCCTTTCGGTCTCACCTCGGCCCCTCGGGTTTTCACCAAGGTGCTAGCGGGGGTGATGGCACTGCTCAGAGTTCAGGGTATCCGCATTGTGCCCTATCTGGACGATCTACTGATCATGGCCTCTTCTTTCAACCAAGCGGAGTTGGACACCGGAGTGGTGGTGTCCACTCTGGAGAGGTTCGGTTGGGTGATCAACCACCCCAAGTCTTCTCTTTGTCCGTCCAGAGTTGTGACTTTTCTGGGGATGTCTCTGGACACCTCGCAGGCCAGGGTGTTTCTGCCCCAGGCCAAGATTCTTTTGATTCAGGAGTTAGTTCAGCTTCTCTTGTTGGCTCCTCATCCGACCATCCGGCTAGGGATGAGGCTGGTGGGGCTAATGGTGGCCTCATTCGAGGCAGTTCCCTTTGCGCAGTTCCATACGAGGGCTTTTCAGCTGCATCTGTTGACGGTTTGGGACAGGTCGCAGTCGTCATTGGACCGGTCCTTCCGGTTGACTCCCCGAGTTCGTCGTTCCCTACAATGGTGGCTGGGGTCTGTCAATCTGTCGAAAGGCAGATCCTTCCTGGCTCCACGTTGGGAAACGGTGACCACGGATGCCAGTCTGTCAGGTTGAGGGGGTGTTTGGAAGGACCTCCATTTTCAGGGTCTGTGGAGTCCTCAGGAGGCTCACGAGCCCATCAATATTCTGGAGTTGAGAGCCATCAGGTTGGTTCTGTTTCGCTTGACTCTTCAGTTGAGAGGCCTGCCTGTTCAGGTCCGGTCGGACAACAGGACGGCGGTTGCTTACATCAATCACCAAGGGGGGACTCGCAGCAGGGGTGCCCTCAGGGAAGTGTCTTTGATTCTGGACTGGGCGGAGACCCACGTCCCGTGTATCTCAGCAGTCTACATTCCGGGAGTGGAGAACACGGAGGCGGACTTGCTGAGCAGGGCCTCCTCTCGTCAGGGGGAGTGGTCTCTCAGTCCCAGGGTGTTTCGTTTGATATGTCGCAGGTGGGGGGTCCCAGCGGTGGATCTCTTTGCCTCTCGTCACAATCACAAGCTTCCAGTCTTTGTGTCTCTCTCGCAGGATCCTCTGGCTCTGGCGGTGGATGCCATGTCTCTGTCCTGGAGGGATCTGGGATTCCTTTATCTGTTCCCTCCGTTTCCAATGCTAGCCAGAGTGGTGCGCAAACTGGCCTTGGAAGGCGCGTCGGCGATTCTCGTGGCCCCGAGGTGGCCAAGGCGCGTTTGGTTCGCAGATCTTGTAAGGCTGGCAGAGGATCAGTTCGCTCTGCCTCTACTGCCGGACCTGCTCACCCAGGGTCGGCTACGCTATCCCAATTTACCATCGCTGGCTTTGACGGCGTGGCTGCTGAAACCGCCATCTTAAAAGACGAAGGTCTTTCTGACGCGGTGATTCAAACTCTTATCAGCGCCAGGAAGCGGTCTTCCTCTTCTGTTTACTATAGGACCTGGAGGTCCTATATTGATTGGTGTGAAGGTAGGTCTTTCTCTTGTCGTGAGTTCTCCATTCCTAGGATTCTGGAGTTTCTTCAACATGGTTTGGATCTGGGGCTCCAAATTAGTACCTTGAAAGGGCAGGTTTCTGCCCTGGCGGTGTTTTTCCAAAGGTCCTTTGCACTTCATCCTTTAGTCAGGACCTTTTTCCAAGGAGTCACGCATGTACGTCCACCTAGGAAGCCCTTGGTTCCAGTTTGGGATTTGAATCTTGTTCTCTCTGCTCTTCAGGGTCCTCCGTTTGAGCCCTTGAATGAGGTTGCCTTGTCTTCGCTTACTCAAAAGGTGGCCTTTTTGGTGGCTATCACTTCGGCTAGGCGTGTTTCTGAGTTGGCAGCTTTATCCATTAAAGCTCCATACTTTGAGAAGCATCAGGACAAGGTTGTCTTTCGTTTCAAGCCGGATTTTCTTCCTAAGGTGGTCTCGGCTTTTCATCTGAATCAGGACATAGTTCTGCCTTCTCTATGCCCTAATCCTAGCAACGACAAGGAAAGGGCGTTGCATTCCTTGGATGTAGTTCGTGTTGTGGAACATTATCTTGAGGTTACGTCTTCCTTTCGTAAGACGGACGCCTTTTTTGTGGTGCCCTCCGGGCCTAGGAAAGGTTTGGCTCCTGCCAAATCTTCCATTAGTTCATGGATTCGTCAGGCCATCATTGGGGCCTATTCTGCCAAGGGGAGGAGTCCCCTTTTTCGTGTTACTGCTCATTCTACTCGTGCGGTTGGAGCGTCTTGGGCTTTTCAGCACCAGGCTTCTGTTGAGCAAGTTTGTAAGGCCGCTACCTGGTCGTCTGTTCACACTTTTTCCAAGTTTTACAAGGTTGATGTTTGGGCGTCCGCGGATGCTGTCTTTGGACGCAAAGTTTTGCAAGCTGCAGTGGTTTGAAGTTGTGCATTGTTGCCTAGTTTTGGATCCCCGCCCTTGTTTCTGGACACTGCTGTTGGATGTCCCACATGTTATGGATTCTTGAAGCGGGGTGTGTGACATACTTAGAATAATACCATTTTGTGAATACTCACCTTGTAAAATGGGTATTATAAGTGTCACACACCCCGCTTCACCCGCCCTTTTCTGTATTCAGGATCCTCTATTTTGTGAACTTTGCGTGGTTGCGTTTTATATTTGCCTCTTCCTGGTCCCTTATCTTACTGCTTCTGTATACTGGGTGATGAGTGGGAGGTCCCAGGTATTTATGGATCAGGGAGGGGCTTTCTTTTTACTATCATCTCTGCAGGAACGCCTCTTCAGGACGATATTACCCACATGTTATGGATTCTTGAAGCGGGGTGTGTGACATACTTATAATACCCATTTTACAAGGTGAGTATTCACAAAATGGTATTTTCTATCACTACTAGAACACCCTTCTGCTGCTCACTGATTTTTATAGGCAAGTGCCTTAGATGGAGAGAACATAAAATACATTTATGATTAACCTTTAAAAACTTACTATGAAGGTTACATTAATTCACAATATTAGTAAAAGATTTTCTTTTTATATACTGGAGTCGGCACATTGCTTCTCGAGCCAAAACTAGTTCTTACCTGATTCTGACAAAGTGTAGGTGAGGTACCAGCCCAGCCGGCCCCTAAGCAGTGCAGCCCACCAGGAATTCTCTTTCAGTACATCAGTATGAGTATATATATGTTTGTTTCACAGGGCCCGACAGCCAGTATAGTAAAACGGCCCAGGAGATTGTCAACATCTGCAGCCAAACCCTGGCAGAGGTAAGGAACCCGCCCATAGCATTAATTGTTTCCCATTATGATTTTCAGAAAAATGAATTGTCTCTTAATCTTTAACATACTAGTATGATGAGCATCTGACACAACTAGAAAAGGACATTTCAACTGCTAAAGAGGCTGCCCTAGATGAGGCTGATCTGGAAAGCTTTGAACCGATGACTCCTGGACCATACACCCCTCAGGTTTGTATAGTTATGTAAAGTTTACAGGTCAAATGCATAATGCTGTGCCAGAAATGAATCTGTTAATAGTCAGAGATGCTAATAATAAATAGCACTGGCATAAATAACCAAACTAAAAATGATAATGTACTTATGCACTGGTAATGCAAGTTAGTCCTGTTTTGCTATCCGCTTTTCTTCCCCTGAGCAAGGTTGGGGATCACCAATTTAAAGGATGAGATGTTGGCCATTCTTGGAAGCCTGCTTTAGAATGAATGTAACAGATAATACTAGAAAGCCCGTTAGGGTGATGAATTTGCCTAAACATCAGCCCTATAGCCTTGTATTTTCTTCATACCATTGGCTTCCTCTCTGCACATACCAGATCTGCGATGGTTGTCTTTCTCTCACCTTGCTTACATAAAGGAAATGCCCCTACACTTGGCCTCACATCAAAATGGTCTAGCTGTAATATTCTCCAGAAACAGGCTGCACTTTGTCTTTAAACATTTGGTGCCTCTCTATTGCAGTTCATTTCCCATCCATTCATGGTATAATGTTAGACAATCTGATTTGTTAAATTGCAGCCCTCAGACTACTATGACACCAACACTTCCCTCAGCATGTCACGGGAGGCCTCTTACTACCAAGATGAAAGCAACATGTCTGCCATGGAAGCAGCTGCATCCTCACTGGAGAAAAGAAGACTGGTAAAATGCTGCTTTTATAGTCACAAAATATATTGTTGTAAGTGGCTTATAATGAATGTTTAATACAGTTAGGTCCATAACTATTTGGACACAGAGACACACATTTTTTTTTACCTATTTACTGAAACATATTCAAGTTATAGTTTATATAATTGACAGACAGAAAGTCCAGACTTTTAGCTTTCATTTGAAGGTATCTACATTAAAATTGGATGAAGGGTTTAGGAGTTTCAGCTCCAGGGACCAAAAGTAATTGGAAAATTGATTCAAAAGCTGTTTCATGGGCAGGTGAGGGCTATTCCTTCGTAATGTCATTCTCAGTTAAGCAGATAAAAGTCCTAGAGTTGATTTTGATGTGTGGTGCTTGAATTTGGAAGATTTTTCAGTGAAGAAAACATGCCGTCAAAGGAGCTCTCCATAAAGGTGAAACAAGCCGTCCTTGCACTGTGAAAACAGAAGAAACCCATCTAAGAAATTGCTACAATACTAGGCGTCGTTGAATCTACAGTTTGGTACATCCTGAGTAAGTTAGAAAGCACTGGTGAACTCATCAATGCAAAAAGGCCTGGGCGCCCACGAAAGACAACAGTGGTGGATGATCACAGAATAATTTCCATGGTGAAAAGAAACCCCTTCAACAGCCAACCAAGTGAACAACATATTAATACCCAAATCTACCATAAAGAGAAGACTGCATGAAAGTAAATGCAGAGCACTCACTGCACTGAAAGTAAATGCAGAGCACTCACTGCACTGTGAAAGCCACTCATAAGCCTAAAGAATAAAAAATCTAGATTAGACTTTGCTAAAAAGAAACAAATAAAAAAGGCAGCATAGTTCTGGAAGAACATTCTTTGGTCAGATGAAACCAGGATCAATCTCTGCCAGAATGATGGAAACAAGTATGGCGAAGGTGTGGTACAGCTCATGATCCAAAGCATAGCACATCATCTGTAAAACACGGCAGAGGCAGTGTGATGGCTTGGGCATGCATGGCTGCCAGTGGCACTGGGTCACTAGTGTTTAGTGATGATGTGACACAGGACAGAAGCAGCCGGATTAAATCTGAGTTATTCAGAGACATACTGTGTGCCCAGATCCAGCCAAACTGATTGGTCCTTGATTCAAGATACAGTTGGACGATAACCTAAAGCCAAAGCTACTCAGAAATTTATTAAAACAAAGAAGTGAAATATTCTTGAATGGCCAAGTCAATCACCTGATCTCAACCCAATTGAGCCGCATTTCACTTGTCAAAGACTAAACTTCAGACAGAAAGGCCCACAAACAAACAGCAACTAAAAACGCTGCAGTAAAGATCTGGCAGAGCATTAAAAAGGATGAAACGCAGCATCTGGTGATGTATATAAGTTCAAGACTTGAGGCAGTCAATGCCAATAAAGGGTTTTCAACCAATTATTAGAAATTAACAATTTATTTACAGTTATTTAATTTGTCCAATTACTTTTGAGCCCTTGAAATTAAGGGATTGGGTTTAAAAACACTTTAGTTCCTTACATTTATATGCAATCTTTTTGTCCAACCTACTGAATTAAAGCGAAAAGCCTGAACTTTAACTGCATCTGAATTGTTTTGTTCAAAACTTATTGGGGTAATGTACAGAACTAAAATTAAAAAAATGTTGTCTCTGTCCAAATATTTATGTAATGAACTGTATATTCCAGCAACCTTTGCCCCAAAAGCAGATTCGTTTTAGCTAATAACTATATGTCTGATATAAGTAAATTAGGTAAACAGGACCTAAAAGACTATATCTGATTTGAAGCCACAAAGTCTAAGAATGGGTTAACCCTTCTAGAGCCAGCTACATGAGTCTCGCGTAGCTGCTTCTCCTGCCATTAAGTGCCAGCTACATGAGACTTGCGATCCGGCTGGGTCTTCTCTTTACCCGGGGGGCATCCGACCTCACCCCACGAACCAGTCCACCCCTAAACCCCCCATCCCAGTCCCCACTTTGGCTGCCGCTGCTAACTGTAAAAAGACAAAAAAAAACTGTGGTAAATTATTATTCTAAGTATGTCACACACCCCGCTTCAACTTTAATAATTACACTTGGGGTTAATGCACCTGCAGGTGGCGATGTTGCAGAGAAGTTTTGAAAAACGAGCCCCTCCCGGTCTATACATACCTGGGACCTCCCACTTATCTACCAGTTTTCTTCACTGCAAGATGGCGACAAGTCAGAAGAATGAAGTCTCCTGCTTGCAGGTAGCCGGGGTAACACCTCCGGCCCCCCTTCTGGTCTATTTCTGCTCGGCTATGTTTTGTTTGCCCTAATTGTGAAGCCTCCCAGCCTAGGCTGCTGGCCGGGCAAGGGTAGACGGCACCCCAAGGTGCCTAGGAGATTAGCTCCTCCGTCAGGCCCCATACTTTGGGGCAGCGCAGTTATCAGGTCTGGTGATCCGGATTGGGATGCCCCATCCCGATTCACCTTTACGGTGATGCCTCCCTTCCCCGCTTGGTCCCGTCTCCCTGCGCTAGGTGAGGGGGGGCCTTGTATGAGTGCTTGTACGTGTGTGGCTTGTGTTTTTTACTTGTGTGCTTTCCACCTCAGGCTGCCGGCGGTGGATGCATTGCGCCGTGCCTGGGTGGTCGTCTCCGCTATTGGTGGGGGGCGGGGCCGGTCGGCGTGTGTGTTGCCGTCCCGCCTGTTCCCTTTTTGTGCCTGGGTTGTGGTCTCCTGATGGGGGTCTGCTGCGGGCTGGGCGCCATGTGCGGCAGGCGCCCGCTTCTGTCGGTTGTGGCGGCTATGTCAGGCGAGGGGGCGCGCTGTGTTCTGTCTTGGAAGGGGGGCGGGGCCGGGGAGCTTCGCACGCTGAGGACGGCCCGCCCTTCTTCTCCTTCCTCCTCGTTCCTGTACTGGTGCTGGTTGCTGCTCCGCGGCTGTGGCGCTCTGCGCCGCCATTTTGTGAGTCACTGGATCTGACGGTCGGTCTGGCTGCGGCAATGTACTGCTAACTTTAATTCTAAAAAGTCACTTACGGCTCTTCCCTTTTTGGGTCTGCGCTTGTTTGGTGAGAAATTGGATTCGGTTGCCAAGGGAGGTAAGTTACCTCAGCGCAAGAAACTACGTCGTTCCTTTCGGGGGGCGGCTTCTTTTAACCCCTCCTTTCGGGGAGCCAGAGCTGGCAGAGGTGCTGTCTTTTCGGCCTCCAGGGGTGCTAGCTGGAACAGGGGGTAGAGGCCGTGGCCATCCCGGTCACTCCTGGGGCGCCTAACCCAAACCAGCTGCCAAGCCCGCTCAGCAATGAGGGGGCGCCCTCACCCTTGCGGGTGGGGGGACGGTTGCGACACTTCTCCCTGGTATGGGACCAGGCGGTCTCAGACAGGTGGATCCGGGAGGTGGTGTCGGCCGGTTACAAGCTGGAGTTCGTGTCCCGACCTCCTCCAAGATTTTCCAGGTCTCGTGTGCCCTCGGATCCTTTGGCCGCGCAGGTGCTCCTGGCGGCAGTGAGGAATCTTCTGGAAATGGCAGTCATCTGTCCGGTTCCTCCCTCGGAGGTGGGCCTTGGGTATTATTCCAATCTATTCACTGTGCCCAAGAAAGACGGGTCAGTTCGTCCCATCCTGGATCTGAAGTTCCTCAACAGGTTTATCCGTCCTCGGAAGTTTCGCATGGAAACTCTGCGCTCTGCCATCAATTCTCTTCGGCAGGGGGACTTCATGACGTCCATAGACATCAAGGATGCTTACCTTCATGTTCCTATCTTTCCGGCTCATCAAAGGTTTCTTCGCTTCGTGGTGGAAGATCGGCATTATCAATTTGTGGCTCTTCCGTTCGGCCTTACCTCGGCTCCAAAAGTGTTCACCAAGGTGTTGGTGTGATGCCCCTTCTTAGAGCTCAGGGGATTCGCATCGTGCCTTATCTGGACGACCTTCTCATCATGGCTCCTTCCTTCAGTCAATCGGAGACATACACCAGGACGGTGGTATCCATTCTGGAGAATTTCGGCTGGGTGATCAACTACCCCAAGTCCTCCCTCGCTCCTGCCAGAGTGGTGTCCTTCCTGGGAATGTCCTTGGATTCTTGTCAACACAGAGTTTTTCTGCCTCAGCCCAAGGTTCTCTTGATTCAGGAATTGGCGCAGCTTCTTCTTTCCAATCCTTGTCCGTCCCTCCGGCTAGGGATGAGATTGGTGGGGTTGATGGTAGCTTCTTTCGAGGCAGTTCCCTTTGCTCAGTTTCACACGAGGACGCTTCAGCTTCATCTGTTGGCGTCTTGGGACCGGCAACCGAGATCGTTGGATCGGCCCTTCCAGATGTCCTCTCGGGTTCGGCAGTCTCTTCAGTGGTGGATGATCTCGGACAATCTCTTGAGGGGCAGGTCTTTTCTGACGCCTCTTTGGGAAACTGTCACCACGGACGCCAGTTTGTCGGGATGGGGGGGTTTCTGGAAGGATCTTCAGTTCCGGGGGCAGTGGGGTCCTCAGGAGGCCCACTTGCCCATCAACGTTCTGGAGCTGAGAGCCATCAGGTTGGTTCTGTCTCACTTGACACAGCATTTACAGGGCCTGCCGGTTCAGGTTCGGTCAGACAATCGGGCGGCGGTTGCTTACATCAATCACCAGGGAGGGACTGGCAGTCAGAGTGCCCTCAGAGAGGTGTCTCTGATCCTAGCCTGGGCGGAGGTCCATGTCCCTTGCATCTCGGCAGTGTACATTCCGGGAGAGGAAAACACGGAGGCGGACTTTCTGAGCAGGTGCTCTTCCCGCCGGGGGGAATGGTCGCTTCATCCCCAGGTGTTTCGGTCTCTTTGTCTGGGGGGGTGGGGGACACCGGAGGGACACCGGAGGTGGATCTGTTTGCCTCTCGTCACAATTACAAGCTTCCGACATTCGTGTCGCTCTCTCAGGATCCTTTGGCTCTGGCGGTGGATGCCATGTCTCTGAGCTGGGGGGACCTGGGGTTCCTTTATCTTTTTCCTCCGATTCCCATGCTAAGTAAGGTGTTGCGAAAGCTGGCCCTGGAAGGGGTTCCCACCATTCTCGTGGCTCCAAGGTGGCCGAGGCGGGTGTGGTTCGCAGACATCGTTCGTCTGGCGGTGGATCGGTTCGATCTGCCTCTTTGGCCGGATCTTCTCACACAGGGTCAGCTGCGTTACCCCAATTTACCAACGCTGGCTTTGACGGCCTGGCTGCTGAAACCTCCATCTTAAAGGAGGAAGGTCTTTCGGATTTGGTTATTCAGACTCTTATTAGCGCCAGGAAGAGGTCTTCTTCTACCATCTACTATAGGACTTGGAGATCTTATATTGATTGGTGTGAGGCTAGATCTTTGCCCTGTCGGGTCTTTTCTGTTTCCAGAATTTTTGCTTTTCTTCAATCGGGGCTGGACTCTGGTCTCCAGCTGAGTACTTTGAAGGGGCAGGTTTCTGCCCTGTCTGTCTTTTTTCAGAAGTCTTTTGCGCTTCATCCTTTGGTCAAGACTTTTTTCCAGGGGGTCTTGCATTTGCGTCCTCCTAGGAAGCCTTTGCTCCCTGTTTGGGATTTGAATTTGGTTCTCTCTGCTCCTCAGGCTCCTCCTTTTGAGCCCTTGCAGGATATTGCTCTTTCTACTTTTGACTCAGAAGGTTGCCTTTTTTGGTGGCCATCACTTCGGTTCGGCGTGTCTCAGAGTTGGCGGCCTTGTCTATTCAGGCTCCTTACTTTGAGCGGCATCAGGACAAAGTGGTTTTCCGCTTCAAACCGGACTTTCTTCCTAAGGTGGTCTCTGCTTTTCATCTTAACCAGGACATTGTTCTTCCCTCCTTGTGTCCTAAGCCTAGGAATGACAAGGAGCTGGTTTTGCATTGTTTGGATGTGGTACGCTGTGTGAAGTACTATTTGCTTACCACATCTCCTTTTCGTAAGACCGATGCCTTTTTCGTGGTGCCCTGTGGGCCTAGGAAGGGTTTGGCTCCGGCTAAGTCTTCCATTAGCAAATGGATTCGTCAGGCTATTGTTGGGACCTATTCTGCCAAGGGGAAGGTTCCCCCTTTTCGTATCACTGCACATTCTACTCGTGCTGTTGGAGCGTCTTGGACTTTTCAGCGCCAGGCTTCTATTGAACAAGTTTGTAAGGCTGCTACTTGGTCTTCTGTTCACACTTTTTCCAAGTTTTATAAGGTTGACGTGCGGGCTTCAGTGGATGCTGTGTTTGGCCGCAAAGTTCTGCAGGCTGCAGTGGTTTGAGTTTTGCATTATTGCCTTGTTGGATACCCGCCCTTTGTGGACACTGCTTTTGGATGTCCCAAGTGTACTTATTAAAGTTGAAGCGGGGTGTGTGACATACTTAGAATAATACCATTTTGTGAATACTCACCTGTAAAATGGGTATTATAAGTATGCCACACACCCCGCTTCACCCGCCCTTTTTGGTATCTTGGATCTTTATATGGTGAAGCTTCATTTACAGTTTGAGGGTTACCGATGGTTTTTCCTGGTACCTTGTCTTTACTGCTGTTTTAAAACTGGGAGATAAGTGGGAGGTCCCAGGTATGTATAGACCGGGAGGGGCTTGTTTTTCAAGACTTCTCTGCAACATCGCCACCTGCAGGTGGGTTAACCCCAAGTGTAATTATTAAAGTTGAAGCGGGGTGTGTGACATACTTATAATACCCATTTTACAGTTGAGTATTCACAAAATGGTATTTTTTTTCCTTAGTGCAATTCAGTTTTATTTTAGCTGTGAAAATTATATAAACGTGTGCACAGCTGAAATGGTGTTAATTTGCAATAAGGAGAAAAATGGTTATAAAAATGTTTGTCTCGAAGAAAATCGTGAGAAAAAAAATATGGTGTTGAATCAGAACTAATGTGAGTTTAGTTGTAACTGCATATGGCTGCCATTTACAATATTACTACTTTCTGTAGTCTCTTTATCAATATCGGCCAAAGGCTTTAGTAAAAAAAAAAAACAGGCTGTTTTGAGGCACTGGGCTGGGGATGGAAGGTGACGCTATAAACTTCCTTTCTGGGATGCAAAATGATTTATCTTTATTATTGCTAGAAAAAAAAAAAACACAATATAATCAACAGGCAAAATTCCCTAGAAAGGCAGCTAGCCAGTCATGTATCTGTTATTCATACAGAATAGTGCAGAAAAGTGCTTAGTGCTATATCAATACATATTAGAAATACTTTTTAAAGTGCTACAGCAGGCAAAGGTAATTGTTACACCATTGTGTCGGAGTACATTTGGCACTGTCCTAAACGCTTTACAGTTTTTTTAATTGAAGAAGAAATGGCCGAGATATTGGTGTTTACAGGTTCACCTCATGATTTCTCTGGGTGTGGCCCTTGGACCTGTGATGCTGCATAACAATCATCATAATGGGCAGCATCTGTAAGATTCCCAGAACTTGCATAAGACACACTGACTGTGTTTCTCCCCTCTCTTCCTGTTGCTAGGTGACATTGGAGTCTAGACCAGCACTCCCAGACACACTCCCAAAGTGCATGCACACGCCTCCCCTAAATGCCCAGGGAAGAGAAAAGGGTGGCAGGCGTAGACGCTCTCTGCCCGCATAGACCGGGGGGGAAAGAGAAGCTGGTGGGGTGGCAGATGCCGTGCTGCTCAAGATCTCCTGGCATCAGCCCAGGGCGAGAGGAGGAGGTGGGGTGAGTGAGCAGCAGGGGGAGGTACGGGTTGCACCGAGCGTCTGTGTAGGTCTCCCCGCTACGTTGTGTATTCTCTCCACAAGCTGGAGGAGGGAGGGAGGGGACCAGCAATTCTGTCCTGCTCTGCTGAACTGATTGGAGGGGTATGGCATAGCTGAATCTGTAAACCCCGATATCTCAGACATTTCTGCTTCAATTTAAAGATTGAAAACAGTGGACAGTGCCAAATCCTGACGCAATGGTGTAACAATTACCTGCAGTCAGGGGCGGACTGGCCATAGGGAGACACGGGACAATGCCCGGTGGGCCTCACTGCTTTGGGGGCCACTTGGGCTGCTGATTTTAATACCCGCATTTAATCCCTGCCTCCTTAGTCTCCCTCTCAGCCCCCTGTACCCAGCCCCACTGTATGCATAAGCCAAGGAACCCCAGCCCCTAATGTTATAGGACCGACATAATAGTTGGGGGGCCACAGCAGAGATGTCTCGGGCCGGCCAGGGGCTGGTAAAATCCAGGGCTGATTTTTGTCCTCAGTCCACCACTGCCTGCAGTATCACTTTAAATGATGCATTTGCCAAATCTCTGAATGAAAGTATGATGGGTTTAATGGGCATTTCATCTTAATAGCTTACATTTGATTTGGACACTTTTTATAGCAGTGTGCCTAATGGATTTCTGTAAATTATATTAATATTTGCAGATAAGATTAGGAAGACATCATCTAGGTGATGACGACTCAGATATTGATATTGAGGGATATGAAGAAGATGATGATGGAAAACCAAAAACACCGGCTCCTGTAAGTGTCACACAAGGAAGATGCAGGCTTCTCCCGTTAAATGACTACTTAGTGATGGTGCTTTCTGTTTTCTATTCATATAAATGGTTATAGGAAATGGAAGATGTGGATGGAGATTTGGAAGAGGAAAGCACAGTGCAGCAGACACAGGCTAGTGTCTTGTATGAAGACTTACTGATGTCTGATGGTGAAGATGATGATGAAGGAAGTGACGAAGAAGGCGATAACCCCTTTTCATGTAAGTAACTGGACTTAAATCTGCAGGATCATAACATGGGTTAAATATTGATTTTTGAAATGAAATAACCTGAAATAATTTAATGTAGTAATTTATATAATTTATTGGCGGTGTATAATTTTAATGTCTGTACTGGGGTGCCCCATTGGGGTGGCTACTGTGGTAAACATAGTAAAAATACAAAGAAAATACAGCAGAGCAAGGGCTCCAGGTTAGATTTTTACAATTGCCCAAATTATTGGTATTCTAGCCAAAATGTTCAGTCTATTCAATCATTGGGGCCCTTATTTTCTCTTGCTTTCTACCAGATTGTTGAATGTGATCAGTGTACAGCATGAAGGGCTTGTAGTCAGGAAAAAGTAGAAATGGCTCGCAAGAGCTAAAACTAGTTTAGTCTAGGTATCCTTTACGTTCACTGCTTTTGAATTGCAGTTTACAGTATTTTATATCTGTATTTTTATATCTTACCCTTTTCTAGCTATTCAGCTTAGTGAGAGTGGTAGTGACTCAGATGTGGAGTCCGGAGGAATTCGACCTAAGCAGCCTCAAATGATGCAGGAGAACACCAGAATGGGGATGGAAAATGATGAAAGTATGATGTCCTATGGCGAGGGAATGGAGACTTCGCAACTGATGGATGACAGCAACATAAGGTAATAAAAAAAAGATTTGAATGAATTGTTATTTACTGTATTTCCCCCCCCTATAAGATGCACGTTTTCCGCAAAAGTGTGGGGGAAATGTCAGTGTCGGCTATCCATCTCCTAGTCCTCGCATCCTCAAGGTGCCTCATCGCAAATATAAGTATAAGTCTAAGGCAATAGAAAAAGAGATTCAGTGGAGCTTATTAACTTCAACACCACATACGATCATGTTAACTAAGGACCACAACCACCAGGGATCATACTGAAGCCCCTTGTTTTTTTTTCCACTGCAGCTTGGTGGAAATACAAGGTTCACCTTTGTGTATGGCATTGTGCCTCCATTAGCAGTAATAAAACGCGGGGGGGGGGGGGGGGGGGTAGCAGAAGGATACAGGGACCCAGTGGAAGCACTCCGGTGGCTGCAGCTGGTGTCTGTGGGGGAGACGTCCAGTCAAAGGAGCGATTTCAATGCAACGCAAGCAGGGAGGTGTAAATGGTATTTTTTGGGTGAGCTATGCAACAAAGAGAGCAAAATGGGTTTAAGGGGTAATAGCTATTTTTTTTTTTTTTTTTGGGTGGAAATATTCTCCTTGACAATTTTGTTCCATAGACTTTGAATTTGCACTGACAGTTTGTGTTTCCCATTGTAGCTATGGAAGTTATGAGGAGCCTGATCCCAAATCAAATACTAGAGACACCAGCTACAGCAGCATCGGGGGATATGAGTTGTCTGAGGAGGAGGACGATGAGGAGGAGCATCATGGGCCCAATGTACTTCGCCAGGTACAACTGTCAGAGGATGAAGACAGTGAGGATTTTGCCTCCATTCATGGAGACAGTGACATGGACTCTTCTGACCATTAGCCTGCAACCTTGTCTTGATTTTGTGGAAATGCTGTAATTAAACCGGAACACCAATTTTTTAAAAAAACAAGCGTTCTTCCAAGCGCAGGGGACATATCGTGCTTACCTTTCTCCTCTATCCCATGGAGAAATCCAGCACTCGAATTGGTCGTTGTGACTGCTAGCCACGAACCATGTAACCACGCCAGCCAATCAGATTGCTGGATTTCTCAGTGGAGCCGAGGTGCAAGGTAATATTTCTCCCATTCTGCGGCGTTAACACGCAGGAGGGCAGCCACAATTGGGGCGCCTCCTTGATCTCTAAACACCACCCAATTTTTAAAAGTATTGTACTGTCAGGGCAGGACAGAACAGACTTTCTTTGTATCCACGTTAAACCTTTCTATCTTTAGCTATGCCCCTCTTAAAGTGGACCAACCAGAACTGCCCCAGGGCCAATCTCTCGCCAACTTCAGGGCATCGCCTAGTTTCTAGAGCAGGGGAAGTTTAAACTGGAGGTCCGCTTTGCCATCATAATGTAATGGGTAAACCCGTTTTTTTTAACCTAATTTAAGCTCCTTTTGCACTTCCTATGGTTTAGGAAGCATGTGCAGCTGGGCAGGTTGGGTTGTGCTGTTCACTTCCCATTTAAAGTGGACCAAAACCCACCGCAATCGGCATTCCCTGGCCGATCGACTCCCCCCCCCCCCCCCCCCCCGGGCATCCAAAATCGGGATGCCCCCATTGTGTAAAACCCGACCAGATACCCTTACCTTGCTTCCTGGTGCAGCCACGCAAGCCGCATCCCCTCTATCCCTCTAGCGGGCCGTGTGCGTTTGTGAATGACCAGTGAGGGCATGCTCCCTGTTAAAGGGAAGCGGGGGATGCGCCTGCTAAGGCGCTTGGAGTCGCTGGCCTTAACGCCGTGATGGCTGTGGCTCCAAGGACGCTGATTGGACGAGTGGCCACGCATGCATTGTAGGACTGGGAAGAGGTGAGTTAACTTCAGCGATCTGGGGGGTTTCACGCAGTGGGGTACCCCCAATCGGGGTGCCATGGGGGAAAGTGCCAAAACCCAGGATAGTTAAAATCCTGGGTTTTGATCCACTTTAAGGTGTGCAGCTGCATCACTGTGCTTTAGATTGCACACCTTCACGCTTTGAATGGAGCATGCTTATGCTGGCTGCATGCCGCACAATCTCGTTTACACGTTGTTATATGTTAGGATCCCTACTGCTACAGCTGAACATGCATTGGTTTTGTTCGAGCATCTTTTTTTCATTGATGAAACTTTTTTTTTTCTTTACTTTCTACCTAACACATATGGGCCTTGACTCACTAAGAGTTGAAAAGAATTCTCATGGTAGTAAAAAAATCAGTTCATGAGAAAAAGTCTGAGAATTTCACTTTAAGTGAATCAACAGATACGAAAACAACAAAAGTCAATGGCACTTTTTTTACTCATGAGAAAAGTATTGACCTTTTTACTCTAGTAAAAAGTGCCATTGACTTTCAGTGTCTTCTAAGCTCGTGATTCACTAAAAGTGAAATTCTCATGCTTTTCTCTCATGAATTGAATTTTTTACTACAATGAGCACTATCCCGAAAAATGTCCCAATGATAAAAATCCATATAAATATGCTAGATGGGGGGGAAGGGTTACTTATGTACCTAACATCAATAAATATCCAGCCATGCTTTTTTTTTTTTTTAATTAAATGAAAGAAAGAGGAAATCAGGGGTGATAGGTTCTGTCCCCCTGATAGACTAAACCTGTCACCCCTGGATATTATTCCCACCATGAAAGAATAAAGCTTGGCAGGAGTTGGGTCAATTTGGGTGTATAAGCGACCCTTCCTCTCCGACGTGTTTATATGGATTTTTAATATTATACAATTTTGTGATGGTGCTCCTTTAAATTCTGTTCAGTGTGCATCTAATAGTACTCAACTGGCCAATATTTTCTTTAAAGTGGACCAACACCCGGGCCGATCAGCTCCCTCCCCGCGGGGCATCCGAAATCGGTAAGATTTTAGGGGCTTTCTGGTGGATTTCACCTATCGGGGTGCCCCGCGGAAGTGAACGGACACCCAGGATAGTGAAAATCCTGGGTGTTGGTCCACTTTAAATTAAAAAAAAAAAGATGCTTGGTGTGGGCACCATATAGATGAATATACACCTTTTAGCCAAGGCTTTTATTAAATGTCATGGAAAAAGATGGGATCTGTTTGCTGGATGGCCTACACCCAATACTGGCCTAGGAGGCCCTATTCCCCCTCGCCATAACTTGTCTCTTCCGGGATCCCTATGCTGTATCATGGGCCCATGTGACCGCCAAGCGTGGAATCCCCACAGGATGCTTCCGTTCACGTGGAGAATCGATCAGGCTACCGGCCAAATCCTGCTGGGCGCAGGGCATTCCAACAATCAGATACCTCCCCAGTTACTTTAGAAATCAGGACTCGGGTTTAACAGATCATATTTGATTCTTTTTGTTGTATAACCTGATTGTCGGGTATGTGGCCAGCATTATATTTTAATTGTCAAGAAGCAATTCTGTATCAGAGGTGTGTTTCTTGGACTTTACTCTATTGTTACACGTCTGTGCCATGTAAATATGTGCTTAGTGTTGCAAACAAATGTGTTCAATAAAATAAATACACATCCTTGTACAGTTTACAGAAACATTTGTAAAGCTTTTATTTTTCTTCTTTTCCAATTAAAATTAATGAAAAAAATATAAACTTACCTTCTGCAAAGGATGCCCCTCTTCTGTCTCTTTTCAGCGTTGTACACTGCCCAGCCATCTCCTGTCCTCTGTCATAGGGATAATTCTGGTCCCAAGCCTTGTTGCTGTAGGGGAGCACACACACTATCGCATGCTGCTGTGACAACAAAACAGGATTTGGGGCAGGGTAGTGCACCCAGACCGGTAATGCTAAATGCGCTTTGTCAGGAGTAGCACCCTCCTAGCCAGCTGACAGCAAAAGAGGAGGATGTCTTCAGCAGCTAGCTCAGAACAGAATGCTACCTTGAAAGCAAAATATATTTTCCCCAGATGATCAGGAAGCTGGGATGTCTATGGCTGCTTAGGGCTACAGGGACACAGCCTGTTGCTGGAGGCAGGGAAGCACATAGCCATTTTTAAGGTGGTCTTACATCCTGTTAAAGTGGACCTCCAGTCAAAAAATCAAAGCTTAGTAAATTGCTCCCCTAAAGCCCCTCAGTGACACAAACTTATTGAGAGGGACTAACAGCATGCAGATGTTTGGAATAGCAGACAGATTCTGCACTCTTAAACATGCATGGCAATGGCCATCTTTCTACTAGGGGTGTCAGAAAAAATCGATTCTGTCAAGTATTATATATGCTAGAATTTTTCTTTCTAGTATCACTTCTGATTTCCTCCCCTCCCCACTACAGTAAAAGAAAAGTAAAAAAAAAACACTTACCTGACCCCTCATTGGATCTCCTCTTCACCCGGGGTCCTCCGATTCCCCCCCCCCCCTCTGAGGCTCTTCAGTCTTCAGGAGAGAGCCCGACACACCCTCTCCCCCTGCCTTCCCAACGGGTGCCGCATCTTCACGAGTAGCCCTGCTCCTTTGGGAGTGGGGCGGATGACGTCACCCCCGTGGGTGATCGTTGGGCAGAGGAGGATGGGGCAGGAGATCCTCTGATCTGCCTCCCCCCTCCTCTGGCCGGCGATCACCGCATCTGTCATCGGATTGGCGAGGGATGGCTGCGCTGGTCAGGTGATGGTAGGCAGCACCGCTGTTAGGTGCTTAGGAGCGCTGCTCCACTGCAATCCCCCACCAAAGGGTATGCGGTTCAGGCTTATGGTGCGCCTCTATGGAATGCCCCTCCCGCACTATTGCCCCTAACGGTGGGCCCTATGTAAAGTGGCCGCTGTCCTCCCTCAGTCTCCTTGTAGCCTTCGGGGGGAAAAAGGGGGGGCGCATGTGTGTATGTATGTATATACGTGTATTGGCTTTGTGCTTTATTACATTTGCTTTGTGTCAGCCGCCACGCTGACTTGTCTTATTTTTACTGTACTTAAAATTGCCACCGCCGTCGCGCGCCTTTTTGTCACCATGCTCCGCGCTTGGCGGCGGCGTTACCTCAGGCGCCGGGGCGCCATCATTGGCTGCTTGTCACTTCGCGCTCTTTGGGGGGGCGGGGCCTGTCTCTGGCACGTTCCGCGTCATTGCTTGTGCAGGCCCGCCCCTCGAGGTATACCGACGCCATATTCTTAGTATACAGTACGTCCTGCTCCAGATAGATTACTTACACTTGGGTTATCCTCCGCCAGATAGCGCTGTACTGCAGAGACATGTAAAACAGACTCCTCCTGGCCCCTCAAATACCCGGGGACCTCCCACAAATCCCCAGATTTCTCTGCAGTGCTTACTGCGAAAGACATGAAATTGTCACTCTCTCGCAGTTGAGTGGGGCTATTAGCCTGCAGCCCTGTCGGACTATTCCCACCCGTTCCTCGTTTGATGTGCCTCCCAGCCTGAGCTGCGCTGGTCGGGTGAAGGTAGGCAGCACCATGTGTGCTTAAGGATCGCTGCTCCACCGCAATCCCCCACCAAAGGGTAGGCGATATAGGCTGATGGTGAGCCTTCATGGGATGCCCCTCCCGCATTATTGCCCCATGCCCCGTGTAGCGGTGGGTCCTGTACAGAGGGCCGCCATCCTCCCTCATTCTCCCTGTAGCCTTCGGGAGGGAAAGAAGGGGGGGGTGTGGGTGAGTGTGTGCAGTGTATTGGCTTTTGGTCTGTTTTGACTGGTATATGTGGTGTCAGCCGCCGCGCTGACTTGGCTTTTTTACTTTTACAATTGCCACTGCGCGCGTCTTTTCCTTCATTTGGATGCCCCGCGCCTGGCGGCGGCGTTACCTCAGACGCTTCTGCGTTCTCATTGGCTGCTTGTCTGTGGGCTTTGCGCTCGTTGGGGGGGGCGGGGCCTGGCTTGGCGCGCGTCGCGGCCCGCTCTGGCCCGCCCTTCGAGGTTCGCTCGGCGCCATTTTGTCTGGTCGCGCGTGTGTGTGACGGTTCTACCTACTGCGGTCCGTAAGTGCCCCCGCAGGCGGCTTTATGCTCATTCCTTACTGTGTATGGTTTTGACGTCCCTTCTTCTCATTATGTCTTTCAGACGGGCGAATCCAGTGGCTTCTCCTGGCCCGGTGTAATTGATAGTTGGGCCTAGTATAATTACTCCCACTTCCCTAGCGGGTCATTGGGGCATCCAGGGTTGCTTTACAGCGTCAATCCCTACTGGCTTATTGTGCCTATTAATCACCATATGGAGGCATCCCAGGATAATGTGACCGGGGTTCCTTCGGGACAAGCCCGGCTGTGTGTAGCTTGTGGGGTCTCACCTGTCAGCGGTGACAGTGCACGGGTCTGTGTTCCTTGCACACAGCAGGCGCTAACGTTGCAACCCACCCCGCCTGTGGCTGGGCCTGCACCTCGTCTCACTTCGCCTACTCCCCCATGCTTGAGTCTCACCCCCATTGCATCGCATACAAGCGGGGATTCTCAACCTGATGTGGCTGCTAGACTGGCCAGTGTTGAAAAATTGATTGCTAGTACGCGTAAGGCCACCGCTAAAAAGCGCCACTTAACCCCTGATGCCACTCTTTTCCCTATGGAGTCTGAGGAGTTCGTGCATCTATGTGGCTACACCCCCTCGGACGAAGGGGAGCTGTTCTCTGATTCAGGGTCATCTGACGAGAGACCCAGGGGTCATGACGATTCTGGCTCTGACCCCTGGGCCCCGGATGATACTGACAGACTGCTGGTTCGGATCTTCGAGGCTCTGTCCATCTCTCCCCCTGTTGCGGCACCCAGGCAAAGGGGTGAGCTTTTTCATACTGCTAATGTTTGTTTGGAATTTCCAGAGCAAACCCATTTCAATAACCTTGTGCTTAAGGAGTGGGAACGTCCCAGTAGACTTCCCGGTATACATAAGAGTTGGGACAGAAAGTATCCCTTTCCTGCTGATATGGTCAAGTGCTGGTTTTCGCCCCCCAAGGTGGATTCTCCTATTCTAGGGCTGTCTAACACCTCTATTATGCACTCCCCTGACTCTACTACTCTGCGGGATGCCGAGGACCGGCGCATTGACGGGCCATGCCTTTGCATTTGTGGGGACAGCGCTGCGCCCGGTTTGCGCCTCAGCCATTACATCTGTGGCACTCAGGGCCCTGATCAGAAGTGCACTTGACGGTGTTTCTGATGAATTGCCACCTGAAACGTTTAATGCTCTAACTGTGATGTGTTTGTAAACTTTATTCTATCTGCCCTGGATGATGCCATTAGGATGTGTGCGAGAACTTCTGCCTTGGTGGTAGCTATACGCCGTGCTGTTTGGCTACGCCAGTGGGCTGCTGACAATGCTGCAAAGAAGGCCCTTACCGGGCTTCCATTTAAAGGGCTATGCCTGTTTGGGGACCGCCTAGACATTTTTGCTAAAGGAGGTAAGTTACCCCAGCGCAGGCGGCAGTCTCGGCCATTTCGGGGCCAGGGCTCCCTCTCACTCCCCTACCGTGGTGCTAAACAAGGAAAAGGGGTGTCCTTCGCAGGGGCTCGTGCTGATTCCTGGCATAGGAGCAGAGGACGATGTCCTGGCTCCTCATGGGGGTCTAAGCCCAAATCCTCTCCCAAGCCCCCTCAGGCATGACGGGGCGCCCTTGCCCATCGGGGTGGGGGGACGTCTACAGCACTTTGCTCACGTCTGGAGGCACCACGTCTCAGACCGGTGGATTCAGGAGGTAGTGTCTTCTGGTTACAAGATAGAGTTTGCTGTGCGCCCCCCCCCCCCCCCAAGATTCATCAGGTCCCGGATCCCCCAGGACCCTGTCTCAGCTCAGGTTTTGATGCAGGCCGTGCAAGGCCTTCTGGGTATAGTGGTCATTTGCAAGGTCCCCTTAAGAGAAAGAGGCAAAGGGTTCTATTCCAACCTTTTCACAGTTCCCAAAAAAGATGGGTCAGTCAGGCCCATTCTGGATTTAAAGATCCTCAACAAATTTGTCAAGAACAGGCGCTTTCGCATGGAAACTCTGCGCTCGGCCATCAGCTCCCTGCGCCCAGGGGATTTCATGACGTCTGTGGACATTAAAGACGCTTACCTTCACATCCCTGTGAAGACACCAAAGGTTTCTCAGATTCACGTTGGAAGATCAACATTACCAATTTGTGGCCTTGCCATTTGGCCTCACTTCAGCTCCCAGAGTGTTCACCAAGGTGCTGGCGGGAGTGATGTCTCTGAGGTCAAGGGGCATACGCGTGCTGCCCTACCTGGACGACATACTCATCACCTCTCGATCTCTACAGCAGGCAGAGTTGGACACTCAGCTGGTGGTGTCCACCCTGGAGTCCTTCGGCTGGGTGATCAATCACCCCAAGTCCTCTCTGTCCCCTTCCTCGGTGACGCCATTCCTGGGAATGATTCTGGATACGGTTCAGTCAAGGATATTCCTTCCTCAACAGAAGGTGGAAGCTCTAACTGCGCAGGTGAGGTTCCTGCTGTCGTGTCCCCAGCCCTCACTCAGGCAGGGAATGCAGTTGGTGGGCCTGATGGTGACATGCTTCGAGGCGGTGCCTTTTGCTCAGTTCCATTTGAGGCCTCTACAACTTCACCTTCTGTCAGTATGGGACAAGGACCCAACGTCCTTGGACGGGGTCTGTGTGCTCCCCCCCCTTGGTCCGGCGGTCCCTTTCGTGGTGGCTGGATCCCAGGAACTTGCTGGGGGGCAGGTCCTTTCTGGCCCCCTCCTGGGAGACGGTCACCACGGATGCCAGTCTGTCAGGTTGGGGGGCTTCTGGAAGTCCCTGCGGTTCCAGGGGAGGTGGGGCCCTCAGGAGGCCCACTTGCCTATCAACATTCTGGAACTACGGGTGATCAGGTTGGTACTGGAGCAGTTGACCCATCACCTGAGGGGTCTGGCTGTGCAGGTGCGCTCAGACAACAGGACGGCAGTTGCCTACATCAACCATCAGGGAGGGACCCGGAGCAGGGGGGCCCTCCAGGAGGTGTCGCGGATTCTGACATGGGCGGAGGCCAATGTTCAGTGCATTTCGGCTGTGTACATTCCGGGGGCAGAGAATCTACTGGCAGACTCTCTGAGCAGGGGGACCTCCCGTCAGGGGGAGTGGTCCCTCTGCAACAGAGTATTCCATTCCCTGTGTCACCGTTGGGGTCTACCGGATGTAGAACTGTTTGCATCCCATCACAATCACAAGCTCCCGGCCTTTGTATCCCTGTCTCAGGATCCTCTTGCCTTGGCCACAGATGCTCTGTCCATGTCATGGCAGGAATTTCGGCTCCTGTATGTCTTTCCTCCATTCCCGCTGCTGGGCAGGGTCCTGCGCAAGATTGCTCTGGAAGGGGTGCCAGTGATTCTGGTGGCCCCCAGGTGGCCAAGAAGAGTGTGGTTCGCAGACGTGGTGCAGATGGCAGTAGAGTACGTTCTGCCAGGAGTGTCAGATCTGCTCACTCAGGGCCCCTTACGCCATCCCAATTTACAAACTCTGGCTTTGACGGCCTGGCTGCTGAAACCTCCATCTTGATGGAGAAAGGCTTGTCTGCCTCGGTGGTTGAGACCATGGTGAAGGCTAGGAAGAAAACTTCTTCTTCCATCTATTATAGGGTATGGCGTACTTACATTGATTGGTGTGAGTCTAGGTCTCTTCCCTGTAGGGTGTTCTCAGTCCCCAGGGTTCTGGAGTTTTTACAGCATGGGTTGGAGTCGGGTCTACAACTCAGTACTCTGAAGGGTCAGGTTTCTGCCCTGTCTGTCTTCTTTCAGAAGTCTTTTGCTCAGCATTCCTTGGTTAAGACTTTCTTTCAGGGGGTCACTCATGTGCGTCCCCCACGTAAACCTATGGTCCCTGTTTGAGATTACATAGTTACATAGTTACATAGTTAATACGGTTGAAAAAAGACATATGTCCATCAAGTTCAACCAAGGGTGTTGGGGTAGGGGGAAGTTATTTTTTTATTTCATAGGGGAAGCCACTTATTTAATTTTTTGTCTATGTTTTTTTTTATTGATAACCACTAGTAGTAACTGTTAATGTTATTTTCTTCAAAATAAGCATCTAATCCTTTTTTGAAGCTGTCAGCGGTTGATGCTGTAACAAGCTTCTGTGGGAGGCTATTCCATAGATTTATAGTTCTTATGGTAAAAAACGATTGTCGCCTCCGGAGACTAAATTTCTTTTTTTCCAATCGAAGGCAGTGCCCCCTTGTCCTTAGAGAGGATTTTACGTGAAATAGTGTTCCCCCATATTTTTTGTATGGTCCATTTATATATTTATACAAGTTAATCATGTCCCCCCGCAATCGCCTCCTCTCAAGACTAAACAGATTTAATTCTCGTAATCTTTCCTCATAACTAAGATCTTTCATTCCCTTTATTAGTTTGGTGGCTCTCCTTTGCACCCTTTCCAAAGTCAGGCCGTCCTTCCTACGAACGGGTGCCCAGAACTGGACGGCATATTCCAGGTGAGGGCGCACCAGTGCCTTGTAAAGAGGCAAAATTACATCTCTATCCCGTGATTCCATGCCTCTTTTAATGCACGATAGTATCTTGGTGGCCTTGGAAGCAGCTGCTTGGCATTGCATGCTGTTATTTAGTCTGTGATCTACTAGTACCCCCAGATCCTTCTCAACAAGTGACTCTCCCAGTTTTACTCCCCCAAGGACATATGTTGCCTTCGGGTTATTAGACCCCAAGTGCATGACTTTACATTTTTCCACATTGAACTTCATTTGCCAAGTGGATGCCCAGACACTCAATGTGTCCAAGTCAGCCTGAAGCTTGTGAACATCTTCAATAGACTGCACTGTGCTACATATCTTTGTGTCATCTGCAAAAATAGAGACAGTGCTTTTAATTCCATCTTCTATGTCGTTTATAAACAAGTTGAATAATAGTGGGCCCAGCACTGAACCCTGGGGTACACCGCTTACAACTGGTAACCATTCAGAGTAGGTATCATTAACCACAACTCTCTGCACACGATCCTTCAGCCAGTTTTCAATCCAGTTACAAACTGCGTTTTCTAATCCTGAAGATCTCAATTTCCCCAATAAGCGTCTATGGGGGACAGTGTCAAATGCTTTTGCAAAATCCAGAAAAACTATATCCACAGCCGCCCTTCTGTCCAGGCTTCTACTCACCTCCTCATAGAAGCCAATCAGGTTAGTTTGGCAGCTTCTGTCCTTAGTAAAACCGTGTTGGTTGTCACTTATAATATTATGGATAGTTACATATTCGTGTATGTTGTCCCTTAATAGTCCCTCAAGCAATTTCCCCACAATGAATGTTAAGCTAACAGGTCTGTAATTGCCCGGAGAAGACCTAGAGCCCTTTTTAAAAATGGGCACCACATTTGCCCTGCGCCAGTCCCTTGGCACTATACCAGTTGCTAGTGAGTCTTTAAAGATCAACAACAGAGGTGACGAGATAACGGAACTGAGTTCTTTGAGAACTCTTGGGTGAAGTCCATCTGGACCTCCAGTCTTATTCACATTTAAATTATTGAGTTTTTCTTGGATGATATCCACGTTTAGCTTGTTAATTATTATACTTGGGCTATTACTATCAGTGGCATCTCCTGTGTTGGCTCCTTGCGCTTCTCTTGTGTACACAGAGCTAAAGAATCCATTTAACAGCTCTGCCTTATCCTCATCCCCAGTGACCATTTCCCCATTATCATTAATTAGGGCACCTACCTGTTCTGATTTAGTTTTCTTCGAATTAATATATTTGAAAAATCGTTTAGGGTTTGTTTTGCTTTCTTTGGCCACATCTCGTTCATTTTGTGCTTTTGCCAATCTTATTTCTTTCTTACACACTTTATTTACTAGTTTATACTGTTCAAGTGTTACAGCTGAGAGTTCAGCCTTGTAATGTTTAAATGCCCTTTTTTTGTTCTTTATTGCCCTTTTAACCGCAGGTGTCAGCCATGAGGGGTTTAACTTTAGCCGCTTATATTTGTTACCCGTAGGAATACATTTTGCAACGTTGCTACTCACAATTGATTTAAAGCACTCCCATTTGGCATCTGTATCCTTATTCCTGAACAGATGCTCCCAGTCTATGTCCTTGAGTGCAGCTCTGAGCCTGGGGAAGTTGGCCTTTCTAAAATTTAATGTTTTTGCCTTCCCAGGAAGAAAATCTTTCTTACAGTTTATGTTAAATACAATTATATTGTGGTCACTGTTACCAAGATTTTCACGGACTGTTACTGCCCCCATCAGGTCATCATTATTTGATATTACAAGATCTAGAATAGCATCACCCCTAGTTGATGCCTCCACGAACTGATTCATATAATTATCTTGTAGCAAGCTGCATTTGAACTTGGTTTTGTCTGCCTTCCAGGGTGCTCCCTGTGAGCCTATTCAGGATGCTGCTCTGGCTGTACTTACCCTCAAGGTTGTCTTTCTGGTGGCTATTACTTCGGTCAGGCGTGTGTCTGAGCTGGCGGCTCTGTCTCTCCAGCCCCCATACTTTGAGAGACACCAGGATAAGGTGGTGTTCGCTTTAAGCCAGACTTTCTGCCTAAGGTGGTGTCTGCTTTTCATTTGAATCAAGATATTGTTCTTCCTTCATTGTGCCCTAATCCTAGCAACGCTAAGGAAAGGGTTCTGCATTCCTTGGATGTGGTCAGGTGTTACCTGGTAGTCGCTGCGTCCTTCAGGAAAACTGATGCTCTTTTTGTGGTCCCTTCTGGTCCTAGGAAGGGTTTGGCTCCTGCCAAGTCTACTATCAGCAAATGTATCCGTCAGACTGTGATTCAGGCCTATTCTGCTAAGGGGAAGAGTCCTCTCTTCCACCTTACTGCTCATTCTACTCGTGCTATTGGTGCCTCTTGGGCCTTCCAGCACCAGGCTTCTGTTGAACAAGTTTGCAAGGCCGCTACTTGGTCTTCTGTTCATACCTTTTCAAAGTTTTACAAGGTTGATGTTAGGGCCTCAGCTGATGCTGTTTTTGGCCGCAAGGTTTTGCAGGCGGCAGTGATTTAAACTGTCTGCTGTTGCCTTTTGTTGGGGATCCCACCCTACTTTATGGACACTGCTATTGGATGTCCCAAGTGTAAGTAATCTATCTGGAGCAGGACGTACTGTATACTAAGAATAATACAATTCTGTGAAATACTCACCTGTAGAATTGGTATTATAAGTATACAGTACGTCCTGCTCCACCCCACCCTGGTTTTTGCATTATTCTGGATCCCCTGTATGGTGATTGTTACCATTGTTATAGTTACCAGTTTTGGTGGTTGAATTCTCCCGGCTTCTTGTTCACTGCTTTTCAATGCTGGGGATTTGTGGGAGATCCCCGGGTATTTGAGGGGCCGGGAGGAGCCTGTTTTACATGTCTCTGCAGTGCAGCGCCATCTGGCGGAGGATAACCCAAGTGTAAGTAATCTATCTGGAGCAGGACGTACTGTATACTTATAATACCAATTCTACAGGTGAGAATTTCACAGAATTGTATTTTTGTCTGCTTCTCGGCTTCTGTGTGATGGACCTCTACCTACCACGCTCCGTAAGTGCCCTCGCGGGCGGCTTTATTATCACTTTTTTATTATTGTCTTTTTTATTACTCCCTCGCGCCCCTCTAGTCGTGCGCGCGCCCGCGCCGGCCGTCTGTGAATGGCCGGCGCGGGCACGCGCGCGTCAACAGGGACGCGCGGGAGGCGGCGGCGGAGGAGCCGCTTGTCCGCGGCTTGTCCGTCGCCGCTGACAGAGGTGAGTTCGGGGGGGTTTCACACAGCGGGGCACCCCGATCGGGGGTGCCCCACCGAAGTGGACCAAGACCCAGGATAGTCAAAATCCTGGGTGTTGGTCCACTTTAACGCCTAATGTCACTCTTTTCCCTATGGAAACTGATGAGTTTTGGCATTTATGTGGCTATACCCCTTCGGACTAGGGGAGCTATTCTCCGATTCAGGGTCATCTGATGAGAGGCCCAGGGGTCATGAAGTGGATGCCCCGGTTCTAGGGTTATCTAACACCTCTGTCATGCACTCCCCTGACTCTACTACCCTGCGGGATGCTGAGAACCGGCGCATTGACCAGCTGGCATCCCATGCCTTTGCATGTGTGGGGACGGCCCTGCGCCCGGTCTGTGCCTCGGCCATTACGGCTGTAGCCATTAGGACCCTGCTCAGAAATATGCTTGATAGTGCCCCTGATGATTTGCCTTGTGAGGTGTTTAATGCACTCTCTAGTTGTGATGTTTTTGTTAATTTTGTCCTCTCTGCCTTGGATGACACCATTATAATGTGTGCCAGAACATCTGCCCTTGTGGTGGCTATACGCCGCTCGGTTTGGCTATGCCAGTGGGCTGCTGACAACGCTGCCAAGAAGGCCCTCACTGGTTTTCCCTTCAAAGGACTACGCCTGTTTGGGGACCGCCTGGACCTTTTTGCTAAGGGAGGCAGGTTACCCCAGCGTAGGTGGCAGTCTCGGCCCTTTCGGGGTCAGGGCTCCTTCTCCTCCCCCTACCGTGGTGCTAGACAAGGGAGGGGGGTGTCCTTTACTGGGGCCGGGGCAGAGGACGTGGATGTCCTGGCTCCTCCTGGGGCCCCAAGATTAAATCCTCTCCCAAGCCCCCTCAGGCATGATAGGGCGCCCTCACCCATCCGGTGGGGGGGGGCGGCTTCAGCACTTTGTTCACGTCTGGAGGCTTCATGTCTCAGACCGGTGGATTCAGGAGGTAGTGTCCTCTGGTTACAAGATAGTTTGCTGCCTGGCCGCCCCCAAGATTCATCAGATCCCAGATTCTTCAGGACCCTGTGTCAGCTCAGGAGCTAGTGCAGGCAGTGCAAGGCCTCCTGGAGCTGGGGGTCATCTGCAAGGTCCCTTTAAGAGAAAAAGGCAAGGGCTTCTATTCCAATCTATTCACAGTACCCAAAAAAGATGGGTCACTCAGGCCCATCCTGGACTTGAAGATCCAGAACAAATTTGTCAGGAGCAGGCGCTTTCGCATGGAAACTCTGCGCTCTGCCATCAGTTCCCTGCGCCCAGGGGACTTCATGACTTCTGTGGACATCAAAGATGCTTACCTTCATGTTCCTGTATTTCCAGGTCATCAAAGGTTCCTCAGGTTCGCTCTGGAGGATCAACACTACCAGTTTGTGGCATTGCCCTTTGGTTTCACCTCAGCTCCCAGGGTGTTCACCAAGGTGTTGGCTGGTGTGATGTCTCTGCTCAGGTTTCAGGGCGTCCTTATCTGGACGACATTCTCATCACCTCCCAATCTCTACATCAGGCAGAATTGGATACTCAACTGGTGGTGTCCACCCTGGAGTCATTTGGGTGGGTGATCAACCACCCCAAGTCTTCACTGTCCCCCTCCTTGGTGACTCCCTTCCTAGGAATGAATCTGGATACAGTTCAGGCAAGGATTTTCCTTCTTCAACAGAAGGTGGACAATCTGATTGCACAGGTTCAGTTCCTGCTATCTTGTCATCATCCCTCCATCAGGCATGGAATGCAGCTGGTGGGACTGATGGTGGCGTGCTTCGAGGCGGTCCCTTATGCTCAGTTCCACTTGAGGCCTCTGCAACTCCACCTCTTGTCAGTGTGGGACAAGGATCCAGCGTCCCTGGACAGGGTCTGTGTGCTTTCCCCCCTGGTCAGGGGTTCCCTCTCGTGGTGGATGGACTCAAGGAATCTGTTGGGGGGGCAGATCCTTTCTGACCTCTTCCTGGGAGACGGTCACCACGGATGACAGTCTGTCAGGTTGGGGGGGGGGGGCTTCTGGAAGTCCCTGCGGTTCCAGGGGAGGTGGGGCCCTCAGGAGGCCCACACACCTATCAACGTCTTGGAGATGCGAGCGATCAGGTTAGTCCTGGCTCAGTTGACTACTCACCTTCGGGGCCTGCCTGTTCAGGTGCGCTCGGACAACCAGACGGCAGTTGCCTACATCAATCATCAGGGAGGGACCCGGATCAAGAGGGCCCTCCAGGAAGTGTCTCGGATCCTGACCTAGGCGGAGACCAATGTCCCCTGCCTATCAGCTGTGTACATCCCGGGGGTGGAAAATCTGCTTGCAGACTCTCTGAGCAGGGGGACCTCTTGCCAGGGAGAATGGTCCCTCTGCAACAGGGTTTTCCAATCTCTGTGTCACCGTTTGGGTCAACCAGATGTGGATCTGTTTGCGTCCCGTCACAATCACAAGCTCCCGGCCTTTGTCTCCCTGTCCCAGGATCTTCTGGCCCTGACCACGGATGCCCTAGCAATGTCATGGCAGGACTTTCAGCTCTTGTATGTCTTCCCTCCATTCCCCCTGCTGGTCAGGGTTCTGAGCAAGATTGCTCTGGAAGGGGTGCCAGCAATTCTGGTGGCCCCCAGGTGGCCAAGAAGAGTGTGGTTCGCAGACGTGGTGCAGCTGGCAGTAGATCAGTACGTTCTACCCATGGTGCCAGACCTGCTCACTCAGGGTTCCCTACGCCATCCCAATTTACAAACTCTGGCTTTGACGGCCTGGCTGCTGAAACCTCCATCTTGATGGAGAAGGGGCTGTCTACCTCGGTGGTTGATACCATGATAAAGGCTAGGAAGAAGTCTTCTTCCATTTATTATTTTAGGGTTTGGCGTGCCTACATTGACTGGTGTGAGTCTCTTCCCTGTCGGGTGTTCTCTAATCCCAGGATTCTGGAGTTCCTGCAGCATGGGTTGGACATGGGGCTCCAACTCAGTAATCTGAAGGGACAGGTCTCTGCCCTGGCTGTTTTCTTCCAGAAGTCATTTGCTCAGCACCCTCTGATCAGGACTTTTTTCCCAGGGGGTCACTCATGTGCGTCCCCCACATAAGCCTATGGTGCCTGTTTGGGATTTGAACTTGGTTTTGTCAGCCTTGCAGGGTGCTCCCTTTGAACCTGTACAGGATGCTACCCTGGCCATTCTTAAACTCAAGGTTGTCTTTCTGGTGGCTATCACCTCTGTTAGGCGTGTGTCTGAGTTGGCGGCGCTTTACATTCAGCCCCCCTACTATGAGAGACACCAGGACAAGGTGGTGTTTCGCTTCAAGCCAGATTTTCTGCCTAAGGTAGTGTCTACCTTTCATTTGAATCAGGACATTGTTCTTCCTTCATTGTGCCCTAATCCTAGTAATGCTAAGGAGAGGGTTTTGCATTCTTTGGATGTGGTTAGGTGTCTGCAGTACCATCTGGTGGCTACTGCACCTTTCAGAAAAACTGATGCTCTTTTTGTGGTCCCTTCTGGTCCTAGGAAGGGTTTGGCTCCTGCCAAATCTACTATCAGCAAATGGATTTGTCAGGCTGTGATTCAGGCCTACTCTGCTAAGGGGAAGAATACTCCCTTCCTCCTTACTGCTCATTCCACTCGTGCTATTGGTGCCTCTTGGGCTTTTCAGCACCAGGCTTCTGTTGAACAAGTTTGCAAGGCCGCTACTTGGTCTTCTGTTCATACCTTTTCAAAGTTCTACAAGGTTGATGTTAGGGCCTCAGCTGATGCTGTCTTTGGCCGCAAGGTTTTGCAGGTGGCAGTGATTTAAACTGTCTGCTGTTACCTTTGGGGATCCCACCCTATTGTATGGACACTGCTAATGGATGTCCCGATAGTAAGTATTCTTTCTGGAGCAGGACGTACTGTATACTAAGAATAATACAATTCTGTGATTACTCACCTGTAGAATTGGTATTATGAGTATACAGTATGTCCTGCTCCACCCCACCCTTGGTTTACATTATCTTGGATCCCCTGTATGGTGATTGTTATTATTGTTATAGTTACTAGTTTGGGTTATTTTAATTCTCCCGGCTTCTCGTTAACTGATTTTCAATGCTGGGGATTTGTGGGAGCTGGGTATTTGAGGGGCCGGGAGGAGCCTATTTTCGATGTCTCTGCAATCCAGCGCCATCTGGCGGAGTATTACCTGATAGTAAGTTGTTTCTGGAGCAGGACGTACTGTATACTCATAATACCAATTCTACAGGTGAGTAATCACAGAATTGTATTTTTTTTAATAAAGACATTTTCTTTATGTGTGTGTTTTTTTTTTTTTTTTACTGTTAACCCTTTGTGAACTGGTAAGGGATCTATGTGACCCCTATACCTGTTCACAAGGCTCTGGCAAGTCACCTGTGGCTAGCAGGTGACTCGCCATTAACCCCGAGCCCCCCATTACCTGCCTCCCCAAAGCCTGGGGGGGGGGGGCAGAAAAGCAAGTGGCCATAGGCTATGTTGGCTTGCAGCCTGCAGGGACAGGGGCCACCAAAGCTGGCTCCTGTGCCCTGTTCTACAAGCCCCCATAGCTGGTACGGGCTAGTTATGCTGGGTAAAGAGGACCTTACATAATTATTTGGGGGGGATTTTTAATTTTTAACCCTAAAAATTCCCCCAAAAATGAGCTTCCACCCTGGGGAAGGAGGGGACCCTATGACATTTTTTTTTATTTGAATTAAATAAAAAAAAAAAATCACAATATATTGTCTTTGAGACAGAATCTGGATATATATCGTATCGTCATGCATGTATCACAATATATATCGTATCGATTCTTGCCAATTTACATCCCTACTTGCTACACACGAAGAAGCAGATTCTGAGTCCCTCCGTCAAAATTTCCTCATATCTCTGCAATCATCTCTTTTTTTAGCCAGAAGTAATACCATTTTGTGAATACTCACCTTGTAAAATGGTTATTATGAGTATGTCACACACCCCGCTTCAAGAATCCATAACATGTGGGTAATATCGTCCTGAAGAGGCGTTCCTGCAGAGATGATAGCAAAAGAAAGCCCCTCCCTGATCCATAAATACCTGGGACCTCCCACTCATTACCCAGTATACAGAAGCAGTAAGGTAAGGGACCAGGAAGAGGCAAAAATAAACAACAACCACGCAAAGTTCGCCATAAAGAGGATCCTGAATACAAAAGGGCGGGTTGAAGCGGGGTGTGTGACATACTCATAATAACCATTTTACAAGGTGAGTATTCACAAAATGGTATTATTCTTAGTATGTCACACACCCCGCTTCAAGAATCCATAACATGTGGGACATCCAACAGCAGTGTCCATAACAAGGGCGGGGATCCAAACAAGGCAACAATGTAAAACTTAAACCACAACAGCTTGCAGAACTTTGCGGCCAAAAACAGCATCCGCCGAAGCCCGAACATCAACCTTGTAAAACTTGGAAAAAGTGTGAACAGAAGACCAAGTAGCGGCCTTACAAACTTGCTCAACAGAGGCCTGGTGCTGAAAAGCCCAGGACGCCCCAACCGCACGAGTAGAATGAGCAGTAACACGAAAAGGGGGACTCCTCCCCTTGGCAGAATAGGCCCCAAGGATAGCCTGACGAATCCATTTACTAATGGAAGATTTGGCAGGGGCCAAACCTTTCCTAGGCCCGCAGGGCACCACAAAGAAAGCATCAGTCTTACGAAAGGAAGACGTAACCTCCAGATAATGTTCCACAACGCGAACTACATCCAAGGAATGCAAAGCCCTTTCCCTGTCGTCACTAGGATTTGGGCATAGAGAAGGCAAAACAATGTCCTGATTCAGATGAAACTCCGAGACCACTTTAGGAAGAAAATCCTGCTTGAGACGAAAGACAACCTTGTCCTGATGTTTCTCGAAGTACGGAGCTGTAATGGACAAAGCTGCCAACTCAGAAACACGCCTAACCGAAGTGATCGCCACCAAAAAGGCCACCTTTTGCGTAAGAGAAGACAAATCTACCTCAGTCAAGGGCTCAAAAGGAGGGCCCTGGAGAGCAGAAAGAACCAGGTTCAAATCCCAAACTGGAACAAAAGGCTTCCTAGGAGGCCGAACATGCGTAACACCCTGGAAAAAGGTCTTGACCAAAGGATGAAGTGCAAAGGACCTTTGGAAGAACACCGCCAGGGCAGAAACCTGCCCTTTCAACGTACTAAGCTGGAGCCCCAGATCTAGACCATGTTGAAGAAACTCCAAAATTCTAGGTATGGAGAACTCTCGACAAGAGAAAGACCTGCTTTCACACCAATCAATATAGGCCCTCCAAGTCCTGTAGTAAATAGAAGAGGAAGAGCGCTTTCTGGCACAGATAAGAGTCTGAATCACCGCGTCAGAAAGACCTTCTTCCTTCAAGATGGCGGTTTCAGCAGCCATGCCGTCAAAGCCAGCGATGGTAAATTGGGATAGCGTAGCTGACCCTGGGTGAGCAGGTCCGGTAGCAGAGGCAGGGCAAACTGATCCTCTACCAGTCTTACAAGATCTGCGAACCAAACTCGCCTTGGCCACCTTGGGGCCACTAGGATTGCCGACGCGCCTTCCAAGGCCAGTTTGCGCACCACTCTGGCTAGCATTGGGAACGGGGGAAACAGGTAAAGGAACCCCAGATCCCTCCAGTTCAGAGACATGGCATCCACTGCCAGAGCCAGAGGATCCTGCGAGAGAGACACAAAGACTGGAAGCTTGTGATTGTGACGAGAGGCAAAGAGGTCCACCGCTGGGACCCCCCACCTGAGACATATTGAACGAAACACCTTGGGACTGAGAGACCACTCCCCCCCACGAGAGGCGGCCCTGCTCAGCAAGTCCGCTTCCGTGTTCTCCACCCCCGGAATGTAGACTGCTGAGATACACGGGACATGGGTCTCTGCCCAGTCCAGAATCAAGGACACTTCCCTGAGGGCACTCCTGCTGCGAGTCCCTCCTTGGTGATTGATGTAAGCCACCGCCGTCCTGTTGTCCGACCGGACCTGCACTGGCAGGCCCCTCAACTGATGAGTCAAGTGAAACAGAACCAGCCTGATGGCTCTCAACTCCAGAACATTGATGGGTTCGTGAGCCTCCTGCGGGCCCCACAGGCCATGAAACTGGAGGTCCTTCCAAACACCCCCCCAACCTGACAGACTGGCATCCGTGGTGACTGTTTCCCAACACGGAACCAGAAAAGATCTGCCCTTCAACAGATTGACAGATCGCAACCACCAGCGTAGGGACCGACGAACTCGGGGGGTTATCAGGAAGGGTTGATCCAACGATCGTGGAGACTTGTCCCAAACCCTCAACAGATGAAGCTGAAGCGACCTTGTATGAAACTGCGCAAAGGGAACTGCCTCGAATGAGGCCACCATGAGCCCCACCAGCCTCATCCCTAAACGGATGGTCGGATGAGGTGCCGACAAGAGAAGCCGAACTAACTCCTGAATCAGAAGAACCTTGGCCTGAGGCAGAAAGACCTTGGCCTGCGAGGTGTCCAGAGACATCCCCAGAAAGGTCAGAACTCTGGACGGAGACAGAGCCGACTTGGGGTAGTTGATCACCCAACCGAACCTCTCCAACGTGGACACCACCAATCCGGTGTCCGACTCCGCTTGGCTGAATGAAGAGGCCATGATCATGAGATCGTCCAAATAGGGCACAACACGGATACCCTGAACTCTGAGCAGAGCCATCACCCCTGCTAGCACCTTGGTGAAGACCCGAGGAGCCGAGGTGAGACCGAAAGGCAGAGCCACAAACTGAAAATGCCGATCCTCCACCACGAACCTGAGAAACCTCTGGTGCGCCGGAAAAATCGGAACATGCAGGTAAGCATCCTGGATGTCTATGGACGTGAGAAAGTCTCCCTGGCGAAGGGAGTGGATAGCCGAGCGCAGCGTTTCCATCCGGAACTTCCGCGGCCGGATGAACCTGTTGAGAAACTTCAGATCCAAGATGGGTCGGACCGATCCGTCCTTCTTGGGCACAGTGAACAGATTGGAATAAACCCCCCCCCCCGAGGGGGGCACTGGGCAAATGACGGCCAGATTCAGAAGATTCTCTACTGCCAACAGGAGCCCCTGCACTGCCAGAGGCTCCGAAGGCATCCGAGACCTGAGAAATCTGGAGGGGGGGCGGAGCTCGAACTCTAGCTTGTAGCCGGAAGACACCACTTCCCGTATCCACCTGTCCGAGACCTCTTGCTCCCAGAGCTGGGAGAAGTGTCGCAGCCGTCCCCCCACCCGCATGGGTGAGGGCGCCCCCTCATTGCTGGGCCAGCTTAGCCGCCGGTTTGGGCTTAGAGCCCCAGCTGTATCCAGAGCGGCCACGTCCCCTGCCCCTGCCCCCAGAATCTCCTCTGGAAGAGGGGAAGGCAGAACCCCTGCCAGATCTGGCCCCACGAAAGGAGGGGGTAAATGGAGGCGCCCCCCGAAAGGGACGACGTTGCTTCTTGCGCTGAGGTAACTTACCACCCTTGGTGACAGAGTCCAATGTCTCACCAAAGAGCCGAAGACCGACAAAAGGTAAAGCCGTCAGCGACTTTTTGGACATAAAATCAGCCGCCCACTGGCGCAGCCACACTGACCGCCGTATAGTCACCAGTAGGGCCGACGTCCTTCCGCACATCATCAAGGTATCGTCTAAGGCTGTAAGCACAAAGGATAAAAACAACTCACAACGTTTTAGACTAATGAATTCGTTACTCCCCGGCCGAAGCCCGGAAGAAGTCAAAAGGTCCCTGACCACAGACCTGGCAGCCAAGACCATCAGTTCCGAAGCACACACAGGCCGCATGGCTGACCCGACGCTAGTGAAACCATGACAAGCCATCTGGTCAATGCGTTTATCCTCACCATCTTTGAGGGTGGAACAATCAGGCCTATTTAAAACCGAGGAATTGGACAACCCCAAAACCGGTGCATCGACCTCGGGGGGGGGGAAGCCCAGCGCTTAACTACCTCCGAAGGGAAGGGATAATTTCTATCCCACCCTTGAGGGATACCAGGGAGCCGAGCCGGCCTGTCCCATTCCTTATCAATGATCTTGTCAAAATGCCGTTGTGTAGGGAACCCCAAGCGCGGCCTGGATTCCTCAAACAACTCGTCCTTCTGCTGTGACACTTCCTCAGGAGGAGAAATATTTAAGACCTCCAACATAAGAGCCAGAGCGTGAGGAGTATCCACAGATGTCCTCAGGTCAGCAGACTCGGCCTCAGCAGCAAAGGACTGCTCATCGTCCGAAGCATCTGACGCCTCATAAACCTCCCCTTCCTCTAGCGGGGAATAATCAGACCAATCCAGATTATCAACGTCATCAAGGTCATCCTCCAGCGGAGCCGGCGACAAATGCTTTCTCTTAGTCGGAGCCTTACGGGCGACCGAGCCGGAAACCATTTTCTCAAGGTTAGCCAATCTGGCGCACATCTCAGATTGTAGATTCCTGCCCATGACTACGTCACACGGGGCACGAGTCAAGGTGGGAGGAGGAGATGAGGCGACCGGCTGTGCTGACCCCGACGTACGGGGTTCGGACTGCCGCGCAATAGTTTGCCGTGCACATGGAATACACAGTAAAACATCGTCCCCAGTAATGGATACCCCACACAAAATACACTTTTTTTGGGATGCCCCGAAGGGGTCCTAGTATCCGGGGATGCCTCCATAAGGTGAAATTTTGGTGGTCGCTAAGACCCAGGGAATTACGCCAGTAAGCGACCCGGGATGCCCCTTTAATGTCCCGAGTGGGAGGATTTATGATAAATTGAACCCAGGGACCCAGGACCAGGAGAGACCCTCAAATACTAATGAAGATCCTCTGAGTAACAACCGTATCCCTAAAAAACAGAGAAGACCCCATAAGTGACAGTAAATGCTAAAAGACACATAAGAAGAAAGGGCCCACAGGGCCACTCACCGATCCAAGGGAGCAGGAAAATGGCGCCCGTGCAGCGTTGGTGAGGGGAGAAGCATGCCAAAAGAGGGGCGTGGTCAGCGCAGCCCGCGCTCAATCCAGCTCAGCCCCTGTCCTCCACCATCAAGGAGCAGCCAGCTCCGCATCAGCGCCTGAACAGAGGGGGCGGAGCCGCGGCGACGCGCCGAACGCCCGGCCCCGCCCCCCCCCCCCTGAAGCAGAAGGGAGGGAGAAGCTCCCTCACCTACAGCCCCACAGAGACCGGCGCCGCTGAAAACCCGCGGCGCCGGACCAAGAGCAGCAACAGGTGCCTCCGCACAGACCAGCGGGGCACCCGCCCCGCTCGCTGCGGGAGGCATAGAGAACGGGGGCTGGCCGCGGCAGTGCGCCGAGTGCCAGCCCCGCCCCCCTGGAGAACGTGAGGGGAAACAAATCCCCTCACAGAAAAATGTCATACCGGCGCCCGGCTGTAATGGCGGCCGCGGCGCCGCACACCAAGTAAAGCAGACACAGTAAAATGCACACTGACACAAATAAGGTGAAACCACTACAACCAATTCATTGAGGATTACTTCCAGATGCTCCACAACAACACAGAACAGACTAAAAGTACTAACCCTAAGAAGGAGACCCCCCCCAACCCCATTGTATAAGGGAAAATGGGAGGACCCCCCCAGGGGCAGAATCCAGGGACGGGGCATCCCAAACCGGGATCACCAGACCGGTGTGACCGCCTACCCTCTTATTTAGGGTCTCACGGTGGAGCTTTGCTCCTAAGCACCAAAGGTGCCTATATACCCTCGCTCGGGCCAGCAGCCGGGACTGTGGAGGCATGTAAAGGTAAGTCCGGGGAAAAAAATTGGGGTCCGAGCGGAAATAATCCAATACCAGGCCGGGAGTTACCCCGGCTACCTGAAAATCCCCCTGTGCAAGGAGGAGCCATCATCTTCTGACTTGCTCGCCGTCTTGCAGAGATGGAAAACTGGGTAATGAGTGGGAGGTCCCAGGTATTTATGGATCAGGGAGGGGCTTTCTTTTGCTATCATCTCTGCAGGAACGCCTCTTCAGGACGATATTACCCACATGTTATGGATTCTTGAAGCGGGGTGTGTGACATACTAAGAATAGTAAGCTTTCATCTGTAATGACTCATCTTTGAATAAAATACATTGTATCCCCTGGTGGAGTGCTTTTGGCAGGGTTGGCCATAGTGATACATTGTAAGGGCTTTCCTCCCAGAGATTGCTTTTGCTACATTAGCCGTTTATTCAGCGTTTGCATATGTGAAAAATGACAGACAAGCTTCTTGTTTCTGATGCATATATCTCTCACAATTTGGTGTGAATTGCTGCTGGCACAGCACCCTCCTAATTCCTATGTGTAAGCAGGACTATCAGGTGCGTGGCAAGATGGCTGCCCCCCATGTATTTCAAGAGTGATTAATCTTTATGCCATCCTACAACAACTGTATGAGGTTAACCCTCTCAACAAGACAGGAAGCAATTTACTAAATGTTCTTTTTTTTGACTGGAGGTCCACGTTAAGAGCCATTTGGAAGCCTGTCCTGCAGTAGAGGAGGTGGCAGCTGCTTCAAGGTTTTCTACAGCTTCCTGTCTCCACTCACTGGTGGATCAGAGTGCCTTGTGACTACCAGTAGATCCACCCCACATTTAAATGAGAATATTATATGTTTATTTTTAATGCTTATGCAGACACTGTCAAACTCTAGTGTGTGTTTACTTGGGATGCCACATGTAAGCATGACATAGTGCCATGATGATATATCAATATTGCATACAGTGACAGACCAACAGAGTTTTACAGAAGTATTTTCACAATAAATTAAAGTACTCCAATTACTACAGAGAGTGGATAAGCTGGCCTTTCCTGCGCTGGAATGGCAACGCCAAGTAAAGCAAAACAAGATTTTCTTTCCCAGCCGAATCCAACTTGAACGCGGGAATTCTCGTTTTCTCCCCTGATTCAGGCGCGCATGCGAGACAAACCTGCATGTGTGTGAAGCATGCAAGAAAGCTGTGAGAGAATTCTCATGGCCATACAAGATTTTACAACTCACATGACCGTTTACTGAATCACTGTTGGCGAGTTTTTCATTTATAAAAACCATGTCGCTATAGCCGTCATGGTTATTAATAAAAATTACAGCCAGTATTTTTTTATTTATTTATTTTACTATATTAACATTTTAATTAAAAAGTGTGTCACCGGGAAACCCCCTTCATTCCTCCCCTCCTGTGATATGTAAGTAACGTGGCGGTGATTCTGGAGAGACTCTGCCTCTGTATAAAAGCAGTCCCCCCCCCCCCCCCCGGCATTCGCCCTGTCCCCCTCTCCTCGAGATGCCACGCTTTCAGATGCCCTGCCCACATCATTTTCAGTATGTTGGACGTAGAAAATGCGAGTCAATTAAGTATATTAAAATATTTTGACAAATATGTTTATTTTTTCTTCTTTCACTTAACTGATAAGGGGTCCTGATGACTGGTAGACTGGACATTGGCTTAGATTCAATCAAAGTTCACACTTTATAGTAGATATTACTCAGCACTTTTCTCTTGCAGCAGGTCACCCCTGAATTTATCCTTACCATGGACTGGCCATAGGGAGCACAGGGAGAATTCCTGGTGGGCCGCACTGATTTGGATCCAATTGGACTGGCACCTTACCTTTGTCTGACCTTTTGGCAGAATTTACCCCATACCCACCCCTGCCACAGTATGTATGCCCCATACAATACTAAAGTTTCAGTAACATAACTTCAGGAGTGCCCATTTCAACCCCTACTGCTGACATAGGCACTTGGTTGGGAAGCACCCAGGAGGTGGGACTCATCAGCTTGTAGGCTGGCTAGGGCCAGTGAAGTCCCGAGCTGGTTTTTGGCCCCAGTCCACCCCTGATCCATACCATGTGGGTAACCAAATGTATCTCAAGGCCCATAAGGTTTGGCACAGGCCTTTTCCACAGCTAGGCTCACATTTCTGAATATCTCTGTTCAGTTACAATTACTTCATCTCTAAGAACAATAACTTGCTGTAGGGAGCTTCCTTAAAGTGACAGGCAAGTCAAAAGTTAAAAAAAAAAAGAGGAGCTTACCTTTCATTGAGTGGTTGGAGCACTGTGATTCCCCCTTTGTCAGTCTTCTTAGTGAGGAAATCACTTCCTCATTCAGATTTCAGTCTATGGCCCACTGACCTGGTCCTTCAATCATCCTTCAGTGGACCAAGAACAGATAGACCCTCCACTTTCTCCATAGACATCCTGATTCTGCTGCCTCTCTCTGCAGTTATGAAACACTGCCCTCCTGCCACTCCTCCACTGCCTCTCTGATTTTACTATGTACTGTACTTGCAGGCTGGAGACGCCCTTAGCATGCAGCATCTCTCATCCCCTTTTCTGACCACACTATGTGATGGCACAACAATGCACTTATTTTTTTCTGATGATATATGTAAAGCACACAGTGTGCTTACATCACATCGCTATCGCCACACCCACTGTTTCTCCTAATTTTGTTCTCTGCATCTCCAATGCTCTAACACTTTTACAAATAACTTACCGGGTCTTTTTGAAAACGGATTGAAGTTTGGGACTTTGCAATTCGGTGTGGTATATCTCTGCTAATTGACCTCTAGCTGAAGCATCCTCCAAGTACTTCCATTTCATCATGTTCTTACAACTAATGCTGATTGTCCTCTGGATTCCTGCTGCTGCTGGCAGATTGTACTTATCTTTACACTGTAGACTGCCCTGTGCCTGTAAGCAAGTCTTAAACAACAACAACAACATATTGGTTATATTTAGTTCCTTACAAACAATGCTAGTATGAAACAAATGTCCACACCTTTTATTTACTTTTTCCCCTGCGGATTATTGCATACGTATGTCCTGGTTAACTATTACTGGCTAAAAATGACAACAAATCTTCAGCTGGTCAGCTTTCTTATGCAGCAAAACTTAAAGGGCAAGTCCACTATCAATGACATTTTTGAGAGTGTATATTTTTGTGTGCCAAAATGATGTCCTCAAAGTGCTAAGCTGAAGTAGCATTTTCATCATTTTTCTTATGTTAGGAAATGTGTGTTTTATGGACGCACTATCTGCAATCTGTTATTATTAGCAACTGTACTCCAAGAGAGAAGTGAGCCCTGTACACACACAACAACAACGGCCATAGCAGTAGCATTCCGTTTGTACAGGTTTCACCTCTTTTCTTATAGATCTTGGTGTACAGTTGCCAATAGCAATAGTAAAAACTGCTTCTTTAAAGTGGAACAAACCCGTGATTTAAACTATCCGGGTTTTGTTTCATGTCTTGGGGGCATCCTGATTTGCCCCGCTGTGCGAAACCCGCTAGGTCGCCCAGTAAAACTTACCTCTTCCTGTTCTAATAGCGCATGCAAGCCCTCATCCAATCAGAACCATTTGTCTTGCCTATGTAATTTGGCAAACGGCTCTGATGTTTTGCAATAGGGAATAAAAGCACAAGTCACCATCAGCCCGCGTGCTCCCGCCCCAGCATATGCCCATTGCTAAAACATCAAAGCTATTTGCCGAATTACATTAGCATGGCAACCGGCTCGGATTGGATGAGAGCTTGTGCATGGCCATTGGACAGGGTAAGGCTTTCACACAGCTGGGCATCGATTTGGGATGCCCCGTGGTGGGGGTGGCAGCTCTGGAATCCTTTAGATTTTGGGATTGTCCATGTTGGGTTACATTTGCTAAAATAAGAACAAATAAAAAAACTAGATCAGCAACAAAATATATACACTTTCAAAAATACAATCGAAAGTAAATGCCATTTAAAAACCAGGCGGTAAATTTACTTTTAATTCATATCAACACCATCCATTTGAGTGCACTTAATTTGAACTGGACCTTGCCAGAGAAGCTATCTATTATTAATTTGGCCTTGATTCACAAAGGGTAGAAAAAAACTCAACTGGTAGTAAAAAATTCAATTCATGAGAAAAAAGCCTGAGAATTTCACTGTTAGTGAATCACCAGATAGGAAAACAATGAAAGTCAATGGCACTTTTTTACTCCTGAAAAAGGGATTGAACTTTTTACTCCCTTTTTACCTGTAGTAAAAAGTGCCATTGACTTTCATTGTATTCCTATCTGGTGATTCACTAACCGTGAAATTCTCAAGCTTTTTTCTCATGAATTGAATTTTTTACTACCAGTTGAGTTTTTTTCTACCCTTTGTGAATCAAGGCCATTTGAGTGTCAGAAGATGACTAATGACTAATTTATGCGTTCCCTAGCCCCGCAGGGATATCAGTTTTTCTCATATGGGATAGACACACATTTTTGTTTTATCATGAGTGAAATATTTTTAGGTCTGAGGTCTCTGGGTCACAGTTCATCAGTGTCGGACTGTTCCACCAGAGAATCCTGTGGTGGGCCCCAGTCACTGACCCAAGGCCATCTTTAGGGCAATACAAAATATTCAAGACTGACACAGTGTTTGATTTGTCTTGAGCGTTTTTTATTCTAACCTGGTTAATAAACATTTTCTATTATGCAATAATCTATCTGCGTTTTAGCGTTTAGGCCTGGAGAATGATTTCCTCCACTGACCCAAAAATGATATTGTCTAGACTGGACTCTAAATATGATGTGCTCTGGTGAATTTCAATTATTATTTCCTCTAGTGGGCTCCAAGAATTTTTTTCTCTGGTGAGCCCAGGGTGCTCCAGTACGATGCTGCACTCCATCATGAAGTCAGGTGCAAGGATGGATCTGCCATAGTGAATATGTAATGATGTAAGTCACCTATCAGTACCCAGTTTACCTCCATTAGATCACTAACTTAATGTCCCTTTCTAGCAGCCTGCTTGGTGTTGATCCATTCTCAAGTGCTTGGTTAGGGCCATCTTCCTGAACTGGCTGCAAAGTTTTCTTGATACCAGTCAGCTCTGTTACTACCTCAACACCAACCATTATTCTCTCCTTTGGTTATGCAGTTCTGTAACTTTGGTACCCTGGTCCACCACAGTTATAACAGTTGCGTGTAGCCTTCCCTGCAAAGGATTTAATAGCCACTATAGTAGACTGAACTCCCGGTGGTGCTCTAACAGCCACTTTGGGGGGAGGGGGGCAAGCATACCTGTACAAAATTAGATATTGGCTCCCCTGATTCTGACACCATCATTATCTATTGTGTCTGCAAGCAAGCCGTTTCTTCAGCCCAGTAGGGAAATGTTTACATGGCTTGTAAGTCTTAGAAAGCCAAGATACAAATCTTTTCAGTCTTACTTTTGAGCAACACCCTGCTTCCGCCTGAAGGGTGCTGGATGGGGGGGCGTCAACAACCCCCCACCCCCGGCTATACCACATGGCAATTCATATAAAATCACTGCCTAGCTTGGTGGGTGACTCTATCACAGGCAGTCACCCACAAGATGGATGACATTCTTGGTCTCCTGGCAAGAGCAAAAGCTAATTGTCAAAAAGTGCAATTCTATGACTTCCCTAGGTTGTCTGAGTGTCCCATATTTGACATATCACTGCTTCAGGAGCACAGGATCCTACCCCATGCTAATGTGAAGAGGAATGTACTCAGCTGTTATGTTTTTGTATGCCACTTCATTAGGAAGACACTCCAGGCCTAGCCACGTCATACAGACTCAGACTTGCTTCTTCACTGTATATCCAGTTTCACTGTTGTCACAAGTTATTGGAGGGGGGGATTTCCTTTCCCCATTTTCTAGAGGATGTGTGATATGGTCACTGAAGTGATCCAGTCAGAGCTGTAGCAGCCATGAGGCGAATGAGGCACTGGCCTCGGGCGCAGCTACAGCTCTGATGCAAAGGGCGCGTCCGCAGGTTGCCAAGCAGATCCGATCTACACTAGCGCATATACCATCTCCAGCCTGGCCCTGCGCCCCCCCCCCCCCCCGATTATCTGTCAGTTTCATTTTTAACTTAACTAACAGGCGCGCATGCCCGCGGTGCTCCCGCGTGCGTGCCTGCGGGGTCGCCAGTGCGACCAAGAAGTGCCCCCTGCCCCAACCGCCCCCCAATCAGCTGTCAGCTGCTTCGCCGCCCGCCTCCAGGAAGCAATGCTGGCACGGGACATTCGAGAGAGGCTGTTAGGCTCCACCCACCTGATGAGACTCGTGAGGACCGCGGAGGAGAAAATATAAATTGTTTAATATTAAAAAAAAAAAGTAAAAAAAAAAGATTTTTTTAGAGGGAGGGAGTGTGTGTGTGTGTATATATATATATATATATATATATATGTGTGTGTATGTGTATATATATATGTGTATATATGTATGTGTGTGTATATATATATATATATATATGTGTGTATATATATATATATGTGTATATATGTGTGTATATTTTTTTTGCGGGGGGGGGGGGGCGCGATTTTCTGGGCTTGCCACGGGCGCAAAAGAAGCTAGCTACAACTCTGCTCGAGATGTCACTAAACACTTCCCACAAAGAATATGGCTGCTCAGGCCTCCCCACCAACCATTTCATTATCATATTGGCGCGCATGCCCAGCTTGCTATGTTTGTCGCATTGCACTGCGCGGAGGAATATTTTGCATCTTTTGTGTGAACTTCCCTCTGCTTCCCTCGTCCGGTCATTGGCTTGCATTTTGTTGCTGGAGGAAATGGTATGAGGCTGCACTATACACGCCAGCAGCCTCTCTTCTTTTACAGCCGCGTAGCTCGACGCTAAGTGTGGTGACAGCGCGCCCTACTTTTCCTGGATGTAGTGCCGGCTTTTACAGCACGACGCCATTTCACAGCACTGACTGAGGCCGGAGAGGAATTGTGCAGCGATTCACAGCGTCGATATGGCTGCATCAGTGGGGAACGTAGCGGATAGCACAGGTAGGCGAGTTGCTGGTAGCGTGATCGCCATTATTGTGTGGAAAGTGTATAATGTGAGGAGTGCGCCATCGCTGAGGGATTGTGGGGTGCTGAGAACAAAGCGGCGAGCTGCTGCTGGGGAAGCCGCTGTGAGGGGGCCGCAGGATGGCGGACATGCCGCGCGTGGCATTATGGGTTGGAGACTGAGCCATATACGGCGCTGTGTGAGAAGGGTGATGGCCTGAAATACAGACACCATGGCGGACTCGTATTAGACTCTAACTGCACACAGGAATATTTATAGCTTATTCCATAGCTGATAATTACGTCACTAATATGTCGTCATTCATTTTGGTAATGCCAGCGATGGGCCTTTTATTGGTTAACTGTCTCCTCCAGCAACTGGGCTCTGGGTTTGTCCCTCCTTGGCCCCCGTCCAAGAGGTGACAAGCAGTTCTGGCTGCTTTGACTTACATGGCCAGTGTTTATGTAGAAAGTTGTATTGGCAGCCTTAATGTGCCATTGTTTCACCTCATTTAGGGAGAGGTCTATGCTGGGCTCGGTTGCCATTGGGTGCTCAGTAAGGTGCTGCAGGTCAACTAAAGATGACCCTTTATGTACTAAATAATAAAATGCTTCCTGCTGTATGGTGATGATCATCTTTATTGCCTGCCTGGTCACTGTCCTCATACAAGTTTGTGAATGACAGGTCTTACAGAGGTTGGGCTGTATGTGTAATGATAAAGAAAATAAAAAAGGCCCCCGGTTGATGTCAGGGATAAAAAGTCAGTGATGCCTCCCAGATTCCGGTGATGCCAGATGCTATGTGACGTCATCTGGATATCACTGGTGGCTCCACTTCTTAGGCACATGGGCAATCCTGGTGTTACGGAAGCCATTTTCTTTTGATTAGGGTGAATGGCAGTTTGACATTTTTTCTTTTACATAAAGAAATAGACTGGAGGTCTTCTAAGCGTGACAGCATATGTTCCACTGCGCATCGCTCCCTGGGAAGTCTGATGATAGAATGCTAATGGAGCATGGCTTCCATGCACCTGAGTGCCATCAGTCATTTTTTGTGTTAAAGAGGAACAACGCAAAGGACTTTCACTTACCCTGTGTGTTGCTCTTAGGTGGGGCACGCTGAATTGGGATGCTCCATTGTGTATTCCAGCAGATTGTGCAGGGAGCTCACCTTCCTGGCGTTCGCATGGTGCAGGCTCAGGTCAAGCGCTAGATTTTTATGCAGCTAAGCCTCCTGAGCTGCTGATCAGAGTGTGCCGCTGGCAGCATTCCCCACTCAGTTTCTAGCTGTGGGCGTGCGTACGTCGGTCATTGAGATAGGCCTGATGGGGCATGAACTGCTAGAGGTGAGGGGGATGCGGTGGCGAAGGCTCCGGGAGCAGGTGAGTGAAACTGCTGATGCAGCTGAGCGGGTTTCACACAGTGGGGCATCCCAATTTTTGTTGCCCCAGGGAGTGGGACTCGGATGGCCCTAGAGTCTAATCCAGGTTCCTGAAGTGTACCTATACCCAGTTTATGTCAACACCTTCTATGCCCATTGGACACTAACAGGAAGCAGTAGGATGTGGAATGGCATTTTATTTTAGTTTCAATACTGAGTACCACACTGCACATAGTAATTTATGGACTGTGTTGCACTAGCTTTTTCATCTAATCCTCCTGAATGAGTCCATTTGTTTTTCAGAATTGTCTTCCCACTTGAGTTGCTTTGCAGTATTCTGCTCTAATTTGGTGCAAGTGGCAATGTATGAAAAGAGTTTGAGCAAAGGTCACATTAATGCATAATATAAACGTTAAATATGCTCTGACATGCATCCTATATTCCTCAAGGTGTAGGGATACCCCTCGCATGACATGTATGAACACAACTGGCTTTGTTCTCTAGTCTAACCAAGCAAAAGTAATACTTTCGTCAGGGCTAGAGTAAACCGGACCAACACCCTAGTGGTGCAGATGTAGGTCTCCAGCAACATGACAGGCAAATCTTAAATATCCCTAGGTCCCCTTCAGGAATCCAGCGCAGCGTTTGTCCGTCCAGCACCCACCTTGTTCCGGTCAATTGCGGCGCTGGACTCCTGGCGGGGGACTGGAGGAAAGGTTAGATTGTTTGTTTGAAACCCCCCCAGGAAGCTCAAAAAATCTCACCTGGCCAGGCTCTAATTGTGTGGGCTCTTGTCCAATGAGAGGCGCCTGCTGTGACCACTTCATTCGTCAGGCACCTCTCATTAAAATAAATGAGGGGCCTATATAAATGGCTGGGACAGGACAATGAGACCCATCTGCTGAATGATGTCACAGCAGGCAGCTCTTGCTGGATGAGAGCCCACGCATGCGCCGTTGGAAGGGGAGTTTTTCTCAAAACATCCTTCGGGCAGCATACGCCTGGGAGACCTCCGGGCTCCTCCCCTCAACTGGAACACATGACCACCGGCATAAAGTCTTGGCTCCTCCCTCCCTTCACCAGTTGTTTCCGTGTTCCTCCAGAGGAAGGAACATGACCACTGGCTCCTGGACCGATGGGTTCAGGTGAGTATTATCCGGTACTGTGGGCCTAAGCAGGAGGTCCATTTTCCGGTCCCGAAGACTTCTACTTATGTCTGGGGCCCGGGATACCTTAGGAGATTTTGTGGCCAAGATCTCTTTCTTTGTATCTGGTTGTCTTTTACAAAGTGAGGTAAGTGAGTATTTTCCTCTTTTGAGGACAATTTTAAAGGTTGAGACCAGGGTTACCGGACCCTTAAGTTATGTTGGGCTTTTTTTGTGTGTAAAAAAAAAAAAAAAAAAATTATGTGCTATGCCTTTAAGGGGCGGGGAAGTGACGTCAGACAACTTCTTCCGCTTTTTACCTTTCCTGCGGACGGTCGGCTTCATTGTCGTCGTCGTCGGCTTCGGCAGCCCCAGCGGCGACGGCGGGGGCTGCTCCGGCGGCTGAGACGGCTGGGCACCTTCAGCGGCTGCAAGCGGCGGGGTGTCTTCGGCGGCGGGAGCCTCGGTAGGCCTTCGTGAAAGGTAGGTGCGCACGCTGTTTCCATTTTTTTAAAGTAAAGCCCGGTCTTTTCCGTCCAAGGCACCGACGTCATATTCCGGCGCCTAGGATAATTTCCTGCTCATTGCCAGATACACGTGCTTTATTATTTAAAGGGACAGCACGCTGTTTTCTGAAGATTGTACTATTTGGCCTCCACTTCATCCTATACTATGAAGGGTTAATGGGAAGTATGGCAATTGGTTCCTACCCTATTTTAATGGGTCTAGTATACTGTTTGCTCAGAGCCTCTATCCAGAACTATGGCAGAACAAGGCCTGGACGGTTTTTTAGATTCTATGGGAGATTTTGCCACTGATATTTCCTATGTGGAGCAAGAATCCTCCAGCATTCCGCCGACTGCCGATTCTGGGGGGAGGAGGCCCAGCTCTGCTCTGGTAAGCCTATTTCCCTTTACTTGGTTTCACTATTTCACATTAAGGGCATACTCAATCCCATTCTTTTGTGTTTTGTCTTATAGTCAAAGACCCCGGACAAAACTTCCAAGAATTTATCTAAATCCTCTTCTTCCGGATCTAAATCCAGTAAAAAGAGTCGTAGATGCCCGTTATGTGATGTGAAACTTCAGGAGAACTATACTAAGCCCCTTTGTCAAATCTGCACGAACAAGGTGGTGAATAAAGAGCAAAACGAGGACCTGATGAAAATGATGAGGGAGCTTAAAGACCAGATTTCTTCTTCTTCTATGGCTCAGAGGGCTCCAGAGTGTACCAATTATCAAAGTATTCATTCCCATCCATCTTCATCCTTTGATACCTCATTTTACCCAGGTCAAATGCTGAATTCTCCCTTCTTCTGCCCCCAGGAGTCATTTACTCATGAGGATGCAGAAGAGGGAGAGATTTCCTCTCAGGATGAGGAGGATCAGGCCTCTGGCTCTGCAGATATAAAAACAAAATGTCTGTTCCCTCCTGGAGAATTACCCCTCCTCTTACACATGATTTATTTGTCCATGGGTATAGAGGAAAAGGCTGCAGGGCCTAGATCTACACAAGATAAAAAATTTTATCAGGATTTAGCCCCAGATTCTTCCTATACATTTCCATTTCATGACTATCTTAAAGACATGATTTTGGATCAATGGAGAGAGCCATTTAAAAAGGCTTTTACCTCACGAGGTCTTAAACGCAGATATCCCTTTTCAGAAGAAGATTCTCATCTTTGGGAAAAATGTCCCAAGTTGGATGCACCTTTTGCCAAAATTTCTAAGGGAGCAGGTTTAGCGTTTGAAGATTTTGGGGTTCTTAATGATCCCTTAGACAAGAAAATGGAATCTCTCCTTAAGAAGGCTTGGCAGGTACAATCTAATGTTCTGAGAACCAATTTGGCTTCCAATTGTGTTATCAGAAATTTGGGGTTCTGGTTACAGCAGCTTAAGGACTCTCTCTAAGAAAGAACTTGTTTGGATAAGATACTTAAGGCTTTACCCATTCTTTTTTCCGCTACAGCCTTTGTAACGGACGCCATGGCTGAGTCAATCAGATTTTCAGCACAGAGTTTAGCTGGGACCAATTCCATACGCAGGTCTCTTTGGTTAAAGACCTGGTCTGGTGATATTGGTTCAAAAATGAGGCTTTGTGCGTTGCCCTTCAAGGGCGAATATCTGTTCGGGTCAGATCTTAGCAAGGTGTTAGATTTCACAGCAGACAGGAATAAATGTTTTCCTGTTTCTTCTAGGCCTTCATTTGATCGTATATTTTTTCCTAGGACCTACTTTAGGCGTCCCTTCCCTAATAAGGGAGCACCCAAGAAATCCAGAACGGCCTCTTCTTCTGTCAGTAGTTCCAGAAGGGGAAAATTGAAAGGTTCCACCTTCCTTGGGACCTATCAAGCTAAACCCAAGAAGCAATGACGCCAATGTCATTGGCGCCAGGCTCAAGAGGTATTGCACTGTCTGGCATGTTGGTGTGCCCATTCATTTTAAGAGGTATCACGGAAGGATTCCATATAGATTTTTCCCAGAATCCCCCTTCAAGATTTTTGATTTCCCCTCTTCCATGTGTGAGAGAGGAAAGAGAGGCAATGTTTTTGAGTCTGGCAGACATGAAGTCAAGGGGGGTTATTGTTCCAGTGCCTCTGCATCTACAGAGGACAGGGTTCTACTCCCCCATTTTTCTTGTCAAGAAGAATTCAGGGGGTTTCAGGTTCATTCTGAACTTAGAGTCTAAATTTGCTTGTCCAATACAAACATTTCAGGATGGAGACAATATTTTCTGTAAGAAGTATGCTCCCCAAAAACGCTTACTTGGCCTCAATAGATTTGAAAGATGCTTATTGGCATGTCCCAATGAGTCCTCTGGCTCAATCCCTTATGAGATTTGCAATAAAGGACGGAGATCAGATCTTACATTTCCAATTTGTTTGTCTTCCTTTCGGCCTAGCGTCTGCTCCAAGGATATTTACCAAGTTTCGAGCAGGGCTTTTGGCTGTCTTAAGGCGCAAAGGAATCTCAGTGATCTCATATTTGGACGATCTTCTGTTGTTCGCCCAATCAAGGGACAGGTTGTTGAAGGTTTTGTCTCATGCAGGTTGGATTGTCAATCTCGAACAAATCCTCTCTGGTGCCCTCGCAAGTCATGACTTACCTAGGATTCGAGATCAATTCGATCTGACAGGTCATTTTTCTTCCTCATCACAAGGTGACGGTCCTACAGAATGCTGTCCGGATGTTCTGTTCAGAGGAAATGCCATCAGTAAGACAAGCTATGAGGACTCTCGGTTTGTTAACCTCTTCCTTCCCAGCGGTAAGATGGGGGCAGCTACATTCCAGAGTTCTACAAGAATTTATCCTAAAGAATTGGGACGGCTCCCAGCTGGGTTTGGACCATCAACTACCAATCACAGAAGACGTGATGATTTCACTGGCCTGGTGGTTAAAAGCAGATCGTTTCAAAGAGGGTCTACTTTGGCAGGACCCCAAAGAAATAGTGGTGACGACGGATGCCTCAGCTTGGGGCTGGGGAGCTCATTGCAACGCAAGTACAGTCCAAGGGAAATGGTCGAAGGGCGTGAGTCGGTCCTCATCCAATCTCAGGGAATTGATAGCCATAAGGGAATCCTTACTGGCCCTGAACCCGCTGGTACATCTAAAACATGTACAGATCAGAACGGACAATTCTACGGCGGTGGCTTACATAAATCACCAAGGAGGAACAAGATCATCAAGATTCATGACAGTAGCAATGGAGATTCTGTTTTGGGCGGAAGGCAATTTAAAGTCTCTTTCAGCAATCCACTTAAAGGGGACTCTGAATTATCTAGCAGATTTTCTAAGCCGGTCACAGATAAGGGAATCAGAGTGGTCCCTAAATCCGGAAGTATTTCAGACAATTTGCAAAATGAGGGGTGTTCCGGAAGTAGACCTATTTGCATCGGCAGAGTATCACAAAGTGAGCAGCTTCTTTTCTCTGAACCCGAGAGATCGGTCATTGGGTGTGGACGCTCTGTCTCAGGCTTGGCATTTCAACCTGGCGTATGCCTTCCCCCCCCCCCCCCCCCCCCGTGCGTCTGTTACCATTGGTGTTGAAGAAACTGGTCAAAGAACCAACTACCATTCTGTTGATGGCGCCGTGGTGGCCAAAGAGATCTTGGTTTTCAACGCTAGTAGAGCTGTCAATACAGGATCCCTGGAAAATTCCGGTGTCTCCTCTTCTTCTATCACAAGGTCCAGTCATCTGCCCGAATCCGCAGTGGTGGAGATTGGACACTTTGGACCCTGAGGTCACCTTGCTGCAAAGGAAGGGATTTTCAGACCCGGTGATTAATACACTACTCGCAAGTAGGAAGCTGGTTACCAGAAAGTTTTACCTTTAAAGTTTGGAAAACCTTTAAGTCTTGGAAGTTGGAGAATGGTAGGACATCATCCAAAACGCCAGTTATTCTGGACTTTCTCCAAAATGGTGTTAACATGGGCCTTAGCATTAATACACTAAAAGTTCATTTAGTGGCTCTATCGGTCTTTTTGGATAAGAAGCTTTCTTCTATTTCTATAATTAAAAGATTTCTTCTAGCAGTCAAACGATCAAAACCGATCCCTTGCAAGATTATTCCACAATGGGATTTGGCGAAGGTTTTATCCATGCTGAGTTCTTCGCCCTTTTATCCTAACAAGAACCTTGACATCAAGCTACTAACTTGGAAAGTGTTATTTTTAGTAGCCATCACCTCAGCTCACCTCCAGGTCTTTCCGGATCGTGTCGTTTTAAAAGTAGATCCTTGTTATCTTCCGAAGGTGGCCTCAGATTTTCATTGCACTCAGGAGATTATTATTCCGTCCATCTCAGAAGACGAGCCACAACTGATACCGTTGGATGTTAGGTACCTTCTGCTACGATATCTTCAGGAAACTAAAGATTTCAGGAAGGATGACTATTTATTTCCTTCTCGGGTTATAGAAAAGGCTTGAAGGTTTCCAAGGTCACGCTTGCAAGATGGATGAAGAATACTATTAAAATGGCTTATGGGGATGTTAACTTGCCCTGCGGTGTTACAGCTCACTCAACAAGAAGTATTTCCACATCTTGGGCAGAGCAAGCTGGGGTCTCTATAGATCAGATCTGCAAGGCGGCTACCTGGACATCAGCTAAGACCTTTGCAAGACATTATCGCTTGGATCTTCTTGCCCAGAAGGATCTTTCCTTTGGCAGAAGTGTTCTTCGCGCTGTAGTTCTCGCCTATCTCTCAGGCGTATGCTGCCCGAAGGATGTTTTGAGAAAAACCAAGTTAGTTACCTGGTAACTTTTTTTCTAAACATCCGTAAGGGCAGCATACGCCGATCCCTCCCTAGTGTATATATTTGAGGGGTATTGTTTGGTTATGCTATGGTGTGGAGTCGTAGGTCTTCTCTCCTTATTTCTTTCAGATCTCTACAACAACTGGTGAAGGGAGGGAGGAGCCAAGACTTTATGCCGGTGGTCATGTGTTCCAGTTGAGGGGAGGAGCCCAGAGGTCTCCCAGGCGTATGCTGCCCTTACGGATGTTTAGAGAAAAAGTTACCAGGTAACTAACTTGGTTTTTTTTGGGTTTCACACAGGCCGGCTGCTGGTGGGTTTTGTTCTGCTTTAAAGATCAGTGACCTCCCTGTAGGTTAAAGTGAAACAAAACCCTCTGGGTCCAGTGCCCAGGTTCTGCTACTTAGCTGTTCAGACAGCTTAGCCATCAGTGGAGCTGAGTGAAAGCGAGTGTGCTGATTTGCTGTGCGGGCCACTCAGCGAATCGGCACACTTGTTCTTGTCTGAGTCTGCGCCGTGGGAACATCAGGAAGGTGAGTGTATGGGGCAACCTGCCCCCCCCCCCACAATAAAGATCAAAATTGGGTGTGGTGCTTAAACTTTAAAAAGTTAAACCAAAGCAAGGCATGTTAAGGCATGAGGCAATAAACATGTCAAATTAGGTTAGTTTTTGGTCTTACAGAATAGACAGCTTACTGCCATATGGAGACATGAAACTTGCCTGAATATTAACCCCCCCCCCCCCCCCCCCCCCTTGTCCCATCTGGGAAATGCAGCCAGGTGGTTTGCCGGTGTCCTATGCTCATGCTTCTGCTTTGCTTACAGAGCCTATAGACATTGGTTCTTTATAAAGCCAAAAAAAAGAAACTTCCCAATCGCTCTCCCCATCCTTTCAGTGCTCACCACGTCGTCGCTGTGACCCTGCTGTATCTGAGAAGCAACAGGGGTAAGATGAGTAATAAACATGCCTGGAGGTGGGGGATTAGATGGAATAACATGATTTCATGCATTTTGCCTTTATTAAGGGAGTTGAATAATTGGCCTGACTCCTGCATTTCAATATGGTTTGCTTATGCTTCCTATGTAGGAAATTAAGCTGTAATGCCTTTACTCCAACTTTTCTTCAAGTGAATTCTGATACATTTTCACATCCTCAACATATTCTGTGGAAGTCAACTCCTTCCTTACCCTGCATTCACACTTATGCAGTTGCTGTTTGTTACCCTTGGCCACAGAAACAGCTGCATAGGCTTGAACCCAGGGTAAGGCTGCTTAGAGTCTGTAATGGTCTCTGGTTAGAGATGGGTAAGCATGTGCCCATGTTCTAGTAACCAGAAATTAAGGATTATAAATTTTTGGAATGTATGTTATTGTCTTACATTGTCTACATACTGTGTAACCTACCAAATAGAATTTCTTTGGCATTTGTGATGCACTTGGCAAATAAAGATGATTCTGCTAAAATGCTTATGCACACACAGGAGCCGCAAATCTGGTTACTGTAAGGTTTGATTTTTCTTCATTTTGTATGCTAAATGATTTCATTTATAACGAAATGTATTAACCTGAAGCTGTTTTGTGTGCCCCCCATGCCTATTCCTTTATGTTGCTTCATAATTTTATGTTTTCAACCTCTTGGGACCTTCTAGCTACATTAAAATATCTGGTAACATGGGAACCCTTTTAAAGTATTAAACCAAATACTTTAAATTTCTCTAATAGTAATTGTGACTTGTTTATTGCACTAGTCTACAATAACCTGCATTCGTATAAATCTTACTCATTCATGCTCATTTAGATGTTTGGCAACCAAAACTAATATTTATCCAGTGTATGAACACTTTTTACCTTTTTTCCATGGCGCCATTGCACTCTTTCGCCCCAAGTCTTTGGGGTGCAATAATGTTTAATTGGTTATATATATATATATATATTTTTTTTACATGCCATATCTAGATGCTTCAAGTCTTTGAAAAAAATACATTTTTTTACAATCCAAAATACACTTACAATGCGAATTGTGAATAGTTATCGATTGACAACTTGTCAGTGTTCAGCCATCTTATCATGACTGTTTCCAGCTACCCCTTACTATCAAAGGCTGCTTTGGCAGGTCTTGTTTTAAGTTGTGCTCATGCTTCATACCATGTTTAATTTGCAATGCATACTCTTTTGTTTGCCATTACATTTTTATTTTTTTTCATTTCCATTTTTCTAATCGTTGCTTTCCCCCTGAATGTTTTGATGATTCTCTAGAACCAACGAAACGTATGCTTTCCTTCCAAGGGTTAGCGGAGTTGGCTCATCGGGAATATCAGGCAGGGGACTTTGAGGCAGCTGAAAGACATTGCATGCAGCTCTGGAGACAAGAGCCTGATAACACCGGTGTCCTGCTACTTCTTTCTTCTATTCATTTCCAGTGTCGTAGACTGGACAGGTCAGTACAGTTTTTTTTTTTTTTTTTTTTTTTTTTTTTTTTTTTTTGTGTAAGGCTGTAATGTGCAACATTAATGTTTTAACTAGTGTTAACTTTTCTTGCCGTAAATGCTTGATTTTCTCTTGCTTTTGTGTTAATGCAACTTCATGTACATGTTCTTTTCATATATTGTTGGTATGTAAATAAGATTGGTAAGAAGGGCCTTTATGCAGTACTTTGTGGCATAGCATATTGAAATTCACTTCTGATCCAATGTCCTGGTATGCAGATTTGCAAAAAATGCTTCTCATCCACTGCCTACATCACCCTACCTCACTATCCCATCCACTGATGGAAGCCTGGAGTTTGAGGGGACCACCGCCCTCATTCCTTCCTATTTATACATTGCTCCAACAACCTCCCTTCCAATCTCCTTTGGAAATGTCCCCCTTCAAGTCTACCAGCAGTGAACACCAGGAACAGGAGCTGAGGTCCCCGTAACAGAGGCCAAATGGCCTGCCTCCGGCTATGCCAGAACACCAGCCCTTATGCCCTTGACGAAGATCCGCTGCTCCTCCAGGAGAACAAGTAATGCTGTGGGTGTAACGGAAAGCTACCCACTGCCAGCAGGTAACTTGCCATCCCCCCTACCCTTTGACTTACTATAGGGGTCCCTTAGACCCCTTAATAGTTCACAGTAGAAAAAGGGGGGAAAGAAAGTCACACAAGCCTTTTAATGATCTAACTTTAAAGTGGACTAACGGTCAAAAAAAAAAAAAAAAAAGCCCAGAGGTCTTGCTCAACTTTCCGGCACAAGTCTGGATGTCTCTTCAGCCACACAGTTGACTGATGTTGGCTGTGCTGCCGCTTCTGGGTTCATTGAGCAGCGGAATCCGCAAGTCACCAGCAGTTTCTTAGCTTATTGAGTGACTTGCGCTGCTCAATGCTGTGCCCCACACCTCCCGCTCACCGCTGCTCTTGGTGTAAGAAAAGGGAGGGTCTAAGGTTGCACGGGGGGGGGGGGGGGGGATTGTGGGATACATACTCCTGGGTGTAGAGAGATGTCCGGAGGACGGTGGGCAGGTAAGGTCAGTAAGTCATTAATAAGCATGCAATCATGTGTATGCTTATCAATTACCTTTTTTTTTTAAGTAAAAAAATCAAATAGATTGTTGCTCCACTTTAAAGGAAAGCACCCTTTTTGTCAGGTTTTGTCTTTTCTTCTGGGATGTAAGATTACATTCATAACATTTGTGAGGAGTATGCCCCCCATACCTGTGATTTACTTACCAGCATCATCTGCATCTCTGCCTCAGTCAATCAGATGATTAAAAAGCTGAAGTCAGAAAGTCTCTGCTCTGTACACTAAACACAACAACTTGGCAAAAGTTGCTAGTTAAAAATGTGAGTTTTGGTCTGCTTTAAGGATGATCGGGTTGAAAATGTTTGGAACTATTTGTGCATCAGCAAAAAATTCAGCTCTGACGACAGTCTGCACAGGTCGCCCAAAAATTGTTGTTTTGCAGTTGCAGCTTGCGGCCAGCCTTGTGCATAGAAATACACTTGTGGCAACGTCAGGAGCCTAAATTAACCATTTTATTATGTTATTATTTATTATTTAAATTAACAGAATTTGAGGCAAAAGGAATGTATCCATGTAGTCCATTTTGTTTGTTTGTAGGTCTGCCCATTTTAGCACTTTGGCAATTAAGCAGAATCCACTACTAGCAGAAGCATATTCAAATCTAGGAAATGTCTACAAAGAACGAGGACAGCTTCAAGAGGCCATTGAACATTATCGCCATGCTCTGCGGCTGAAACCTGACTTCATTGATGGATATATCAATCTGGCTGCAGCTTTGGTGGCTGCTGGTGATATGGAGGGGGCAGTGCAGGCCTATGTGTCCGCTCTTCAGTACAATCCTGTAAGTTAGAGTTTTGGTGCTGGAAAAAGTGCCATAGCATCTTGACCAAATTTTGTGGTTGATTCAGAGCCAGGTGAGAATATTCTAAGTATGTCACACACCCCGCTTCAAGACATTCATTACATGTGGGTATACTGACCTGTAGATGGCGATCTTGCAGAGATGTCAATAAAAACAGTAAGACCCTCCCGGTCCATAAATATCTGGGACCTCCCACTCATTCCCCATTCTTTCATCTCTGCAGACGGCGAGCAAGTCAGAAGATGGAGGTCTCCTCCTTGCAGGTAGCCGGGATGACTCCCGGCCCTCTATTTGATCTATTTCTGCCCGGATTTCTGTCCCTTGGCCTTCCACCCTAGTGTGGATTCCCCCTCTCCTGGATACCCTTGGGGGGGGGGGGGGGGGCTTGTCCCTTGTAGATTCAATTCTTTATTGTATGTGTGTGTGGCGGTTTTCTTTCAAAAGTCTTTTGCTCTTCATCCTCTGGTTAAGACCTTTTTTCCAGGGGGTTACGCATGTGCGGCCTCCTAGGAAGCCTTTGCTCCCTGTTTGGGATTTGAATTTGGTTCTTTCTGCTTTTCAGGGTCCTCCTTTTGAACCTTTGCAGGATATTGCACTTTCTACGCTTACTCAGAAGGTTGTTTTCTGGTTGCCATCACTTCTGTTCGGCGTGTATCGGAGTTGGCGGCTTTGTCCATTAAGGCTCCTTACTTTGAGAGGCATCAGGACAAGGTTGTTTTCCGCTTCAAGCCAGATTTCCTTCCTAAAGTGGTTTCTGCCTTTCATCTTAATCAGGACATTGTTCTACCCTCCTTGTGTCCTAAGCCTAGCAATGACAAGGAGAGGGTTTTGCATTCTTTGGATGTGGTTCGCTGTGTGAAGTACTATTTGGTGGCTACTTCCTCTCTTCGTAGGACTGTCGCCCTTTATGTGGTGCCCTCTGGGCCTAGGAAAGGTTTGGCTCCCGGCAAGTCTTCCATTAGTAAATGGATTCGCCAGGCCATTGTTGGGGCCTATTCTGCTAAGGGGGAGATTCCCCCTTTTCGTGTTACTGCTCATTCTACTCGTGCTGTTGGGGCGTCCTGGGCTTCCAGCATCAGGCCTCTGTTGAGCAAGTTTGTAAGGCCGCTACTTGGTCTTCGGTTCACACTTTTTCCAAGTTTTACAAGGTTGATGTGCGGGCCTCAGCGGATGCTGTTTTTGGCCGCAAGGTTCTGCAAGCTGCAGTGGTTTAAGTTTGTGCATTGTTGCCTTGTTTTTGGATCCCCGCCCTTTATGGACACTGCTATTGGATGTCCCACATGTAATGAATGTCTTGAAGCGGGGTGTGTGACATACTTAGAATAATACCATTTTGTGAATACTCACCTGTAAAATGGGTATTATAAGTATGTTGCACACCCCGCTTCACCCTGCCCCTTGGTATTCTGGATCCTTTATATTGTGAACCTTTGTTAGTTTGGCTTTTCCTGGTCCCTTTACCTTACTGCTATCTTTATACTGGGGATTGAGCGGGAGGGTCTTCCTTTTTTTATTGACATCTCTGCAAGATCGCCATCTACAGGTCAGTATACCCACATGTAATGAATGTCTTGAAGCTGGGTGTGTGACATACTTAGAATACCCATTTTACAGGTGAGTAATTACAAAATGGTATTTTTCACTCCTTTTTATAGAAGGGAAAACTGACTTTCATGATCTAATGGGTGTAATTTTTAGCCTGTCTCTGAATCGGCCCCAAGGTGACAAAGAAAGTGTCAGTTTTCTCTCAAAGAGTGAGAATTCTGACCTGGTTTTGAATCGATCCCTTTGTGTATACTCTGTCCTAAAGGTCCAGTCCAGACAGGCTGCCCGTTTTTCAAGTCCCCCCTCCCTGCCACCCTCCCTAGGACTGAAGCAGTGCTGGGGTTACATTAAAAAAACTAAAATTTTGCCTGCAATCCAGTGCCAGACGCCACCATCTTTGCTTTGACCACTTCTGCCTCCGCATGCACCCGTCCTTTCAAGTAAACGGACGGACTAGCTGCTATTGGCAGCAGGAGCATCCGAAGATGCCAGCGCCCTGTTCTGGGTTACGAGCGAGGATCTAAACCCCCCCCCCCCTTCCAAAAAAAAAACAAAAAAAAACTTAGTGGGAGTTTCTTTGAAGGGGTCCACAGGCTAGTATAGATCCCAGCTTTTTGTAAACCCCCATCCACCCCTAATTTAATGCTTAGTCTGATTTGGCCATTAAAATAAAACTATTCACTTGCTCACCAAAATTCTCCCCTGTTAGTGGGGGTGGGGTTTTGCATGGCAGCACTAGACTTGAGACAGATCAGTACAGTCACACTGCGGCACGTGATTGGCAGACTGTCCCAGCTTCAGTCCAGATTGCCTGCTGCACAGTGAGTTATGTTGTATGTTATTGTCTGAATTGGGCTTATCGCAGGAGGCGGAAGGGGTGGGTGGAATGTTACAAAATGCTTGGATTTTCTCTTTATTTGCCCATAGTGGCCCCACTATGGATAATTAAACCTTACACCTAATTTGGGATGCTCTGCTGTGTATCCCCACAGTCTGAAAACTCACCTCTTCCCAGTTCCTATGTGGGCCACTGAGCCAATCAATGGCATTCTTCCTGTTCAGATTTTCTTTGAGGCACTTAACAGTGCAAAATCTGAATAGCGTGAGCGTCACTGGCCACCCCCAGCTACGCACATGCAACCCATCCAGAAAGGCCACATGGGCGTCAGAGTGGTGACACAGCAGGGCATCCCATTGCAGGATGCCTCATAAGGCAGTGGAGCAACCCCTCCCCCAAGAGTCTTGTGGGCTAGAGGGGGGATGTTGCTCCTCCCTTTTTTTTTTTTTTTTTAACCGGAACCATTTTTCACAAAATAGGTGGTGTTCCGGGCTCAGGGAGGACACCTACTGCCCCCAGAACACCCACAAAAGTGGTCTTGCCCTTTAAATGTATGCTGTTAGGGTAATGAGACTAATTAGTATTTATGGTGGTAGCAGAGTGGCTGAATTAGAGGTTAGACCTAGCTGGCTAATTGATGAAGGCTGGCCGGCCAGTGTGACTAACGCTTGCATATACTTTGTTGCTCCTTTTTGCAGTAATAAGTGTTTATTTTTTTTTCCCTTTTACAGGATTTGTACTGTGTTCGGAGTGACCTGGGTAATCTTCTAAAAGCCCTAGGTCGCTTAGAAGAAGCTAAGGTAAGCTTCTAGTATCTGGACTATAAATGCCTTCTGCAGTCTCTCTGCATTCAGTCTTTAGTTTTGCTTCAGTTTAGTTTCATAGTGTATTTACTGCGGTGTTATTGGAATAAGGCTGTAAATGAAGAAGCATGACCCATGGAATGTTGTGAAGTTTGCAGCACCTCTGATTAGTGAGGAGCTGTATGTTAAAACCCTTTGGACATTCCCATTTTCAAAAGGTATTTCCTAATTCCTTCCTCGACTTCAGTCGACAGCCATTCTCAATTGGTCTTGACCCACTAAGTCATCCTAACTGATGAACTTGGAGGCACAACAAAGAGAGAGCCTACTTATTAACTCTTCTATTCCCGCAGTACATGTTCCTTCTCTGTGGAAGAAAGGCTGGTAATTGTTAAACCCAGATCAGTCTAATGCAATGCCATTGTAGAACGCATGGCTAAATATGGACTAATGAAGGACAGAGGCTGGTTTGTATTAAGAAAATGGACTGATGGAAAGAATATGATAAATGAAGGTGGCTTCTAGCAGTTAACACACAAAAGCCCAAGAAATGTTGTTACTACTGGTTTGTGAATGATTGTAAAATCCAGCAGTCTTGTTACAAGCCACCTTTTGCGTCTGCGCTGCTAGGGACAGGAGTTTGGAGAAAAGTGAGATGCCCATAAAAGCTCTCTTTCTCCTAACCCCACGCGCATGCAGTTGCATGGAGTGTAAATGCAGAGTAGCTGTCCATTTGTCATGAGACCTTTTTAGTTTATTCTAGTAAGGTGGGAAACATTAGGATCTGTGTTGCATAAAGGGCCACTCCAGCCCCTTTCTCAAAATTTGACATACCCCCCCCCCTCCTCTTATTAGTGATACTGAACATTTTTTTTTTGGCTAATAGGAGGGGGCAAGGCAGGGGGGGTTGTAGTTTTTTGGGAAAGGGGCTAAAGTGGCTTTTTAAGGGAAGGTAGTGTTAAAATTGCCATTGGATATCATTTGTCATCGTTTCAGGGTTCTCAACCAATCATATGGACAGCTAACACTTATTACACTTCAGTGCTGCTTTAGCGTTACCGGCATAGGAGCAAACCGCGCCTGCATAGGATGCTGATTTCTTTATTTCAGAGGACTGGAGGCACCTAGTATGAGAGGACAATTTTTTTTCTTTCTGAAGGAATTAAAGAACCACACACCTAATATACTGCCTTTCTTATCAGTGCATTTCGATAACAAGCCAGCCGTTTCCTCTTGATAAAAATTATATTTTGACACTTTTTTTTTTTTTAAAGCTCCAAAAGCCTTTCTTCCAGCCTGCACTTTGCCACCACCCCTGAACTTCCTGCATGATAAACACATACAAGTGAGCTGACATGTCCTTGTCTAAGTCATAGAGCATATCCAAAAGCATTTCACTTACTTTGTTGAGATCTTTTACTAATGATATTGTTTTATTTTCTCTCTTGTTTTTGGTTTTTACCACTGATATTGTATTTAGAAGGTTTCAGGTGGGTGAAAACTGCTATTCCATGCGTAAAGGTGCCTCGCTGAAGGGAGCTCGAGGCCTGGATCTAGGCAGACATGCACCTCCTCCTCTTCCAGCAAGGAACGCACCGAAAAGTCCTTTGAAATATGGTAACGGGTTTGTAACTGCCACAACAAAACCATTTGCTCCATGCCTGAATCCTTCTGTCTTGTGGCTTCAGAAACGGCTTAGACTGTTTATTTACAAGCGAATTAACTGATAAATATATATAGATATACATATATATACCACCAGCCACAATTCTTAAAAGGAATAAAATTATCTTAAAAGCAAAAAAATTGGAGCTAGTTTTTAGATTTAAGCTTCTAACTCTATCAGATGTTCATTATTTTTTTCCTTTTTTATTTCTTCTTTGTTTGGACTGAATCGTTCTACTCCTCATCATGCGCTGTGAGCCTGCAGTAGCGCAGAGGCTGCGCAGCTAATAGCGCTTTGCGCGGGGAAACTCTAAGCGAACAGTCAACCTGATGGTTAACCAGTGTATTGTAAAGCTTTGGTTTAAATTTGTAGTTTCTTAATTAGTGGAGGTGGGGAGTGGGGTGGTACTTAACCTTAACATCTTGTGCTTTTGTTTGGATCAACAGATCAGGTTGGCTGTTTAAGTGCGATTGCTATGCGCTGCGATAGCTATGCGCTGCGATAGCGTAGTGTTGCTGCCTCGTAAGGGAGCGCTTGCGATTTGGGCGCTTGCGTTACAGGGACCTAGACCTGCTTGCAGTGCTGCCATTTCTGGTTTTTGATGCCTTTTTAATAAAACTGAAAAAATTCTGACTAAAATGTGTTAGACTAAACGACAAAGAATAAACACATACATAACTGGTAGGGCACAAATGTAGAGAAACAAGGTGTCAGTAGCATTTCAGCCTGGCCCAATGAGCCATAAAGGCTTGTTTTCATAGCTGACCTCTTTGAGATATTAAAATGCGTAAAACTAAGGCCAACAATTGAGGACGTATATGGTCTATTAGTTTTGTAGTCTCCAAAAGAACATGGATTCAACGGCCAAATTCAAACTGGAACAGGGAAAGCCTATTCATAAAGGAATGGAAGAGAAATTGAGTAAAGGTAGACAATACTAAGAGAAGGGTAAAGGAGGAAAATGAAATAGGGAGTGTCCACATGTCTAGTTGTTAAATGCCTTGGCTACTTCAATGTCTAAAGGAGATCTTTGAGATGCTGGGAGGTGTGCAAAGCCTACCATTCCTCCCTCTTTACTATACTGTTCCTCTTTAGTATACAGCAGCAGGGCAGAGCGACCTGGTGCATCGACACCGGTAATACAACAGCTGTTTGGGAACTGCTGTGGAGCAGCCTATATGCCACCAGCGCCGGCCAGCATCGATAGGCGTTGGCCTCTGCCTCGCTGGTAGGTCGCATGGGCGCATCACTGTCTGGTGGAGGCTGACGGGCTCGGAAGAGGTGATTTCCCAGTCGAATCTTTTGGTTTTACCGGTGCCGATGCATGGCTGGGCAGTCTTGAGTTGTGTTGCCCTGCTGCTGTATAGTCAAGAGGGACTATGGTAATTATTCTAAGCATACAGCACGTCCTGCTCCAGGATAGTAATAACATGTGGGTAATCCTCCGCCTCAGGCGCCGTGCACTGCAGACATGTAAAAAACAAGCTCCTCCCGGCCCTACATATACCGAAGGACCTCCCACAAAAATCCCCAGATTTCTCTGCAGTGCTGGAACTGCGAAGACATGAAGTATCGCGCTCTCGCAGGCGAGCGGGCCTTACGGCCCAAGGTCCTGTGGGACTATTTCCACCCGTCCTCTTCAGAAGAAATATGCCTCCCAGCCTGGGCTGCGTGGGTCGGGTGAAGGTAGGCAGCACCGGGTGTGCTTGAACGGAGCTATGCTCCACCACAATCCCCCTCCATAGGGTAGGCGGTCAGGCCGATGGTGAGCCTCTGGTGGATGCCCCTCCCGCAATCTTGCCCGTGCCCCTCACAGACTTAGTCCATGGACACTGTCAGAAAAGAAGGGGGGGGGTATGTGTGGCAGCCCTAGTACTAACTGCACTTTTAGACCTTGGTTTTTTATTCCTGGGGTCAGTGTCGCGCCTTGTTATACAGTGCGAGACGTACTGTACTTTTCATTAACAATCTGCTAGTCGGCAGCATCATTCCAGCCTGTCAGCTTTTTAGAAGTATGCATATTCTCAGCTGTTCTACGTTTTGCCGTTGGTTAGAGCTTTGTGCTCTTTGGGGGCAGCGGAGACTCGGCATGACGCGCTCCGCGTCACAGCCCGGCCTGGCCCACCTCTCGAGGTTATTCTTGGGGTCAGTGTCGCGCCTTGTTATACAGTGCGAGACGTACTGTACTTTTCATTAACAATCTGCTAGTCGGCAGCATCATTCCAGCCTGTCAGCTTTTTAGAAGTATGCATATTCTCAGCTGTTCTACGTTTTGCCGTTGGTTAGAGCTTTGCGCTCTTTGGGGGCAGCGGAGACTCGGCATGACGCGCTCCGCGTCACACCCCGGCCTGGCCCACCTCTCGAGGTTCGCTGGCGCCATTTTCTCTATCTTTGCACGCGTGGTGTGGTTCGCCTCCTCCCTTGGTCATGTAAGTGCCCTCCGGGGCAGCATGGTTCTATGTTTTTCGGGCTGCGCATGGCACTGACTCCACCCCTCTTGTCCCATTATGTCTTTCAGACGCCAAGACTTTGGTGCCTTTCCCCGGCCTAACATATATTACAGCGGGTCCACTCTACAAATTCTCCCACATTACTAGCGGGTTTTTGGGGCATCCAGGGTTGCCTATTGCATAAATCCCTGCGGTCATACTGCTTAATAATCACCATATGGAGGCATTTCAGAATTATGTAACCGGGGTCCCTCCGGGACATGACCGGCTGTGTGCAGTGTGTGGTCGGCCCCAGGCTGAGGCTGACAGGGCACGGGTCTGCGGACAGTGTGCAGAACAGGCAGGTTTGCCAACAGAGGAACCTCCCTTCCTTACTCCCGTCTCCCCGCTCCCAAATATCACTCATGACTAGTCCCACTCGAGCGGGGATGACCTGCAATCAGTGCCGCGAGTGTTGCCCAGGGCGGAGCAGGTGCTTTCTGGATTGGCGGAGCGTATGGGTCCTGGTAAAAATCGGTCCCTGACGCCTCCTGGCTCCCCGGTTCCTGACGATACCGATGACTGCTGATATGCAAGACCTTGACTCTCCTGAGGAAGGTGAGCTATTCTTAGATTCGGGCTCCTCGAACGGGATGCCCGGGGGCTGCGATGATTCTGAGCCCGATTCTTGGGGTCTGTGTGACACAGATGAAATCCTTATTAAGATTTTTGAGGTTTTGTCAATCTCCCCACCTGGGGAGATCCCCAAGCCTAAGAGGGAGAGTTTCCATACAGCGCTGCCGCGCTTGGAGTTCCTAGAACAGGAACATTTCCAGAATCTTATATCCCAAGAATGGGAATTGCCTTGTAAGCTTAAAGGGGTTCCAGGGGTCTGGGAATGGAAGTACCCTTTCCCTCCTGATGTGGTTAATTTATGGTCAGCTCCCCTGGTGGTGGACGCGCCGGTTATAGGGATCACAAACCCCCCTTTCATGACTGCCCCTTTTTACCGTACCCTTCGGGATGCCGAGGACCGGCGCATTGACACAGGCTTCACACGCCTTCTCGTGTGCTGGAACGGCTCTGCGCCCGGTTTGTGCCGCGGCCATCACTGCGGTGGTCGCCAGGACTCTTGTCAGAAAAATACTAGATCACCGCCCTGAGGACCTCCCTTGGGGGGTGTTTAATGCGCTATCAGACTGAGAAGCGTTTGTGAAGTTTATTCTATCGGCACTGGATGACACCATTAAGATGTGTGCTAGAACCTCAGCCCTTGCGGTAGCTATTCGCTGCCTGGTCTGGCTGCGACAGTGGGGTGCTGACGAGGCTACAAAAAAGGCTCTCACTTGCCTTCCATTCAGAGGACGGCGGTTGTTTGGGGCCCGTTTGGACCTTTTTGGTAAAAAGGGTAAAGTGCCCTTGCGCAGAAGGCCGGTCCGGCCTCCACGAGGCAGGGTCACCCCTCCACCTCCCCACGTTGGTGTCAAACGCGAACCTGAGGTGTGCTTCCAACTGTTCGGTGTGGATTTCCACCATGGGGCGGGCAGGCAGCACCCGGGGCCTTCTGGCAGGACTAAGTCCAAATCTGCCAAGACCTCCCAAGCATGAAGGGGCACCCTCGCCCTTCTGGGCGAGGGTACTGCTGCAGCAGCTGTGTCCCATCCGGGAATATACCTTATCCTTCTGGTGGTTCCAGGATGTAATTCCCCTGGACACAGGATGGCTTTTGCTGGGCGGTCCCTCTCAGTGATTGTTAGGGAGCTTCTAGCCCCTTCTTTTCCTTCAGGAATTGGCGCAGGCCGGACTGGGCCTACGGTGTTTGGGCTTACTGACTGGTTGCCCTTAACGGTACGGGGCTATGGCCTCTTATATTATCCTTCCTCCCTCCCTCAACAGTATGAGGCAGTCTGGGCCACGTTGGCCTATGGCAGGCTTGGCAATGCTACCTTCACAGGTAGTCCGTATATGACACCTCTGTCTGGGGTCAGGGGCCCCCTGTGCAGGGGGGGCTTCCGGCCTCTTGTGAAGTACTAGATCTTCTTAGTTTCCCTTGTGTCTGCTGGACACCAAGACCATCTATAGATAGTGTTGCAGGACCAACCCTGCGGATTGAGGCAATATTTGGGGCCTCTCTTTCGTCCCCAGGCTATTCGCCATGGCACGAATGGGGGTGACGTCTCTGACACGCCTGGGGGGGGGGGGGGGGGCGCGTCTGCGTTAGGACCTACCGGCCCAGTCTCTGCATCAGGCCGAGTGGATTGGTCGGCCAGAGGTGTCCCCTGGGAGCTACTGGATGGTTGCTCAGTCACCTCAATCCCTCATGGTCCCTTATCCGCTATCCCCCATTCCTGGGATTCGGTTCAGGCTTGAAGCCTTCTTCTCTGGCAATAAGGGGACCCCTGGTTACGGGGGCTCCCCCCCTTCCTTACTGGCGCCTTACCTTCACCAGGTGGGATGGCAACTGGTGGGCCCGTTGGCGGCACATCAAGGTGATGTCACATACCGAGCCCTTGGGCTCTTAGGCGCAGTAGATTGAGCTTACATATGTCCCAGCACCCCGGTGCTTGGTCTGTGCTCATGCCCCCTTGGTAAGGTGCTTCCTCTTGAGCTTCCCATATTTAAGGGCCCCGTCAGGGGGCACCCCCCCCTTCCTTACTAGCATCTTCCAGTGTATGGTCACCATGGGTACCAAGTCTCGCAGGTTTGGCGGGGGAAGGGAAAATTCTTCCACAATCCCTGTGGTTTCTAGGTAGGGTCCCCTAGAGGGTCCATCTTACCTGCTGGTTTTGTTGAAACGGTGTGCCCCCCGTTGACTCTATATGGCTGGACTTCTCCTCCTTTAGGATCGGTCGGTTTATTGGGGGGACTCCTGGTCTGTTGAATAACAATGGCCTGTTTTACTACTGGTCTAAAGATTGTGGCAGGATGCTCCCTCTGGAAGGTCCCTGATCCTGCCTTGGGCGGGGGGGGGGGGGGGGGATCTACTTCCCCTGCTTCTCAGCTGTATTCGCTTCTATGGATGCTCTTTGCGGCAGGCTATGCTATCCTGGGGTCGCCTGGGGAGCCTAGCGTGGCTCTGTTGGGTCTCCCTCCTAACACAGGGGCTCTGCCCTTGTTTTTGCTGTCCCAGAATACTCTGATTCTGGTCTGGGGGGCTGAGTATTTTAGGCATGGACTTGTTATTTATATGCCTTCCTTTCATCACCCTACTTGGGGGGGGGGGGGGGGGGTGGGTTCTGCGCACGGTTGGCCTGATGAGTCCCGTGAGATGTGGCTCACAGATGCCTCTGCTGAGGTCTACTGACCTGTTCGCTCTCTCAGGAGTGCGGTTCTACCCTTGTCAGGTCCCTTCCCTTGTCCCAATATAAGGCTCCTGTCTGGGGATTGACAGCTGATTCATTCACCCCTTGGTGACGGGCCTTATCTTTTGGATGACTTAGCATGAGGGGGGGCGGGGAGCAAGCTCCCCAGCTTCCACTTCCCCCGTCTATGGGGGTTTTTGTGGTAAACCATATTGATTGGCATGAGCCTTGGTCTCTTCCCTGTTAAACGTTCTCGGTTCCCAGGGCCTTTAAAGTCATTATAGTGTAAGTTGGGGTTGGCTCCCTATCTGGGGACTCTGAAGGTGCAGGTTCTGTCCTGGCCTTTCCTGCAGGAGTCTGGTTCTGTCGCCCTCGTGGGGAATTCCTTTGGGGATTGCTTAGCTGCATTTCCCAAGTAGTCCCATGGTCCCTGTGGGGATCACCTTTCAATTTTACCCTGCGGATTTCCTGGGGACTTTTTGCTGGACGCTGTCTGAGCTGCCTGGTAGTCCAGGTCGCTTCTGTGGGGCCTCCTGACTCTGTCAGACGTGTGCCTAAGAAGGTGGATCTGGTTACTTAACCTTGGCTCGAGAAAATAAAAAAAAAAAAAAAATATATATATATAATACAGATGTATATTGCTACAGGCACCCCATACCTTGGGGGTGTTCCTTCTTACGACGGGCCTCCGGTCTGAGTGGTCTGTAGGATCAGCGTTTTAGTCCTTCAGTCTAACTATGGACTTTATTCTTAATACTTATATTAAGGGCTACATTCCCTCTACAGGTGTTGAACTTTTCCCCATGAGGGTTTTCATGGCCTTAGGGGGACTGATGCTCTTGGTGTCTACGGGCGCCTCTTTATGTATGCGCCTGATATCTCCTTCCAGCGCCGTTGCGCCCTTTGGATTAAACCTTCTGGATGTTCCCTGATCCTGAGTGAAGCCTTGGCTTCGTGTTAGTTAGGGGTCAGTATTCCCGCCTTGGTCGGGTGACCTGTTATGTTTCCCTTAGGGGGTGTTACAAGTTTTGCCATGAGGCTTCCTGGCCTGTGGGCTGGTTGGGTCATTGCACTGACCTATGTTTCTCTTTAGGGGAAAGATTCTCCCCTTTTCCTGTTTATTCCGTTCTATTGGTGCCTGGGTACCATTGGCCCTTCAGCACCAGGATTTTTTCTGTTGATTCAGTTACTAGACTTATGGCTTGTCTCTGTTCATACCTTCTGGTCCTGTTATGAGACTGACGTTAGAGCCTTTGCTCATGTCATGCCTGTTGCAAGTTTTGCAGGTGACAGCGCCTTTACTGTCCGCTGTGCCTTGTTTTTTCCTGGGGATCCCACCCTGCTTATGGACACTGCTATTGGATGTCCCACATGTTACTATCCTGGAGCAGGACGTGCTGAATGCTTAGAATACAACTCTGTGAAGTACTCACCTGTAGAGTTGATATTATACGCATACAGCACGTCCTGCTCCACCCCACCCTGGTTCACTTGTTCTGGATCCCCTGTATGGTGATTGTTATCAATAGATATTACCAGCTTTTCTGGGGGGTTGTTCCTCCCGGCTTCTCTTCTCACTGCTTTTCAATGCTGGGGATTTGTGGGAGGTCCTTCGGTAGATGTAGGGCCGGGAGGAGCTTGTTTTCTACATGTCTGCAGTGCACGGCGCCTGAGGCGGAGGATTACCCACATGTTATTACTATCCTGGAGCAGGACGTGCTGTATGCATATAATATCAACTCTACAGGTGAGTACTTCACAGAGTTGTATTTTTTTTGTTAGACTTTATTTATCATTTCCAAGTTTTACAGATCATCTCGGTAAAAGGGAGGAAATTCCAAAACATGACCGATTCAGAACATTGTAAATCCAAGATGGTGCAGTCATATGTAAAGTGCTGTAGCTAGAGCTCCCGGAGCAAGCCTATCCTATTTGTTCCACAGGGGGCTGCCAACCCAGGCACTGCGCCCCCACGTGTCACCCTTAGAGAGTACCCCTTCGAGAGCTAGTTCCCCACCTCCCGTATGGGTACTGCGCAAGCACCTAGCGGGCAACCCCCCCCAACCCAGACCAAGATGCTTATAGCTTGCCCCCAGCTCGGCAAATCGGATAACTATGGTAATTTTTGACCACAAGTGTCCTGTCTCCCTTTTTGACATTTGCTATGTTGACACACTTCCCAGAGTGGGGATTGATCGGATCGTGCGGCCACTAAGGTTTGTTTCACCCTCGACACTTTTCGGCAGTGATAAAAGGCCTAACTCAAAAATGATGGCTTGCATTAGGGTTTTGGTTTGCGCTGGCGAAGGTTTCATCGATTTGCGCAGCCTATCGAGCGCTGGCGAGCCTATACTGCAGGTTCACTTTTTTCTGTTCAGGGAATGAGTTCTAATAGTTTCTTTTTTGTCTTTTCTCAATCCCCTCCTTTCCTCACTTCATTCCCTTTTTTTTTCAAATCTAATCCTTTTTAAGGCCTGTTACCTGAAGGCTATTGAGACACAACCAAACTTTGCAGTTGCTTGGAGCAATCTTGGATGCGTATTTAATGCACAAGGAGAAATCTGGCTTGCTATTCATCACTTTGAGAAGGTATGTCTTCCTATAGAGAGTGTATTGGAGGCTGTTGAGGTTTGGCAGTGAAAACGAGCCAAAATGCATCTACCAGGAAGTAGAATTTGTGTAATCTTTACATCTGTTTTACCATGCAATCATCACTTAATCCTGTTTTCATGGGGGTTGAAATGTGTCCAGTGAGCTGCAAAACTGCTCCTCCCTTATTTATTTATTTTATTTTTTTTTTTTTAACCCAAATTATTTGATATTCATGCCATCTATCCCGGTAGGGGGGGGGGGGACTGGAAGGATTCTGATTGGAGGAGAGCCACTCCGTGAGCCATGGCCTCACCAAAGAGGTATGCAGGACCAGAGACCTGGTGGGAGGCATACAGTGGGGCATCCCAAATCGGGATAGTCAAAATACGGGTTTATTAAGGACTTCACCCTTCAAACTGCAGGTTTATTCCAAATGCATGATATAAGCAGTGAACCTGGCTTAACTTTCGGCACACCGCACTTTTATGGAAAAAATGTTACAAAACTCTGCTTTATAGCCAAAGAGATGGGCCATTAACCTAGGCAACCTAGGGAGACAATAGTCTGCAAGAAAAGCATCACTGTTGACATAATCCCTTGACTTGGTTTTGCAAATCTAAACCTCTACATCTCAGAAATTGCAGCTTGCTCTGGGACATGTACCCAGATTTTAGTATGTGATGAGATTATATTAATTTATATTTTGCAAAGCGACCTATTCTCTTTGTAAAAATCACTTTGCTATTAAGGCTGTCAGAGCTAATGGCATGGTCTTCTGAGCCACCGTACATGATCTTGTATAAGTCAATTCTAATCGTGCTTTCACATGGTGGTGTTGGCTTTTCACATTTTACATGAAGACAGAATGAGGTTTTCAATAATTTGAAAAGCCAAAGGGTGAACCTGAATCCAAACGACATTCCAGGTCAAGGCTTTCAAGTGTTACCTAGCTGTGACTTCCTCATTTTTGTAGGACAAGGTTGCTCTTTATCATCCAGTTTGTGAGCAAGGTTATCTTTATTGTCCTATAGTAGAAAATTACCCTTTAGGGTCATGGCTGGCTTGCTGTGTCAAGTCCTTATGGATTTTCCCCTACCAGCCATCTGTAGAGAAATTTGGTAAGCAGCCACTTTTTTGGTATACACTTTCTCTAGATCTTACAAGCCAGATGTAACTGTGGGTGGACAATGTTTTAGGTCCATGGTTTTCTCTATTGTGGTTCTGCTGCCAATGGGTTACCTTTTTGGTAAGTTAAGGCAGATGCTATGCGGAGGTTGGGGGGAGTGGTCTTCCTACCTGTATGGGTGGGGAATACTTTAGGGTATGGGTGGGGAATACTTTAGGGTATGGGTGGGGAATACTTTAGGGTGTTTCCAAGAGTGCTGAGGAGCTGTGTTTGGGGAATGTGGTTTTCCACCCATATGGACCCCATATGTACTTAGGAGTTGTGAGCCTAAGAGAATGATGTGGTATGTGTAGATGGCGCTTGTAGAAATGTAAAAAGGAGCTGCTGCCTGACCGGGTGGCTGGCCCCTGTGCTGACAAATGGATGTAAGTATAAAGTAAAATGCAAAAAACCTATTGCTATTGCGTAAGAAACTCTAAATTCAGGCGTGCTGCATTACAATATGAGAGTAAGAGAATGTTAACCCTTATCCTTTGTAGAGAGTTCCCGAGTTATTACTCTAAGATATTTTCTTGCTGTGACAGAAATGCCACCTTCCCAGCTACAGATACATATATCAATGGCTGCAATAGCCCCAATGGAAATGAGGTAGAAAGAAAAGGGAAATTCAGATGACGGGTCCCTTTAAGAGCTTTTTCAGCTTCAAACTGTGCAAACGAAAAAGCGTGCCAGAGTTCAGACTGATACAGTGGATCAAACTTTCGGGCGTGCACTCCCAAGAAATGATCACACTGGAAGTCCATGTTGATCCCCAAGCGCAGTGTGTTTAAAAAAAAAACAAAAAAAAAAAAAAAAAAAAGCCTGTATAGGCAAAAGCGCAAACAAGCAAAGTGCAGAAGTTCCTGTTTGAGCACAGATAGAAAAAACGTTCCTGCTCCAGCGGAGGTCCAGGTTTGGTCATCTGAATTTCCCTTTTCTTTATACTTATTACATTTTATACATGGAACCAAATAAAGAAGTGGCTTTTATTGCATGGATCGGCAATATCCAAGAGTAATTATTAGGAGGATAAATCAATTAATAATCTAAAACTTCAAGTTCACACAGAAAAGTGGCCCAGGTTAGGCTTTGTCCGCCTGGCCTGGTGGGTAAGTTTTTTTGATTCTTAAACCGGACCTTCAGCGTGATTTAATGAAAAGCCCAAACTCTTAAAAACTATAACGCAGCATCTAAAATTAATATATTTTACGTTTTTAGTCACTAACTTATTATTCTTTCCCCCACTGGGCTGCAATTCTGTTCAGGAATTTAAGATACGGGCGCCGCCATCTTGACTCAGAAGCATCACACTTACTGAGAAGAGGAGAGTGGGATAAGGTACAGGGGGCGGGTTATAGCTGTGCTTTGCTCAGACAGAGCAGAGCTGGGGTCAGGTAAAGGTCAGCAGTCCCAGAATGCAGAGCAGCACAGTCAGGAGGCACTTCATAACATGCAGTAGATGCAGGTAGGATGATTTTTAATGTGGACAATCTGTATGTACAGGGTGTGGGAAACATATAAGATAGACTTATTCAGAGTGAAGGTCCTCTTTAACCTTACCTACTGTAAAATATATATATATATATATAATATATTAGCCATTGATATATATATATTATAATATTTTTAAATTTCCACTCGAGCTATTGCAGCCATTGATATATATATTATAATATTTTTAAATTTCCACTCGAGCTATTGCAGCCATTGATATATATATTATAATATTTTTAAATTTCCACTCGAGCTATTGCAGCCATTGATATATATAAAAATATTTTTAAATTTCCACTCGAGCTTTTGCAGCCATTGATATATATAAAAATATTTTTAAATTTCCACTCGAGCTATTGCAGCCATTGATATATATATTATAATATTTTTAAATTTCCACTCGAGCTATTGCAGCCATTGATATATATATTTATAATATTTTTAAATTTCCACTCGAGCTATTGCAGCCATTGATATATATATTTATAATATTTTTAAATTTCCACTCGAGCTATTGCAGCCATTGATATATATATTATAATATTTTTAAATTTCCACTCGAGCTATTGCAGCCATTGATATATATATATATTATAATATTTTTAAATTTCCACTCGAGCTATTGCAGCCATTGATATATATATATATTATAATATTTTTAAATTTCCACTCGAGCTATTGCAGCCATTGATATATATATATATTATAATATTTTTAAATTTCCACTCGAGCTATTGCAGCCATAGATATATATATTATAATATTTTTAAATTTCCACTCGAGCTATTGCAGCCATAGATATATATATTATAATATTTTTAAATTTCCACTCGAGCTATTGCAGCCATTGATATATATATTATAATATTTTTAAATTTCCACTCGAGCTATTGCAGCCATTGATATATGTATCTGTAGCTGTGACGGTGGCATTTCTGTCACAGCAAGAAAATATCTTAGAGTAATAACTCGGGAATTCTCTACAAAGGGTAAGGGTTAACATTCTCTTCTTAAAAACTGTAATGCAGCGCGCCTGAATTTAGAGTTTCTTACACAATAGCAATAGTTTTTTGCATTGTGTATTTTACTTTATCCCTAAGAGAATGATGGAAAAGGTGGATTGCCAAGCACTCAGCAGAAAAGCTTTCTCTTGATATTCATCATATGTCCTCATTGTGTGGCTGCTTTGTTTGGTTGTTGGTTCTGATGTTTGTTTTTATGGGACATTGCCCTAGAATTCATGGTTACTCCACCATCTTGATGCATCTTTTAGTGCTATTGCCCAGTAGGGGTGTGAAATGGCAAGCATCTGGCGATACACTATGCATCGCGATACACGTATGATGATGCAATATTTCCTTCATGATTCTGTTGATTCTATTGCCAATTTTTTTTTTTTTATTTAAATGACAAAAATTACATAGGGTCCCCCTCCCTGGGGGGTGGAACCCTTTTTTGGAATTTTAAGGGTTAAAAACTCTTGGCATGAGGTACCCCTTACCCAGCATAACCAACAAGTCCCCATAGCTGGTACGGGCTGAACAGGGTGCAGGGGCTAGCTTTTTGTCACCTATTGTCAGCTTCTGTGTCACTCGCCGATCCGATGGCTGATGCAGTCATCGCTGGCCAGAGGGGGGGGTCGGAGAATCTCTTCCTCTGCCCATCGATTACTGGTATCTGACAGCTGGCGGGGGCTACTCATGAAGATAGTGGTGCCCGTCGGGAAGACAGGGGGAGAGGGCCTGTCGGGCGCTCTCCTGAAGATCCGGGGGGGGGGAGATTGGTGTCCCCCCCCTCGGGTGAAGAGGAGAGCCAGCTGGATCGAACGAGGGGTCAGGTGAGTTTTATTTACCTTTCTTTCACTGGGGGGGGGGGGGGGGGGGAGTCAGAATCCATACTAGAAAGAAAAAAATTGATTCTAGTATCGACTAATGAAATATTCTAAGTATGTCTCACACCCTGCTTCGGAAATATTCATTACACATGGGTTATGTCCAATAGAGGGCGAACTTCTGCAGAGATGAATAGAAAAAAGAAGCCCCTCCCGGCCCATAAATACCTGGGACCTCCCACACATTCCCCAGTAATCGTCTCTGCAGACGGCGAGCAAGTCAGAAGATGAAGTCTCCTCCTTGCAGGTAAGCAGGGTTCACACCCGGCCATTTTTTATCCCTATTTCTGCCCGGACCTAGTTATGCTTAAGTCCCCTAATGCCTCCCAGCCTTGGCTGTAGGTCCAGGTGAAGGTAGGATTCACCTTAACAGGTGTACTGATAGGAGCCACGCTCCTCCGTGAGACCCCATTACAAGGGGTAGGCGGCTACCAGGTTGGTGACCCTGGTTTGGGATGCCCTGTCCGTTTCCCCCTGCTCTACTACCGTAGTTGGGGATCCCTTCCTCCCTTTACTTTATTCCCTTATTCTCAATGGGGGGGGGGGGGGGGGGGGACTGTGACTTCTCCCTTGTTTTAACTTCATTGATCCTCCCTTGTGTATGCGTGTGTGTGTGTGGGTGATTTTACTGTACAGCTTGATACATGCGGCGGCCGTTTTGAGAGCCGGCCGCCCTGTCTGCCTCTGCACGTGTGGCTGCTCAGTACTAGAGGATGAGCTTCTCCACCTCCTTTCTGTGAGGAGAGGGGGCGGGGCCGGGCGCTCAGCACGCTGGCGGTGGCCTGCCCCACTTTCTCTGGTGCCCTCGGCGGCGCCCTCGGCGGCGCCCGGTCAATGGATGGGAATCCGCGTTGCTGGGCGAGGAGGGGGCGGAGCCAGGCGCGCGATCCGCGCTGCCCCGCCCTTTTTCCTTTTCTGTCTTCTGCTCAGGCTGGGGATCGCCATTGTCGTGCTGTGAGTGCCCTGCGGGACTTTGCTTGTTGTGCATTGTTGTTTTGATTTGCGCCTTATCCAGCGCGGTGGCGGATATTAGTTTTATTGTACTACTTGCGCATACATTATTATACATTATATATTATATACATTATTATATACTATATACATTATATATTATATATATATTATATACATTATATATTATATATATATTATATACATTATTATATATTACATTATTATAATATATACATTATATTATATACATTACTATTAGTACTATATATTATGTTATACAATGTTATGTTATATATACCTATATATACTTATTCTATATGTTTTGCCAACGCTCTTTGTACATTCTGCATGTATGAGTGCTTGTCTATGGTGTACCTTACTTACGGGGGCCCCCATTTTGTTATTGTGTCCCGGGGTCCCCTGGCCAAAAAATAAGGGCTTGCAAATCCTCCCACTAACGGACTTAAGGGGCATCCCGGGTAGCTTTCTAGCGTAATTCCCGCTGGTCATTGCGACTGCCATACAAATCACCATATGGAGGCTCCCCAGGATACCGGGCTCCGGCTCCCTTCGGGGCAATCCCGGCAGTGTGTGGGTTGGGGGGTATCCCTTGCAGGGGAAAATGTGCTGGTTTGTGTTTGTGTTCAGCAGGCCATAACGCGGCAGTCGGGGGGCCCAGGCGTCTGGGTCAGTGCCGCCGGCCTCATCACCTACCCCACCTTGACTTATCCGTACCCCAAGTAACACTGTCATTAGCGGGGAGTCGCAATCTGATGTATGTGCTAGATTGGCCAACATCGTGAAATTGATACTAGCTCTGCTAGGCCCCGGCTAAGAGAAGGCATCTGTCACCGGCCGCGCCAGCTCTTGATGATCATGATTTCCTTGACTGGTCTGTGTATTCCCTGCTTGCGGGGAACTGTTTACGGAATCTGATGGCTCTGAGGATCAGCAGTTTTGGATGCTGATGCTGGGCAGGGGCTTGGGGATGCCGTGGATACCCCCAAGATCCTGGCCCATTTATTTGAGGTGTTGGCTATTTCTCTTCCGGCGGAGTCCCCTCCGCAGTAGGGGGAGTTTTTTGGGACCTCTAGGCCTCGTCTGGAGTTCCCAAATCAGATACATTTTGAATATTTGATTAAAGTGGACCAACACCCAGGGGGGATCGGCCCGGAAATCTACAAGATTCCCGGACCGATGAGATCCCTCCCCGCGGGGCATCCGAAATCGGGATGTCCCGCGGGGAGGAACCCCCCAGGAGGCCCACAATCCTTACCGGCGATCCAACGGCGCATGCGCGAGACGCGGGCGCGTCTCTCGCTTCCCTCTAGCAGGGCGCGCTCCCTGTTAGAGGGAAGCGAGAGACGCAGCCAATGACAGCGCTCTGGTATGCGCGTCCAAGCGGCTTTGGACGCGCATACCAGAGCGGCTCTGAGCGCTGTCATTGGCCGGACAAGGTCACGTGGGAGCGGGGAGAGGTGAGTTTTTGCGGCGATCGGGGGGGTTTCACACAGCGGGGCACCCCCGATCGGGGTGCCCCACCTAAGTGGACCAACACCCAGGATAGTCAAAATCCTGGGTGTTGGTCCACTTTAAGGAATGGGAAGGACCTAGCCGGCTTCCCCGGTTTTCCTCAGGGGTGGGATAGGAAGTATCCCTTTCCGGTGGACGCGGTGAAGCACTGGTCGTCCCCTCCCGAGGTCGATGCGCCCGTACATTTGTCTTGTCTGCCTTGGATGACACAATATGTATGTATATCAGAACCTCAGCGTTGCTTGTGGCTATACGACGCTCTGTCTGGTTGCGCCAGTGGGCGGCTAACATTGCGGCTAAATAGTCACAGGGCTTCCCTTTCTGGGTAGGCGGCTGTTTGGAGATAAATTGGTTTCAGTAGCGGAAGGAGGAAACTTACCGCTACGCAAGAAGCAGCGTCGCTCCTTTCGGGGGGCAGGTTCCTTTAATCCTTTCTTTCGCGGTGCCAGAGCAGGCAGAGGTGTTGCCTTCTCTATCTTCAGGGGTGATTCCTGGAACAGAGGCGGAGGACGGGCCTGTCCAAGACCTGTCTGGGGTTCCAAGCCCGCTGCAGAGCCAGCTCAGCAATGAGGGGGCGCCCTCACCTTTTGCGGGTGGGGGGACGGCTGCGGCACTTTTTCCAGGTCTGGGCCTGGGAGGTCACAGACAAGTGGAGCTTGGAAGTGGTCTCTTCCGGGTACAAGCTGGTGTTCGAGTACCGGCCCTCCTCCCAGATTCCTCCGTTCTCGGGTCTCCTCGGACCCCCGGGCTGCGCAGGGGCTCCTGTTGGCAGTGCAAAATCTTCTGGACATGGAGGTCATATGCCCAGTGCTTTTCTCAGGGAGAGGCCGGGGCTATTATTACAATCTCTTCACGGTTCCCAATAAGGATGGATCCATCAGAACCATTCTGGATTTGAGGCTTCTCAACAGGTTCATCAGAACCAAGAAGTTACTGGGTTCAGTCATCAATTCCCTTCGTCAGGCGGTTTTCGTGACATCTATAGACTTCAAGGTTGTTTACCTTCATGTACCATTCTACCCAGCACACCAGAGATTTATCAGGTTTGTGGTGGGAGATCAGTATTTTCAGTTGTGGCCCTCCTTTTCGGGTTGACTTCGGTACCAAGGGTGTTCACCAAGGTGCTGGCGGGCATAATGGCCCTTCTCAGAGCCCAGGACATTCGCATTGTGCGTATCTGGACGACCTGCTTATTACAGCTTCTTCACTATGTCAGGCGGAGCTGGACTCCAGGGTGGTGACGACGCTGGTAAGGTTCGGATGGGTGATCAACCACCACAAGTCTTCTCTCTCCCCATCAAGGGAGATCTCATTCCTGGGCATGAATCCGGATACCAGTCAGGCCAGAGTGTTCCTACCTCACCCAAAGGTGCAGAGGGTTCAAGATCTGATACGAGTTCTCCTGGCCAATCCTCGCTCCTCTATCCGGCTAGGGATGAAACTGGTAGGATTGATGGTGGCTTCCTTTGAGGCAGTCCCCTTTTTTTTTTTAAATATTCTTTATTTATATTTAATGCATAGTCACGCAGAGTAACATAGAAACAGATGACCTAACAAGAGACACGACCAGATTACAGAATTAGGTCAAATACAACATAATAAAATATTGCAAGATAAGCTTCCGTGTGTTCTCGTTTTTTAGACATTTGACTAGGTGTCTTCAACGACATGTCTTAAAATGCCAGCTGGGTCCCCCTGCACGGCCCCATCGCCCCCCATGTGGGCCCCGCCCCAACCACCAGGGCCCGCCCGTGGAGGGAGGCGACCGAGACCCGCGAGGTCCAACTCCCCCGTGACACCCATCACTCTCTCGGGGTCAGATCACTCGTCCACCAGACCCCGTCGTGGATCACGGAAGTTGTCTCTTGGAGAATGGAAAAGAAAAAATGAACAGGGGAAGGGAAAGAAGGAAGGGGGAAAGTACAGAGACGCGGTGCATCACTCCCCAACCATCTCTACTGGTTCGCTTCAAGTATCTTGTATTCAGGCGGGTAAGCAAATGCAATCCACCCCGCCCATCTAAGGTTATGTTCCTCTGACGTCTCGTTACGCTCAGCAATTATGCCCTCAAATCTCTCAATCTCCGAGACCTTGTTGAGCCAGAGCAAGACACTAGGTGATTCCGGTTTCCTCCACTGTACAGAGATGCATGCTCTCGCTGCGTTAATCAATTGGCCCAGAATCGATTTCCGGTATCTTTTTTGGCGGGTATCTCCGAGTGGTGGAGAAGAAAGAAGGCCGGGCACCCCGGGACCGTCTCCCCCAAAACCTTCTCCATTGTGTCCATGACCACTGACCAGAATCCTTGCACTCCCGGGCATGACCAGAAGATATGAAGTAGATCACCCCTCTCCTGCCCACATCGCCAGCACAGTGGTGATACCCCAGGGAACCACCTATGGAGTATGGTCGGGACCCTATACCACCGGGTTAGAATTTTGTAGTTACACTCTTTGTATTTGGTGCACCTTGCTGTCCCGTGGGCCAGTTTAGTCATTTTGGTCCATTGTTTTGCCGTGAAAGAGGTACCCAAAGTCTCCCCCCCACTTCTGAATGAAAGACGGTATATCCTCGTCTACTGGATTGATCAAGGTCTTGTAGGCGGAGGAGAGTACATGTCTAACTGAGCCTTCCTCTTCACAAAGTCTCTCAAAAGGTGTGAGTTCTCTGCTTTCTGGTACCCGCCGCTGGAGCGACAAGAGGAAGTGTCTTAGTTGCAGTTTTTGCCAGGCGCCCCATCTAGGCAGACCCTGTGCATCTGCTATGCCATCCAGTGGATCTCCCAACCCCTGGTAATGAAAGTGTGGCATCCTTTCCAGTCCACCCCTCAACCACCTCTCGACTGTCCCACCCGAGACTCCCGGTGTGAACTCCGGGTTTCCCAGGATCGGGTACATTGGAGAAAAGTCCGGAGATATCTCTATATGTGCCCTGCATCTGTGGAAGGCTTTTAAGGAGGCCCCGATTGTTGGATGTTTTGCTACGGGACCTAAATGTTGCTTTGCCAGCCAGGGTAGAAACTGTAGTGGAAGAGGAGTACTATTTTGCTCAATTTGCACCCATTGTTTTTCCTTTGAGTGTCTGCACCAGTCCACTATTCTGCACAGATGGGCCGCGGTGTAGTACATACTCGGGTCCGGCAGGCCTATTCCCCCCTTTTCTTTTGCCTTTTTCAATGTCGTCTTACTAACCCTGGGGCTCTTCCCAAGCCAGATATATCTAGTGAACAAGGCTCCCACTTTTTGCAGGAAGGAGCTAGGAACTTCCAAAGGCAGTGCTTGTATCAAATACAGTAGGCGGGGGAGCAAGTTCATTTTAAGAGCATTGCACCTCCCAAACCGCGATAATTTCTTTTGGGCCCATGTCTCCGTGTCTTTAACAAAGCTTCGTAGCAGTGGGGGGGAAATTCAATGGAAAAATCTTATCTAATGATCTGCCAATCTTTGTCCCCAGATATGTGATATGGTGACTTGCCCACTTGAAAGAGAGGGCCCTTTGAAGAGCAGCCACTCTGTTCTCCTTCAAATTGATGTTTAGTGCCTCCGATTTCTGCAAGTTAATCTTGTAATTCGAGACCCCCCTGTAGGAGTCTAATTCTTGCATCAGGTTTGGGAGAGTGACCTCAGGGCAGGACACAAAGAAAATCAGATCATCTGCATAGGCCCCAACCTTATAGTGGCCCGAAGGCAGGGAGACCCCCTGAATATTGGGGTTCGCTCTAATTTTACAGAGGAAGGGCTCCAAGGTCATGATAAAGATGAGTGGCAAGAGAGGGCATCCCTGTCTTGTCCCATTTCCGAAGCTGAAAGGTTCCGACAGCAGACCATTAACTCTCACCACTGCCGACGGATGTTGGTAGAGACTCATGATCCACGATAGCATGTTTGGGCCTAGGCCTACATGGCGGAGTACCCCAACCATGAAGTCCCACTGTACCCTGTCGAAAGCCTTTTTCAGCGTCTGCAGGGAGCTTTGTCCTATTGATCGTATCCAACAGGTTTAAAACCTTTGTAGTGTTATCTCTCGCCGCTCTGAATGGCATAAACCCCACTTGATCCAGATGGATAATGTGGTGCAAATGCGGAGACAGACGAGTGACGAGGACTTTAGCAAACAGCTTAACATCTGTATTGAGTAGGGATATAGGCCTATAGCTCGCGTTCTGCATTAGATCTTTGCCCTCTTTTGGAATAACTGAGATCTGCGCCCGGAGGCTATCTGTGGGAAAGGCTGTTCCCGCGGCAAGGGAATTAAGTGTCCCCAAAAGATGAGGGGATAGGACCCCAGCGAAGACTTTGTAATAAAGCAACGGAAGCCCATCTGGACCTGGCGTTTTCCCATTTGCTGAATCTCTGATGGCCCCCGCTAACTCTTCTGCAGAAATAGGATCTTCTAACTTTACTAACAGGTCACGTGGCAGTTTAGGGAGGCCTGACTGAACTATGTATTTGTTAATTTCCTCTAATTTATCTCTCTGAGAGTGAGAAGGGGTGTTCTACAGGTCTGCGTAGTACCTTTTGAACACTTCTGCAATTTCCTTACTTCTATGAACCACCTTCCCCCTCTGATCCTGGATTTTGGGTATGAATGTTTTGGCCCTTTCCCCCCTCAGAGCAGAGGCCAGTAGTCTTCCACACTTGTCCCCTGTTTCATAGAAGACCCTCCGTGACTTTGAGTTGGATTTTAGTCTTATCGCTATATATCCTCCGGAGTCGGTCTCTGAGGGCAGTCAGGGAAGCCAGCTGTGCCCCGGCCAGCGTCTGTGGGCCCCTTCCAATTTTTTGATTTCTTCAAGTAAGTCAGTGATTTGCTTGCATCTTTCTCTCTTGACCCTCGCCCCCCTCTGTATCAAGGCTCCTCGAATAACACACTTATGAGCCTCCCACACCACCGGGGTGCTTATGTCTGGGGAGGAGTTTTCTTGGAAGTAATTCTGTAGAATTTGTGTCATCTCCTCAATCAGAGGGTCCTGGATCAGAGATTTGTTTAGCGTCCACGACCATGGGCGAGGCCTGGAATCTTGGGCGACCAGCCTAATGCTAACCGGGGCATGGTCAGATACCGTAATGCTGCCTATCGAAGCAGCGGAGACTAGGGGAAGAGAGTGATGCTGGATCCGGAATAGATCTATTCTGGAGTATGTGTTTTGGTCGGGGGAGAAAAGTAAGTGTAATCTCTAGTGTCAGGGTTTAAAATCCGCCATGGGTCCACTAGCTGGTGTGTATGGAACAACTTCCTTATCTTTATAAGTTTTGCGTAGGACAGGTAAGAATGTCCCTTCGATGTGTCTATTAGAGGCTCTAGGGGGAAGTTAAAGTCGCCTCTGATGCTCAGCCTACCCTCCGCAAAACCCGTCAATCTCTCCAAGGTCTCCTCCAAGAATGTGATCTGCCCTGTGTTGGGAAGGTATAGGTTTACTAGGGTAAAGTTTCAGAGCGGATCCTCCCTTTAACGAAGAGCCACCTCCCCTCCCCACCACTCAGAGACCCCACCTCTTCCCAAGGCACAGATCTGGAGATGAATATGCTCGCCCCTCTTGATCATGAGTCAGGGGAGTAGCTGTGATAAGAAACCGGAAACACCTTATTTCTGATGGTGGGTGGATTGGATACTTTGAAGTGGGTCTCTTGCAGGAGAGCCACATCTGCCTTCAACGGCCTTAGGTTGTTCAGGATCATAGATCTTTTCTCTGGAGTGTTCATACCCTTTACGTTGAAAGAGATCAGATTAGTCTCGTGCATCGCCGCTGCCTATAGGGATCTCAGAAGCAATTCAATGAGGGGTAAGAGAGACCAAGAAGGCAGTGCTAGAGGGCAGACAGGGATTTACAACTACCCACAGCGGCCGCCGACGGTCACCGCCCCGCGTCACTGAGGTCAAGACAGGAGAGAGGGGCAGGGAGAAAAAGGGGCGGAGGAGGAAAAATGATACAAGAAAAGTATGTAAGGAGGAGTACAGAGCAATGGAGCTCCAGAATATATTAACAAAGACCTCTGGTGGGACTCCCAACGGGGCCTCAAAGCCGGACCCCGCCGAAAGCAGGCCCACCTAGAGGAAACTAAATTGCGTTATATGGAAATCGAAAGGGTGGAAATCGATACCGGCCTATCTGGGGGAACCGCGTTTAGTGCCGGACACAGGAGTACTAGCACCTTGTTCCCCGGGTAACGAGAATCAAACTGGGCAACAATACAGCCATATAAAAACTTAACCTATAAAAAGGAGAGGCAAGAGCCAGAGCAACATCTCTAAACAATATAACAGGAGGGAGCAGTTCCGGCTTCTTTTACTGAGCGTCTCCGGCTGGACCCCCCCCCCCCCCCCCCCCCCCCCCCCCAAGGCAAAGGGCGTGTGCAAACCTGCCCTCCAGCTGATCCAGAAACCGCCAGACCGTGCACCTCAAAACGCACAACCCCTCACCGGGCCCCGGTAAGGGTCCAGCCGGAGACCCACCAGATCACTGCATATACTCATCCGCCGGGGCAGTCCAACTCCTCAGGTCTAAAGTAGCTTCGCGGCGACAGGGTCACATTTCCCTGTCAGTTGGACCGGGACGCGTCTCGTCTTCCCTCTCTCCTTTCACCTCTCATTCCGGGCCTGCGTGATCTTGCCCGCCTCTGGGGCAGGCCAATGCGTCGCTGAGGGGGCAGTTCAGAGGTGAGCGTAAGCCAGTTGGGGACAGGGATCGGGTTGCAGCCCAAAAAAGCTAAGAGGCCCTCCAGATCATGATATGTCCTGAGCAGGTAGGTATCTCGATCTGGAACGGGTAGCCCTAGCGGTACGTCGCTCCCATACTTCTCGTCAGATCCAGCACAGGCTTCAACAGCTTCCTCATCTGTAACATGCGCCTGGATAGAACCGGCAAATTGGTGACCCTTGCCCCGTCTAAGTCTATCCATCCTGTCTCCATGCTCTGCGCGTTATCTCCTCCTTCACGTTGTAAAAATGTATCCTGCAGATTATGTCCCTAGGAAAGGCAGGATCAGGATTGCATTAATGGGTCTCCGGGTCCATCCCCTTGTTCTATCAATAAAACTGCCTGTGTCCTGGGCGCTTCTGCCCCATATCGGCTAACAAGTGATCCCCCTTTTCGGGGCTGTGGCTTTGTCCCTCCATCCCCATCATTGCCATCTTCACAGTTTGGACCTGGCTGTTTATATTCACAGCCCCCATATGCAGCCTCTGCATGCTGCCGCCCTTTACTCCGCGCTGGGCCGCCTCTGTCACATCAACTGACAGAGCTGCTCGTCTGTGTCTAGGGGGCGGTACCTCTGAGCCTCCAGGGCCGGGCGCCATCTTACCGCACCGTCCTCCGCCTCCCGACCTCTCAGCACCGCCGCCGCGTTGCCTCCGGGCACCGGCTCTGCTCCTCCACTCTGACAGGCGCTCCTCACCGCTGTCCGAGGCACCGGAAGAGGACATCAGCTCCACCATCGCCTCCACTACTCGGCCGTCGCACCCCCGATCCAGCGATCTCCGCTCCTCTCTGCTCTGCCAGGTGCGCTCCGCTCCTCTCCTCTGTTCTTCCTTTTCTGCTTTCTCCCCGCCATCTCTACTGTCTTTTTCCTTTGTTGCCTTTTTTTCTGAAGATTTCTGCCCGTGGGGACTCGGAGCCCGCTCACGTCCTCCTCATCCAAGCGCCAGGCCACGCCCTTGAGGCAGTCCCCTTTGCTCAGTTCCACATGAGGTCGTTCCAACTCCATCTATTGATGAACTGGGCCAGATGTCCCCGGTCCTTGGATCAGTCCTTTCTGCTGGCTCCCAGGGTTCGGCAGTCCCTTCAGTGGTGGCTGGAACCAAGCAATCTGATGAGGGGCAGATCCTTTCTGGCCCCTTGTTGGGATACGGTTATCACGGATGCCAGCCTGTCGGGCTGGGGAGGTCTCTGGACGGATTTTCAGTTCCAGTGGCTGTGGGGTCCTCAGGAGGTTCACACCCCCATCAATGTCTTGGAGCTTAGAGCTGTTCGGTTGGTTCTGTCATGCTTGACGCATCACTTACAGGGCTTACCAGTTCAGGTTCGATCAGACGATTGAACTGCGGTCGCTTACATCAATCGCCAAGTAGGGACTCGCTGCAGGAGTGCCCTCGGGAGTTTCTCTGATTCTTGCATGGGCGGAGAGCAATGTTCCATGCTTCTCAGCGGTATTCATTCCGGGAGTGGAAAACACGGAGGCGGACTCCCTGAGCAGGGGATCTTCTCACTGAGGGTAATGATATCTCAACCACAAGGTATTCTGGTCCCTCTCGCAAGTGGGGGACTCCGGAGGTGGTTCTCTTTGCCTCACGTCGCAATCACAAGCTCCCAACGTTTGTGTGTCTGTCTCAGGATCCTCTGGCCCTGGCAGTGCACGCCATGTCTCTTCCCTGGAGGGATTGGGGGTTTCTGTACCCATTTTCCCCCCTTCTCCATGGTGGGCAAGGTGGTGCGCAAGCTGGCTCAAGAGGATGCGCCAGCAATTCTGGTGGCCCCAGGGTGGCCAAGGCAGGTTTGGTTCGTACCACAATTTACAAACGCTGGCTTTGACGGCGTGGCTGCTGAAACCTCCTCCATCTTAATAGAAGGTTTGTCTGATGCTGTGATTCAGACACTTGTTAGGGCTTGGAAGTGATCTTCCACTAACATCATCTTCAGGATGTGGAGGTCTTATATTGATTGTGTGAGGCTAGGGCCTTGCCTTGCAGGGTGTTTTCGATCCCTAGGATTTTGGACTTTCTTCAACACGGTCTGGGCCTGGGGCTCCAGCTTAGTACCTTGAAAGGGCAGGGCAGGTCTGCTCTGGTGGTGGTCTTCTAAGGTCCTTTGTTCTTCGTCCTTTGGTTAAAGCTTTTTTCCAGGGGATCACTCATGTGCGGCCCCTCGAAAGCCTTGTGCCTGTTTGGGATTTGAATTTTGCATTTTCTATGCTTACACCAAAGATTGCCCTTTTGGTGGCGATTTACCTCTGTTCGATGTGTTTCTGGGTTGGCGGCTCTGTATAGTCAGGCCTCTTACTTTGAGAGACACCAGGACAAGGTGGTCTTCCGCTTTAAGCTGGTTTTCCTACCTAAAGTGGTCTCTGCTTTCCATCTCATTCAGGATGTGGTTCTCTCTTCTTTGTGTCCTAAGCCTAGCAATGACAAGGAGAGGGCCCTGCACTCTTTTTGGATGATTGTTTGTTGTGTGAAGTACTATTTGGTGGCTACTTCTTTTTTCTGTAGGACGGACGCCTTGTTTGTGGTGCCTTCTGGGCCCAAGAAGGGTTTGGCGCCGTCAAGTCTACCATTAGTAAATGGATATGTCTGGTCATTGTTGGGGCCTATATTGCCAAGGGGAGGGTTGCCCTTTCAGATTACTGCTCTTTCTACTTGTACTGTTGGGGCTTCCTGGGCTTTTTAGCACCAGGCTTCTGTTGAACATGTTTGTACGGCTGCTACTTGGTCTTCTGTTCATACCATTTCCAGGTTTTTATAAGGTTGATGTGCGGACCTTAGCGGATGCTGTTTTTGGCCGCAAAGGTCTACAAGCGGCAGTGGTTTAATTTGTGCACTTTTGCCTGTTGGGATCCCCACCCTTTTTGGACACTGCTATTGGATGTCCCACGTGTAATGAGTATTTCCGAAGCAGGGTGTGAGACATACTTAGAATAATACCATCTTGTGATTACTCACCTGTAAAATGGGTATTATCAGTAGGTCTCACACCCTGCTTCGCCCCACCCTGAGTTGTATCTTGGATCCTCTGTTTGGTGATACTGTTTTTCTCATAGATTTTATTTGCTCTTCCTGGTCCCCTTACTGCTTTCTTATACTGGGTAGTGTGTGGGAGGTCCCAGGTATTTATGGGACGGGAGGGGCTTCTTTTTTTCTATTCATCTCTGCAGAAGTTCGCCCTCCACTGGACATAACCCAAGTGTAATGAATATTTCCGAAGCAGGGTGTGAGACATACTTATAATACCCATTTTACAGGTGAGTAATCACAAAATGGTATTATCGCGATGCTTTACTCCTCATAGCTTGTTACATCTGAAGAATGATGGGCCACTCTTATCAAGGCTAAAGGGAGAGTTGTGAACATATGTGCAATTTAGATCATCTCAGTGATACTACTGTAGTGTTGACAATGCAACGGTTTATGTATTTTTATTTTATTAGGCTGTAACGCTTGATCCCAATTTTTTGGATGCCTACATCAATTTAGGAAATGTCCTTAAGGAAGCACGGATTTTTGACAGGTAAGGTCGACTTGTACGTTTTTTTGAAGCTTTACTTTTTCATTGCAATTTAAATAAAAAGCAACTGCATTGGTCTTGTAGCGTAGCTTTAAAAAAGAAAAAGGCATGACCAGTTTTCTCCTCTTTACAGAGCTGTTGCTGCTTATTTGCGAGCCCTTAGCCTCAGCCCTAACCATGCCGTGGTCCACGGAAATCTGGCTTGTGTATACTATGAACAAGGGCTTATTGATCTTGCCATCGATACATACCGAAGGGCCATTGAATTGCAACCACACTTCCCTGATGCCTATTGTAATCTTGCTAATGCTCTCAAGGAGAAGGGCAATGTAAGTGTGGTTCTGTTTTTCATGAACAAAAATGTCTGTTTTGAGAAAATAGGTCTTTCCTAATCAAACATTTAGAGATGCTATGAATAGAAACAAGGCCTCTGCTCAGCTCCTGAAAGCAGGGGTGCATTGTGAACTTGGCTGAGGAGCATGTCATCCATACTGGCTGATTATTTTTTTTTTTCGGTGAAATACTATAAAGCGACATAGGTGTGTGTGGCCTTTTTCTACAACCTTTGAGGTGCACCAGCTACATTAACTAAATGAATCACTAAGGGCTTTTTATACATTTGCATTAAACCAAACCTCATTTAATGAAAAGTCCAACCCCTTACAAAACTATTCCCTAACATCTGGTTTAATATCTATGCAAATCGGTCCATTCTGGATATATTCCTTAATTGGATTTCACGGCTTGTCAAACTAATTCAGTAGTATTTGATCTTCTTAATCATTCATCTGGAGATGGCAACCATTTCATTCTTTGATCTTGGTATACAGGCTTAACAATCAAGGAGTTGAGGCTCTTGGCTGAGTGCTCCTGTAAATGTAAAGATAAAGGCAAGGGGATCTGCACAATACCCTATAATCATTAAAGGTGCCACTCCCAAAGCTACATAAAGCTCACCTCAAAAACACAGAATCATAGAGGGAGGCACTCAAAAAATGTGTCCAAAAAATATATTCTAAGCATACAGCACGTCCTGCTCCATCTATAATACTTACACATGGGTAATCCTCCGCCTGAGGGCGCTGTTCACTGCAGACATGCAAAAACAGGCTCCTCCCGGCCCTACATATACAGAGGGACCTCCCACAAATCCCACAGATTTCTCTGCAGTGCTGACTGCGAAGACATGAAGTTCCACGCTCTCGCAGGCGAGCGGGGCTTTACAGCCCGCGGCCCTGTGGGACTATTTCCACCCGTCCTTTTTGTGAAGAATATGCCTCCCAGCCTGGGCTGCGTTGGTCGGGTGAAGGTAGGCAGCACCGTGTGTGCTTACGGAGCTAAGCTCCACCGCAATCCCCCACCATAGGGTAGGCGGTCAAGGCTAATGGTGAGCCTTCAGAGGATGCCCCTCCCGCATCAGTGCCCCACGCCCCGTATAGGGGTGAACCCCATGTATTGGGTCACCTTCCTCCCTAGTTCCCCCCTTTTATTGGGGGGGAAAAGAGGGGGGCGGGTGTGTGTACGATGGCCTAACCTTGCCCTATTACACTAGCAAGCTTATAGCCCTTAACGGTTTAACGCGTGTCAGAGCCGCACCTTATATTGGTTGTAATGTTAGCCGCAGCGCCTTTACTGTATTTCACTTGGCGCGTACGGCGGCCCTGTTCGTGGGTGCTACGGCGTTTATTCCTGTATTCTATCCTGTCATATTTAGCCTCTGAGGTAATTCACTCGGTCTGGTATTCAGGCGTTACTAACTATGTTTCTGATTGGCTACGCGCCTTCGAGCTTCGCGCTCTCTGGGGGGGGCGTGGTCTGGTTTGGGCCTGCACCTCGCCTCACTTCACCTACTCCCCCAAGTCTGAGTCTAACCCCCAATACCAGTGGGGATTCTCATACTGATTTGGCCACTAGACTGGCTAGTGTTGAAAACTTGATTGCTGGCTCCTTAGCGCGCAAGGCCTCTGCCAAGAGGCGGCATTTGAATCCTGAATCGACTATATTTCCTATAGAATCTGACGATTTACTGCTTTCTTATGCACATCCCCTCTCAGACGAAGGGGAACTGTTCTCTGACTCGGGGTCATACGACGACGAGTCCAGGGGACAGGAGGAGTCTGGTTCTGAACATTGGTCCTCGGATGACATTGATAGACTGTTGACCCAGATCTTTGATGTATTGTCCCTCTCTCCCCCTGCCGCGGCTCCCCGGAAAAGGGGTGATCTGTTTCACACCGCTAGGGTGCAGTTGGAATTTCCTGAACAAACCCGTTTTAATAGCCTTGTGCTGAAATAATGGGAGCACCCCAGCAAACTTCACGGGGTTCCTAAAAGTGTGGATAAGAAATATCCATTCCCTGCTGACCTGGTCAAGTGCTGGACATCACCACCCGAGGTCGATACCCCTATTTTAAGTCTGTCCAACACCTCTATCATGCACTCCCCCGACACTACTACGCTGCGGGATTCTGAGGACCGGCGTGTTGACCAACTGGCATGTCATGCCTTTGCATTTGGGGGAGCGTCGCTCCGCCCGGTTTGTGCCTTAGCCATTACAGCGGTGGCGCTCAGGACTGTGGTTAGGAATGCTCTAGAAGGTGCGGATGAGTTGCCCTCTGATGCTGCCAATGCTCTGGCCACCTGTGAAACTTTTTTGTTAACTTTATCCTATCTGCATCGGACAATGCTATTAAGCTGAGCGCTAGATCTTCTGCTCTGGTGGTAGCCATACGCCGAGCGGTCTGGTTGCGCCAGTGGGCTGCTAACGCCGCCAAGAAGGCCCTTACGGGGCTTCCATTTAAGGGACTGCGCCTGTTTGGAGAAAGGTTAGACATCTTCGCCAAGGGTGGCAAGTTGCCCCAGCGCAAGCGTCAGACTCGCCCCTTTCGTGGCCCAAGCTCCCACTCGACCCCCCCTACCGTGGGGCTAAGCAAGGCAGAGGAGTGTCCTTCGCTGGGTCTCGCGCAGATTCAAGAACAGAGGACGCCGTCCCGGTTCCTCCTGGGGGGTCCAAGCCCAAAGCCTCTCCCAAGACCCCCCAGGCATGAAGGGGCGCCCTTGCCCGTCAGGGTGGGGGGACGTCTACAGCACTTCGAGCAGGTTTGGAGACGCCACATCTCAGACCGGTGGATTCAGGAGGTAGTGTCCTCCGGTTACAAGATAGAATTTGCTGTACGGCCCCCTACCCGGTTCGTTGGGTCCCGGATCCCACAGGACCCTGCCTCAGCTCACGTCTTATTGCTGGCCGTGCAGGACCTTCTGGATCTGGAGGTCATTTGCAAGGTCCCCTTAAGGGACGGGGGCATGGGGTTCTATTCCAACCTTTTCACAGTGCCCAAAAAGGACGGGTCAGTCAGGCCCATTCTGGATTTAAAAATCCTCAACAAATTTGTCAGAAACAAACATTTTCGTATGGAAACCTTGCGCTCGTCCATCGCCTCGCTGCGCCCAGGGGACTTCATGACATCTGTGGACATCAAGGATGCTTGCCTTCACGTTCCGGTGTTTCCAGGACACCAAAGGTTTCTCAGATTTGCGCTGCTGGATCAGCATTACCAGTTCGTGGCCTTGCCATTCGGCCTCACGTCGGCTCCCAGGGTATTCACCAAGGTGCTGGCAGGGGTGATGTCCCTGGTAAGGCTAAGGGGCATACGTGTGTTGCCCTACCTGGACGATTTACTCATCACCTCTTGGCCTTTGCGGCAGGCAGAGCTGGACACTCGGTTGGTAGTGTCCACCCTGGAGTCCTTCGGCTGGGTGATCAATTATCCCAAGTCCTCTCTGTCCCCCTCCTCGGTGGCCCCGTTCCTGGGGATGATTCTGGATACAGTTCAGTCAAGGATATTCCTTCCTCAGCAGAAGGTGGAAGCTCTGACAACGCAGGCGAGGTCCCTGCTTTGGAGCCCTCATCCCTCCATCCGGCAGGGAATGCAGTTGGTGGGCTTGATGGTGGCAAGCTTCGAGGCGGTGCCCTTTGCCCAGTTCCATTTGAGAACTCTGCAGCTTCACCTTCTCAGTTTGGAACAAGAACCCAGCGTCCTTGGACGAGACCTGGGTGCTCCCCCCCTCGGTCAGACAATCCGTTGCGTGGTGGCTGGACCACAGGAATTTGACAAGGGGCTTATCCTTCCTGGCCCCCTCCTGGGAGACGCTCACAACGGATGCCAGTCTGTCGGGTTGGGGGGGTTCTGGAAGTCCCTGTGCTTCCAGGGGAGGTGGGGCCCTCAGGAGGCCCATCTACCCATCAATGTCTTGGAACTCAGGGCGGTCAGATTGGTGCTGGAACAATTGACCCATCACCTAAGTGGTCTGGCGGTTCAGGTACGCTCAGACAACAGAACGGCGGTTGCCTACATCAACCATCAGGGAGGGACCCGGAGCAAGGGGGCTCTCCAGGAAGTATCTCGGATTCTAGCATGGGCGGAGGCCAATGTCCAATGCATCTCGGCTGTCTACATTCCAGGGGCGGAGAACCTGCTGGCAGATGCTCTGAGCAGGGGGTCGTCCCGTCAGGGGGAGTGGTCCCTCTGCAACAGGGTATTCCAGTCCCTGTGTCAATGTTGGGGTGTGCCAGATGTGGATCTCTTTGCGTCCCGTCACAATCACAAGCTCCCGGGCTTTGTATCCCTGTCTCAGGATCCTCTGGCTCTGGCCACGGATGCCCTGTCCATGTCTTGGAGGGAGTTTTGGCTCCTGTATGTGTTTCCACCAATTCCCCCTTCTGGGCAGAGTTCTGCGCAAGATTGCTCTAGAAGGGGTACCTGCGATTCTGGTGGCCCCAAGGTGGCCAAGAAGAGTGTGGTTCGCGGACGTGGTTCAATTGGCAGTAGATCAGTATGATCTGCCAAGGTTGCCAGACCTTCTAACTCAGGGGTCTCTACGCCATCCCAATTTACTAACTCTGGCTTTGACGGCTTGGCTGTTGAAACCTCCATCTTGATGGAGAAGGGTTTGTATGCGTCTGTAGTGGCTACTATGGTGCAAGCCAGGAAGAAGACTTCTTCTGCTATCTATTATAGAGTATGGCGTTCTTACATTGACTGGTGTGAGTCCAGGTCTCTTCCCTGCCGGTAATTCTTAGTCTCTAGGGTGCTGGAGTTTTTACAACATGGTCTAGACTTGGGTCTCAAGCTTAGTACTCTGAAGGGCCGGGGTTTCGGCCCTGTCTATCTTCTTTCAGAAGACCTTTGCCCAGCATCCCCTGATCAAGACATTCTTTCAGGGGGTCACTCATGTGCGCCCCCCTCGAAAACCTATGGTACCTGTTTGGGATTTAAACTTGGTTTCATCGGCTCTGCAGGGTGCTCCCTTTGAGCCTATTCAGGAGGCTGCTCTTGCTGTTCTCACGCTCAAGGTCGTTTTTCTGGTAGCTATCACTTCTGTTAGGCGTGTTTCTGAGTTGGCTGCCTTATCTATTCAGCCTCCCTACTATGAGAGACACCAGGATAAGGTGGTGTTCCGCTTCAAGCCAGACTTTCTGCCTAAAGTAGTGTCTGCATTTCATTTGAATCAAGATATTGTACTTCCTTCTCTGTGCCCTAATCCTAGTAACCACAAGGAGAGGGTTTTGCATTCCTTGGATGTGGTTAGGTGCGTCAAGTATTACCTGGTTATCACTAAGGCTTTCAGACTGATGCTCTCTTCGTTGTGCCTCACGGGCCTAGGAAGGGTTTGGCTCCTGCCAAGTCTACCATCAGTAAATGGATTCGTCAGGCTGTGGTTCAGGCCTATTCTACTAAGGGGAAGACTCCCCCCCCCCCCCCCCCCCCTTCCGTCTTACTGCCCATTCTACTCGGGCTGTTGGGGCTTCTTGGGCTTTCCAGCACCAGGCCTCTGTTGAACAAGTGTGCAAGCCGCTACTTGGTCTTCTGTTCATACCTTTACAAAGTTTTACAAGGTTGATGTTAGGGCCTCAGCTGATGCTGTGTTTGGCCGCAAGGTTTTGCAGGCGGCGGTGGTTTAAACTGCTTGCTGTTGCCTTTTCTGTTGGGGATCCCACCCTACTTTATGGACACTGCTATTGGGTGTCCCACATGTAATTACTACATCTGGAGCAGGACGTGCTGTATGCTTAGAATAATACAATTCTGTGAAATACTCACCTGTAGAATTGGTATTATACGCATACAGCACGTCCTGCTCCAACCCACCCTGGTTTTCACTTTGTTCTGAATCCCCTGTATGGTGATTATCATTGGTTGGGGGTTGGTCCCTCTGAGAGTGGTGTCACCTGGGTCTTACAAATTTGCCCTGTGTGACATCCTCTCAGGAGGGGTTCCAGGTGCGCCTTGTTGTTTTCCCTTTTTAAGGATTTACCGTCTCATGTGCATATAGAATTTTATTTTCAATATTTACAAAAAAAATCCAAAATGTGTGATATATACACTATACATATATGAACAATAATATAGACATTTGTGCTATATACAAAGAATTCCATTTTTTTCACCAGTTTCCTCTCTTTTGAGGTTGCTTATCTGTCAAGTTTCCTGTTTATAACAGGTATAATGGGTATATAGTCCCTTGTTTGTAGCCCGGGGGTCTTGTAGCTTCAAGTCTAGCAATCCATTTTGTTTCTCTTTGTAACGTTGTCTTCTCTGTGTTGCCACCTCTGAGGCTGACATGTATTCTATCCAGTGCTTGAAATGTTACTTTGTTGGGGTCTGAGTTGTGATGTGTCAAAAAGTGTCTCCCTATTGGTGGTCTCTTGTGTGCTCATAGATTAAAGTCCTTAGTTTTCTGTCTGTCTTCCCCACATAGAACCGGGGACAGGTACAGGTGAAGAGGTAGATTACATGGCTGGTATTGCAGTTTGAGGTCCGGACATTGATCCCATAATTCCTCCACAGGAATCCCTTAACAGCAGCATGTAAGAGAGGACAGGGGAGGCAGTTCCCTAATGGTACACAGTAAGTAACCTAAATGAATATACAGAGTTACCACTGGAATAAGCATGATTCATACATCCCTATATAATCTTCATGCAGACCTAAACGCACTGAAGAAGCCACCAGAGCGAAACGCGTATGCAAACCTACCTCACTTGCTACAAACGAGGGATTACATACAAACCCACCTTACTTGCTACAAATGAGGGATTAAAAGCCCAACGTTCTTGCTACAGACTGCACTTGCTACAAACAAGGGACTATATACCCATTATACCTGTTATAAACAGGAAACTTGACAGATAAGCAACCTCAAAAGAGAGGAAACTGGTGAAAAAATCGAATTCTTTGTATATAGCACAAATGTCTATATTATTGTTCATATATGTATAGTGTATATATCACACATTTTGTATTTTTTTATGTAAATATTGAAAATAAAATTGTATATGCACATGAGACGGTAAATCCTTTAAAAGGGAAAACGACAAGGCGCACCTGGAACCCCTCCTGAGAGGATGTCACACAGGGCAAATTTGTAAGACCCAGGTGACACCACTCTCAGAGGGACCAACCCCCAACCTATTTTGCAATTTTCTGAACTTAGATCCAGAAGCGCCTTGCCCTACAAACAACCTGGTTACCTCCCAAACCAGCCAATCCCCCCCCCCCCCGTTCTAACAGATTGTTATCATTGTTGTTATTGCCAGTTTCTGGGTGGTTGGTTTCTCCCGGCTTCTCCTTCTCACTGCTTTTCAATGCTGGGGATTTGTGGGAGGTCCCTCTGTATATGTAGGGCCGGGAGGAGCCTGTTTTTGCATGTCTGCATTGAACAGCGCCCTCAGGCGGAGGATTACCCATGTGTAAGTACTATAGATGGAGCAGGACGTGCTGTATGCGTATAATACCAATTCTACAGGTGAGTATTTCACAGAATTGTATTTTTATTCCATACCACCAAATGAATCACTACACATGACCACTACACAATTAAAATTCCTTAAACACATAATGAGACAATACATAAATGACAATCCAGCATGGAAGTGTGTAGGCGATGGGGAGAGCACTGGCATGCACAAATATCAATCAATCTATGTATAAAAACACATAAACACAAGTGATCTAATCGGTGCAAATAACAATGTGCAAATCCTACCTATGATCCAGATCCTACATCAAACTACTGTAAAGTGCAACCAATCAACAGACACAAATACAATATATAATCACAAATAAAACCTACATAATTACCAAATACCTAAATACCCTATAAGAAATATAAAAATGGCCACAAAATACCTCACCAATATAGATGCTAGTATCAATCAACCATTAAATACCAAATACAGCGCAAAAATATATCCAACCAAAATATACTCAAGGTATAACAGGTATGCCAGTAAAGGGTTTCCCCACCGCCTACAGCACCAGGAGCCACGCGTTCCGTGGGTGTATCCCCCACTTCACCTTCCCTTTCAGATCGTTGGACTAAAATGTGGTGATTTCCCCTTTTTTACCAACTAGCAGCAGTGGAAATGCTTCATGCAACTTTACTTGTTTAAAGCAGACCACAACCGGCCATGGAGCCTTGTAGATTCCCTCTCCCTGAGGTATTCTAAATTGCGGCGCCCCTCTTTGTGACCTGAAAGCTCCCCTTCCCCTAATCGCCCAATAGGCCTACCTTTCTAACGAGCCCATGGCCAATGCGCAACTGGTGGCAACATTACTTGCATCCTATTCAGGTTTACTGAATGGTTGTGTGTGGCCGTGCACAGCAAAGGATGCGAATGATGGAGCGCACTGCCGGTGTGTGCGGCTGGGATTCTATTCAGCACTTCCAACCACTTGTGACCAGCACAGATTGGACGAGAGCCACACCTGCACAATGGACTCTAGGAAACATAAGAAAGATGGGCAAACAGCAGGGTTTCACACTTTAGGGCATCCCAAATCAGGATGCCCCAGTGGGAACATTGACATTCTTTGGTTTTGGCTCACTTTAATTGGACATATTCAGGAATGGCGCTTCTAAGTTTACCCCAGGGTTTTTAGAGACATTGTTGCTGTGTTCCCTATGGTTTCAGGGGGACTTTTTTTATTAGCAATAACATTTAGAATATTTTCAGGCAAATACTTTGTTTGGACAACTTTTTCATAAAGTATAGTTGGTTTGCTGTAGATGTGTATATACACCCCGCTGCTTTTAAATTAACTTTTAATTCTCTTATATTTAAGGTGGTTGATGCTGAAGAATGCTACAATACTGCTCTCAGACTCTGCCCTACACATGCCGACTCCCTAAATAATCTTGCCAACATCAAGCGTGAACAAGGAAATATTGAAGAGGCAGTGCGTCTCTATAGGAAAGCTCTTGATGTAATTAGTAATTTTGCACTTTATCATGCTTTTCACCATATAGGATATGCTTGGGTTGCTTCATTTGGATATTTCTTAATGTTTGATAGGTATTCCCAGAATTTGCAGCTGCTCACTCAAATCTTGCCAGTGTCCTTCAACAACAAGGCAAGCTTCAAGAGGCTTTGATGCATTACAAGGAAGCTATTAGGTACATTTAATGTTGTGTAGCCTTATTCCAAGTATACAGCACGTCCTGTTCCAGAAGATTCTTTACACATGGGTTATACATCCACAAGATGGCGCTGGACTGCAGAAAACAGCTAGTGGCTCCTCCCGGCCCTATACAAGTCAGGGACCTCCCACAAATTCCCCAGTTCATTTCTGCAGTCTGTGCTGAGAAGATGGCTCTCTTGTGGCGCAGGTGAGCTGGGCTTATATGCCTGCGGCCCTGCAGGACTATTCCCACCTGTTCTGTACCATATACTGCCTCCCAGCCTTGGCTGACAAGGTTCGGGTGAAGGTAGGTTGGTTAGCACCAGTTAAGAGGTGCTGAGGAGCTAGGCTCCTACCGCAGTATCTGCTTTGACAGGGTAGGCGGTTTAGGCGGATGGTAAGACTTTTGGGATGCCCCCACTGCTTCTTGGGTGTAGCCAGGTAATCCTGTGCAGTTACCCTTACCATAGGTGTTCCTTCCCCCTCACTTCTTCCAATTTCCCCTGGGCGTTTTTCCCCAGGAATCCTTATGTTAATCGGGGGGGGCGGCTCTTTTGCGTGGCTCCGCAGCAGCAGGGTGAGCTTTTTCATACGGTTAAACCATGTCTGGAGTTTCCTGAGCAGACTCACTTTAACAATCTGGTGCTCAAAGAATGGGAACGGCCTTGCAAGCTCCCTTGGGTGCCCAAGAGCTGGGATAAGAGGTATCCCTTTCCTGCTGAGGTGATTAAGCGTTGGTCATGTCCTCCCGAGGTGGACACGCCCGTTCTGGGGCTGTCCAATACATCTGTCACGCGTTCCCCTGACACTACTACCCTGAGGGATGGTGAGGACCAGCTGGCTTGCCATGCCTTTGCCTGTGTGGGGACCGCGCTACGCCCGGTTTGTGCCTCTGCCATTACAGCTATTGCTTTTAAAGGGCTGCTTAAAGGGGCAGTATCGCGAATTTTTCTTGGTGACTTATATTTAAATGGTACTTTGAATATAGGTAAGTGTCGGAGTAAGAATTACACATTTAAAAAAAATGGTGTGTGTTGTGCAGCTGGAGACTATAATAGCTCATGTTTATGTCTGCTGAGGGTCGGAGCCCGACACTCTGGCCTGTTCCACGCTGAGGAGAGGGAACATGTAACAAAGTATCGGCTGTTCAGTACTGACAGCCATACAGCATAAGATAACATTGCAACATTGCCTGGCCAGAACTCTATATATCTAGAGAGAAAAGCTCTAGAAGTCATTTAGCTGATTTTGACAGTTTTCCCTTCATGTTCTTATTTTTCATTTTTCCATATGATCTTTCTTTCAGCTTTGTGTGTTTTGAGCAAAGCCCAAGCCAGGAGTTTCTGGAGTTTTGTTTTGTGCCCCTAGGGGCATCCTGACTTGGGATGCCCTGATATGTGAAATCCCCAAGTTCGCCTGTGAAAACGTACCTTTCCCTGTCCCACAGCGCATGTGCGGGCTCTCATCCGATCAGCTCTGTTTGCGCGCAGATGGGGAGCTTGAGCAGTAACCTTCCTGGCCGCCCGGCCTGTCTAAATGACTATCTGCGTGAGCGCGCCAGAAAAATGGAGGGGATCTGTGGTTATCCAGGGGTCGTTTCACACAGTGAGGCATCCCGATTTGGAATGCCCAAGGGGAAAGGTCAATGGCCGGGTCTTATAAACTTCAGGATCGGCCACTCAGGGTTTTGTTCCACTTTAATACCTTTAGATTTTCCTGCACTGTTATTCAAAGAAGAATTTCAGTCATTTTCAGTCAGTTTAGTTTATTTTGTATAGATTTTACACATTTGAGTCACCTGGTCTCATAACAAAAGCAGCACCTCACACACACACACACAGCCGTTACCACTGATTACAGTGTCAGCCTCTGAGGTAAAGTGTTGCTAGGAGACCAGTGGGCTAAATGAAGCAGCTCCCTAAATACAACCCAGCAGATCCCCCTATTCAGCAAATGGACTGAGGCATTGTCATTATACAATTTAAAAGAAAGGCATATATATTCTAAGTATGTCTCTCACCCTGCTTCGGAAATATTCATTACACTTGGGTTATGTCCAGTAGAGGGCGAACTTCTGCAGAGATGAATAGAAAAAAAGAAGCCCCTCCCGGCCCATAAATACCTGGGACCTCCCACACATCTCCCAGTAATCGTCTCTGCAGGACGGCGAGCAAGTCAGAAGATGTCTCCTCCTTGCACAGGGGGATTTCAGGTAGCCGGCATGACTCCCGGCCCTCTATTTTATCTATTTCCGCCCGGATCCCTTTTTGATTTACCCTGCCTCCCAGCCTAGGCTGCTGGTCTGGGCGAGGGTAGATGGCACCCTAGGTGCTTAGCAAATGCTCCACCGTGAGACCCTATACTAGAGGGTAGGTGGTTAACCGGGTTGGTGACCCTGGTTTGGGATGCCCTGTCCGTCCCCCCATTTTCTACTACTGTAGTTGGGGATCCCTCCCTCCTTTTACTTTGTCCCTTTATTCCCTATGGGAGGGGGTGGGGGGCTGTGATTTTCTCTGGGTCTGTTGATATGGAGCATCGGGTAGTAATCCCTCATTCATTTGGTGTATGAGTGTGCGTGTGTGTATTTTTAATTTATTTTTTACAGTCTTTTTTTCATGCGGCGGCTGCATTAGAGCTGGCCGCACTGTCATGGCGTCGCTATGTGGAGGCTGAGGGGAGCTTCTCCCTCTCCTTGCTGTGTGGAGAGGGGGCGGGGCCGGGCGCTCGACATGCTGGCGGCGGCCCACTCCTCTCGATCTGGCGCCCTCGGCGACGCCCGGTTCCTCTTATTGGGGAGGGGACGGGGACGGGCGCTCGACGCGCTGGCGGAGGCGCGCTTCTCTCTATCTGGCGCCCTCGGCGGCGCCCGGTTGCCTTGAGTTCCGGCGGTGTTTTGTCATTGGCGTGGAGTCGGTGGGGGCGGGGCCAGGCGCGGTGCGCGATCCGCACCGGCCCGCCCTTCTTCCTTGCCGTCAGACTGCGGATCGGGATGCATCACTTGCACATGTTTTGGCTGGCGGTGAGTGCCCTGCGGGGATTTGTTTTTGTTTGTCCTTTTATGCTTGAGGCCTCATCCTGGGCCTGGTACACTTAGGTGTCATTATCTAATAGTAAGCATGCCATGTTGGTCCTTGATGCATTGCTTTCAGTTTTATACATTCTGTGATATATATGTATATATATATATGTTTTATATGCCACTCTGTTTAACTTTTGCATGTATGCGTGCTTGTCTTGCTACCTTATTTATGGGGCCCCCCTTGTCAATGTGTCCTGGGGTCCCTTGGGCTTGCAAATCCTCCCACTAACGGACTCAAGTGGCATCCCGGGTTGCTTCTAGCGTAATTCCCGCTGGTCATTGCGACTACCATACAAATCACCATTTGGAGGCTCCCCTGGATCCGGGTTCTGGCTCCCTTCGGGGCAGTCCCGGCGGTGTGTGGGTTGGGGGGGTATCCCTTGTTGGGGATACTGTGCTGGGTGCATACTATGTGTTCAGCAGGCCATAACACGGCAGTCGGGGGCCCGGACGTCTGGGTCAGTGCCGCCAACCTCATCGCCTACTCCACCCTAAATTATCCGTAACCCCATGTGACATGGTCATTAGCGGGGAGTCACAATCTGATGTATGTGCTGGATTGGCCAACATCGATAATTTGCCGGTTCTTGAGGTTTATGATTCCCTTGACTGGTCTGTTTATTTTCCGTTTGCGGAAGGAACCGTTTATGGAATCTGATGGCTCTGAGGATCAGTTTGGGATGCTGATGCCGGGCAGGGGCTTGGGGATGCTGTGGTTACCCCCAAGATCCTGGGCCATTTATTTGAGGTGCTGGCTATTCCTCTTCCAGCGGAGTCCCCTCCGCAGAAGGGAAACATTTTTTACTTGAGACCTCCTATTCCTCGTAAGGAGTGCCCAACTCAGTTTCATATATGTGATTATTAAGGATCGGGAGGGATCTAGCCGGCTTCCCGGGTTTCATCGGGAACGGTATAGGAGGTATTGCTGTCCGGTGGACGCGGTGAAGCGCTGGTCGTCTCTTCCCAAGGTCGATGCGTCCTGTACTGGGATTGTCCAACACATCTGTGGTGCACTCTCCTGACGCCACCATGATTAAGGATTGTGAGGACCGTCGTTTTGATCAGATGGCTTGACATGCCTTTGCTGGCGTGGGTTCTGCCTTGCAGCCTGTTTGTATTTCTGTACGCACGGTTGTGGTTATCAGGTCTGTGGTTTGGGGCTGGGGGGTTTATGCGGTGTGTATCGTTCATGACCGTTGTCTTGTCTGCTTGGATGACACTATATGTCTGTATGGCGGAACCTCAGCATTGCTTGTGGCTATACGATGCTCTGGTTGCGCCGGTGGCGGCTAGCATTGCGGCTAAGAAGTCTCTTGCAGGGCTACCCTTCGGGGTATGCGGCTGTTTGGAGTCAAATTGGATTAAGTTGCGTAAGGAGGCAGGCTTCCGCCACGCTAGAAGCGGCGTTGCTCCTTTCGGGGGGCAGGCTTTTCTAATTCTTCCTTTCGCGGTGCCGGAGCAGGCAGAGGTGCTGCCTTCTCTATCTTCAGTGTTGATTCCTGGAGCAGAGGTGGAGGTTGGACCCGTCCAAGACCTGTCTGAGGTTCCAAGCCCGCTGCTGAGACAGCTCACCTATGAGGGGGCGCCCTCACCTTGGCGGGTGGGGGGTCGGCTGCGGCATGTGTTTTTTTTTTATTTTTTTATTTTTTTTTTTTACAGGTCTGGGCCTGGGAGGTCACAGACAAGTGGATTGTGGACGGGGTCTCTTCCGGGTACGAGTTGGTGTTCGATTCCTCTGTTCTCGGGTTCCCTCGGACCCCCGGGCTGTGCAGGTGCTCCTGTTGGCAGGATTAAATCTTCTGGACATGGAGGTCGTATGCCCGGTGCCTTTCTCAGGGAAAGGTCGGGGCTATTGTTCCAACCTCTTTTGTGGTTCCCAAACGGGATGGATCCATCAGAACCATTCTGGTTTTTGAGGCCTTTCTACTGGTTCTTCAAATCCCAGATGTTCCGCATGGAGACCCTGCGCTCAGTCCTCAATTCCATTCATCAGGGGGATCTCGTGACATTTATAGGCTTCAAGGTTGTTTACCTTTATGTACCATCTATCCCGCACGCCAGAGATTTCTCAGGTTTGGGGTGGGAGTTCGGCATTTTCAGTTTGTGGCCCTACCTTTCGGGTTGGCCTCGGTGCCAAGGGTGTTCACCAAGGGGCTGGCGGGCATTATGGCCCTTCTCGGAGCCCAGGGAGTTTACATTACAGCATCTTTTCTATGCTGGGTGGAGATGGACTCCAGGGTGGTGTCGAAGCTGGACCGGTTCGGATGGGTGATCACCCACCCCAAGTTTCTCTCTCCCCTTCAAGGGACGTCTCTTTTCCGGGCAAGAATTTGGATTCCAGTCAGGCCGGAATGTTCCTTCCTCACCCTAAAGTGCAGAGGGTTCGGGATCTGATATTTGTTCTCCTGGACAATCCTCGCCTCTTTCTGGCTAGGGATGAAACTGGTGGGATTGATGATGGTTTTTCTAGGCAGTCCCCTTTGCTCAGTTCCTCATGAGGTTGCTCTGGCTCCATCTATTGCGGTCTTGGGACGGCTGTTCCCGGTGTTTGGATCGGTCTTTTCTGCTGTCTCCCAGGGTTCGGCAATCCGTCAGTGGTGGCTGGAGCTTAGCAATCGGATGTGGGGCAGATCCTTTTTTTGGCTCCTTGTTGGGAGATGGTTGCCATGAATGCCAGCCTGTCGGGCTGGGGAGGTTTCTGGACGGATTTTCAGTTCTGGGGGCTGGGGGGTCCTCAGGAGGCTCACGCTCCCTTTTCTGTTTTTGGAGTTCAGAGCTATTCGGTTGATTTTGTCATGCTGGATGCATCACTTACAGGTCTTGCTGGTTCAGGTTCAGTTAGACGATTGAACTGTGGTCGCTTACGTTGATCACCAAGGAGGGACTCGCGCCAGGAGTGCCCTCAGGGGAGTTTTTGCTGATTTTTGCATGGCCGGAGAGCGATGTTCCATGCATCTCAGTGGCATTCTTTCCAGGAGTGGATATAACGGAGGCGGACTCCTTGAGCGGGGGATCCTCTCGCTGAGGGGGATGTTCTTTCTACCGCAAGGTGTTCCGGTCCTTCTGTCGCAAGTGGGGGGACTCTGGAGGTGGTTCTCTTTGCCTCATGTTGCTATCATTAGCTCCCAACGTTTGGTTTTCGGTCTCGGGTTCCTCTGACACCGGCAATGGTCACCATGTCTCTGGCCTGGAGGGATCTGGGGTTCCTGTACCTGTTTCCTTCCTTCGCCATGGTGGGCAAGGTGGTGCGCAAGCTGGCTCCTGGGGGTGCGTCAGCAGTGCTGGTGGCTCCAGGGTGGCCAAGATAGGTTTGGTTCGTGCTGCAGTTTCCAAACGCTGGCCTTGGTGGTGTGGCTGCTGCAACTTCCTCCTTCTTCATAGAAGTTTTGTCTGATGTCGTGCTTCAGACACTTGTTTGGGCTAGGAAGTGGTCTTCCTCTAGCATCTTCTACAGGACTTGGCGGTCCTATTTTGATGGGTGTGAGGCTAGGGCCTTTCCTTGCAGGGTGTTTGTTTCCTAGGTTTTTGGACTTTCGTCGGCACGGTCTGGGCCCGGGGCTCCAGTTTAAGTGCTTTGAAAGGGCAGGCCTCTGTCCTGGTGGTCTTCTTCTAGGGCCTTTTGTCCTCCAAAATGCCTTGCGTCTTTTTGGGATTTGAATTTTGCATTTTTTATGCTTACACAACAGCTTGCCTTTTGGTGGCTATTACTTCTGTTCGCTGTGTTTCTGGGTTGGCGGCCATGTCTATTCCGGCCTCTTACTTTGAGGGACACCGGGACGAGGTCGTGGTCCGCTTTATGCCGGCTTTCCTTCCTAAAATGGTTTCTGTTTTCCATCTCATTCAGGATGTGTTTCTCTCTTCCTTGTGTCCTTCGTCTAGCGATGACGAGGAGAGGGCCCTGCACTTTTTGGATGTTGGTTGAGTGCGGGCCTTATGACTGCTTCTTGGTTTTCCGTTCATACCTTTTTACAAGTTTTTGTAAGGTTGATGTGCGGTCCTTAGCGGATGCTGTTTTTGGCCGCAAAGTTCGACAAGCGGCAGGGGTTTTCATTTGTGCATTTTTGCCTATTGGGATCCCCACCCTTTGGACACTGCTATTGGATGTCCCAAGTGTAATGAATATTTCCGAAGCAGGGTGTGAGACATACTTAGAATAATACCATTTTGTGATTACTCACCTGTAAAATGGGTATTATAAGTATGTTAGAAGCTATTGTGTGGCTATTTATTTATCTTAATGCAAATTTCGCGATACTGCTCCTTTAAGAGCCTCTTAGACGGGGCCTCTGATGCGGGAGGAGAAGAGTATAGATCTCTCCTGCTTTGCTTTGAATTTGTTGCATATGTTCTATCTGCCATGGATGATGCCATTAGAATGTGTGGGAGGACATCTGCTCTGTGGCTATACGTCGCTCTGTTTGGCTGCATCAGTGGGTAGCTGATAATGCTGCTAAGGCTCTCGCTGCCTTTCCCTTTAAGGAGCTGCGCCTCTTTGGTGAACGCTTGGACTTGTTTGCCAGGGGTGGCAGGTTACCTCAACGTAGGAGGCCGTCCCGGTCCTTTCGGGGGACAGGTTCCTTTCTCCCTTCCTTTCGTGGTTCCAGAATTGTTTGTGGAGTCTCCCTTGCTGGGGCTCGCGGAGACTATTGGGGTAGGGTCACAGGACGTGGCCACCCCGGCCCCTCCTGGGGTCCCAAGCCAAAGTCCTTCCCCAAGCCCCCTCAGCATGGGGTGGGGGGACGGCTTCGGCACTATGCTCACATCTGGAGGCTTCATGTTTCAGACCGGTGGATTCAGGAGGTAGTATCCTCTGGTTACAAGATAGTTTGCAGCCTGGCCACCCCCAAGATTTGTCAAATCCCGGATGGCTCGAAACCCCTTGTCAGCACAGGGTCTGTGCATTGCTGTCCAAAACCTTCTGGAGTTGGGAGTCATCTACCCGGTGCCCTTCAGGGATAGGAGCAGAGGCTTCTATTCTAATCTTTTCACTGTCCCCAAAAAGGACGGGTCCCTCAGGCCCATCCTGGATTTAAAGCGTCTCAACAAGTTTGTCAGATTCAAGCATTTTCGAATGGAAACTCTGCGTTCTGCGGTTAATTCTCTGCGTCCGGGCGACTTCATGACCTCTGTAGACATCAAGGATGCTTACCTTCAGTACCAATCTTTCCAGGTCATCAGATTCCTCAGGTTCGCTCTGGAAGATCAGCACTTCCAGTTTGTGGCCTTGCCCTTCGGTCTCACCTAATGGCTCTGCTGAGATCTCGGGGCATTCGCATCCTTCCTTACTTGGACGACATTCTCATCACGTCTCAGTCCTTCCAGCAGCCAGTGCTGGATTCCCAGATGGTGGTGTCCACACTGGAGTCCTTCGGCTGGGTGATCAACCATCCCAAGTCTGCCCTGTCCCCGTCTTGGGTGAGGTCCTACCTGGGCATGACTCTGGATACATCTCGGGTCAAGATTCTTCTCCTTCAGCAGAAGGTGGAGAGTCTTCAATCTCAAGCAGGTTTCTTCTGTCTTGCCCCCATCCCTCCATTCGGCAGGGGATGCAGCTGGTGGGTCTGATGGTGTCTTGCTTCGAGGCTGTCCCATTTGCTCAGTTTCACCTGAGACCTCTTCAACGTCACCTCTTGTCAGTATGGGGTCGGGATCATCTGTCCCTGGATCAGGTGTTTGTTCTGTCCCCTCTGGCCAGGCGTGTCTTTCGCGGTGGCTGGACTCAAGGAACCTGTTAATGGGCAGATCCTTTCTGGGCCCTTGCTGGGAGACAGTCGCCATGGATGCCAGTCTGACAGGTTGGGGGAGCTTCTGGAAGTCCCTGAAGTTCCAGGGTCAGTGGGGCCCTCAGGAGGCCCATACCCCTATCAACATTCTGGAACTAAGGGTGATACGGTTGGTTCTCGCCCAACTGACTCCACACCTTCGGGATAGGGCTGTTCAGGTCCGCTCGGACAACCAGACGGAGGTTGCCTAGATCAATCATCAGGGAGGGACCCGGAGCAAGAGGGCCCTCAAGGAAGTGTCTCTTATACTGTCCTGGGCGGAGAAGAACGTCCCCTGCATCTTGGCAGTGTACATCCTGGGAATGGAGAATCTGGAGGCAGACTCCCTCAGCAGGGGGACTTCTCGCCTGGGACAATGGTCCCTCAGCAGCAGGGTGTTTCGCTCCCTGTGCCACTGTTGGGGTCAGCCGGATGTGGATCTGTTTGCGTCCCGCCACAATCACAAGCTTCCAGCCTTTGTCTCTGTCCCAGGACCCTCTGGCCTTGGCCATGGATGCACTAGCAATGTCTTGGCAGAGCTTTCAGCTACTTTGTGTTCCCTCCGTTTTCCTCTGCTGGGCAGGGTGCTGTGTAAGATATCCCAGGAAGAGGTGCCAACCATCCTGGTGGCCCCCTGTTGGGCAAGAAGAGTATGGTTCGCAGACATTGTGCATTTGGCAGTAGATCAATACGTCCTGGCCAAGGTTCCAGACCTGCTCACTCGGGCAACTATGCCATCCCAATTTACAAACGCTGGCTTTAACGGCCTGGCTGCTGAAACTTCCCATCTCAGAGGCTACCTGCCTCTGTTAGTACTATGATTCAGGCTAGGAAGAAGTCCTTGTCATCAATCTACTATAGGGTATGGCATGCTTACATTGCCTGGTGTGAGTCTAGGTCGCTTCCCTGTCGGGTTTATTCTAAGCATACAGCACGTCCTGCTCCAGATATAGTAATAAAATGTGGGTAATCCTCGGGCGCCGTGCACTGCAGACATGTAGAAAACAAGCTCCTCCCGGCCCTACATATACCGAAGGACCTCCCACAAATCCCCAGATTTCTCTGCAGTGCTGGAACTGCGAAGACATGAAGTATCACGCTCTCGCAGGCGAGCGGGGCTTTACAGCTCGAGGCCCTGCGGGACTATTTCCACCCGTCCTCTTTGTGAAGAATATGCCTCCCAGCCTGGGCTGCGTTGGTCGGGTGAAGGTAGGCAGCACCATGTGTGCTTAACGGAGCCATGCTCCACCGCAATCCCCCACCATAGGGTAGGCGGTTTAGGCTGATGGTGAGCCCCTAGTGGATGCCCCTCCCGCATTATTGCCCCCTACCCTGGGTAGTGCTGGACCCTGTGTAAAGGGTCGCCATCCTCCCTAGTTTCCCCAACTAGCTAGGGGGAAAAGAAAGTGGGGGGGATGTGTGGCGGTCCCAGTGTACCGGTATGTCACGCTTGTGGCCTTATTCTGTCCTTTATTAACTCCGAGATGTCAGCCGCGCTGCTTGCTCCTTATTCTCTTTTTCGGCTGCCGCCGTATGCCTTATACATGGTTTGCTGCATCGTCTAGATGCTGTGGTGACCTTTCCTTATTGGATGTAACGGTTCTCTACGAATCTAAGCGTGTGGTGGTATTGTTGCCTTTGCTATTACCTCAGAGCTTCGCGCTCTTTGGAATGGGCGGAGTCTTGTTTCGGCGCGCTCCGCGTCACGGCAGAGCATTGAGCCCGCCCTTCGAGGTTCGCTGGTGCCATTTTGTTGATCTGTAAGTGCCCTCGCGGGCGACTCCCTCTCTGTATGTTCTGTCCAGCTGCGCATGGCCCTGACATCTTTCCCATTTATGTCTTTCAGACGCTGAGTTCCCGGTGGCTTCTCCCGGCCTCATATATGTTTTTATATATATATACATATAGAGATATTAGCGGGCCTTCCTACAATTCTCCCACATTAATCAGTGGGTTGTTGGGGCATCCAGGGTTGCTTATTGCATAAATCCCTACCGACATATTGTGTTCAGACAATCACCATACGGAGGCATCTCAGGATTGCATTACCGGGGTCCCTCTGGGACAAGACCGGCTGTGTGTAGCGTGTGGTCCCCCCATGCTGAGGCTGACGGGGCAAGGGTCTGCGCGCCATGTGCTGAGCAGACACTGGACCTGCGAGCGGCACCGGTGGCTGCACCTCGCTCTCTCTCTCTCTCTCCCCCCTTTCCTCTTGCCTAAATCTCACTCCTGTTGAGTCATGTACAAGCGGGGAGTTACAAATAGACATCTCTCCTAGACGGCCCACGCTTGACCAGATTGTCGAAGGGTTGTCCGGCCGTGTGGGTCCTGGCAGACAACAGCCCTGGACTCCCCCGGCTTCGGTCTGTGCTATGGGCTCGGAGGAGTCCTCTTCTCCGCGTGCTAGTGCTCCGTCTGAAGATGGAGACCTGTTCTCTGACCTGGGTTCCTCTGATGAGAGGCTGAGGTGTCAGGATGATGCTGGTCAGGATGACTGGGACCAGCTTGACATTGGTGGTATGTTGCTCAGGATTTTTAAGGCTCTATCCATTTCACCCCCTGGTGCGGTCCCCAGGCCGAGAGGGGAGCGCTTCCATAGCAGGCTCACTTCCATGCTCTTGTACTTAAGGAATGGGAATGCCCCGCTAAGCTTCAAGGGGACCCAGAGGATTGGGTTTGGAAATAACCTTTTCCTCCCGAGATGGTCGATATTTGGTCTTCGTCTCCAGTGGTAGACTCACCGATTATTGGGGTTCCTAACCCCCCCCCCCTTCTTTACAGCTCCGGCATACAGCACCCTGCAGGACGCCGAGGACCGGCGCATTGATAGGCTGGCTTCCCACGCCTTTGCTTGTGCAGGAACGGCGCTACGTCCTGTCTGTGCCGCGGCCATCACTGCAGTGGCAGCTAGGACCCTCATAAGAAAGATGCTTGAGCATCAACCTGAAGATTTACCCTGGGAGGTGTTCAACGCACTCTCCAGCTGTGATATTTTTGTTAAATGTATCCTTTTAGCTCTGGATGACACCATCAAAATGTGTGCGAGGACCTCTGCCCAAGTGATAGCTATACGTCGCCTGCTGTGGCTGCGACAGTGGGGGGCAGACAATGACGCTAAAAGGACTCTGACGGGGCTCCCCTTTAGAGGGCAACGCCTGTTCGGGCCTGTCTGGATCTATTTGGAAAACAGGACAATTCACCCAATCAAGGGCGGCCGTCCCGGCCCCCTCGGAGCAGGGATACCCCTCCTCCTCCATATCATAGTGTTAAGCAGGAACCGGGCATGCCCTTTGCAGGGTCTGGTTCGGTATCCTGTCCCAGGAGTGACATTCAACGCCCGGGGCCTTCTGGCCGGGCCAAGCCCGTATCATTCATCGAAACCCCTCAAGCATGATGGGACGCCCTCACCCGCCTGGGTGAGGGAATTGCCACGGCACCTTACTCCTTTCAGGAGGCATCCTGCCTCGTTCTGGTGGCTTTAGGAGGTAGTTCCTCCGGATACGGGACAGTGTTTGCTGGGTGGTCCTTCCCTCAGTCGGTCAGGAGGACTCCGGTCCCCTGTTTTTCTTCAGGTATGGGTGCAGGCCTTCCTTGGCCTGTTAGGTCTGGCTTTCTTGCCAGAACGCCCTTAACATATAGAGATTGGGGCCTCTACGCCAGTGGCTCCTCATTTCCCTTGAGGATAAGGGAGTCTATCATTCTAACCCTTCGGGGGTTTGGCATCTGTATCCATAGGCATTCAGGCTTGGCGCGTCTGAATGGGCCGTCGGCGCCCTATATACCAGGGGTCCTCTGGCCGCCCGTGGAGGGCTGAGATGTTTATTATGACTCCAAGGTGTCTTCTGGACACTGAGCCCACTACAGCTGGGTATTGGCGGTTATAGCCGCCGTTTGTGGCGGTGGCTGGGTCCCTTTGTTGCGTTTCATGTACCTGCTAGGCTCAGGAGGGGTGTGATGTCTCGCATGAAACCAGGTGGCAGCTACCAAGGGACCTCTCAGGTCCTCCTTCTTACTCACAAGAGGGAGTCATTTGAATGGACCTTAGTTGACTCAGGTCCTATTCTGTTCCATCCTCCAGTTTCCCAGGATTGCATCTGGATTCGGTCCAGCTAGTGCCCTCTTCTTGACTATAAGGGATTTTCTGGGTCAAGGTCTCTGGCCTCCCTTCCTGTCAAGTTATTATCCCCAGGCAGAATTGCACCAGGCATGGCCGTTGGTGGCTGCTCGGCTGTTATCCCTTATTCTCTGTGCCCTTGGGCTCTGAGGCACTTTAGGTATTAGTCCTGGATAGGGGTTCAGCACCCTGGATCTAGGTCTGTGTACCTTCCTTCGAGTGGAGGCGGTTACTCTTCCGCGGGTTTCTTCAAGGGATCCCTCAGGGATCATCCCCCTACCTTCTGGTTTCTCCCTGTTGGTGGTCACTATGGTGCCAAATCTTGCAGGATGACAGGGGGAGCTTGTTCCTTCTTAAATCCCCTGCGGCTCCTAGGTGGGGACCTTAAAGGGCCCAATTACCTATTGTTTTTGTTGTCACAACAAGCTCTCGCTGGGTTCTATCTTGCTGGGCTACTCCCTTTCGGGAACGGCCCATTTGGGGACTCTTGGTCTGGTAGGACAGTGGCCTGTCCCTTGTTTAATGTATTTGTATTTTAACATGCAATTGCGGTTTTTAAATTTATGTATGTACCCTGGTCTTTTCATACATGTATCTGTTTGGTGCCATAATTTTTGATAATAAAATGTGTCTTTTGGCTATATTGCCTGTATATTAATGGCCAGCCCAGCATTTAACCAATTGTGATAGTTTGTGTTTTATCAGTGCATGTCCCTTTTTCCCTGTGAAAGTCCTGAGACAAACTTTATTTCCAGGGAAGCTCCGATTCTGCTCTGTGGGAATTATCATTCCTTGCGTTTTTATAGATATTAGCCCTGGTGGATGCCCTCCTATGGCAGGAGGTTCTCTATTGTTCCATTGAGTTCGTGCTGGTATGGACCTGTTGGACTCCGTCACTATCACAAGGTTCTACCCTTTCTTAGTGGCCCAGATTAGTCTAACCTTTACGTTTAGGTTAGTAGTTCTGGCTAGACATTATACCTGTACTTATTTTCTTCACCCTGCTAGGCGGGGGTTTGCGCAAGATCGCTGACGGCAAGGAGAACCGCTATGCTGGGGGCCTGGGTGGCCCAGTGGGGTGTGGTCCGCAGAGGCTTCTGCTGAGGACAGTGGGCCTGTATGCTCTCTCATGAGGTCTATTTTGCATAGTCAGGCTCCTTCTATTCGCCCCCATCTTCAGGCTCTACTTGCCGTTAGGCCGGTCTTGTTCTTTACCCTGTTGGAGATGACACATCTCTGGGTGTCTTGTTCTCTTGGAAAGCTATGACCTAGCACCTCCTCTTCATCTTCCTCCTTCTGCCACTCTGTGTTAGGGTATGTGGTACCCATATTGCCTTGCTGGCCTAAGCTCTCTCCCTTGTTGGACGTTCTCTGTTCCCGGGGTCTAGGGTTCTAACAGCATTGTTTGTGTTGGCTCCCCAACTTAGTTCTGTGAAGGTTTCATGGCTCGCCCTGTTCGTCTATTGCAGAAGTATGACCCAATCTTCTGTGTTGAGCATTCATCAGGGTTTGCTCAGGTGCATTCCTTGGGAAATTCCTGGTTCCCCTTTGGGGGGATTACTTATACTGATGCCCTGCTAAGGGTTCCCTCTCATTCAGGTTCTTGTCTGACCCGTTTCTTCCATCATATCACTCTTCTGGGTGGTTGTTCCAGTCAGAAGTGTGCCATAAAGGATATATATATATATATATATATATTATATATACACACATATACATACACATATACATACTATGAGGTGAGAGTGCCACCTTACCCGTTCTGGGCTTCAGGCGATGTTTTTTTTTTTTCATTCTCCTTTTTCCAGATCCTCCGGTCTCTGGACTATTGGCTTGTTTGCTATGAGATAGAGGGATCTGTTTCTCTCTACAGGCGTTGGAGATCTTCCTGACCGGTCTTGGTCCCTGTAGGGATTTTGCCTTGGGGCCTTTTGGTGTCCCCTTCTTGAAGTACCGCATCTGATTACCTCCACGGGTGAGGTGACCTTTGGATTGGTCTTACTCGGTTGGTTTTTGACCTTCTGAGCCTAGAGTACGCTTTCGGCTTCTGCTGAGTATTGTTGTCAGTATTCCCTGTTGGGGAGAGTTCTGAGGTTGCAATGGCTGCTCTCTTGAAGTAGCATGGTTAGGCTTTTTCTTCTGGCCTATTCTGTGACGAGAAGATTCTCCTTCTCTATTGTTTTTTGTTCCTTTACTGCTTGTGCTTGGCTTGTGCCTCTTAGCACTAAGTTCTGGCGTGCAAGCTGGCTAGTCCGCTGCTTGGGTTCAGTTCTCCCTTTACAAGGTTCAAAGGTTGAGGTTAGAGCATTGCTCTCGTTGCTCTTGGTGGCATGGTTGCGGGTGACAGCGCTTTACTGTTGGCTGTGCCCTTCTCATGGGGATCCCACCCTACTTTATGGACACTGCTATTGGATGTCCCACATGTTATTACTATATCTGGAGCAGGACGTGCTGTATGCGTATAATATCAACTCTACAGGTGAGTACTTCACAGAGTTGTATTTTTTCTATCCCCAGGATTCTGGAATCTCTGCAACATGGTTTGGATCTGGGTCTTCAACTTGGTGCTCTCAAAGGTCATGTTTCAGCCTTGGCTATTTTCTTCCAAAGATCCTTTGCCAACCATCGTCTGGTTAAGACATTTTTTCAGGGGGTTACTCACGTGTGCCCTCCACGTAAGCCTATGTTACCAGTCTGGGATTTGAACTTGGTCTTATCTGCCCTGCAGGGGTCTCCCTTTGAGCCCTTGCGTGGGGCCCCTTTGTCTATTTTGACGCTTAAGGTAGCCTTTTTGGTGGCTATCACTTCTGTTAGGCGTGTTTCTGAGTTGGCGGCACTTTCCATTAAACCTCCTTACTTTGAGAGACACTAGGACAAGGTGGTGTTTTGTTTTAAGCCAGATTTTCTGCCTAAGGTTGTTTCTGCCATTTATCTCAATCAGGACATTGTGTTGCCTTCTCTGTGCCCTAATCCTAGTAACCCTAAGGAGCGGGTGTTACATTCTCTGAAGTTCTATTTGGTGGCTACTGAATCCTTCAGGAGGACTGATGCTTTTTTTGTTCTCCCTTCTGGGCCTAAGAAGGGTCTGACTCCAGCTAAGTCCACTATCAGCAAGTGGATCCGTCAGGCTGTGATACAAGCCTATTCTGCTAAGGGGAAGGAACCTCCCTTCCGCCTGACTGCTCATTTTACTCGTGCTATTGGTGCCTCTTGGGCTTTTCAGCACCAGGCTTCTGTTGAATAAGTTTGCAAGGCCGCTACTTGGTCTTCAGTTCATACTTTTTCCAAGTTTTACAAAGTTGATGTTAGGGTCTGAGCTGACGCTGCTTTTGGCCGCAAAGTTCTGCAGGCGGCAGTGGTTTAAACTGCCCGCTGTTACTTTTTGGGGATCCCACCCTACCTTACGGACACTGCTATTGGATGTCCCATGTGTAAGGAATATTCTGGAACAGGACGTGCTGTATACTTAGAATAATACAATTCTGTGATTACTCACCTGTAGAATTGGTATTATAAGTATACAGCACGTCCTGTTCCATCCCATCATTGTTCTTATTTACCTCTGTATGGTGATTGATTATTGGGATTTTTTGTTATCATTCTCCCGGCATCTTGTGTAACTGCTTGTCAATACTTGGGAAATTGTGGGAGGTCCCTGACTTGTATAGGGCCGGGAGGAGCCACAAGCTGTTTTCTGCAGTCCAGCACCATCTTGTGGATGTATAACCCATGTGTATGGAATCTTCTGGAACAGGACGTGCTGTATACTCATAATACCAATTCTACAGGTGAGTAATCACAGAATTGTATTTTTTGATGCTATACTCCTGGTCTTTTCAAATACTTAACTTAATGCTTTTTATGCTTCAGAATAAGTCCAACCTTTGCTGATGCTTATTCCAATATGGGCAACACACTAAAAGAAATGCAAGATGTCCAAGGTGCTTTGCAGTGCTATACCAGGGCTATTCAGATTAATCCAGCGTTTGCTGATGCCCATAGTAATCTTGCGTCAATTCATAAGGTAAATTGTTAGCAACTTGAGATTTGACGTATATCAATTTTTTTTAGTAATCCTTTTATTAAAATAGTTGCTTTTCTTTTCAAGGATTCTGGGAACATTCCTGAAGCAATTGCTTCTTATAGGACTGCTCTGAAGCTGAAACATGACTTCCCTGATGCTTACTGCAATTTGGCCCATTGTCTTCAGGTAAACTATTCTTATCTCTGTTTTTGTTGATGTGAACTATTTTATTATCCTGGGTTTTGGTTTGTCCCCCCTGAGGAATCCCGAATCGGGATACCCCGCTGTGTCAAACCCCACCATTCGCCTGCTTTCCTTAACTTTCCATGAGCACACAGCACAGATGCAGCGCTCTAATCAACTTCTCCAGGCGAGCAAGTTAATGTGCGGTAGAAGAAGCCGAATGGAATCCTAGCAGCGCATACGATCTGCGTGCGGCACCCCCGTCTCCTTAGGCTGTGCGTTACCATGGCCAGCCATTCAGTAATGCTGGCATGGTCGTGTATAGCACGAGAAGGATGTGGGTGATGCCAGCCGTGCATGCACTTGTGGGCTTATTCTAAGCATACAGCACGTCCTGCTCCAGATGTAGTAATTACATGTGGGTAATCCTCCGCCTCCAGCGCCGTGCACTGCAGACATGTAGAATGCAAGCTCCTCCCGACCTTACATATACCGAAGGACCCCCCCACAAATCCCCCCCAGATTTCTCTGCAGAAGACATGAAGTATCACGCTCTCGCAGGCGAGCGGGGCTTTACAGCCCGAGGCCCTGCGGGACTATTTCCACCCGTCCTCTTTATGAAAGAATATGCCTCCCAGCCTGGGCTGCGTTGGTCGGGTGAAGGTAGGCAGCACCAGGTGTGCTTACGGAGCTATGCTCCACCGCAATCCCCCACCATAGGGTAGGCGGTTAAGGCTAATGGTGAGCCTTCAGTGGATGCCCCTCCCGCATCAGTGCCCCACACCCCGTGTAGCGGTGAACCCCGAGTATCGGGTCACCTTCCTCCCTAGTTCCCCCCGTTAGTGGGGGGAAAAAGAGGGGGGGGGGGGTTGTGTGTACGATGGCCTAACCTTGCCCTAAATACACTAGTAGGCTTATAGCCCTTAACGGTTTCCGGGTGTCAGAGCCGCGCTTCACTATTATGTTTGATCAGCCGCAGCGCCTGCATTGTATTTTACTTGGCGCGTACGGCGGCTCCGTTTGGGGACGCTACGGCGTTTATTTCTGTATTCTCCCTGTCAGGTTTTTTCTCTGAGGTGTTTTTTCTCGGTCTGCTGTCAGTTGCATAGCCACTTTCTGATTGGTTACGTGCTTCGAGCTTCGCGCTCTCTGGGGGGGGCATGGTTTGGTTTGGCGCGTTCTGTGTCGTCTACAGTTCTGGCCCGCCCTTCAATGTTCGCTTGGCGCCATTTCTTTCTCACGTGCGCGTGGTGAAGACGGTCCTCCCCTCGCTGTTCTGTAAGTGCCCTCATGGGCGACCTTTCTTATCTTTTGCTTCTCCTCGCTTGGCTCTGACATCCCTGTTCCCCTTGTGTCTTTCAGACCGTGAACCTCGGTGGCTTCTCCCGGCCCGGTGTAGCGCCCGGTCCAGACTTTTAAAAAAAATCACTCCCACTTCCCAGCGGGTCATTAAGGCATCCAGGGATGCTTTATAGCGTCAATCCCTACTGGCATATTGTACATAATAATCACCATATGGAGGCATCTCAGGATATTGTGAACGGGGTTCCTTTGGGACAAGCCCGTCTGTGTGTAGCTTGTGGGGTCTTGCCTAGCAGCGGTGACAATGCACGGCGCCTGTGCTCAGCAGGCGCTAGCCGGTCTTCCCACCTCTTCCGAGGCTGGGCCCGCACCTCGCCTTGCTTCCCCTACTCCCCCCAAGCCTGAGCCTAGCCCTCAATACTAGTGGGGATTCTCATACTGATTTGGCCACTAGGCTGGCTAGTGTGGAAAATTTAATTGCTGGCTCCTTGGCGCGCAAGGCCACTGCCAAGAGGCGTCATTTGAATCCTGAATCTACTATACTTCCTATAGAATCTGATGATTTATTGCTTTCCTATGCACATTCCCCCTCAGAGGAAGGGGAACTGTTCTCTGACTCGGGGTCATACGACGACGAGTCCAGGGGTCAGGCAGATTCTGGTTCTGATCATTGGTCCTCGGACGACATTGATAGACTGCTGACCCAGATCTTTGATGTATTGTCCCTCTCTCCCCCTGCCGCGGCTCCCTGGCAAAGAGGTGGTCTGTTTCACACACGCTAGGGCGCGGTTGGAGTTTTCTGAACTAACTCATTTTAATAGCCTTGTGCTGAAAGAATGGGAACATCCCAGCAAACTCCATGGGGTTCCTAAAGCTGTGGATAAGAAATATCCCTTTCCTGCCGACCTGGTCAAGTGTTGGACATCGCCACCCGAGGTCGATGCCCCAATTCTAAGTCTGTCCAACACCTCTATTATGCACTCCCCTGACACCACTACGCTGCGGGATTTGGAGGATCGGCGAGTTGACCAACTGGCATGTCATGCCTTTGCGCCTTAGCCATTACGACGGTGGCGCTCAGGACTGTGGTTAAGACTGCTCTTGAAGGGGCGGATGACTTGCCCTCTGATGCTGCCAATGCTCTGGCCACCTGTGAGACTTTCATGAACTATATCCTATCCGCATCGGACGATGCTATTAAGCTAAGCGCTAGATCTTCTGCTCTGGTGGTAGCCATACGCCGAGCGGTCTGGTTGCGCCAGTGGGCCGCTGATAACGTCGCTAAAAAGGCCCTTACGGGGCTTCCATTTAAGGGGCTGCGACTGTTTGGAGAAAGGTTAGATATTTTTGCCAAGGGTGGCAAGTTACCCCAGCGCAAGCGTCAGATTCGCCCCTTTCGTGGCCCAAGCTCCCACTCGACCCCCTACCGTGGGGCTAAGCAAGGTAGAGGGGTGTCCTTCGCTGGGTCTCGCACAGATTCCTGGAACAAGAACAGAGGACGCCGTCCCAGTTCCTCCTGGGGCCCAAGCCCAAAGCCCCTCCCAAGACTCCCCAGGCATGAAGGGGCGCCCGCGCCTGTCAGGGTGGGGGGACGTCTACAGCACTTCGAGCATGTCTGGAGACGCCACGTCTCAGACCGGTGGATTCAGGAGGTAGTGTCCTCCGGTTATAAGATAGTTTGCTGTACGGCCCCTACCAGGTTCGTCGGGTCCCGGATCCCACAGGACTCTGCCTCAGCTCGGGTCTTGATGCTGGCTGTGCAGGACCTTCTAGATCTAGGGGTCATCTGCAAAGTCCCCTTAAGAGACAGGGGCATGGGGTTTTATTCCAAACTTTTCACGGTACCCAAGGAGGACGGGTCAGTCAGACCCATTCTGGATTTAAAAATCCTCAACAGATTTGTCAGAAACAAACATTTTCGTATGGAAACTCTGTGCTCGGCCATTGCCTCGTTGCTTGATGACGTCTGTGGACATCAAGGACGCTTACCTGCACGTTCCGGTGTTTCCAGGACACCAAAGGTTTCTCAGATTTGCGCTGCTGGATCAGCATTACCAGTTCGTGGCCCTGCCATTCGGCCTTAGGTCGGCTCCTAGGGTGTTCACCAAGGTGCTGGCAGGGGTGATGTCACTGTTAAGACTAAGGGGCATACGAGTGTTGCCCTATCTGGACGATATACCCATCACCTCTCGGTCTCTGCGGCAAGCAGAGCTGGGCACTCGGTTGGTAGTGTCCACCCTGGAGTCATTCGGCTGGGTGATCAATTACCCAAAGTCCTCTCTGTCCCCCTCCTCAGTGATGATTCTGGACTCAGTTCGGTCAAGGATATTCCTTCCTCCGCAGAAGGTGGAAGCTCTGACAACCCAGGCGAGGTCCCTGCTTTGAGCCCTCATCCCTCCATCCGGCAGGGAATGCAGTTGGTGGGCTCGATGGTGGCAAGCTTCAAGGTGGTGCCCTTTGCCCAGTTCCATTTGAGAACTCCGCAGCTTCACCTTCTGTCAGTCTGGAACAAGGACCCAGCGTCCTTGGACGACATCTGGGTGCTCCCCTCCCCCTCGGTCAGGCAATCCCTTGCGTGGTGGCTGGACCACAGGAACTTGACAAGGGGCAGATCCTTCCTGGCTCCCTCCTGGGAGACGATCACAACGGATGCCAGTCTGTCGGGCTGGTTGGGATTCTGGAAGTCCCTGCGCTTCCAGGGGAGGTGGGGCCCTCAGGAGGCCCATCAATGTCTTGGAACTCAGGGCGATCAGATTGGTGTTGGAGCAAATGACCCAGCACCTGAAGGGTCTGGCGGTTCAGGTACGCTCAGACAACAGAGCGGCGGTTGCCTACATCAATCATCAGGGAGGGACCCGGAGCAAGGGGGCTCTCCAGGAAGTGTCTCTGATTCTAACATGGGTGGAAGCCAATGTCCAATGCATCTCGGCTGTCTACATTCCGGGCGCGGAGAACCTGCTAGCAGATGCTCTGAGCAGGGGATCATCTCGTCAGGGGGAATGGTCTCTCTGCAACAGGGTATTCCAGTCCCTGTGTCACCGTTGGGGTGTGCCAGACGTGGATCTGTTTGCGTCCCGTCACAATCACAAGCTCCCGAGCTTTGTATCTGTCTCAGGATCCTCTGGCTCTGGCCACGGATGCCCTGTCAATGTCTTGGAGGGAGTTTCGGCTCCTGTATGTGTTTCCACCAATTCCCCTTCTGGGAAGAGTTCTGCGCAAGATTGCTCTGGAAGGCGTACCCGCGATTCTGGTGGCCCCAAGGTGGCCAAGAAGAGTGTGGTTCTCGGACGTGGTTCAAATGGCAGTAGATCAGTACGATCTGCCAAGGTTGCCAGACCTTCTAACTCAGGGGTCTCTACGCCATCCCAATTTACTAACTCTGGCTTTGACGGCTTGGCTATTGAAACCTCCATCCTGATGGAAAAGGCTTTGTCTGCATCTGTAGTGGCTACTATGGTGCAAGCCAGGAAAAAGACTTCTTCTGCTGTCTATTATAGTTTGGCATTCTTACATTGACTGGTGTGAGTCCAGGTCTATTCCCTGCCAGGAATTCTTAGTCTCCAGGGTGCTGGAGTTTTTACAACATGCTCTAGACTTAGGTCTTAAGCTTAGTACCCTGAAGGGCCAGGTTTTGGCCCTGTCTATCTTCTTTCAGAAGACTTTTGCCCAGCACCCTCTTATCAAGACTTTCTTTCAGGGGGTCACTCATGTGCGGCCTTCTCGGAAACCTATGGTTCCTGTTTGGGATTTAAACTTGGTGTTATCGGCCCTTCAGGGTGCTCCTTTTGAGCCTATTCAGGAGGCTGCTCTCGTTGTTCTCACGCTCAAGGTTGTATTCCTGGTAGCTATCATTTCTGTTAGACGTGTATCTGAGTTGGCGGCTCTATCTATTCAGCCTCCCTACGATGAGAGACACCAGGATAAGGTGGTGTTTCGCTTCAAGCCAGACTTTCTGCCTAAGGTTGTGTCTGCATTTCATTTGAATGAAGATATTGTACTTCCTTCCTTGTGCCCTAATCCTAGTAACCCTAAGGAAAGGGTTTTGCATTCCTTGGATGTGGTTAGGTGTGTCAAGTATTACCTAGTTATCACTAAGGCTTTCAGGAAGACGGATGCTCTCTTCAGTGCCTCACGGGCCTAGGAAGGGTTTGGCTCCTGCCAAGTCTACTATCGGTAAATGGATTCGTCAGGCTGTGGTTCAAGCCTATACTACTAAGGGGAAGTCTCCCCCCTCTTTCGTCTTACTGCTCATTCTACTTGAGCTGTTGGGGCTTCTTGAGCTTTTCAGCACCAGGCCTCTGTGGAACAAGTTTGCAAGGCCGCTATTTGGTCTTCTGTTCATACCTTTTTACAAAGTTTTACAAGGTTGATGTTAGGGCCTCAGCTGATGCTGTGTTTGGCCGCAAGGTTTTGCAGGCGGCAGTAGTTTAAACTGCTTGCTGTTGCCTTTTCTGTTGGGGATCCCACCCTACTTTATGGACACTGCTATTGGATGTCCCACATGTAATTACTACATCTGGAGCAGGACGTGCTGTATGCTTAGAATAATACAATTCTGTGAAATACTCACCTGTAGAATTGGTATTATTCGCATACAGCACGTCCTGCTCCACCCCACCCTGGTTTCACTTTGTTCTGGATCCCCTGTTTGGTGACTGTTATCATTGTTGTTATTGCCAGTTTTGGGTGGTTGGTTTCTCCTGGCTTCTCATTCTCACTGCTTTTCAATGCTGGGGATTTGTGGGAGGTCCTTCGGTATATGTAGGGCCGGGAGGAGCTTGTTTTCTACATGTCTGCAGTGCACGGCGCCGGAGGCAGAGGATTACTCACATGTTATTACTACATCTGGAGCAGGACGTGCTGTATGCGTATAATACCAATTCTACAGGTGAGTATTTCACAGAATTGTATTTTTGGATAGGTAAGAAAAGTGAGTGATCAGGTGGGTTTTAGGGAGTGGGGCAGCTCAAACTGGGATGCCCCAGGGGAATGGACCAAAACTCTGGATAGTCGAAATTCACTTTGACTCTTCCTATTCTATCAACTATAGATGAGTTGTCCAGACTCTACCACCCTTGGCTAAAAGGCAACTTAAAAACAAGGAATTGTTAATGTTATGGTGATTCTTACACCACTTTATGCTAGTGTTCTGACTGCATTAGTCCCCCTTTTTTTTTTTTATTTATTTTTTTTTTTAATAAGCTTGAATTAAACATTTTTTGTTTGTTTTTAATAAAGATTGTCTGTGACTGGACGGATTATGATGAGCGAATGAAAAAACTGGTCAGCATCGTGGCAGATCAACTAGAAAAAAACAGACTTCCTTCTGTACATCCTCACCATAGTATGCTGTACCCGCTTTCTCATGGGTTCAGGAAGGCAATAGCTGAGAGACATGGAAACTTGTGCTTGGATAAGGTAGGTGTCTTTCAAATGTACAGAAACCTGAATTGGTTGTGTTTTTTTTTTTTTTTCTAGCAAATTATTTTTTAATATATTTTTTTTTTAATGTTTTATGTCCCTATACACGACTGGATTTTTAGATCAAACCCATTGATCTTTAATTTCTTTAGTGGTGGGTGAAAACACCTTTCTCTCATATATTCCACCAATCCGGATACGAATGGGTCAACCCTTGGCTGAAGGTGGGACTGCAAGCTAAAAGGTGTGGTCTTTCCCGGCCTACATGTACTTCAGGTTGCCCCCCGCCTTCCAGTTTCATGCTTGTAGTTGGACTGGACTGCGAAGGTTATGCACACATTTATTTTCTTTGTCTCCATCTTAATTTTCAAATATGTTTATTCAATTCTCAAGTAAAACAAGAATATGTTCATACATTCAAACAGATTGTCACTGCATCAACAATAAACATCACTGCAACAATAAACATCAAACCAGTATGTTTACAGAATGATGCCTCCTTCGATCAATGAGTTTTGAGGTTGGTGTAAGCAATCTGCTTAGGTACTATCTGACCGGGACCCACTGTGGTTAACAAACCCCGTGCTTAAACCATACCAACAGCCTGGCACAGTTGGAAGAGAAAGGTAGTGGCCTTTTGGGAGCTCTGTTCCACCATCATCCGATGATCCGTCGGGGGATTCGTCTGCTGGGGTTGATAGTGTCATGCATCGAAGCAGTGCAAGGCCCCTGCTTTCAGAGCTGCTCTTGTTTGGGGACCAAACTCTGGAGTCCCTGGATCTCCACTTTCACTTAACGATGCCGGTAACAGTCTTTGCCCTGGTGGCAAATGTTCTGTTTCAGTTGTATAGACTGTTGTAACCTCAGAGACCCATTGCAGAGGTGGCTTATTAAGACATTTATGCAGGGGGTCATTCATGTGCTTCCATCCTGAAAGCCTCTCTTGCCTTCTTGGGACCTGAATCTAGTTCTACAAACTTGTAGCAGAAGCATCTGTTTTTTGACACTTAAGGTCATCTTTGGAAGTGATGACATCTGTAAGGCGAGTTTCTGGGTTAGCAGCCTCATCTCCTTGGTGCTACACAAAGACAAGGCAGTTTTCCACTTTAAGCAGGACTTTCTTTCAAAAGATAGTCTCCTTATTCAATCTTAATGAAGACTGTCCATGTAGGAAATTGAGTGCATGTACTGCATTATACATTACATGATGCCCTTCTAACAGTATTTGGGCCTGGGAAGGGCATACATTAGGATGGACTCACGGCTTAAGGTTGAGTCCCATAACCGGAAGGAAATACTATTAAAAGGACTCGGGACACAACCATTTACAGCATGTTGATAAAATATCTCTGGCATCACGACCACTCAGAGAACTGTCTGCCCATATACCTCTTCCAGATGCATCCCACGTGACTGTGAGCAGCCTATTGGCACAGCCCGCGCTGGCTGTGCAAGCAGATAGCTGCCGTAAAGGAGCCTGTAGAAGAATTTTGGTAGAGGTGAGTACCAACCTTTGCTGCCCTGCTACAGTTATTTCTGGCCATAGTTTCTCGTTAATGTGCTTTGGGATCCAAACGTAACGCTGCAAGTTTGCTATTTTGCTATATTACTTAAAAATGTTATAGGGCCAAGTTAGGCACATCCTGTTTACTTACTGTATTGTTTCTTAGTAGGTGCTCCCTCATTAATTCTTGTATCTTTAATATTTTGTTTTTCAGATTAATGTACTTCACAAGCCACCTTATGAACATCCAAAAGATTTAAAGGCTAGTGATGGCAGGCTACGAGTGGGCTATGTAAGCTCAGACTTTGGCAATCATCCCACCTCTCACCTCATGCAGTCAATACCAGGCATGCACAATCCGGATAAATTTGAGGTAAGCTTATTTTTGTGGCAGAAATATAGTATTAACAGATTTCCATTTAAATTGTGAATCAAGCTAATAACTATTTTTAAAAAAAATTTTCATTGCTTACATTTCTATATAATAATGTTTTTACAGGCCACTCACTGGAACTGCCGTGTTATACAAAATACAGTTATGTGGCTTAGAGTTTATCTGTGGGTAGAGCAGTTCTAATAGAAGCTCATGCAGTTGCTGGTAGCCAGGTGCATGGTTAGTTTTTCCCACAGTTAGTAAGAAATAAGATATGCCAGCCACATTACTGATTTCAACAACTTGAATTTTTGTATTTGTCCTCTGTTGTGAATTTGTTTGAATGTGTATTGGCAACAAATGTAACGTTCTACTACATTCCTCCCGCAGGTCTATTGTTATGCTCTTAGTCCTGATGATGGGACAAATTTCCGGGTTAAGGTGATGGCAGAAGCAAACCACTTTGTTGATTTGTCCCAGGTAAGCAATGGGTTTATAACCAGATGTATAAGGTATAGGTGTAAAAGTAAAAGGTATAGGTGTAAGTTTTGTAACATCTTTGACTGTATTAAGAAGTTTAACTTGCTATAACAGAAATCCATATGGTTCATGTGCACCAAAATATGAGCATGCTGTTCTAGTGACACCTTTTGCTTTTCTGTCTGGACAGCATGGACCCCCATGGGGTCTCAGACTATGGCAGAGAATATTTGTAATGCTTTCATAAAAAAAAATATTTATTATATATTTTTTTTCTAAAATAAGCTATTTTGGCTTAGTTGGAGTTTTAGCTTTATGTATAGAAAGGCTTAAAAGGCAGAGTATCATTTTGTCAACTGTTCTGCTGTTTGTTTTCAATAAGGACACTTTTCTGCCTCTTGGCTGATACACAAGTTGCTTCTCCTAGTGAAGGAGAAACATGTTACATTTAGTTACAGCTGGATGTTTTTGATATGTATCTGAATGTAACAAGCTTCCCCTGCACCATACATAACATTTATTAGCTGAGAGACCGGATAGTGGTGTTGATGAGAATGCACACAGTGGGTCACCAATCATATTTGTCCTTTTTGTTTTTTTAAGTATTCTAAACCAAATAATTTTTCGTTGTCTAGATACCCTGTAATGGAAAGGCAGCTGATCGCATTCACCAAGATGGAATTCACATTCTAATTAATATGAATGGCTACACTAAAGGAGCACGAAATGAGCTTTTTGCTCTCAGAGCTGCCCCCATTCAGGTAACCACTCCTGCATATCCCATATCTACAAAACATGCATATTGTAGAGAATTACAGTAGTCCGAATTTGTATGTATTTTTTTTTACCAATGTTATTGATTTATATATTCTAAGTATGTCACACACCCCGCTTCAAGACATTCATTACATGTGGGGTATACTGACCTGTAGATGGCGATCTTGCAGAGATGATATCAAAAAAAGGTAAGACCCTCCCGGCACATAAATACACTGCAGTGGCGAGCAAGTCAGAAGATGTCTCCTCCTTGCAGGTAGCCGGGATGACTCCCGCCTTCTCTTACTGCCCGGATCCCCTTTGTTTAATATTTCCTGCCACCCAGCCTAGGCTGCTGGTCCGGGCAAAGGTAGTTGGCACCCCTGGTGCTTAGGAGCCGTGAGACCCCATAACAAGGGGTAGGCGGCTATCATGGGTTGGTGATCCCGGTTTGGGATTCCCCGTCCCTTGGCCCTACCCTGGCATGGATTCCCCCTCTCCCGAGTACCCTTAGAGGGGGGGGGGGCTGGGTCCCTTATGGATTCCTATCATTTATGTGTGTGTGCGTGTGTATGTTTTAACTGTGTGTGTGTGCTTTTACTTTCACTTTTACTGCCGCCGGCGGTCCCGCGGCGCCGGCCTCCGCCGTGCTAAGGGAGCTGTTTGCCAATGGGGGCGGCTTCTCCTCTGGGCGGGGCCGGGCGCTCGCACGCGCCTACGGCCCGCCCCCGTGCTGCGAGCGCGTCTTTCATGTCCCGGCTTCTGGCCGGGAGAGATGGGGGGAGGGGCGGGGCCGGGTGCGATGCGCGAACTGCACCGGCCTGCCCTCCCTCCTCCTTCTGCACACTGCGCGTCGTCACGGTGCCTGGCCTGCGGTACCGAAGGTCGGGTGAGGGGCCTGATGGCCATCACTTTCATCTGTTCTTTAACTCTTTGTACACTTTGGCATGGTCTGAGCGTGTGCTTGTTTTCTTGTTCCAGGTGGACCATTGATCATATTAAAGGGGGGTTCTCCAGGTCCAGGGTCCCTGGTTAATTTTTAGCCGGCTTAAAATCCTCCCACTCGGGACTTAAAGGGGCATCCCTGGTTGCATTATTGCGTAATTCCCAAAAAAGATATATATATATATATATATATATATATATATATATATATATATATATATATATATATATATATATATATATATATATATATATATATATATATATATATATATTAATCACCATATGGAGGCTTCCCCGGATACTGGGATTGTGCCCCCCTCGGGGCAATCCAGGCTGTGTGTGGGGTATCCCTTTTGGGGGATGATGTATTTCTGTGTACCCTGTGCGCAGCGGTCTATTATGCGGCAGACCGGATCTCAGGCGTCCGGTTCTGCTCTGCCGGTCTCCTCTCCGTCTTCCCCTCGCTTGACACGTACGTGTGATGTGGTCATTAGCGGGGAGTCGCAATCTGAGGTGTGTGCCAGATTGGCCAATCTTGAAAATTTTTTTTTCCAGTGCCGTGGCTAAAAAGGCCACGTCAAAGAGAAAACATTTGTATACGGCTGTGCAGGCCTTTTGATAGGGAGGATTTTGACTCCCTGGATTGGTCTGATTGTTCCCCGCGTGAGGAAGGGGAGTTGTATGAGGAGTCTGATGACTCAGATGATCAGCAGTTTGTGGGCGCTGATACTGAGCAGGGCCAGGGGGATTCTTTGGATACCGCTAGGGTCCTGGCCCATATGTTTGAGGTCCTGGCTATTCCTCCCCCCGAGGCGGCTCCTCCGCTGAAGGGGGAGTTCTTTGAAGTGACTAAGCCGCGCTTGGAATTTCCTTATCAAAGGCATTTTGATGGTATTATTCTCAAGGAATAGCAGAGGCTGACTCGGCTTCCGGGCGTCCCTCCGGGTTGGGACAAGAAATATCCCTTTCCGGCGGACGCGGTGAAGCACTGGTCGTCTGCCCCGAGGGGGATGCTCCTGTTTTGGGGTTGTCCAGCTCCTCGGTCCTCCATTCTCCGGAGTGCACTACTCTCAAGGATGGTGAGGATAAACGCATTGACCAGATGACTTGTCATGGTTTTGCCAGTGTTGGATCGGCCTTGTGGCCGGTTTGTGCTTGTATTGGTAGCTGCCAGGTGGGTGGTTAGAGGATTGTTGACCTCTTCCGGCTTTTCTCCGGCTAGTGAGGAGTTTGCCGACCTTAAGCGCTGTGAGTTATTTTTGTCCTTTGTGCTGTCCGCCCTGGACGACACATTGGTGATGTGAAGCAGAGCTGTGGCCCTGTTCTCCACCGCAATCCCCCACTATAGGGTAGGCGGCCAAGGCTGATGGTGAGCCTTCAGGGGATGCCCCTCCCGCTTCACTGCCCCACGCCGCGGTGGACCTTATTCAACGGGTCACCTTCCTCCCTCGTACCTCCTTAGTCAGGGGGAAAAGAAAGGGGGGGGGTTGTGTGCAGGGCGGCCTCAGTGTTTCATTACAAGCTTATGGCTTGGCTGTGCTTTACTGGGGACGGGGATCAGAGCCGCGCTCTTTCCTTACTGTTAACCGCAGTGCATTAGTGTTCTGCTTGCTGCTCGCACCGCATGTGCGGCGGCAGCTTTGCTGACGCCTCGGCGTCTTTCTTCTTCCTTCCTCTTCTTCTTAGCCTTAAGGGCTCTTCCTAAGCTGCACTGGCTTAAGTGCCTGTCTCTTACAGTACCGCCTTGTCACGGCCATTCCCTGACAGAGGTAGAGTATAGCCCTCGGCCGCGTCTGGGGCTCAGAGCGCCATTTACATTTGTCATTACTGCTTTCTGTCTCCTATTGGCTAGAGACCTTACGAGCTTCGCGCTCGCCGGGGAGGGGCGTGGCTCCGGCTTGCCGCGCTACACGTCGCGGTCGGCTCAGGCCCGCCCTCCGAGTTTCGCTTGGCGCCATTTCTTTCTCCCACACGCGCGATGAAGATCGTCCTCTCCTCTCTGTCTGTAAGTGCCCTCATGGGCGACTCTTCTTTACCTTCTATGCTCCCTTTGCGCATGGCTCTGACATCCTTGTTCCCCCTTATGTCTTTCAGACCGCGGATTTCGGTGGCTTCTCCCGGCCCAGTGTAGCTCCCGGTCGTGACCATTAAAAATTGCTCCCACTTCCCCGCGGGTTATTGGGGCATCCAGGGTAGCTTACAGCGTCAATCCCTACTGGCATATTGTGCCGATTAATCATCATATGGAGGCATCTCAGGATATTGTGAACGGGGTTCCTTCGGGACAAGCTCGGCTGTGTGTAGCTTGTGGGGTCTTACCTAGCAGCGGTGACAATGCACGGGTCTGTGTTCCTTGTGCACAGCAGGCGCTATCGGTGCTTCCCGTCTCCTCTGAGGCTGGGCCTGCACCCCGCCGCACTTCACCTACTCCCCCAAGCCTGAGTCTAACCCCCAATACCAGTGGGGTTTCTCATCCTGATCTGGCCACGAGGCTGGCTAGTGTTGAAAACTTGCTTGCTAATTCATTAGCGCGTAAAGCCACCGCCAAGAGGCGGCACTTGAACCCTGAATCGACACTCTTCCCTATAGAACCTGATGATTTGTTGCATTCCTATGCCCATATCCCCTTGGACGAAGGGGAACTGTTCTCTGACTCAGGGTCATATGACGATGAGTCCAGGGGTCAGGAAGAGTCTGGCTCAGAGCATTGGTCCTCGGATGATATTGATAGACTGCTGGTTCAGATCTTTGACGTTCTGTCCCTCTCTCCCCCTGCTGCGGCTCCCTGGCAAAGGGGTGATCTTTTTCATACCGCTAAAGCTCGATTGGAATTTCCAGAGCAGACCCATTTCAATAGCCTCGTGCTTAAAGAATGGGAACATCCCAGCAGACTTCATGGGGTACCTAAGAGCGTGGATAGGAAATAACCCTTCCCTGCTGACTTGGTTAAGTGCTGGTCATCGCCACCTGAGGTTGATGCTCCTATTCTAGGATTGTCCAACACCTCTATTATGCACTCTCCTGACACTACTACCCTACGGGACTCTGAGGACCGGCGTGTTGACCAATTGACATGTCATGCCTTTGCATTTGGGGGAGCGACTCTGCGCCCAGTTTGCGCTTTAGCCATTACGGCGGTAGCGCTCAGGGCCGTGGTTAGGAGTGCTCTCGATGGCACAGATGAGTTGCCTCCGGATACTGTCAATGCTCTGTCCAGCTGTGATGCGTTTGTGAACTTTATCCTGTCCGCATCGGACGATGCTATTAAGATGTGTTCCAGGTCATCCGCCCTGCTGGTTGCTATACGCCGCGTGGTTTGGTTGCGCCAGTGGGCCGCAGACAATGCCGCCAAGAAAGCCCTCACGGGGCTCCCCTTTAAGGGGCTGCGATTGTTTGGGGATCGGTTAGACCTCTTTGCCAAGGGAGGCAAGTTACCACAGCGCATGAGGCAGACTCGGCCTTTTCGTGGCCAAGGCTCCCTATCAACCCCCTACCGTGGGGCCAAGCAGGGAAGAGGGGCGTCCTTCGCTGGGGCCCACGCAGATTCCTGGCACAGGAACAGAGGACGCCGTACCGGCTCTTCCTGGGGGCCCAAGCCCAAAGCCCCTCCCAAGGCCCCTCCAGCATGAGGGGGCACGTTTACAGCATTTCGAGCACGTCTGGCGACGCCACGTCTCAGACCGATGGATTCAGGAGGTAGTGTCCTCCGGCTACAAGATAGAATTTGCTGTACGGCCCCCCACCAGATTCATTGGGTCTGGAATCCCTCAAGACCCCGCCTCAGCTCAGGTATTGTTGATGGCCGTACAGGGTCTCCTGGATCTAGGGGTCATTTGCAAGGTCCCCCTTGGAGACAGGGGCACGGGGGTCTACTCCAACCTTTTCACAGTACCCAAAAAGGATGGGTCAGTCAGGCCCATTCTGGATTTAAAGATCCTCAACAAATTTGTCAAGAACAGACACTTTCGCATGGAAACTCTGCGCTCGGCCATTGGCTCACTGCACCCAGGGGACTTCATGACGTCAGTAGACATCAAGGATGCTTACCTTCACGTGTTTCCAGGACACCAAAGGCTTCTCAGGTTTGCAATAAAAGATCAGCATTACCAATTTGTGGCCCTGCCATTCGGCCTAACGTCGGCTCCCAGGGTGTTCACCAAGGTGCTGGCAGGGGTGATGTCCCTGATAAGGCTAAGGGGCATACGCGTGCTGCCCTACCTGGACGACATTTTCATCACCTCTCGGTCTCTGCGGCAGGCAGAGTTGGACACTCGTCTGGTAGTGTCTACCCTGGAGTCCTTCAGCTGGGTGATCAATTACCCCAAGTCCTCCCTGTCCTCCTCCTCGGTGACTCCCTTCCTGGGGATGATTCTGGATACTGTTCAGTCAAGGATATTCCTTCCTCAACAGAAGGTGGAAGCTCTGACGGCGCAGGCGAGGTTCCTACTCTCGAGCCCACAGTTCTCCATCCTGCAGGGAATGCAGTTGGCGGGCCTGATGGTGGCGAGCTTCGAGGCGGTGCCCTTTGCCCAGTTCCATTTGAGACCTCTGCAGCTTCACCTTCTGTCAGTGTGGGACAAGAACCCAGCGTCCTTGAACGGGGCCTGTGTGCTTCCCCCCTCGGTCAGACAGTCCCTTGCGTGGTGGCTGGACCACAGGAACTTGATAGGGGGCAGGTCTTTCCTGGCCCCCTGCTGGGAGACGGTCACAACGGATGCCAGTCTGTCAGGTTGGGGGGGATTCTGGAAATCCCTGCGCTTCCAGGGGACGTGGGGTCCTCAGGAGGCCCATTTTCCCATCAACATTCTGGAATTACGGGCAGTCAGGTTGGTACTGGAGCGATTGACCCAACACCTGAGGGGTCTGTCGGTACAGGTACGCTCGGACAACAGGACTGCGGTTGCCTACATCAACCATCAGGGAGGGATCCGGAGCAAGGGTGCTCTCCAAGAGGTGTCTCAGATTCTGACATGGGCGGAGGCCAATGTACAATGCATTTCGTCTGTCTACATTCCGGGGGCGGAGAACCTGCTGGCGGACGCCCTGAGCAGGGGGATGTCCCGTCAGGGGGAGTGGTCCCTCTGCAACAGGGTATTTCAGTCCCTGTGTCACCGTTGGGGACTACCGGATGTGGATCTGTTTGCTTCCCGCCACAATCACAAGCTCCCGGCCTTCGTCTCCCTGTCTCAGGATCCTCTGGCCTTGGCCACGGTTGCTCTGTCCATGTCTTGGAGGGAGTTTCGACTCCTGTATGTGTTTCCACCGTTCCCCCTTCTGAGCAGGGTTCTGCGCAAGATTGCCCTGGAGGGGTACCTGTGATTCTAGTGGCCCCAAGGTGGCCAAGAAGAGTGTGGTTCGCAGACGTTGTTCAAATGGCGGTAGATCAGTACGATCTGCCAAATCTGCTAACTCAAGGGTCCTTACACCATCCCAATTTACAAACTCTGGCTTTGACGGCCTGGCTGCTGAAACCTCCATCTTGATGGAGAAGGGTTTGTCTGCCTCTGTGGTGGCTACTATGGTGCAGGCCAGGAAGAAGACTTCTTCCACTATCTATTATAGAGTATGGTGTTGACCATACTGGTACGAGTCCAGGTCTCTTCCCTGTTGGGAATTCTCTGTCCCTAGGGTTCTGGAGTTTTTACAGCATGGTTTGGACTTGGGTCTCAAACTTAGTACTCTGAAGGGTCAGGTTTCTGCCCGGTCTATCTTCTTTCAGAAGACCTTTGCTCAACATCACCTGATTAAGACCTTCTTTCAGGGGGTCACTCATGTGCGTCCCCCTAGAAAACCTATGGTCCCTGTCTGGGATTTGAACTTGGTTTTGTCTGCCTTGCAGGGTGCTCCCTTTGAGCCTATTCAAGAGGCTTCTCTGGTTGTTCTCACTCTCAAGGTTGTCTATTTGGTGGCTATTACTTCGGTTAGGCGTGTGTCAGAGCTGGCCGCTCTATCTATTCAGCCTCCATACTATGAGCGACACCAGGACAAGGTGGTGTTCCGCTTCAAACCGGATTTCTTGCCTAAAGTTGTTTCGGCTTTTCGTTTGAACCAGGATATTGTTCTTCCTTCTCTGTGTCCCAATCCTCGCAACGATGAGGAGCGGGTTCTGCATTCCTTGGACGTAGTCAGGTGCTTGAAGTATTACCTGGTTGTCACTAAGGCCTTCAGGAAGACTGATGCTCTTTTTGTTGTTCCCTCCGGGCCTATGAAAGGTTTGGCTCCCGCCAAGTCTACCATCAGTAAATGGATCCGTCAGGCTGTGATTCAGGCCTATTCTACTAAGGGGAGGACTCCCCCTTTCCGTCTTACGGCTCATTCCACTCGAGCTATTGGTGCCTCTTGGGCTTTTCAGCAACAGGCTTCTGTTGAACAAGTTTGCAAGGCCGCTACTTGGTCTTCTGTTCACACCTTTTCCAAGTTTTACAAGGTTGATGTTCGGGCCTCAGCTGATGCTGCTTTTGGCCGTAAGGTTTTGCAGGCGGCTGTAGTCTGAGCTACGTGCCGTTGCCTTTGTTGTTGGGGATCCTACCCTACTTTGTGGACACTGCTATTGGATATCCCATGTGTAAGTATTATATATGGAGCAGGAAGTATTGTATGCTTAGAATAATACAATTCTGTGAAATACTCACCTGTAGAATTGGTATTATATGCATACAGTACGTCTTGCTCCACCCCACCCTGGTTTCACCTTGTTCTGGATCCCCTGTATGGTGATTGTTATCATTGTTATTGTTACCAGTTTGGTGGTTGGTTTCTCCCGGCTTCTTTTTCTCACTGCTTTTCAATGCTGGGGATTTGTGGGAGGTCCCTGGATATATGAAGGGCCGGGAGGAGCCTGTTTTTGCATGTCTGCAGTGAACAGCGCCATCTGGCGGAGGATTACCCATGTGTAAGTATTATATATGGAACAAGACGTACTGTATGCATATAATACCAATTCTACAGGTGAGTATTTCACAGAATTGTACTTTTGTGGTGCCCTCTGGGCCTAGGAAGGGTTTGGCTCCTGCCAAGTCTTCCATTAGTAAGTGGATTCGCCAGGCCATTGTTGGGGCCTATTCTGCCAAGGGGAAGGTTCCCCCTTTTCGTGTTACTGCTCATTCTTATTCACTGCACACTAGTGCTGTTGGTGCGTCCTGGGCCTTCCAGCACCAGGCTTCTGTTGAGCAGGTTTGTAAGGCTGCTACTTGGTCTTTGGTTCACACTTTTTCCAAGTTTTACAAGGTTGATGTTCGGGCCTCAGCGGATGCTGTTTTTGGCCGCAAAGTTCTGCAAGCTCCAGTGGTTTAAGTTTGTGCATTGTTGCCTTGTTTTTTTTTTTTTTTGGATCCCCGCCCTTTATGGACACTGCTATTGGATGTCCCACATGTAATGAATGTCTTGAAGCGGGGTGTGTGACATACTTAGAATAATACCATTTTGTGAATACTCACCTGTAAAATGGGTATTATAAGTATGTTACACACCCCGCTTCACCCTGCCCTTTTGTATTCTGGATACTTTATATGGTGAACCTTTGTTAGTTTTAATTGGCTTTCCTGGTCCCTTGATCTTACTGCTATCTTTATACTGGGGAATGAGTGGGAGGTCCCAGGTATTTATGGGCCGGGAGGGTCTTACCTATTCTAAGCATACAGCATGTCCTGCTCCATCTATAATACTTACGCATGGGTAATCCTCCGCCTGAGGGCGCTGTTCACTGCAGACATTCAAAAACAGGCTCCTCCCGGCCCTACATATACCAAGGGACCTCCCACAAATCCCCAGATTTCTCTGCAGTGCAGACTGCGAAGACATGAAGTATCACGCTCTCGCAGGTGAGCGGGGCTTTACAGCCTGCGGCCCTGCAGGACTATTTTTCCACCCGTCCTTGTCGTTGATGTGCCTCCCAGCCTGGGCTGCGTCGGTCGGGTGAAGGTAGGCAGCACCATGTGTGCTTATGGAGCTATGCTCCACCACAATCCCCCACCATAGGGTAGGCGGTTTAGGCTGATGGTGAGCCTCTAGTAGATGCCCCTCCCGCATTATTGCCCCGTGTAACGGTGGACCCTGTGTGTCGGGTCGCCTTCCTCCCTCGTTACCCCCCCCTTTCTTTCCCCCGAGCTATGGGGGGGAATGTGTGTGGCGGTATCAGTATAGTGTTGTACACGTTCATGGTTGTTGCCTTGTATTGACCGGCAAACGGAATGTCAGAGCCGCTTGCTTGCGCACTTATTCCTTGGCTAGTTGCGCGAGGAGGTCGGCCGCCTCGGGCGGCAGTGTCATTTATTCATTACTATGTCATGTACAGTACACGGACTGGAGCTTCGCGCTCTTTGGGGGAGGCGGGAACTTAGTTTGGCGCGCTCCACGTCACGGCCAGATTGGACCCGCCCCTCGAGGTTCGCTTGGCGCCATTTTGTTGGTCTTCGCGCGCGGTCACGATCCTCCTCCTCCTCCCTTGGTCATGTAAGTGCCCTCGCAGGCGTTTTGCTTTTGATCCTTCGTTTGCTGCGCATGGCTCGGACACCCATTCTTCTCCTTATGTCTTTCAGACGCCTAGATTCCGGTGGCATCTCCCGGCCTGATATATATATCTTAGCGGGTTCACATTTTAAATTCTCCCACCTTCCTAGCGTGTCTTGGGGCATCCAGGGTTGCTTATAGCATAAATCCCTGCTGGCATATTGCTTTGATAAATCACCATATGGAGGCATCTCAGAATTGTGTCCGGGGTCCCACGGGGATAAGACCCCATGCTGATGCTGACAGAGCACGGGTCTGCGGACCGTGTGCTGAACAAGTACTGGCCCTGCAATCAGTTTTACCAGTGGCTGCACCTCGCTTCAATACACCTGTCTCCCCGTGCTTAAATCTCACTCCTGATGATTCGCACTCGAGCGGGGATGACCAGCAGGTGGTGCCGCGCAGGCTACCTATGGCTGAGCAGGTGATGTCTGGTTTGGCGGAGCGCTTGGGCGCCAGAAAGAAGCGGTCCCTGACGCCTCCTGGTTCTATGTTTCCCACTGAAACTGAAGAGTCTGCTGCTATGCAGGACCTTGATCTTTCTGATGAAGGTGAACTGTTCTCAGATTCCAGTTCCTCAGACGAGATACCTTGGAGCAGTGACCATTCTGGCCCTGGTTCCTGGGGCCTGTGTGACACTGATGAATTACTTATAAAGATCTTTGAAGTTCTGTCCATTTCTCCTCCGGGAGAGTCTCCCAAGCCCAAAAGGGAGAGTTTCCACACAGCGACGCCGCGCTTGGAGTTCCTGGAGCAGGATCATTTCCAGGCTCTAATATCCTAAGAATAGGAATCACCTTGTAAACTTACAGGGGTTCCAGGGGTCTGGGATTGGAAGTACCCTTTTCCCCCTGATGTGGTTGACTGTTGGTCGACCCCTCCCAAGGTGGATGCACCGATCATAGGGGTTGCTAACCCCCCTTTCATGACAGCTCCTACTTCTCGTACCCTTCGTGAAGCTGAGGACCGGCGCATTGACAGACTGGCTTCCCACGCCTTTTCGTGTGCAGGGACGGCTCTGCGTCCGGTCTGTGCCGCGGCCATCACTGCGGTGGCTGCCAGGTCCCTTCTTAGGAAGATACTTGATCACCAGCCCGAGGATCTCCCTTGGGAGGTCTTTAATGCACTTTCCAATTGTGAGGTTTTTGTTAGTGTCGTCCATCGCTGAGAGGATAAACCTATTAAGATGTGTGCTAGAACCTCTGTCCTTGTGGTAGCTTTTCGCCGCCTGCTTTGGCTGCGACAGTGGGGAGCTGATGATGATACTAAAAAGGCTCACTGGCCTTTCTTTCAGAGGACGTCGACTATTTGGGGCCCGTTTGGACCTTTTTGGAAAAAAGGGTAAGGCACCCTCGCGCAGAAGGCTGTCTCGGCCTCCTAGGGGCAGGGGCACCCCTCCCCCTCCCTACGTTAGTTTCAAGCACAGAGGTGTGCTTTTCGGAGTAGAGGCCCACCCGGGGGGGGGGGGGGCAGACAACGTCCTGGGCCCTCTGGCAGGGCTAAGTCCAAATCTGCCAAGACCTCCCAAGCATGAAGGGACGCCCTCGCCCTTTGGGGTGAGGGGACTGCCGCAGCACTTAGCTCCTATCGCAGGGCACCATACTTCTTCTGGTGGTCCCAGGAGGTAGTCCCCCTGGAGGCAGGATAGAAGTTGCTGGGCGGTCCCTTTCTGAGATTGTCAGGGTTCTTCTAGTCCCTGTTTTTTCTTCAAGAGTTGATGTAGGCCGCGCTCGGCCTGCAGAGTCTGGGCTCTCTTGCAGTTTGGCCCTTAACTGGTGATTGCATCCACGTTACCTTTTCCCCTTGGGGATGAGGTGGTCTGACCCAGGCTGGCATTTGTGGGCCTGCCATTTATGATTTCACAGGCAGTTCCTACATGGTACCTCTGTGTTGGGCCGCAGGCGCTCCTTGCCCAGTGGGCCTTCTGATGCCTGTGAGGACCTAAGATCCTTTTTTAGTTCCCTGTGCCTTCTGGACACCTAGGCCATTACTAGTCAGTGTTGAAGCACCAACTCTAAGGATTGGGGCCTTGTTTTTGGTTCCTCTTCTGCTCCCAGACGGCTCGCCAGGGCGAGGACGGGGGTGATATCTTGGACGTTTCCGTGTGGCGTCCGCGCTAAGGTCTACTTTATTGTCTGTCTTCTCTTCCAATTTCTACGTCAGGCCGAGTTGGTTTTTTGACTGGTGGTTTCCTTTGGGAGTCTTTTGGATTGGTCCTCAGGCACCTCACTTACTTAGTGTCCCCTGGTTCGGTATCTCGCTCCTGGGCGGCATTTGGATTAGGTTCAGTCTAGAGCCTTCTTCCCTGGTATTAAGTGGACTTCTAATTACAGGGGCTCTGCCCTCTTTGATGTCACCTTACCTTCACCATGGCAGCTGGTGGGCCCATTGCTAGGCGGCCCAGATGCTGTCCTTTATACTCAGAAGCCCTTGGGCTCTGCGGCACCTTATGTTACTTATCCTGGACTGGGTTCCAGCACCCCTGGAACTAGGTCTGTGCGCTTCCCCCTTGTTACGGGGGTTCTTCTTGAGATTGTAAATTCAAGGAATATGTCGGGGGGCATCCCCTCCCTTGTTGCTTCTTCCTGTTGATGGTCACCATGGGTACCAAGTCTTGCAGGTTGACGGGGGTGTTTGTTTCTTCTGAAATCCCCCGTGGTTCCTAGGTGGGGCCCTTAGGGGGTCCGTTTACCTACTGTTTTTGTGGACACAGTGAGCCTTCGGTGGGCTCTATCTTGCTGGACTACTCCTCTTCAGGACCTGTCCATTTGGGGACTCTCGGTCTGAGGACAGTGGCCTGTCCTTTATCTGTGAAAGTCTCGGCACAGGTTGATTCTCCAGGAAGGTTCTGATTCTGATCTAAGTGGAGGTTAACATTCTTTGCGCTTCTTTGGTCTTATCTCTGATGGCTGTCCTCCTGTGGCAGGAGGTTCTATCCTAGTGTCCCACTGAGTTCCTACTGGTGTGGCTCTGTTGGGCTCCGTCACTATCACAGGGGCTCTGCCCTTGGTTATTGCCCCTTGACCTTGGTCATGGGGGCTTAGTAATTTTCTGTCTGGACATTGTATTTTATATATCTTATCTTCCTTCACCCTGCTAGGCGGGGTTCTGCGCAGGATTGCTAAGAAAGGGAGAACCGTTAAGCTGGGGGCCTGGGTGGCCCAGTGGGGTGCGGTCCGCAGATATTTCTGCTGAGGACAGTGGTCCTGTATGCTCTCTCACGAGGGCTGTTCTGCCTATTCAGGCTCTCTACTATGTCGCCCCAATCTTCAGGCTCTATTATGCCGATCGGATGGTTTTGTTTTCCACCCTGTTGGAGATGGCGTATCTCTGGGTGTCTGGTTTCTATTGGAGGGCTAGGACCTAGCTTCCTCCTCTTCTTCTCCCTTTTCTGCCATCTGTGTTAGGGTATGTTGTACCCGTATTGCTTGGTTGGGTCTAGCTCTCTCCCCTGCTGGATGTTCTCTGTTCCCAGGGTTGTAGAGTGATTACAGCATGGTTTGAAGTTGGCTCCCCAACTCAGTTCTCTGAAGGTTTCAGGGTTCGCCCTGTTCGCCCTACTGTAGAAGTCTGGTTCAGTCTTCCGTGTTGAGCATTCTTCAGGAGTTGTACAGGTGCATCCCTCAGGGAATTCTATGCTTCCGTTGGGGGTTACCTTATTCTGATTGCCCTGCAAGGGGTTCTCTTTGGTCTTATTCCGGTTCTTGTCTGAACTGTTCCTTCCCTCATGCTGCTATTCTGGGGCTGTTGTTTCAGTCAGAGGTGTGCCGTAGAGGACGGCTCTGTTTAGTTGGATATATATTATATATAATATATATATATATATATATATATATTATTATTATTATTATTATTATTATTATTATTATTATTATTATTATTATTATTAATATTATTTATATATATATATAATATTTATATATATATATATATATAATATTTATATATATATATATATATAATATTTATATATATATATATATATATATATATATAATATTTATATATATATATATATATATATATATATATATAATATTTATATTTATATATATATATATATAATATTTATATTTATATATATATATATAAAATATTTATATATATATATATATATATATATATATATATATATATATAATATTTATATTTATATATATATATATATAATATTTATATTTATATATATATATATATAATATTTATATATATATATAATATTTATATATATATATATTTATATATATATATATATTATTTATATATAATATTTATATATATATATATTTATATATATATATATTTATATATATATATATTTATATTTATATATATATATATTTATATTTATATATATAATATATATATTTATATATATAATATATATATTTATATATATATAATATATATATTTATATATATATATATATATATATAATATATATATTTATTTATATATATATAATATATAATATATATATAATATATATATATATATATATATATAATATATATATAATATATATATATATATATATATATAATATATATATAATATATATATATATACATACACCATGAGGTGGGGGTGTCCTGCCTTACGCTGGGTTTCGTTCCAGGCGGAGTTTTATGCTCCTTTATTCCTTATGCCCCTTGGGGGTTTGCTGGTGTCTCCATCCTTAAGTGCCGGATCTTGACTGATTCCATGGGTGTGTGTGCCCCCTTTGGATTGGTCCTATTTGGTTGGTTTTGTCCTTCTGATCCTAAAGTAAATGTTTCGGCTCTTGCTGATTCTTGTTAGTGTAGTGTTCGGTATTCCTGCCTGTCTCGCCGGAGACCAGGGTTCATATTCCCCGTTGGGGAGAGTTCTAAGCATGGTCAGGCTGTTATTCTGGCCTATTCTGTTAGGGGAAGAATCTTCTCTCTTTTTTGTTCTGTTTCTTCTTGTGCTTGGCTTGGGCCTTTCAGCACTAGGTTTCTGTTGAACAAGCTTTGCTAGTTCGCTGCTTGTGTTCAGTTCATCCTTTGCAAAGGTTTTCATAAGGTTGACATTAGAGCATTTGCTAAAGTTGCTCTTGGTAGCAAGGTTGCGGGTGACAGCACTTTTGCTGTTTGCTGTGCCTTTTTTGATGGGGATCCCACCCTATTTATGGACACTGTTATTGGATGTCCCATGCGTAAGTACTATAGATGGAGCAGGACGTGCTGTATGCTTAGAATAATACAGTTCTGTGAAATACTCTCCTGTAGAACTGGTATTATATGCATACAGCACGTCCTGCTCCAACCCACCCTGGTTTCACTTTGTCCTAGATCCCCTGTATGGTGATTGTTATCATTGTTATTATTGCCAGTTTCTGGGTGGTTGGTTTCTCCCGGCTTCTCCTTCTCACTGCTTTTCAATGCTGGGGAATTGTGGGAGGTCCCTCTGTATATGTAGGGCCGGGAGGAGCCTGTTTTTGCATGTCTGCAGTGAACAGCGCCCTCAGGCGGAGGATTACCCATGCGTAAGTATTATAGATGGAGCAGGACGTGCTGTATGCATATAATACCAATTCTACAGGTGAGTATTTCACAGAATTGTATTTTTTTGATCATCTCTGCAAGATCGCCATCTACAGGTCAGTATACCCACATGTAATGAATGTCTTGAAGCGGGGTGTGTGACATACTTAGAATACCCATTTTACAGCTGAGTATTCACAAAATGGTATTTTCTCTCCCTGTGTCACCTCTGGGGTCAGCCGGATATGGACCTGTTTGCGTTCCGTCACAATCACAAACTTCCCAGGTTTGTCTCCCTGTCACAGGATCCTCTGGCCTTCGCCACAGATGCACTGGCAATGAATGCCTTGAGTTTCGGCTTCCCTATGTGTTCCCTCCGTTCCCTCTACTGGGCGAGGTCATGCGCAAGATTGCCCAGGAGGGGGTGTCAGCCATCCTGGTGGCCCCCTGTTGGCTGAGAAGGGCATGGTTCGCAGACGTCGTGCAGTTGGCAGTAGACCAGTACGTCTTGCCCAGGGATCCAGATCTTCTCACTCAGGGACAGCTACGCCATCCCAATTTACAAACGCTGGCTTTAACGGCTTGGCTACTGAAACCTACATCTTCACAGAGGAGGGGTTGCCTGCCTCTGTTGTGGATACCATGATTCGGGCTAGGAAAAAGTCCTCGTCCCTAATCTATTACAGGTAAAAGGGACACTCTGGTATGTCCCATACTTGCACCAAAAATTAATCTGCACTCACCCTGAAAAAATGTGAAAAACCAGTATATAGAAAATATATTAAGTTATTTTATTAGGATCAAACAATGAAAGTCACAATGAGCCCAAATGGGCATACACATTTAAAAAACATTTACAAGACAATATAAAAAGAAAGATGGTGGGAGTTTGGGCGAGGCGATGCTGAAATGAGCAAATTATCACAATCAAAATAAATCGATAATTATATGCCAAACAATAAATGGCATAGCATTGTGTACTATTATCACTAAGCCAGTGAGTGTAAGTATAACCAAATATAACCCAGAATATGTGAATAAATGTGTGACCTAGAGAGGTAATAGAAACGGAGAAAACGTGTGTATAGATAAGTGCAGCAGTATATGAGGCATGTGAAAACAAGGTCCCAGAAGGTGAAGCCGAGAATTGGCTATAAGTGATGGGTAAGAGCGGTGTGACAGAGCACTCACTGGCTGGTCATATAGTATGATACAATTCAATACAATGAAATGAAATCTAAGATAATGAATACATCACCGTAATATAGCAAAGCCTGCCGATCCCCCCCCCCGAAACACCAATAGACAACCGCTGGTCTGAGTGGCTGCCACCCCTCCTTTGTTTCTTTTGCAATGTTTTTCCAAAGATCCTTTGCCAACCACCGGTTGGTTAAAACTTTTTTCCAGGGTGTTACTCATGTGCGTCCACCTCGTAAGCCTATGCTACCAGTCTGGGACTTGAATCTGGTGTTGTCTGCTCTGCAGGGTCCTCCCTTTGAGCCTCTCCGTGGGGCTGCTTTGCCCATTCTGACTCTTAAGGTAGCCTTTTTGGTTGCTTTCACTTCTGTAAGGCGAGTTTCTGAGCTGGCGGCGCTTTCCATCAAACCTCCTTATTTTGAAAGGCATCAGGGTAAGGTGGTGTTTCGGCTTAAGCCGGATTTCTTGCCTAAGGTGGTGTCTGCCTTTCATCTCAATCAGGACATTGTCTTGCCTTCATTGTGTCCTAATCCTACTAATTCCAAGGAGCGGACACTGCATTCTCTGGATGTGGTCAGGGCTCAGGTAAGTTTTATTTGGTCTCTACTGAGCCTTTCAGGAAATCTGATGCTCTATTCCAAGTGTGACATACACTCCGCTTCAACTCTTCATGACATTTGGGTTGTTCTCCAGTAGAGGGCGAACTTCTGCAGAGATGAATGCAAAAAAAGGAGCTCCTCCCAGTCCATGAATACCTGGGACCTTTCACCAATTTCCCAGTTCCTTCTCTGCAGGAAGGCGAGCAAGACAGAAGATGAAGACTTCTCTTACTTGCAGGTAAGCCGGGCTCGCGCCCAGCCATTTTTGTCCCTATTGCTGCCAGGACCTTTTCTAAATTGTCCCTATTTGAGCCTCCCAGCCTTGGCTGCAGGTCCTGGTGAGGGTAGGCAGCACCTTATGGGTGTTGTAGGAGCCTTGCTCCACGGTGAGACCCCATTACAAGGGTTAGGCGGTTGTCCGGGTTGGTGATCCCGGTATGGGATGCCCTGTCCCTTAATCCCTATGACCGTATTCCGGCTTGGATTCTCCCCCCCCCCCCCCCCCTTCCGGGTCCCTTCCTTTCCCTCCGGGGGGTGGCTGGCCTCACCCACGGTTGTTTAGTTACTGAAGCACTGTGAGAGTGTGTGTGTGTGTGTGTGTTGGTGCTGACTGGGGTTGATTGTGTTCTCCTTCACTCTTTACCTTCTTTACTCAGCCTGGGGAGCTTCTCATCCTCACGCTGTGTTAGGTGGGGGGGGCGGGACCGTGCCATCGGTGCTGTAGCCCTTCCCCCTCGCTTGGGCGCGATTATGCGGGCCAGCCCAGGGCTGGGATCCGCGTTGCTGGGAGGGGGCGCTGGCCCGCCCCCCCCCCCCCCCCCCCTTCTTCCTCTCCTTTGCTCGTGTGACTCTCCGGGGGCCATCTTGTGTGATTGCTCTGGCTGTTGCTCTGATTAACTCCTCGGTCGGTAAGCGCATGTGCGGCCACTTAGCTTCTGCAGGGGCCCTCCTTGAGTGGGGGGGCCTCCTCTTCATGCTTTTGTGCTTTCATATGGATATATAGATATTTTTAATTATAGAATATTCTGAGCATATGGTTGTATTGTGTATGAATATTAATATATTGGTATTTTTTAGTTATTTCTTCAGTGTGATTGTATTATTGCTTGTGTGTTTCAGATTGCTTTGTGTATGGGCTTTTTAAGGGGTTCCTCCTGGTCCTGGGGTCCCTAGGCTTAGATTGCTCACCTAAAATCCTCCCACTGGGACTTTTAAGGGGCATCCCGCGTTGCTTATTGCTTAAATTCCTTGCGGTCTTGCGACTGACCACAAGAATCACCATATGGAGGCTCCGCAGGATACCGGGCTCCCTCTGGGACAATCCCGGCCATGTGTGGGTTGTGGGGCATCCCTTACGGGTGAGAATGTGCTTATTTGTATTCCATGTGCACAAAAGGCCATATCGCTGCAGTCGGGTGCCCAGCCTTCTGGGTCGGCGCCCCCCGCTTCATCGTCTTCCCCTTTCCCCGCCTTATCCATACCCCAAGTGACATTGGTGCCAGCGGGGAGTCTCAGTCCGATGTTTGTGCTAGGTTGGCCAGCATCGAGAAATTTATGGTTAGCGCGGTGGGCAAGAAGGCCCAGGCTAAAAAGAGACATTTGTCGTCGGTCCAGGCGACTTGGGATATTGATGATGTTTCATTTGATATGTCGGATTATTCCCCGTTAGAGGAGGGGGAATTGTATGAGGAGTCAGAGGCTGACGATGTACGGTTGGGCAGGCGCTGGGGGATGCTGTTGACACGGCCACGGTTTTGTCACATCTCTTGGAGGTTTTGGATATTGTGCCGCCTGAGGCGCCCCCTCTCAAGAAGGGGGAATTTTTTGGGGCCCACAAGTCTCGTTTGGAGTTCCCTACCCAGGGTCATTTTTATGCACTGATCCTTAGGGAATGGGAGAAACCTAGTCGGCTTCCGGCTGTTCCTCAGGGATGGGATAAGAAGTATCCTTTCCCGGTGGAAGCGGTTAAGCGCTGGGCTTCTCCTCCCGAGGTCGATGCACCAGTTTTGGGGTTGACCAACTTCTCCGTGCTTCACACCCCAGACGCCACTTCCCTAAAGGATGGAGAGGATAGGCGCCTTGATCAGATGGCATGCCATGCCTTTGCCAGTGTTGACTCGGCCTTGCGGCCTGTTTGTGCATCTGCGCTAGTGTCGGTGGCTGCTAGGTCTCAGATTAGGGACTGGTTAAATGACGCTCACCTTGATCCGGTCAGCGCTGAGTTCACTACGCTTAAAAGATTTGAATAGTTCATGGATTTTGTCTTGGCTGCTATGGAAGACACTATTATGTGTAGTAGGACTTCAGCCTTATTGGTGGCCATGCGCCGATCGGTATGGCTCCATCAGTGGACGGCGGACTTTGCGGCCAAGAAATCGCTCACAGCTCTTCCCTTCTTGGGTACGCGGCTGTTTGGAGATAAGTTGGATGCTGTGGCAAAGGGAAGTAAGTTAACTCAGCGGAAGAAACGGCGCCGTCCCTTTTGGGGGGCAGGCTCTTTCAATCCTTCCTTTTCAAGGTGCTAGAGCTGGCAGAGGTTTGGCCTTCTCGGGTGTCAGAGGCTCTTCCTGGAACCAGGGGCAGAGGTCGGGTCCGTCCCGCTTCTGCCTGGGGTTTCAAGCCCAAGCTTGCGGGTAAACCAGCTCAGCAATGAAGGGGCGCCCTCACCCGCACGCTCTTCTTCCAGGTCTGGGCCCGGGAGGTCACAGACAATTGGATCTTGGAAGTGGTCTCCTCCGGGTACAAACTGGAGTTCGAGTACTGGCCCCCTCCAAGATTTTTAAGGTCTCAGGTGCCCTTGGACCCTCAGGCTGCACAGGGGCTCCTGTTAGCAGTGAAAAACCTTCTGGACATGGGAGTTGTATGCCGGGGTTTCTACTCTTTCTACAATCTTTTCACGGTCCCCAAAAAAGAAGGTTCTGTAAGACCCATTCTGGACCTCAAGGTCCTCAACAGATTCATCAGAACCAAGAAGTTCCGCATGGAGACTCTGCGCTCGGCCATCAATTCCCTTCGTCAAGGGGATTTCATGACATCCATAGACATCAAGGATGCGTATTTGCATGTTCCAATTTTTCCAGCGCATCAGAGATTCCTCAGGTTCGCGGTGGACGATCAACATTTTCAGTTTGTAGCCCTTCCCTTCGTGTTGACCTCAGCGCCGAAGGTCTTCACCAAGGTTCTGGCGGGCGTAATGGCCCTATTCAGAGCTCAGGGAATTCGCATTGTGCCGTATCTGGATGACCTATTGATTTCAGCTTCTTCCCTCCATCAGGCGGAGCTGGACATCCACCAGGTGGTGTCGACCCTGGAGAGGTTCGGGTGGGTGATCAACTGCCCCAAGTCCTCTCTCGCCATCACGGGTGATTTCATTCCTGGGCGTGAACCTGGATACCATTCAGGCCAAAGTGTTTCTACCCCAGACCAAGGTGCAAGGGATTCAGGATCTGATCCGACTTCTGGCCAATCCTTGCCCCTCTATCCGACAGGGGATGAAACTGGTGGGATTGATGGTGGCCTCCTTCGAGGCGGTCCCGTTTGCGCAGATTAACATGAGATCTCTTCAGCTTCATCTATTGACGCATTGGGACAGGTGTTCGCTGTCATTGGATCAACCGTTCATGATGTCTCCCAGGGTTCGGCAGTCCCTTCGGTGGTGGTTGGAGTCGAGCAACCTGTTGAGGGGCAGATCCTTTCTGGTTCCTCGCTGGGAGACGGTTACCATGGATGCCAGCCTGTCGGGCTGGGGAGGTTTCTGGAACTGGAATCAGTTCAGCGGGGTGTGGGGTCCTCAGGAGGCTCACAACCCCATCAATGTCTTAGAGCTCAGAGCCATCCGGCTCGTCCTGTCATGGCTGACGTCGCACTTACAGGGTCTTCCGGTTCAGATTCGATCAGACAATCGGAAGGCAGTAGCCTACATCAGTCACCAAGGAGGGACTCGCAGGAGTGCCCTCAGGGAAGTCTCTCTGATCCTGCATTGGGCGGAGAGCAATGTTCCTTGCATTTCAGCAATCTACATTCCGGGAGTGGAGAACACGGAGGTGGACTCCCTGAGCAGGAGGTCCTCTCGCCAAGGAGAGTGCTCTCTCAACCCCGGGGTTTTTCTGTCTCTTTGTCGCAAGTGGTTGACTCCGGAGGTGGATCTCTTTGCCTCACGGCACAATCACAAACTCCCGGCCTTTGTGTCTCTATCTCAGGATCCTCTAGCTCTGGCAGTGGATGCCTTGTCCCTTGCTTGGAAGGATCTGGGGTTTCTGTACCCGTTTCCTCCCTTCTCCATGCTGGGCAAGGTAGTTTGCAAACTGGCTCTGGAAGGGGCACCAGCAATTCTGGTGGCTTCAAGGTGGCCAAGAAGGGTTTGGTACGCAGACGTTGTAAGGCTGGCGGTAGATCAGTACCGGCTTCCCATGTGTCCGGATCTGTTATCTCAGGGTCAACTACTTTATCCCAATTTACCAACGCTGGCTTTGATGGCTTAACTGCTGAAACCTTCATTCTGAAGGAGGAAGGTTTGTCTGAGGCTGTTCAGACCTTGATAGGAGCTAGGAAGCGGTCCTCTTCTGGCATTTACTATAGGACTTGGCGGTCCTATATTGACTGGTGTGAAGCTAGGGCCTTGCCTTGCAGGGTGTTTTCGATCCCTAGGATTTTGGAGTTTCTTCAGCACGGTCTGGATCTTGGGTTCCAGCTTAGTACCTTGAAAGGGCAGGTCTCTGCTCTGTCTGTTTTCTTCCAAAGATCTTTTGCCTTACACCCGCTGGTTTAGACTTTTTTTTCCAGGGGGTCACTCATGTTCGACCCCCTCGGGAGGCTATGGTTCCTGTTTGGGATTTGAATTTGGTTCTTTCGGCTCTCCAGGGTCCTCCTTTTTGAGCCATTACAGGATATTGCTCTTTCTTTTTTCACTCAGAAGGTTGCCTTCTTGGTGGCTGTTACCTGTGTTCGGGGAGTTGGCAGCTGTTGATTCAGGCCCCTTACTTTGAAAGACACCAGGACAAGGTGGTCTTTCGCTTTAAGCCAGATTTCTTTCCTAAGCTGGTGTCTGCTTTCCATCTCAATCAGGATATTGTTCTCCCTTCCTTGTGTTCTAAGCCTAGCAATGACAAGGAGAGGGTTTTGCACAATTTGGATGTGGTTCGCTGTGTTAAGTACTATTTGGTGACTACTTCTTCTTTCCGCAAGACGGATGCCTTTTTCGTGGTGCCCTGCGGGCCCCGGAAAGGTTTGGCGCCCGCCAAGTCTACCATTAGCAAATGGATTCTTCAGGCCATTGTTGGGGTCTATTCTGCTAAGGGGAGGACTCCCCCCTTTTAGGGTCACTGCGCATTCTACTTGTGCTGTTGGTGCGTCCTGGGCTTTTCAGCACCAGGCTTCTGTTGAACAAGTTTGTAAGGCTGCTACTTGGTCTTCTGTTCATACCTTTTCCAAGTTTTACAAGGTTGATGTGCGGGCTTCAGTGGATGCCATTTTTGGCCGCAAGGTTCTGCAAGCTGCAGTGGTTTAAGTTGGTGCATTCTTTACTGTTTATGGTTCCCACCCATGACGGACACTGCTATTGGATGTCCCAAATGTCATGAAGAGTTGAAGCGGAGTGTATGTCACACTTGGAATAATACCGTTTTGTGAGTACTCACCTTTAAAACGGATATTATGAGTGTGACATACACTCCGCTTCACCCCACCCTTTTGGTATTTTGGATCCTTTATATGGTGAACCATTGTTTCTTGGTTGTTAGTATTGTTATATTTGGTTCTTCCTGGTCCCCTTACTGCTTTCTTACACTGGGAAATTGGTGGGAGGTCCCAGGTATTTATGGACTGGGAGGAGCTCCTTTTTTTGCTGCAGAAGTTCGCCCTCTACTGGAGAATAACCCAAATGTCATGAAGAGTTGAAGCGGAGTGTATGTCGCACTCATCCGTTTTAAAGGTGAGTACTCACAAAACTGTATTTTTTGTTCTCACTTATGGACCTAGGAAGTGTTTGCCTCCAGCTAAATCCACTGTCAGCAAGTGGATCCGTCGGGTTCAGGCCTATTCTGCTAAGGGGAAGGAACCTCCCTTTAGAATTACTGCTATTGGTGCTTCTTGGGCTTTTCAGCACCAAGCTTCTGTTGAACAAGTTTGCAAGGCCGCTACTTGGTTTTCTGTCCTTCCTTTTCAAAGTTTTACAAGGTTGATGTTAAGGCCTCAGCGGATGCTGCTTTTGGCCGCAAGGTGCTTCAGGCGGTAGTGACTTGACCTGCCGGCTGTTACTCATTGGGGATCCCTCCCTACTTTTGGACACTGCTTTTGGATGTCCCAACTGTTATGAATACCGAAGCAGGCCGTGCCATGCAATAAAGGAAAAAGCAATTCTGTGAGTACTCACCTGTAGAATTGTTTTTGTTGCATGGCACGGCCTGCTTCGACCCACCCTTGATATCGTTATTCTTGGTTGCCTCTTTATGGTGATTGTTCCAAGTTTTTTTTACATTTTTTACCTTTATTCTCTCCCGGCTTCTTGTCTCACTGCTTGTCTGTGCTGGGAACTCTATGGTTAATCCTGTCTTTATAGAGGGCCGGGAGATGCCACAGGTCTTCTGCAGTACACTGCGCCACTTTGTGGCGGAATAAGCCAACTGTTATGAATACCGAAGCAGGCCGTGCCATGCAAGAACAAAAACAATTCTTCAGGTGAGTACTCTCAGAATTCCTTTTTTTTTTTTTTTTTGCCCACCTTCACCCGATAAGACACACTGACATCCCCCTCCCCCAACACACTTTTTGTGAAAAATAAGTACGTCTTATATGGCGAAAAATACGGTGATCAGACTGACTTGATAGTTCACTGTAACTATCTAATGTGGTCATTTTGGTCTTTTTATGCTGTCATTTATACAAACATTAATCAATATCATGTCAATGACTAATGCCTGAAATTTTAAGAGCAAAAGTTAAATGTCTGTCCAGTGACCATTTTGTGTCTGACTGCAAATCTTTCTGCACTTAGGCTATGTGGCTGGGCTATCCTGGAACAAGTGGAGCGCCATTCATGGATTATATAATAACAGACAAAGAAACCTCCCCTGTTGAAGTGGCTGAACAGTACTCTGAAAAAATGGCTTACATGCCAAACACATTCTTCATTGGAGACCATGCAAACATGTTTCCTCACCTTAAGGTATACTTCACTGTAAACTGTTTCGGGTCGGGACAGTTTTGGAACACACATTTGAGTCCATTTGCCTTTTTGTTAATTTTCAGATTGTAGTGTTTTGGTAGGAAGTATTAGTATAACATGGCAAGAATTACACTGTAGGCTATAAATGGCAAACTCTAATGTAAAACTGTAGGCAAATTATAAAATCTGCATAAATATTTCTTCCATTCTCCAAATAGTTGAAACGCATTAAGAACTCATGAACTGGCACTTTTTAAATCCTTTCTGTATAAGTAGCTCCACCACTTCTCACATTAAATAGTTGTTTCCAAAAAGAGAAATATAGAGCCACATAGAGCAGTTTCGTTTAAAACTATAATGTTATTTATTCTGAAATGAAACTTAATAAACATGAATTCCGTTCCAAAATACAACTTCTTGATTCATTAAAAGCACACAAGTTTTTATGTGTAAAAAACCTTAAACGGGATCTCGTAGACAGCAGCAATCTCATCCACCATTAAATCCACGGCGGGCTATATGTTGTCTAAATTCTCCTCCCCCTCTAGAAAAAGGTTATAGCATTTATTCAAAACCGCGACAATAAATCTCTCCTCTATCGGGCTTGTGAAGGCCTCTCTCGTGCTTCGGCCAGCAGCACTCTGTAGCCACTAAAACTCTCACCACGTGCTTGGTCCTGCCCAGCGTGTTTTGTCGTAACGACTTCTACCTGGGGCTTACAGGGCATGGGGCGTGCATGCATTTAATTGTACAGGAGAGTGCCTCTATCCTTCCAGTGGACCAAACCCTACTATTCTTGGTGTGCCACACACCCCGCTTCACTTCTAAATATTCATCAATTAATGGGTTAATCCACCGCCAGGTGACGTAGTGCAGAGAGGAAGTCTTGTAACGAGCCCCCTTCCGGCCTATATATACCTGGTACCTCCCTTCAATCACCAGTATTTTTCTCTCTGCTTGCTGACAAGTCAGAAGATGGAAGTCTCCTGCTTACAGGTAGGCCGGGGTATTCTTACCCCGCCACCCCCCTTTTGGTCTATTTCTGCCCGGTTTGAGTTTGTATACCTTTATGGTGGAATGGAAGCCTCCCAGCCTAGGCTGCTCACCGGGCAAATGGTAGATGGCACTTTAAGTGCCTAGGAGCTTATCTCCTACCGCTCGACCTCATGCGTGGGGCAATGCGGCTATCCGGCATGGTGATCCGGAAATGGGATGCCCCTGTCCCGAGGGTCCCCGTAGCCCCTTTCTCTCCCGTTACGGTCCCTTCTCCCTTCACTATGGGGGGGGGGGTGTGAGGGTGTGCTTTAAGTATGTGTGTTTCACTTGTATCACTTCATTTCAACATGTGTGTGTGTGTTCATGATTATGCATTCAGTGTTATTCATCATGTGTATACATTCGGTTTAGGTCTGCTTGAATGGCAGACTGCACTGGGTAGGTGGCTGGCCGCTTTTTAGCAGACTATTGCTTTAGTGGCCCCCTTCCCCGCTGGCTTTTCATGTGCTATGCGGTCTTTATTATTATCCTCCCCCCTCCGCCCTGGGCGCACGCGTAGTGGCCCATCTGGAGTAATCTTAAGCTGAATGGCTGTACTGATTGGCGTAGGGGGGGCGGGTCCTGGTGAAGTGGCATCGGGGGCGCGGCGCCAACGTCATGCGGCGTTTTTCGGCGGGCCCAGCGTTTACTTCCCTTCAAAGGGAAGAGGTCGCGTGGGCGCACGGCCGCACTTAGTTGTCTGTGCTGTGGCTGCTGGCTGCAGTCCTGCTCTCCGGCTGCTGCCTTCGCTGGGCCAGGTAAGCGGCCCCACCCGTTGGGGCTGTTAAAATGGGGAGTGCATATCTTTTTTGTAGTTGGATATGGTGGGGAGTCACATTTTATTAAGGGGGCATGATTTTGCTCATATTTAAAGGCACTTTGGTGCCATGCCTGTATGATTCTTATACACATGTGAGGATCTGATTGGGGTTTCTTTTTCCTTACAGATCCCGGGATCCCTGCTTATGGTGGCCCTCCGGCTCTATGTTGCCTGGCTATTTATTGGGATATCTATTAATGCATTTATATATATAGACTATATACTGATATATATAGTTTATTAAAGGGGACCTTAACTTAAAAAATAAAAATAATAATAAAAATCCTCCCTTCCGGGACATTACTAATAAAGGGGCATCCCGGGTTGGCTTATGCCTTAAAAGTCCCAAGTATTGCGAATACCATAAATCACCATATGGAGGCTTCCGTAAATTCCGGAAACGGTTCTGCTGAGCCGTTCGGGGGGTGCGTAGGTTGTGGGGTTCCACTCCCAGCTGATGATGTCTTTATTTGCATCCCTTGTGCAAAACAGACTATTGCGCGCCAGTCCGTTGCTTTGGCTCCGGGCCCATCGCATCCTTCATCATCTCCTACCTCTCCCTCCCTGTTCCGGACCCCGCATGACACTGTCAAAAGTGGGGATTCGCATTCCGAGGCGGCGGCACAGCCCAGCCCCCGGAAAGTAGTGCCCGTTAAAGCAGCGTTAAAGGCCGCTGCAAAACGGAGGCACCTGACTCCGGTACCTTCGGCTCCACAGGACGAGCTATGTGAACCTGTGGAATGGTCCGATGGATCCCCGGACGAGGATGAATTCCCGTCGGAGTCAGATGAGCCTGCAGGTCAGCTTGTGGCTGATGTGATTGGCGATTGGTCAGAGGGGGTTGTTTTTGACACCCCCTCCATTCTGGCTCAAATGTTTAAAATTTTGAGTTTAGATCCACCTGAGGCGGCCGCCCTGCTCTACATCGGTGGTTGCTATATGCTGCTCTGTTTGGCTGCACCAGTGAACAGCTGATAACGCTGCTAAAAAGGCCCTCATGGGACTCCCCTTTAAGGGGCTGTGCTTATATTCTAAGCATACAGCACGTCCTGCTCCAATAGTAGTAATAACGTGGGTAATCCTCCGCCTCCGGCGCCATGCACTGCAGACATGTAGAAAGAAAGCTCCTCCCGGCCCTACATATACCGAGGGACCTCCCACAAATCCCCAGATTTCTCTGCAGTGCTGGAACTGCGAAGACATGAAGTATCACGCTGTCGCAGGTGAGCGGGGCTGCGGGACTATTTCCACCTGTCCTCATTGTAAATTATTGCCTCCCAGCCTGGGTTGCGTTGGTCGGGTGAAGGTAGGCAGCACCTAGTGTGCTTACGGAGCTAGTCTCCACCGCAATCCCCCTCCATAGGGTAGGCGGTTAAGGCGAATGGTGAGCCTTAAGGCGAATGGTGAGCCTTCAGTGGATGCCCCTCCCGCACCAGTGCCCCCGTGTCCCATCTAACGGTGAACCCTCTATTCGGGTCACCTTCCTCTCCAGATTCCCCCGTTAGTGGGGGGAAAAAGGGGGGGGGGGTTGTGTTTCATGGCCTACTCCTTGCCCTAATTACACTATAGACGCTCTACCGCTATTGGGTGTCAGAGCGCGTTTCACTTGTTTACTTTCAACTGACCGCAGCGTTTTACTGTGCTCTAGGCGCTTACGGCAGCACTGTTTGGGGAAGCTACGGCGTTTTTAAAATCTCCTTACTCACTCTGTCAGACTTCTTCTCTGAAGTGATGTTGACGTATCTACCATTCTCTCCTGATTGGCTGCGCGCCTTCTAGCTTCGCGCTCTCCGGGGGGGAGGCGTGGTTCGGTCGGGCGCGTTCCGCGTCATCGTCCGCTCTGGCCCGCCCTTCGAGGTTCGCTGGGCGCCATTTCCTTCTCGCATGCGCGTGGTGAAGACGGTCCTCCCCTCGCAGACCTGTAAGTGCCCTCATGGGCGATCTTTTCCCTTGCTTGCTTCTTCACGCTCGGCTCTGACATCCCTGTTCCCCTTGTGTCTTTCAGACAGCGGTCCTCGGTGGCTTCCCCCGGTCCAGACCATTTTTCAGATATTACTCCCACTTCCCAGCGGGTTATTGGGGCATCCAGGGTTGCTTAAAGCATCACTCCCTACTGGCATATTGAATTTAATAACCACCATATGGAGGCATCCCAGGACATCGCGAACGGGGTCCCCCTGGGACAAGCCTGTCTGTGTGCAGCTTGTGGGGTTTCACCTAGCAGCGGTGACAATACACGGGTCTGCGTACCTTGTGCTCAACAGGCGCTAGCCGGTTTCCCCACCTCTTCCAAGGCTGGGCCCGCACCTCGCCTTACTTCCCCCTACTCCCCCAAGCTTGAGCCTAACCCCCAATACTAGTGGGGATTCTCAAGCTGATTTGGCCTCTAGATTGGCTAGTGTGGAAAGCTTCGTCGCTGGCTCCTTGGCGCGCAAGGCTACTGCCAAGAGGCGTCATTTGAATCCTGAAGCTACTATTCTCCCTGTAGAATCTGATGATTTACTGCTTTCCTATGCTCAGTCCCCATCAGAGGAAGGGGAACTGCTCTCTGACTCAGGATCCTACGAGGACGAGTCCAGGAGTCAGGAGGAGTCTGGTTCTGATCTTTGGTCCCAGGACGACATTAACAGACTGCTGTCTCAGATCTTTGTGTTATCCCTCTCTCCCCCTCCCGCGGCCCCTCGGCAAAGGGGCGATCTGTTTCATACCGCTACGGTGCGGTTGGAGTTTCCCGAAAAAACTCACTTTAATAACCTAGTGCTGAAGGAATGGGAACATCCCAGCAAACTTCAGGGCATTACTAAAGCTGTGGATAAGAAGTATCCATTTCCTGCCGATCTGGTTAAGCGTTGGACATCGCCGATCTGGTTAAGTGTTGGACATCGCCGCCCGAGGACGATGCCCCGATTCTGAGTCTGTCCAACACCTCTATTATGCACTCCCCTGACACTACTACGCTGCGGGATTTAGAGGATCGGCGAGTTGATCAAATGCCTTTGCATTTGGGGGAGCTTCGCTCCGCCCGGTGTGCGCCTTAGCCATCACGGCGGTGGCGCTCAGGACGGTGGTTAAGACTGCCCTGGAAGGGGCGGATGACTTGCCCTCCGAGGCCGCCAACGCTCTGGCCACCTGTGAGACCTTTGTGAATTATATCCTATCTGCATCGGACGATGCTATTAAGCTGAGCGCTAGATCTTCTGCTCTGGTGGTGGCCATACGCCGCGCGATCTGGTTACGCCAGTGGGCTACTGACAACGTCGCCAAGAAGGCCCTTACGGGGCTTCGATTTAAAGGACTGCGCCTGTTTGGAGAAAGGATTAGATATCTTTGCCAAGGGTGGCAAGCTGCCACAGCGCAAGCGTCAGATTCGGCCCTTTCGTGGTCCAAGCTCCTTCTACCCCCTACCGTGGGACCAAGCAGGGTAGAGGGGTGTCCTTCTCTGGGTCTCGCGCAGAACCCTGGAACAAGAACAGAGGACGCCGTCCTGGTTCCTTCTGGGGTCCCAAGCCCAAAGCCCCCCCCCCCCCCCCAAGACCCCCCAAGCATGAAGGGGTGCCCTCGCCCGTCAGGGTGGGGGGACGTCTACAGCACTTCAAGCATGTCTGGAGACGCCTTGTCCCAGACCGGTGGATTCAGGAGGTAGTCTCCTCCGGTTACAAGATAGAATTTGCTGTGCTGCCCCCTACCAGGTTCGTTGGGTCTCGGATCCCACAGGATCCTGCCTCAGCTCGAGTCTTGATGCTGGCTGTGCAGGACCTTCTGGAGCTCGGGGTCATCTGCGAGGTCCCCTTAAGAGACAGGGGCATGGGGTTTTATTCCAACCTGTTCACGGTGCCCAAAAAGGACGGGTCAGTCAGACCCATTCTGGATTTGAAAATCCTAAACAAGTTTGTCAGAAGCAGGCATTTTCGTATGGAAACTCTGCGCTCGGCCATTGCCTCGCTGCGTACAGGGGACTTCATGACATCTGTGGACATCAAGGACGCTTACCTGCATGTTCCGGTGTTCTCAGGGCACCAAAGGTTCCTCAGATTTGCGCTGTTGGATCAGCATTATCAGTTCGTGGCCCTGCCATTCGGCCTTACGTCGGCTCCCAGGGTCTTCACCGTGCAGGCACTCGATTGGTGGTGTCCACCCTGAAGTCCTTCGGCTGGGTGATCAATTACCCAAAGTCCTCTCTGTCCCCCTCCTCAGTGACCCCGTTTCTGAGGATGATTCTGGACTCGGTTCAGTCAAGGATATTCCTTCCTCCGCAGACGGTGGAAGCTCTGACAACCCAGGCGAGATCCCTGCTCGCGAACCCTCATCCCTCCATCCGGCAGGGCATGCAGCTGGTGGGCTCGATGGTGGCAAGCTTCGAGGCGGTGCCCTTTGCCCAGTTTCATCTGAGAACTCTGCAGCTCCGCCTTCTGTCAGTATGGAACAAGGACCCAGCGTCTCTGGACGGCAGCTGGGTGATTCCCCCCTCGGTCAGACAATCCCTTGTGTGGTGGTTGGACCACAGGAACTTGACAAGGGGCAGATCCTTCCTGGCTCCCTCTTGGGAGACGGTCACAACGGATGCCAGTCTTTCGGGCCGGTGGGGATTCTGGAAGTCCCTGCGCTTCCAGGGGAAGTGGGGCCCCCAGGAGGTCCATCTTCCTATCAATGTCCTGGAACTCAGGGCGGTCCGATTGGTGCTGGAATGATTGACCCAGCACCTGCAGGGTCTGGCGGTTCAGGTACGCTCAGACAACAGGACGGCGGTTGCCTACATCAATCATCAGGGAGGAACCCGGAGCAAGGGTGCTCTCCAGGAAGTGTCTCTGATTCTAACTTGGGCAGAGACCAATGTACAATGCATAACGGCTGTCTACATTCCGGGGACGGAGAATCTGCTAGCAGATGCTCTGAGCAGGGGGTCGTCCCGTCAGGGGGAATGGTCCCTCTGCGACAGGGTATTTCAGTCACTGTGTCACCGTTGGGGTGTGCCAGACGTGGATCTCTTTGCGTCACAATCACAAGCTACCGAGCTTTGTATCCCTGTCTGAGGATCCTCTGGCTGCCTTGGAAGGAGTTTCGGCTCCTGTATGTGTCTCCACCAATTCCCCTTCTGGGCAGAGTGCTGCGCAAGATCGCTCTGGAAGGGGTACCCGCGATTCTGGTGGCCCCAAGGTGGCCAAGAAGAGTGTGGTTCGCAGACGTGGTTCAAATGGCAGTAGATCAGTACGATCTGCCAAGGTTGCCAGACCTAACTCAAGGGTCTCTACGCCATCCCAATTTACTAACGCTGGCTTTGACTGCTTGGCTATTGAAACCTCCATCTTGATGGAAAAGGGTTTGTCTGCATCTGTTGTGGCTACTATGGTGCAAGCCAGGAAGAAGACTTCTGCCGCCATCTATTATAGAGTATGGCGTGCTTACGTTGACTGCTGTGAATCCAGGTCTCTTCCCTGCCGGGAATTCTTAGTATCCAGGGTGCTGGAGTTCTTACAACATGGTCTAGACTTGGGTCTTAAGCTTAGTACCTTGAAGGGCCAGGTTTCGGCCCTGTCTATCTTCTTTTAGAAGACCTTTGCCCAGCACTCTTATCAAGACCTTCTTTCAGGGGGTCACTCATGTGCGCCCTCCTCGGAAACCTATGGTTCCCGTTTGGGATCTGAACTTGGTTTTGTCGGCCCTGCAGGGGGCTCCCTTTGAGCCTATTCATGAGGCCGCTCTCGCTGTGCTCAAGGTTGTCTTCCTGGTAGCCATCACTTCAGTCAGACCTGTGTCTGAGTTGGCTGCTTTGTCTATTCAGCCTCCCTACTTTGAGAGACACCGGGATAAGGTGGTGTTTCGCTTCAAGCCAGACTTCCTGCCTAAGGTTGTGTCTGCATTTCATTTGAATCAAGATATTGTACTTCCTTCCTTGTGCCCTAATCCTAGTAACCCTAAGGAAAGGGTTTTGCATTCCTTGGATGTGGTCAGGTGTGTCAAGTCTTACCTGGTTACCACTCAGGCCTTTAGAAAGACTGATGCTCTCTTCGTTGTGCCTCATGGGCCTAGGAAGGGTTTGGCTCTTGCCAAGTCTACCATCAGTAAATGGATTCGTCAGGCTGTTGTTCAAGCCTATACTGCTAAGGAGAAGACTCCCCCCTTTCGTCTTACTGCTCATTCTACTAGAGCTGTTGGGGCTTCTTGGGCTTTTCAGCACCAGGCCTCTGTGGAGCAAGTTTGCAAGGCCGCTACTTGGTCTTCTGTACATATTTTTACAAAGTTTTACAAGGTTGATGTTCGGGCCTCTGCTGACGCTGTGTTTGGCTGCAAGGTTCTGCAGGCAGCAGTAGTTTAGACTGCTTGCTGTTGCCTTCTGTTGGGGATCCCACCCTTCTTTATGGACACTGCTATTGGATGTCCCACATGTTATTACTACTATTGGAGCAGGACGTGCTGTATGCTTAGAATAATACAACTCTGTGAAGTACTCACCTGTAGAGTTGGTATTATACGCATACAGCACGTCCTGCTCCACCCCACCCTGTTTTCACCTTGTTCTGGATCCCCTGTTGGTGATTGTTATCTTTGATATTTTTGCCAGTTTTGGGTGGTTGTTTCTCCTGGCCTCTCTTTCTCACTGCTTTTCAATGCTGGGGATTTGTGGGGGGTCCCTCGGTATATGTAGGGCCGGGAGGAGCTTTTTTTCTACATGTCTGCAGTGCACGGAGGCGGAGCATTACCCACATGTTATTACTACTATTGGAGCAGGACGTGCTGTATGCATATAATACCAACTCTACAGGTAAGTACTTCACAGAGTTGTATTTTGGTGATCTATTGGACCTGTTTGCCAAGGGAGGTAAGTTCCTCAACGTAAGAAGCAGTTGCGGCCCGTTCGGGGGCCTTTGTTCCCTCCTACCGAGGGTCCCGGCCCAGGAGAGGGGTTTCCTTTGCAGGCTCTAGAGGAGACTTCTGGGGCAAGGGCAGAGGTCGTGCCCGCTCCGGATTTTCCTGGGGGTCCAAGCCCAAATCTGTTGCCAAGCCTCCTCGGCCATGAAGGGGCGCCCTCACCCATCCGGGTGGAGGGACGGCTGCAGCTCTTCGCTCGTGTCTGGAGACAACAGGTCTCAGACAGGTGGATTCTGGAGCTTGTGTCCTCCGGCTACAAGCTAGAGTTCGCTGCATGGCCGCCTCCAAGATTTTGCTGTTAACGGATTCCTCTAGACCCCTTGGCAGCTCATGGGCTGTTTCTGGCGGTGCAAAACCTACTGGGCTTGGGGGTCATCTGTCAGGTCTCTCCTGCTTTTGTGTGCTTGGTATGTGTATGAATGTGAGCTTCTCCACCTCCGGTGGTTATTTCGGCTGGCGTGGTTGGTGGGCAGCGTGCGTGTCGCCGGCCTGCCTGTCTGACCGGTTCCCCTTTTTGGTGCTTGGGCTCTAGTGAGCTCCTGGTGGCTGCGGAGTCGGGCGCCATGCCCTTTTTGCGCCCGCTGCTTATAGGCGGCTTTTTACTTCAGGAGGGGGGCCGCGTCTCGCGCGGCCCGCGCTGTGCTGATTCTTGGAAGGGGGGCAGGCCGGAGCGATTGGCGCGCTTGGGTTGGCCCGCCCTTCTTCTCCTTCCTTCCTTCCTCCTCGTTTCTGTCTGAGGGACGGATTGCTGCTGCCGCGGCTGTATTCGGCGCCGCCATATTGCAGGATCGGCTTTTTAAGGTAGTTCCTTGTATTCTATTTAAGGTGGTATGCATCATGGGCTGGTAATCACTGCTTTTCTCTTGCTTATGCTTCTTTTGATTATGTTCACGTGCGCTACTTATGTCAGGGCGCGTCTGCCAGCACCCCCTCAAGGATTGGGGTTTTTCTGGCTTTACCTTTTTTTTTTTTTTTTTCTTTCCAGTGTAACTTTGCCTGTGCTTGTATTTCCATTTTATTTATGTACTGATGCATGCTTGTTTATTCCTTGCTATGGAGTGACTGTTGTCCTTTCCGTTGCAGATCCTGGGATCCCGTGCTGAAGGGGTCTCCCGGTCTTAGATACCTGGCTAGTGGGGTTTGTCCATTCCAAAGATTATATATTTTATATGGCAAATCCTTCCACTACTGGGACATTAAAGGGGCATCCCGGGTCGCATAGGGCATAAATCCCTGGGTAATTGTGAAGACCACAATTTCATCATATGGAGGCTTCCAAGGATACCGGAAACGGCCCTTCGGGGGTTGCGGGGCTCCGCTCCCGGGGGATGATGTCATTATATGCATTCCATGTGCACTGCAGAACATTGAGCGCCAGTCCGGTACTCCGGTTTCTGACTCCTCGCCGCCCATGTCATCTCCTACTCCTCCTCGCCTGTTCCGGACCCCGTGTGACGTTGTCATGGGTGGGGATTCGCAATCCGAGGTCTGCGCACGGTTGGCCAGTCTTGAGAAAATGTTTTCTGCTGTGGTTGCACTGGACTGGTCCGATTACCCCCCGGCTGATGAGGGGGAGATCTATGAGAAATCGGACGATCCTGATGTCCAGCAGTTTGGTGCTGAGGATGACCAGGCTGCGGGGGTGGTCTGTGACACCTCTTCGATATTGACTCATATGTTTGAAGTTTTAGCTTTAGACCCTCCTGAGGCGGCTCCCCCGCCTAAGGGTGAGTTGTTTGATGTGGCCAAGCCGCGTTTGGAGTTTCCCAGTCAACGACATTTTGAGAATGTCAACCTTAAAGAGTGGGAGCAGCCTACGCGTCTTGTTGGTGTTCCGCCGAGTTGGCATAAGAAGTATCCTTTTCCGGCGGACTTGGTGAAGCGTTGGTCTTTTCCTCTCGAGGTTGAGGCTCCGGTTTTGGGGCTGGCTAACACAGCCATGTTGCATTCTCCTGACACTACTACCCTTAAGGATGGCTAGGATCGCCGAATTGACCAACTGGCTCGCCACGGTTTTGTCAGTGCGGGTTCGGCTTTGAGGCCTGTTTGTGCTTCGGCACTTTTGTTGTTGGCGGTTAGGTCCATTGTCAAAGGTTTATTTGCGGGCCTTGATCCTACTTGTGAAGAGTTTGTTGCTCTCAAGCGTTGTGAGTCCTTTGTTTCGTTTGTCCTTGCCGCTCAGGATGACGCCATGGTGATGTGTAGTAGGACCACGGCTTTGTTGGTGGCTATCCGACGGTCGGTGTGGTTGCGGCAATGGTCTGCTGACTTTAATTCTAAAAAGTCGCTTACGGCTCTTCCCTTTTTGGGTTTGCGCTTGTTTGGTGAGAAATTGGATTCGGTTGCCAAGGGAAGTAAATTACCTCAGCGCAAAAAAACTACGTCGTTCCTTTCGGGGGGCGGCTTCTTTTAACCCCTCCTTTCGGGGAGCCAGAGCTTTCAGAGGTGCGGTCTTTTCTGCCTCCAGGGGTGCAAGCTGGAACAGGGGTAGAGGCCGTGGCCGTCCCGGTCACTCCTGGGGCGCCAAACCCAAACCAGCTGCCAAGCCCGCTCAGCAATGAGGGGGCGCCCTCACCCTTGCGGGTGGGGGGACGGTTGCGACACTTCTCCCTGGTATGGGACCAGGCGGTCTCAGACAGGTGGATCCGGGAGGTGGTGTCGGCCGGTTACAAGCTGGAGTTTGTGTCCCGACCTCCTCCAAGATTTTTCAGGTCTCGTGTGCCCTCGGATCCTTTGGCCGCGCAGGGGCTTCTGGCGGCGGTGAGGAATCTTCTGGAAATGGCAGTCATCTGTCCGGTTCCTCCCTCGGAGGTGGGCCTCGGGTATTATTCCAATCTATTCACAGTGCCCAAGGAGGACAGGTCGGTTCGTCCCATCCTGGATCTGAAGTACCTCAACGGGTTTATCCGTCCCCGGAAGTTTCGCATGGAAACTCTGCGCTCTGCCATCAATTCTCTTCGGCAGGGGGACTTCATGACGTCCATAGACATCAAGGATGCTTACCTTCATGTTCCTATCTTTCCGGCTCATCAAAGGTTTCTTCGCTTCGTGGTGGAAGATCGGCATTATCAATTTGTGGCTCTTCCGTTCAGCCTTACCTCGGCTCCAAGAGTGTTCACCAAGGTGTTGGTGGGCGTGATGGCCCTTCTCAGAGCTCAGGGGATTCGCATCGTGCCTTATCTGGACAACCTTCTCATCATGGCTCCTTCCTTCAGTCAATCGGAAACGGACACCAGGACGGTGGAATCCACTCGGGAGAGTTTCGGCTGGGTGATCAACTACCCCAAGTCCTCCCTTGCTCCGGCCAGGGTGGTGTCCTTCCTGGGAATGTCCTTGGATTCTTGTCAACACAGAGTGTTTCTGCCTCAACCCAAGGTTCTCTTGATTCAGGAATTGGCGCAGCTTCTTCTTTCCAATCCTTGTCCGTCCCTCCGGCTAGGGATGAGATTGGTGGGGTTGATGGTAGCTTCTTTCGAGGCAGTTCCCTTTGCTCAGTTTCACACGAGGACGCTTCAGCTTCATCTGTTGGTGTCTTGGGACCGGCGACCGAGGTCGTTGGATCGGCCCTTCCAGATGTGCTCCCGGGTTCGGCAGTCTCTTCAGTGGTGGATGGTCTCGGACAATCTCTTGAGGGGCAGGTCTTTTCTGACGCCTCTTTGGGAAACTGTCACCACGGACGACAGTTTGTCGGGATGGGGAGGTTTCTGGAAGGATCTTCAGTTCCGGGGGCGGTGGGGTCCTCAGGAGGCCCACTTACCCATCAACGTTCTGGAGCGGAGAGCCATCAGGTTGGTTCTGTCTCACATGACACAGCATTTACAGGGCCTGCCGGTTCAGGTTCGGTCAGACAATCGGACGGCGGTTGCTTACATCAATCACCAGGGAGGGACCGGCAGTCAGAGTGCCCTCAGAGAGGTTTCTCTGATCCTAGCCTGGGCGGAGGTCCATGTCCCTTGCATCTCGGCAGTGTACATTCCGGGAGTGGAAAACACGGAGGCGGACTTTCTGAGCAGGTGCTCTTCCCGCCGGGGGGAATGGTCGCTTCATCCCCAGGTGTTTCAGTCTCTTTGTCTCCGGTGGGGGACACCGGAGGTGGATCTGTTTGCCTCTCATCACAATTACAAGCTTCCGACATTCGTGTCGCTCTCTCAGGATCCTTTGGCTCTGGCGGTGGATGCCATGTCTCTGAGCTGGGGGGACCTGGGGTTCCTTTATCTTTTTCCTCCGATTCCCATGCTAAGCAAGGTGTTGCGAAAGCTGGCCCTGGAAGGGGTCCTCCTTTTTGGTGGCCATCACTTCGGTTCGGCGTGTTTCGGAGTTGGCGGCCTTGTCTATTCAGGCTCCTTACTTTGAGCGGCATCAGGACAAAGTGGTTTTCCGCTTCAAACCGGACTTTCTTCCTAAGGTGGTCTCTGCTTTTCATCTTAACCAGGACATTGTTCTTCCTTCCTTGTGTCCTAAGCCTAGGAATGACAAGGAGCGGGTTTTGCATTGTTTGGATGTGGTACGCTGTGTGAAGTACTATTTGCTTTCCACATCTCCTTTTCGTAAGGCTGATGCCTTTTTCGTGGTGCCCTGCGGGCCTAGGAAGGGTTTGGGTTACGTCTTCCATTAGCAAATTGATTCGTCAGGCTGTTGTTGGGGCCTATTCTGCCAAGGGGAAGGTTCCCCCTTTTCGTATCACTGCTCATTCTACTCGTGCTGTTGGGGCGTCATGGGCTTTTCAGCACCAGGCTTCTGTTGAACAAGTTTGTAAGGTTGCTACTTGGTCTTCTGTTCACACTTTTTCCAAGTTTTATAAGGTTGACGTGCGGGCTTCAGCGGATGCTGTGTTTGGCCGCAAAGTTCTGCAGACTGCAGTGGTTTGAGTTATGCTTTTTTGCCTTGTGGATACCCGCCTTTGTGGACACTGCTTTTGGATGTCCCAAGTGTAATTATTAAAGTTTGAAGTGGGGTGTGTGACATACTTAGAATAATACCATTTTGTGAATACTTACCTGTAAAATGGGTATTATAAGTGTCACGCACCCTGCTTCACCCGCCCTTTTTGGTATCCTGGATTCTTTATATGGTGAAGCTTCATTTACAGTTTGAGGGTTACCAATGGTTTTTCCTGGTACCTTGTCTTGCTGTTTGAAAACTGGGAGATAAGTGGGAGGTCCCAGGTATGTATAGACCGGGAGGGGCTCGTTTTTCAAGACTCCTTTGCAACATCGCCACCTGCAGGTGGGTTAACCCAAGTGTAATTATTAAAGTTTGAAGCGGGGTGTGTGACATACTTATAATACCCATTTTACAGGTGAGTATTTACAAAATGGTATTTTTTGCCATCTCTGCAGTCAAGCGCCCTTTGGCGGAGGTAATCCCATCTGTTATGAATCATTATCTGGAGCAGGACGTGCTGCATACTTATAATACCAATTCTACAAGGTGAGTAAACACAGAATTGTATTTTCACAAGTTCAGTGGGTTTTGGTCTGCTTTAACATCATATTTATGTGCTATAATATTAAATTAACGCACCTTTAGTTTTTTATTATAATCAAAACCGCATATCAAAGTAGACCCTAACCTTTAATTGGCTATGAATAAAATCACTAAATACTAATAATCTGATAAAATACAATTAGGATTAAATTCAATATTTTACCCTTATGTGATCATTAGGGTGTCATCTTAAATATCCACTTGGATTCAGCCTTGGACACTTTCCTAATCAATAACGCCAATTCTGCTCTATAACCTCTATTCCCATAAACAATATACCCTTGGAGTTACAGTTGTGGAATTTCTTCAAAAATAATGATAAACTGAGAGTCCAGTCCCTTTCTTATATTCTAACAAGGTTTCCTTGTCTGAACCCTTAATTCCTGTGTTGTCCTCCTAATATATTCCACACGTACACTGTATATAATATCTATTAAATACACCAAACCCTTAGTCCTACAAGTTATAAATTGATTTTACATTTATTTTTATTTGTATGTGAAATAGCTTCTTTAATTATTCTCCTGCCCCCACTTAGACGTTGTTTTTTACCTTCAGTACACCCCTTACATTTACCACACGGAAAAAGGCCTTTTAAGTCCATTAATGTTTGTTTTTCTTTGGGGGGGGGGGGGGGCACATTACAAAATTGACAAATGTTAACTCATGATATTTTTGATCTGTTTGTCGTTTGCCAAACTGTTATCAATGCACACTCAAAGCCCTTTTTCTGTGTGTTTGTGTATCTGCTTTATCCTTCCAACAATTTTTCTCTCTATTGCTCCTACTTCCTTAATCTCATGTATTATCTCTGGATCATATCCCTTCTCAATGAATCTGTCCAATCTTTCTTGCTTGATTTAAAACAATCAGAACTTTTACTACAGTTTTATCCTAATTCTGCACAATTGTCCTTTGGGTATATTACTCAACCAAGATGGATGGTGGCAACATATGAATTCCTTATCTGTATCGGTCATCTTTGCTGATAATTCCTTTTTTAGAGCTATTTAAATTTGTCTGGTTTGCTGTACTTGCCCTCCAGGGATGCTATTGGGAGGCTTGTGCATGCCCTGTGGGATCTCTGGGTTGAGGAAGTATACAGCGAACTGGTGTTTTCATGGCCTAGGCGTTTTGGGCCACTGGAATTTGTCCAGCAGATCTGCATGGGCAATTCTGATTCACATTCTGTACCCTTTGTCTCCATGTGCTGGATAGTCGGTGTTCTTCGGTTTCCTGTCCACCTTTATATGTAGAACAAATGCAGAAGATAAATGTTAATGAATGGTTTAGGTAACCGGAAACCCAAGAATGTTTTTTTTTTTTTTTTTCCAAGTGTACAGCACGGCCTGTTTCATTTCAATCATTACTTCTGGGTATTCTGCCACAAGGTGGCACAGTTGACTGCAGAAGACTTGTGGCTCCTCCCGGCCCTATAAGAAGCCAGGAATCACCCATAGACCCCCAGTGTTTTCTCTGCAGTCATGACTGCGAAGACCAGAAGTTGTCGCACCCGTTTCTAGACCCTCTTGCCTCCCAGCCTCGGCTGCTCGGATCGGGTGACGGTAGGGGAACACCTGGGGTCGGGTGTTTGGTGAGCTCTGCTCCAGGCCGCAGACCCTGTACAGAACGTTAGCCGGCCATAGGCATATGGTGAGCCTATAGGGGGATGGGAGATACCACTGCTGCGGGTGTGTCCCCGGGTTCTGGGGTGAGTTGTTTGTTTTTTGGGGGTTGTGATTTACTTGTTCCCGGGCTCCTCTCTCTTTTCCCTTCTGCCCTCGTTTTTGCATATTCCCCCCCCCCCCCCCCATCCTCTACCCCTTCCCTCTCTCCCCGGCGTGGCCGTTGTCGGGGGGGGGGGGGGGTTGTCTCATTCCCGTAGGGGGGTTGTCTCCCCTCTCATGGAGCCGGGCGGCTTCGCGCCCTTTGATGGGGGCGGCGCAGGGTAGATAAAAATCAATGTTTATTTTTAAAAAAATCAAAAAAATCGGATTTTTTTGATTTAAATCTGATTTTTTTTGATTTAAATCTGATTTTTTTGATTTAAATCTGATTTTTTTGATTTAAATCTGATTTTTTTGATTTAAATCGGATTTTTTTTTATTTAAATCGGATTTTTTTTCAATAAACTGCTTTTTGAGGAAAATATTTTACCATCCAAAGGTTCTTCCATCATGAGATAAAGCTGAGTTGTTTAACTCAGTAGAATAAAGGCTGTATATGTGTAACATTCACAATGCCATGCTCTTCCAGAGGTTTCTGTAGGATTAGTGGGCAGTTTCTCTCCTATATTATCACAGACGCTCGCTTTACTTACGCAGTTCTCAAAACTGAATTTGACTCCGCAGAGGTCCCAGCCTCTTCTTCACAGCAAAAATGTTACAACATGAACAGAGTTGAGAAAAAGACCTTAATCCTATTGTTCTACAAACCTATGACTAGTGAGCTACAGAGGACAGCAGGGACAGTAGTATTTAAGTTTTTCATGTGTCGGCTGGGCTGACAGTCTAAGTTTCTTAAAATATATATATATTTTGTTTAGCCAAATTAGTTAACAAAACATGGATGTTTGTTTAAGCAAATAACTTATGCTGTAATGTTATTGTTTCAGTTGAATAAATCTATTTAAATTGTTATTAAGGTCAGGATTATTTTTCTCCTTCCTAAGTACAACAGAACAGTGGTGTCCAAATATGAATGATTAACCCATTAAACTGGGGAGAAAAAAGTAATATAAAAAGTGATTCTAAAAATCTTCATCTACTTGCATGTTACTGACTAGTGATTTAAATCGTGATTTAAATCATGATTTAAATCAGTTAGATTTAAATCAAATCCACCCTGGGGCGGCGTATTGCGTCATCTTACCGCGCCCCGCCCCTCGAGGTTCTTCAGCGGCGCCATCTTGCTGCTCGTCCGGTGAGCTGGCTACGGGTCCCTAACCACGCTGTCTGCATAGGCCGGTGTGACTGCCTGTATCTCCTGCGATCACCATCGGAGCTGGTCCGTCTTTCTGTGGGGGTTTAATAATATATAGGTGCATGTGCTGTGAGATGCTCATGGTGTTTTCATGTTTATGTCTTACAGACGGGATAGCAGTATTGTGTTTTCTCCTGGTCTAATACCCCCCTCCTCCCCCTGTCCCCTCTCCATTGGGCATCCCTTGGGGGCATCCCAGGTGGCTTTCTTAGTTTTTTACTCCGTGTTGGCCTATTGTGCCTTGTTGATGATCACCATATGGAGGCTTCTGGGGATAGCGAGCTTGGGGCAGGCTCGGCTGTGTGTCATGTGCGGGGCATCCCCTTTGAGTGGTGGCGGCGCGGTCTGTGTCCCGTGCGCCCAAAGTATTATTGCGGAGCAGGTTGGACTGAGTGCTTCTCTTTCCAGTCCTGTCCTCCCTACGGCGTCCCCTACTCCCCAGCATCTGCATTTAGCCCCCAGCGAGGGGGAAGCCAGCAGGGGGTCACAATCAGATCTGGCGCTGCGCGTGGCCAGCATTGAGCGACAGCTGGCCCGACCGGCGGCGGGCAAGGCCTCTAGTAAAAGGCAACATCTAGACGCTGAATTGTCCCTCTTTGCCGATGAGGACGAGGGCCTTGATCTGTACGGCAGCCATGACTCCCCGGAGGAGGGGTGGTAGTTCCGTGACTCGGAATCCTCTGGGGACCGTCTGGGCGAGTACGATAGCGATTTAGGGTCCTCCTCGGATGAGAATACCTGGCTCCCGGATGATACCGCTCCTGTCGGCTGTTTTTGATACATTACACATCGCTCCCCCTAAGGTGGCGAAGAAGAAGCAATGCAAGCTCTTCCGCCCCGGCAAGCAACGCCTGGAGTTCCTGGAACAGGGCCATTTTTCTAATATGGTCCTCAAGCAGTGGGAACGCCCTAACAGGTTACCTTCGGTGCCCAAGGGGTTGCATAGAAGGTATCCCTTCTCAGCCAATTTGGTTAGGCGCTGGTCATGCCCACCTGAGGTGGACGCCCCAGTCCTGGAGCTATCCAACACTTCAGTCATGACGTGCCCCGACACTACCACCTTGCGTGATAGCGCAGACCAACGCATGGATCAGCTGGCTTGTCGTGCCTTCACCTTTTGTAGGGGCCGGTTTGCGTCCGGTCTGCACCACGGCTATTGTGGCCATTGCTATTAAAAAGGTCAAGCGCCTTGCTGAGGCCGCCCTATCTCGCAAGATCATGATTATAAGGACCTTTTGCTTTGCTCTGACTTTGTTGCCTTTGTGATGTCTGCTATGAATGACGCCGCCCGGCTTGGCGGTAGGGCCACGGCCCTGCTGGTTGCAATGGTAGGTCTGTCTGGTTGCGTCAGTGAGCGGCTGACACCGCCGCTAAGAAGTCTCTCACTGGGCTCCCTTTCACTGGTCTTCATCTCTTTGGTGAGCGTCTTGACGCTCTGACCAAGGATGGTAGGCTTCCCCAGCGTAGAAAGCAGGCTCGGCCCTTTCGGGGATCCTCTTCCTTTCGCCCTTCGAGGGGAGGTCGTGGATCCTCTTCTTCAGGTAGTCGCAGAGACTCTTGGGGTCAAGGTAGATCCCGCGGTCATCCCGGTCTCTCCTGGGGAACCAAGCCCAAACCCCCTACCAAGGCCCCTTAGGCATGAGGAGGCGCCCTCAACCGACCGGGTGGGGGGACGGCTTCGGCTTTTTGCTCACGTCTGGCGACTGCGCGTCTCAGAACGGTGGATTCAGGAGGATGTTTCCTCCGGATACAAGAGAGAGTTTGCAGCCTGGCCGCCCCCAAGATTCCTCCGGTCCCGGATATCTCTAAACCCAGTGTCGGCTCAGGGACTGTTTGGCCGTACGTCTTCTGGAGTCATTTGCCAGGTACCTCTTCAGGAACAGGGTCGGGGGTACTACTCCAACCTGTTCACTGTGCCCAAGAAGGACGGCTCCCTGAGGCCCATCCTGGACTTAAAGGGCCTCCACAAATTCGTCAGGTTCAAGCACTTTCGCATGGAGACCTTACGCTCGACTGTAAGTTGCCTTCGGCCGGGTGATTTCATGACCACGGTGGACATCAAGGATGCCTACCTTCATATTCCGATCTTCCCAGGTCACCAGAGGTTCCTGAGGTTCGCTCTGGGGGATCAACACTACCAGTTTGTGGCCTTGCCGTTTGGTATCACCTCGGGTTTCACCAAGGTGCTGGCTGGTGTTATGGCTTTCCTGAGGAACCAGGGCATCCGCATCCTCCCTTACCTGGACGACATTCTGATTGCTGCTCAGTCTCTTCATCAGGCCGAGATGGATACTCGGGTAGTGACGTCCACTCTCGAGTCCTTAGGCTGGGTGATCAACTATCCCAAGTCTTCACTATCTCCGTCTTTGGCGAGGTCCTTCCTGGGCATGACGCTGGATACTTCTCAGGTCAAGGTTTATTGCCTTCCCTGGATTGGATTCCCCCTCTCCCAGGTACCCTTAGAGGGGGGGCGGGTCCCTTATGGGTTCCTTTATTCATTTGTGTGTATGTGTGTGTGTTAGTGTATTTGTGTGTGCTTTTACTTTTTTTTGCATGGCGCCGGCCTCCGGCGCGCTAATAGTGCTGCCGCAATGGCGGCGGCGAGCCATGAGGGCTGCTTCTCCTCCGTGGGGGGGGGGCGGGCGCTCGCGCGCCTACCGCACTCCCCCGTGCTGAGAGTACGGCTGTCACGTCCCGGCTTCTGGCCTACAGCCCGCCCCCGTGCTGAGTTTGCGGTTTTCTCGTCCCGGCTCCTGGCCGGGAGAGACGCGCATAGCGCACCGGCCCTCCCTCCCTCCCTCCTTCCTCCTCCCTCCTCCTGCACACTGCACGTTGCCTGGGGTCTGGTTCCTCGGATTCATCTAGTTCGGGTGAGGGGCCTGATGGCCATTATTGTCTATTGCTACTGGCTTTCTACATGTGCATGGGGTTGAATGTGTGTTTTGTGTTCTTGTTCCAGGTGGACCATTGAGCATGTAAAAGGGGGGTTCTCCTGGTCCGGGTCCCTGGTTAACACTTAGCTGGCTTAAAATCCTCCCACTCGGGACTTAAAGGGGCATCCCGGGTGGCATAATTGCGTAATTCCCAAACATAATGCGCATTGTACACATTTATTGTATATACATTTTAGTACAAAAAATCACCATATGGAGGCTTCCCCGGAAACTGGGCTTGTGCACCCCTCGGGGCAATCCAGGCTGCGTTTTGGGGTGTGGGGTATCCCTTTTTGGGGGATGTGTTTTTTTTATGTACCCTGTGCGCAGCGGTCTATTACGCGGCAGACCGGATCTCGGGCGTCTGGTTCTGCTCCGCCAGTCTCCTCACCGTCTCCCCCTCGCCTGACACGTGTGTGTGATGGGGTCATGGAGTCGCGATCTGTGGTGTGTGCCAGATTCTTGAAGAATTGTTTTCCAGTGCCGTCGCCAAAAAAGGGCCACGGCAAAGGGAAAACTTTTGTATTCGGCTGCACAGGCCTTTGATAGGGTGGGCTTTGACTCCCTGGAATGGTCTGATTGCTCCCTGCGTGAGGAAGGGGAGATGTTTGAGGGGTCTGAGGACTCCCAACGATCAGCAGTTTGTGGGCGCTGATGCCGGGCAGGGCCAGGGGGATTCCTCGGATACTTCCGGGGTCCTGGCTCATAAGTTTGAGGTCCTGGCCTTTTCTCCCACCGAGGCGGCTCCTCCGCTGAAGGGGGAGTTCTTTGAAGAGACGAAGCCCCACTTGGAATTACGGTATCAAAAGCATTTTGATGGTTTCATTCGCAAGGAATGGGAGAGACCGACGTGGCTTCCGGGTGTCCCACTGGATTGGGACGAGAAATATCCTTTTCTGGTGGACGCAGTGAAGTACTGGTCGTCTCCCCCTGAAGTGGATGCTCCTTTTTGGGGTTGTCCAGCTCCTCAGTCCTCCATTCTCCGGAGTGCACTACTCTCAAGGATGGTGAGGATAAACGCATTGACCAGATGGCTTGTCATGGTTTTGCCAGTGTTGGATCGGCCTGGCGGACGGTTTTTGCTTCTGCGCTTGTACTGGTTGCTGCCAGGTTGGTTGTTAGAGGATTGTTGACCTCGTCCGGGCTCGACCCGGTTAATGAGGAATTTGCCAACCTTAAGCGCTGTTATTCTTATCCTTTGTACTGTCCGCCCTGGACGACACTTTGGTGATAGTGTAGCTGAGCTACGGCCCTGCTTGTGGCTATCCGCCGGTCGGTTTGGTTGGGCCAGCGGGCGGCTGATTTTGTGTCCAATAAGTCGCTCACGGCCTTTCCCTTTGTGGGGTTGCGGCTCTTTGGAGAAGGATTGGATTCGGTGGCAAACTGAGGTAAGTTACCTCAGTGTAAGATGCAGCGTCGCCCCTTTCGGGGGGCGGCTTCCTTCTCTCAGTCCTTTCGTGGGGCTGGAGTCGGTAGGGGTTCGGCTTTCCCCTCGTCCAGAAGTGATTTCTGGACCAGGGGCAGGGTTCGGGCCCGTCCAGGACACAGTTGGGGTTCCAAGCCTAGAGTCGCTGCCAAGCCGGCTCAGCAATGAGGGGGGCGCCCTAACCCTTGCGGGTGGGGGGACGGCTGCTACTCTTCTCCCGGGTTTGGGTTCAAGAGGTCTCGGACAGGTGGAGTTAGGAAGTGGTGTCTTCCGGTTACAAACTGGAGTTCGAGTTCCGGCCACTCCCAGGTTCTTCAGTTCTCGGGTGCCGTCATGGCTGTCATCTGCCGGGTGCCTCACTCAGACCGGGGTCTGGGCTTCTGTTCCATTTTGTTCACGGTGCCCAAGAAGGACGGATCCGTTCGTCCCATTCTGGATCTGAAGTTGATCAACAGGTTTGTTCGTCCCCGGAAGTTCCGTATTGAACCTTTGCGCTCAGTCATCCACTCATTGCGTCAGGGGGACTTCATGACGTTCACAGGCATCAAGGATGCTTACCTGCATATTCAAATATTTCCGGCACACCAGAGATTCCTCAGGTTTGTCTTGGACATTCCACATTTTCAGTTTGTGGCTCTTCCGTTTGGCCTTACTTCGGCTCCAAGTGTTTTTACCAAGGGTTGGCAGGAGTGATGGCCATCCTCAGAGCCGGGGGTATCCACATCGTGCCCTTTCTGGACGATCTTTTCATCATGGCGTCTTCCCTCAGTCAGGCGCAGCTGGATACCAGGACTGTGGTGTCCGCTCTGGAGAGTTTTGGTTGGGTGATCAACTATGCCAAATCCTGCCTCACCCCCTCCAGGGTGGTGGAGTTTCTGGGAATGTCGCTGGACATTTCTCAGGCCAGGGTGTTTCTCCCCCGGGCCAAGGTTCTTCTGATTCGGGAATTGATTCAGCGTCTCCTATCCATCCCCCGCCCGTCCATCCGGCTAGGGATGCGACTGGTGGGATTGATGGTGGCATCGTTCGACGCAGTTCCCTTTGCCCAGTTTCACACAAGGACGCTCCAGGTCCATCTCTTGGCGGCCTGGGACGGGTCCCCGCTGTCATTGGATCAGTCCTTTCTGATGTCCCCCCAGGTGTGGCGTTCCCTTCGGTGGTGGCTGAAACCAAGCAATCTGACGAGGGGCAGGTCCTTTCTGACCCCTCGTTGGGAGACGGTCACCACGGATGCCAGCCTGTACAGGTTGGGGGGGGGGGGGATTTTGGAGGGATCTTCTGTTTCAGGCGGACTCCCTGAGCAGGGGGTCATCTCGCCGGGGGGAAGGGTCGCTTTGCCAACAATGGGGGTCTCCGGTGGTGGCGCCCTTTCGTCACAATCACAAGCCTCCGGCATTTGTGTCTCTCTCGTGGGATCCACTGGCTCTGGTGGTGGATGCCATGTCTCTGAATTGGAGTGATCTGGGGTTTCTGTACCTGTTCCCTCCGTTTCCCATGGTGGGCTGAGTGGTGTGCAAGCTGGCTTTAGAGGGCGCGTCGGCAATCCTGGTGGCTCCAAGGTGGCCAGGACAGGTGTGGTTCGCAAACGTGGTAAGGTTGGCGGAGGTTCAGTTTAGTCCTGCCCCTTCTGTCAAATCTGCTCACTCAGGGGCCGCTGCTCTATCCCAATTTACAAACGCTGGCTTTGACGGCGTGGTTGCTGAAACCTCCATCTTGAGGGCTGAAGGTCTTTCTGATGCTGTCATTCAGACTCTGGTTAGGGCTAGGGGCCTTGCCTTGCAAGGCGTTCTCTATCCCTGGTGTTTTTGGAATTTCTGCACCATGGTCTTGACCGAGGTTTGCAGCTTAGTACGCTGAAGGGGCAGGTTTCTGCCCTGGCGGTTTTTTCTTTCAAAAGTCCTTTGTCCTTCATCTGCTGGTTAAGACCTTTTTTTCCAGGGGGTTACGCATGTGCGGCCTCCTAGGAAGCTCTTGCTCCCAGTTTGGGATTTGAATTTGGTTTTGTCTGCCTTGCAGGGTCCTCCTTTTGGACCTTTGCAGGATATTGCTTTTTCCACGTTTACGCAGTTGGTTGTTTTTCTGGTAGCCATCATCTCCGTTCTGCGTGTTTCCGAGTTGGCAGCCTTGTCTATTAAGGCTCCTTACTTTAAGAGGCATCAGGACAAGATTGTTTTCCGCTTCGAACCAGATTTCCTTCCTTAGGTGGTCTCTGTTTTTCTTTTGAATCAGGATATTTTTCTTCCCTTCTTGTGTCCTAAGCCCAGCAATGACAAGGAGGGGGTTTTGCATTCTTTGGATGTGGTTAGCTGTGTGAAGTACTATTTGGTGGCTACTTCTCCTTTTCGTAGGACTGACGCCCTTTTTGTGGTGCCCTCTGGGCCTAGGAAAGGTTTGGCTCCCGCCAAGTCTTCCATTAGTAAATGGATTCGCCAGGCCATTGTTGGGGCCTATTCTGCTAAGGGGAAGATTCCACCTTCTTGTGTTACTGCTCATTCTACTCGTGCTGTTGGGGTGTCCTGGGCTTTCCAGCACCAGGCCTCTGTTGAGCAAGTTTGTAAGGCTGCTACTTGGTCTTCAGTTCACATTTTTTCCAAGTTTTACAAGGTTGATGTGCGGGCCTCAGCGGATGCTGTTTTTGGCCGCAAGGTTCTGCAAGCTGCAGTGGTTTAAGTTTGTGCCTTGTTGCCTTGTTTTTGGATACCCGGTATCCCAGGTATTTATGGACCGGGAGGGTCTTACTTTGTTATTGACATCTCTGCAAGATCGCCATCTACAGGTCAGTATACCCACATGTAATGAATGTCTTGAAGCGGGGTGTGTGACATACTTATAATACCCATTTTACAGGTGAGTAATCACAAAATGGTATTTTCACGCTCTGTGCCGCCGCTGGGGTCAGCCGGATGTGGACCTGTTTGCGTCCCGTCACAATCACAAGCTTCCAAGATTCGTCTCCCTGTCAAAGGATCCTCTGGCCTTCGCCACGGACGCGCTAGCAATTCCCTGGACAGAGTATCGACTCCATTATGTATTCCCTCCCTTTCCTCTGCTGGGTTGTGTGCTACGCAAGGTAGCCCAGGAGGGGGTACCGGCCATTCTAGTGGCCCCCCGCTGGCCGAGAAGGGTATGGTTCGCGGATGTCGTCCAGATGGCGGTGGATCGGTATGTCTTGCCCGACGATCCAGAGCTTCTCACAGCTGCTCCATCCCAATTTACAAATGCTGGCTTTAAGGGCTTGGCTGCTGAAACCTCCATCTTAATGGGCAAGGGTTTGCCGGCCTCCGTTGATACCTTCATTCAGGCTCAGAAGAAATCTTCGTCCACTATTTGCTACAGGGTCTGGTATGCTTATATTGCTTGGTGTGAGTCCAAGTCTCTATCTTGTCGTGAATTTTCCATTCCCAGGATTCTGGAGTTTTTGCAGCATGGTCTGGATTCGGGTCTACAACTTGGTACCCTCAAGGGACAGGTTTTGGCTCTGGCAATCTTTTTTCAAAGATCTTTTGCCAATCATAGGCTTGTCAAGACTTTTTTCCAGGGAGTTACTCATGTGCTTCTGCCGCATAACCCTCTGTTACCGGTTTGGGATTTAAACTTGGTGCTTTCTGCTCTACAGGGTCCTCGAGCCTCTGTGTAAGCCCGCTCTGTCCATTCTTACTCTTAAGGTAGCCTTTTTGGTTGCTATTACCGGTGCGTCGAGTATCTGAGCTGGCGGCGCTTTCCATGAAACCTTATTTTGAGCGGCATCAGGATAAGGTCGTGTTCCGTCTTAAACCGAAATTTTTGTCCAAGGTTGTATCTGCCTTTCATCTCAATGACATTCTTACCTTCCTATTGCCCTGCCCCTGCTAATTCCAAGGAACAGAACCTTTATTCTCTGGATGTGGTCAGGGCGCTCAAGTATTATCTGGTTGCTACTGAGCCCTTTAGGAAGTCTTTTTGACTTTTTTTTTTCTTCCTTCTGGACGTAGGAAGGGTTTGCTTTCAGCCAAATTCACTATCAGCAAGTGGATTAGACAGGTGGTGGTGTGCGCTTATTCTGCCAAAGGGAAGGAACCCCCCCTTCTGCTTTACTGCTCACTCTACTAGGGCTATTGGTGTCTCTTGGGCCTTTCTGCACTAGGCTGCTGTTGAACAAGTTTGTAAGGCCACTACATGGTCTTCTGTTCATACTTTTTCTAAGTTTTACAAGGTTGATGTTAGGGCCTTATCTGATGCTGTTTTTGGCCGCAAGGTGCTTGAGGCGGTAGTGGCTTGAACTGCCTGCCGTTACTCATTGGGGATCCCACCCTACTTTAAGGACACTGCTATTGGATCTCCCAGAAGTAATGATTGAAATGAAACAGGCCACACTTTACACTTGGAAAAATACAATTCTGTGATTACTCACCTGTAGAATTGATTTTACTGTGTACAGCACAGCCTGTTTCATCCCTCCCTTGTTATCGTTGCCCTTGGTTGCCTCTTTATGGTGATTTGTTTAAAAGTTATCTTTTTTTTGAGGCTGTGTATTTTTTTATCATGGTTTATCTCCTGGCTTCTTGCATAACTGCTTTTCAACACTGGGGGTCTATGGGTGATTCCTGGCTTTTTATAGGGCCGGGAGGAGCCACAAGTCTTCTGCAGTCAACTGCGCCACCAAGTAATGATTGAAATGAAACAGGCCGTGCTGTATACAGTAAAATCAATTCTACAGGTGAGTAATCACAGAATTGTATTTTTTCGTGTACAGTTTTATGGGTTTATGTTCTTTCTTTTTTGTTTTACTTTTGTAACTAAGCCATTAAAATAGAAACTTCTACTTAGACCTGCTCAGGTTTTGGTGCTATTGTACCCTCATTTCTTTTTCTGTGATTTGTTGGCTCCTGCAGTCTGCACAGTTTTTGCTGACTTTATATGGTCGGTGCCGCCCTTTGTTTTTTTTGTTACAGAAGAATTTGGCTTTTTATTAAGATTTGACTACAGTTCTGTATTGAAGGTATATAGTTTTATATTCGTTAGGGAAGACAGCATAAGAAATATGCAGTCCCAGCTTATTTGAGCTATACAAATTTTAAGCTATACAAAACAATGCTTCACAAAACAATGCTTCTACAGTTGACATTTGAAACCAAAACTGTCATTTCTTTTAACAGTCTAGTCTTTTTCTGCATAAAATATCTGTCCGTTATTGATGTTTTTTTACAGAAAAAGGCGGTGATTGACTTTAAATCCAATGGGCACATCTATGACAACCGAATTGTCCTTAATGGAATAGATCTGAAAGCCTTTTTGGAAACTTTGCCTGATGTCAAAATTGTCAAGGTAAGTTTTAATTGTATTTTTGTTTAGGAAGGCTCTGTGCCACCCCAGTGAATGTATCAAGAACACTTTTTTAGGTTGGCACACAAAACAAATCTTTCTAGTCTGTGGAATTCTGTTTTCTATCTGGTAAAAGTATAAAGTACGTGAAAGTCAGATTACCTGAAATTGACAAGCATAGATAAGTGTGCAGATTGAGAGAGAGAGAGCTTGTACATGCAATGTAGCACCGGGGAAAAGTGGGTGTTAATGACCCCCCCCCCAGTGACTAGACCCTGGGATAGTGGAAATCCAGGTTTTTGGTCCACTTTAATAGAGTAGCAGGAGATCTTTCTAGTGACTATACTAAAATACTCTTTCCCTGCACTTAAGATGAAGGGTCCAGAGAGCAATGATAACTCGGACAGTAACTCTGCCCTGAACATGCCAGTAATTCCCATGAATACTATTGCTGAGGCAGTCATTGAAATGATCAACCGGGGGCAAATCCAGATCACTATCAATGGATTTAATATCAGTAATGGTCTGGCAACCACACAGGTAAGTGTCCATTCTGTTAAATACATTCCTTACTCCTTATGGTGGTTCGTAGTAAGGTACACAGTATTAAAATCTACTTTTTAAAAAATCTTTTCAGATAAATAACAAAGCAGCAACTGGTGAAGAGGTTCCTCGCACAATAATTGTCACCACACGGTCGCAGTATGGATTGCCTGAGGATGCTGTAGTTTACTGCAACTTTAACCAGTTGTACAAGATTGATCCCCCGACATTGCAGATGTGGGCTAATGTAAGTGCTAGGCTTAGAGAAAAACATTCACATCCTCTAAGGTCCTTTCTTTCTTTTTAATTTTTTTATATTTAAATGTAAAGACATTGTCGCTTATTTACAGAATGTCCTTCAAAATAGACCATCACCCATGATGGGGAGCCTAAACCTGCAGACTTCCCTCCACATCTCAAAACCCCCCATGCACTCCACTACCTGTTGCTGAAAGACAGTTAGCCAGAGCAGTATTTCTCAGACCTCTCATTAGAGGTCCCAGGAGTAGATCTACTTCTGCCATCATCTTGCGAGTATTTTCAGTTACGAAGGGGTAAACAGTTGTCGGGAATTAAAAACACTATAGAAGTATAGATGGTTTTAAAGGGACACTGCCTGTCATCAAGTACGCCAAGTACTATCCATGTTTTTGTGGATCTCCATATAGATGCGCAGGTGAAGTAAATAAATGCTTCAGCAGTACTACAGAGCTTCCGGTGTAGAGATCCACAAAACACTGTCTTGAGAAACACCGAGCTAGCACACACTTGGCCTGGGATTCTCCAATTGGAGTCTAAGGCTTTCTAAAGGCGCAGCACTTGAAATTAATTTAAAGTCTTCTCTAATAGCTTGCAGGCACAGCACACTGTGACCTTCTGCTTCACATAGGTCAATTAACACAAAGCTATCATAAATCCCGGATATGCAGGTCATAATTACAAAAATATAAACCTTTAATGTGCATATTACATATAAAATCCACTGTGAGGGTTCTTGTATCTGCAGTCTGCTGTCTGCTTTGTACTTTATGGAGTCTTCGTTTTCAGTGTTTGATTAAGCATTCAACTTAAATGTTTACTTCCTTATCACCAATTATTATTGTGTTTAAACTGCTTCTTGGCTGCCTTATATGAAGTAATCCTGTGTATTTTGTAATTTTTTTTTTTTTTAATCCAGATTTTGAAGCGAGTTCCAAACAGTGTACTCTGGTTGTTACGTTTCCCTGCAGTAGGAGAACCAAATATACAACAGTATGCACAGAATATGGGGCTGCCACAGTCTAGAATCATATTCTCACCAGTTGCTCCTAAAGAGGAGCATGTTAGAAGAGGGCAGCTGGCTGATGTCTGTTTGGATACACCCTTGTGTAATGGACACACAACTGGCATGGATGTACTTTGGGCAGGCACACCGATGGTCACTATGCCAGGTAAATATATGCAGAAAAGTGCTTATTTAGACTATACATGGACAGCTTGTGCTAAAGCTCAAGTGTGAATAAAGTAAAAAGGGACTTTTTACTTTAGGGACTTCGTCCTCCCTGCCGCCCGCAGCTGTTATTGACACGCACCGCTATCGGTACTAATGCGTGCAGCTGATTAGGGGAGTGGTCTGGGGGGGGGCGAACCCCTGATATTAGGGCGCTGGCGAGAATCCTGTTGGAGCAGGGGGATCTGCTTGACTGTGCTAGCGGCATCCGGCCGCGACGTGCGCCGAGCTGCACGCCTTCGGAAACAAAGGAAAGGTAACCTTTATAAGGGCAGCATGGCTGGGGCAGTATAACACCTTAAGAAAGTAGCCGGGGTTCAGGCTACGAAGCGCGTTGGGGACCGTCTCTTGGCTTTGGCATTTTGGGGGTTATCCCGGGGATCCACAACTAGGTGATGTGCTTTTTGTTGTTTAATTTTGTTTTGCACTACTGCGCTTTACTTATCTTGCCACATTATCCTGTTAGATTATGAGATTGAAAACTGCACTTTATATACTTTGCACAGTATTTTGCACTTTATAATTGGATCAATTTTTATATTTTTATTTAGTTTTTTTTTTTTATTATTATTTGGATAAAATTGGGATTATGGATCCACTTGGGATACCCCTTATAACGGATTGTTTGTGAATGTATGTCTTTATGTAATTTTTAATGGGTAATACACAATAAATATGAATTCATGAGATATTGTTGAATTTATGAATTGCGGTGGAGGGGGTGCTGCGATCTAGTGCTAATTGGGTGGTTGTTGGAACCACAATTGGATACTATTTGAATTACTAAAAAGGGACTTAGTTACCCTCTCAAAATGTATGAAATGTTCTGAAATGTTTTTAGCTAAAAGCCCGCTTTGTTACAAGCCAAGCTAAAAATATGGTGGCTGTGTCTTGAAGTAGGACAAGCCGTATAACTGGTCCTCATTGCATTTACTGCAAGCCTAGTTCAATTTATTGCCTGGTTTTATAGCCCACTAAGATATTTTATTCTGACTATTTTTCACCTCACACTTTTCCACCTGGTATTCTCCACTTAGGCACCACTCAGCCCAGCGTAAGAGAGGACGACAAGCAGGCCATGTTCTCTAATGAGCTTGAATTGCAACAGTCAGTAGAAGGGAAACTAGGTACTTTTTTTTGTTTGTTTTATGCAGCCCTAGATCAATTGTGTAAATGAGCCATTGGCCCAGCGAGGATGACCTTTCACCCAACCTAGTTTGCCCTTGCTAACCTTTTGTTTGTGTGGTGCATATTTATATACAAATACTAGTAGTTTGTTTTTCTTCTATGCCTGGGCGTTGGCTTGTAACTCTAAGCCGGCTTTTAGCCGCTTTACCAGTTTGGTACATTTCAGGTAAAATAATACAATACCCCTCTGCTAATCTAATCTGTACTGTTTCTGTAGGAGATACACTCGCATCTCGGGTTGCTGCATCACAGCTCACTTGTCTTGGCTGTCCAGAGTTGATTGCTAAGACCAGACAAGACTATGAGGATGTAGCTGTAAAACTGGGAACTGATCTAGAATAGTAAGTCATGTGATCGCAAATTTCTTCTTTTGAAATGCCTTCCTTTTTTTTTTTATTTTCTTGTATAGCATTAAAATTGAATTAGCTACATTTAAAGGGAATCTGCTATCTAGAAACTATAATCATAGTTTATCCTCATGAAAAACTGAACATGCCAATAAACGGTCTTCCTTGCACTGGTGGTTGTGCAGGGCTGTTAAAGCGGACCGACAGTCAAAAATTTAATCAGACCAACACAACAAACTGTTCATATGCATCCATCCCCAGGGCAATTTAGATTGCTACACATAAATAATTTACCTTTTTCTGATGCTTGCTGGGGTAAATTTTAAAAACAAGGTGGCTGCTCATGGGCTTTCAGGCTACCTGCAAACAGGAAGTAATGCTGGGCTTCCTGTTACTGTGCATTTCAGTTATGTCAGTTAGGAGAGGAAGCTCCAAAATGGCTGCTTTTCCAACTGTGCCAGGCTGTTGGTCCGGTTTAAGTCTCTGCTAGTGTAGTGGCAGGCAGTGACAACCTGATGTATACTAACCTGTTCTATTGGGAGTGGTGTTTTGTTGCACAAAACAAAATAGGAAGTGTTCTTCTGTTCTTCTCGGAATCAGTTTTCTGGCTGTATAGAGGGCCATGTTGTAGCGGTTTTCAGCAAATGTGTCAGGCCCCAGGGACCACCAGCCATATGCTACGCTGTATAAAATGCATTCTTTTACAAATGAATTTGGGGGGGCAGAAATTGATTTAGTCACAGTTCATTGCCAGGTATGAATTAGCATGGCAATAAATGCTAATTGGAGGAGAGGCGGCGTGTGATACGTGGGAATGTGGATCGAGGAGAATTACACAGCAAACCCAGGGTGGCATCCCAAATCATACCTGCTTGAAGTTGGTTGACAGAAGTTCCCTGATGTTGCCACATTTTTTTTTTCTACTATTGCTTTCTTCTCTTAACCATCATAGTAGGATGCAGCTAAGGGTGTAATTGAGGTTGACAAACATTTTTTGGACCACAAATGGAAAAGCCGACATGACATGAAATATTGAAGGGGAGCAGGCCCTGGAGTCTTTCAGGCCCAGCTGCTTGCCTGCCTCCTGTGACTGGTTTGGTTGGTGGGGATTGGCAAGGTAGGAAAAGGGGAGGTGGAAAGGGGATTTAGGGGATAGGAGGAATGGAGAGTTTGTTTGGTATTTGTGGTTCTTCAAGCTTTCAATGAGATCTGGCACCTCTGAACTTAGTCAGAGCTGTAAGTGTTTGGGGAGAGGGGGGAGTTTCTTGGAGCCCTAATCCGTTAAGTGAGTATAATGTCACCCTCCAGATTTTTCTGGGTCTCAAGAGTGCCAGTATCCTTTCTCTAGAGAAGTGTCAAGTTTTTTTGGGTTAAAACAGTGGTTGTGTTTTATTCCCACTTTGTCATACAATACATATACAAAAACAGATACTTGTGCATTACATGTGATTTGAACAGTTTCTTAGGTGTTTATCTCCAGTGCAGATCTAATGAAAAGGACTTTACGGTCAAGTAAGTAAATCACATGTAATGCACAAGTATCTGTTTTTGTATATGCATGTACTGCCTCCTGTGACCCTGGGGATTGCCCAAAAACTCACCTTTCACTTCCCTTTAGCAATTGCATGTCAAATTTGTTGCAGGTCTGAGATCAGCCAGTTAGCAATCTCAGATCTGCCAGAAGGACATGGCTACATTTGCAGAAAACTTTTAACAGAGTTGTAATTGCATTGCCTGAGGTACCATTCTAAAAGATTGTTTATGTGCTGCTAACACTAATCAGATTAAGATGTCATGAACACTTATCCCCCCCCCCCCCCCCTTTTTTTTTTCTTACAGCCTGAAAAAGATCCGGGCAAAGGTTTGGAAGCAGAGGATAACCAGCCCCCTCTTCAACACCAAACAGTACACTATGGATTTGGAGCGATTATACTTAGAAATGTGGGATCATTTTGCTGCAGGGAATAAGCCTGATCATCTCCTAAAACCTATGGAAAGCACAGAGTCTGCTTAACTCCCCTCAAAGCCACTAAATCTGAGGCCAGCTTCCTGTGCCTACTGAAGCAAATTATTTATATCTGTTGATGTTCAGTCATGTTGCTTGATTTTGTCTCGCTAAAAATTACAGGGAATTAGCCAATTGCCATTCAGCTGTGACACGATGAACTCTTTTTTCATTTTGTTCATGGGAAATTTTTTTATTTTTCTCTCGCCGTATAAATATATGCATTTGAGCATTTTAAACATTAGTTCCCATGTGTTCCTGTTGGCCTGTAACAACTTTGGCTCCGATTTCCCAGCTAACTGCGCAGGTTGGAAGATTAAAAGAAGAAAAAAAATGATACAAAGCATCATTAATGGTGTTCTAGTCCTTTTTTATAGGTTTTATAAACCACTTGTAGCCTTTTAATGTATGTTTACAAACAAGCCTGTTTGTGTGTGCTTTGGTATAAATGAAATGCCTTTAAATGTCCCTCTTCCTCAAAATATATCTGCTTGGTTTGACTCTGTTACCACAAATCATCATATCTGGAATTCTAGTATTATAGAAATTGTGCAGGAAGGACGGATGTCTGTTCTGCAGCCAGGGGCGGTGTACAGAAACTGCAAAACCTGTGTATTGTGCCCTTGTATTTTATGAACTAAATCCAATTGACATTGTGCGTATTTGTAATTTGCACACCATGCAGAACATTGGGTGAAGCCAGTTTCATACTACTTGGCTGGCTAGTTTGGTATGGATGATCTATACATTGTTTGTTTGGGTAAAAAGCATGTGCTTAAAAGATTACATGATGTCATTGCACAATGCCTGTTTGGTTTAATAAATTTAAGGTTTTTGTTTTTCCCCTAACTTTTCATAATTGTCACTTTTTAGTCAGGGGTTTGAACTGGAGGTTTTCTTATCTTGAGTAAAATTTAACCAAGAAAAAAGTGTTTTTGTTTTTTTTATTTGCGGTTTTCTTTATCAATGTACCACGGAGGTCAACACGCATCCTTAAACCGGACCAACACAGTTACAAGAAACGGCGCTTATATGCACCAATCCTCAGGACAATTAAGATTTCTGCACATAAACATTAATTTACCTTTCTTTCTAACTCCTGATGTGATTCATTTTACCAAAATGACGTCTTATGGAGCTGCAGGTCACCCCTGCAGTGGAAGTGCTGATGGGTTTCCCAGCAATGTTATTGTGTCCTTTCAGGCAGAGTTGTGCCCAACACTTAAAGTGGAGTAATTGCCAGGGTTTTCTTTATTCTGGTGATTGGTTCCTGCCCTGGGGGCATCCTGATGTAGGAATACCCACTGTGTGAAGCTCCCCCAGATCGCCAACTACACTTACCTTTCTGCTGTTCCCACGGCATATGTGCAAGTGCTCATCCAATCAGCACTTTATGCCATGCATACTAATGCACAGCATAAAGCTATTGTTTTGGGATGAACCCCCACCCCCGGTCTCTCACGTGGCCGGTCTGAATGACTGAATGAATGCGTGCGCGGGAGCATGCACAGCTGCAGCCTGTGATCGAGATGAGGGGTTAGTTGAAAGGTAAGAGGGTTTGCTGGCCATCTGGGTATTGTTACACCTTAAAATTAGGGGTTGGCACATGCTTGGACGCTAATAAGACATGGATGACCGCCCTGTTGAGGTATCTATCAATGGTTCGATAGCCATATTGAAGTACCCCCCCCCCCCCCCCCTAATATTACCACCCCTTCTGTGAAATCTTCTAACGTCCGTAGGATTCTCTGGGCGGCCCTCACCTCATCCACATTTGGCAGATAAATGTTGGCCAGAGTGAAAATTTTACCCCCTATTTGGGCTTTCACAAAAACATACCTGCCCTCTGTATCTATCATCTTATCTAGAAACACAAATGGGGTGTTCCTATGAATCGCCATAGATTCCCCCCTTAGTTTTGGCCTTGGGGTTCGGGTTAGCAGCAGTATTAATGGGCACCGACCGCAATTCAGTAACATGGGTGGTGGTGATTTTTCAGGACTCGGTAAGTGTTCTTACCTCAGGGTGGTTAAAGTGAACAAAACCCCACCCTGGAGTCTGAGACTCCAGGGCAGGCATACTTGCTCCCCCCAACACAAAGTATTGCCTGCCAAAAGCGATTCCTCATTAAAATCCAAAGACCTTTATTCCAATTCAATAGTAAAAAAAAGCATGGTGCAGACATAAATCCCCCAGTAAAATACACGTATGTCTACGCGTTTCGAACCCCGCGGGTTCTTACTCATACTTGCTACCCCCGGACATCAAGGTTTGGGATGCACCTCTGTGTCAACACCCCCCCTCCCCCCCAGCTCACCTAAAAATGCCCCTTCGTTCCCAGTCAAACTGCATGCCCGAGCAGTGGCTGCATCCCCGCTATCCATTTAGCAGGGCACATGCCCACACCAGGCATTAGTGAATGGCCGGTGCAGGCACACTCCCTGTTAAAGGGTAGCAGGGGATGCGGCTGCCAGTGCGCTTTGATGCACTCGCCTTAAATGAGCTCTAGGACGAAGGGGCGGGTGAGAATCTGGGCACACTGACTGGACACGAGGCTGCGCATGTGCCGTAGGACAGAGGAAGGGTGAGTGAGATCAGGTGACTGTCAAATTCCTGGGTTTTGGTCCACTTTAATGGTGCAGGGGAGGGAGGAACCTATGTCCCTAGCAAATGATATTTGAAATGTTATTCCCTTTCAGTCTAAAGAGGGAAAAGTACCATGCCAAGCCTAAAGCTCCTAAGGGAAATGATGTTAAGGAGCCTAAAACCCCTAAAAGTTAGGCCCTTATTCTAAGCATACAGTACGTCCTGCTCCATATATAATACTTACACGTGGGTAATCCTCCGCCAGAGGGCGCTGTTCACTGCAGACATGCAAAAACAGGCTCCTCCCGGCCCTTCATATACCCAGGGACCTCCCACAAATCCCCAGATTTCTCTGCAATGCTGACTGCGAAGACATGAAGTATCACTCTCTCGCAGGTGAGCAGGGCTATTACAGCCTGCGGCCCTGTGGGACTGTTACCACCCGTCCTCTTCGATGATGTGCCTCCCAGCCTGGGCTGTGCTGGTCGGGTGAAGGTAGGCAGCACCATGTGTGCTCACGGAGCTACGCTCCACCGCAGTCCCCCACCATAGGGTAGGCGGTTTAGGCTGATGGTGAGCCTCTAATAGATGCCCCTCCCGCATTATTGCCCCGTGCCCCTCGTAGCGATGAACCCTGGGTGATGGGTCGCCTTCTCCCTCGTTTCCCCCTGTAGCTCGGGGGAAAAGGGGGGGTATGCGTGTGGCGGTCTCAGCGTAATGTTTTACACGTTTTTGGCAGTTGTTTGTCTTTGAACTGGGTGTCAGAGCCGTGCTCCTTGATCCACATAACCCTTGTCAGGGGGCGCGCGTGTGTATTTTCCCTTACTGAAGTGTGCGGCCTGGGCGGCAGCGTCATTCAGTAGTTTTGGCGGTTCCCTTAGCTAAACTCTAACTGCGTGTCTTATCCACTGCTTGTCCTGTACGTTACCGCTGGTTGGAGCTTCGTGCTCTTTGGGGGAGGCGGGGACTTGGCATGATGCGCCCCGCGTCATGGCCAGATTGGGCCCGCCCCTCGAAGTTCGTTTGGTGCCATTTTGATGGTCTTCGCGCGTGGTTGCGATCCTCCTCCTACCTTGGTCATGTAAGTGCCATCCTGGGAGGTCTTGTTCCTATGATCTTTCGTTCAGCTGCGCATGGCTCTGACACCCCCCTTATTCTCTTTATGTCTTTCAGACGCCAAGATTTCGGTGGCTTCTCCCGGCCTGACATATATTATAGCGGGTTCACATAAAAAATTCTCCCACATTCCTAGCGGGTCTTGGGGCATCCAGGGTTGCCTATTGCATAAATCCCTGCGGGCATATTGCTCAGATAATCACCATATGGAGGCATCTCAGAATTATGTACCCGGGGTCCCTCGGGGACAAGACCGGCTGTGTACAGCGTGTGGACAACCCCATGCTGATGCTGACAGAGCACGGGTCTGTGGACCGTGTGCTGAACAGGTACTGGTGCTGCAATCAGGTTTACCAGTGGCTGCACCTCGCTTCAATACACCTGTCTCCTCGTGCTTGAATCTCACTCCTGATGAGTCGCACTCGAGCGGGGATGACCAGCAAGTCGTGCCGCGCAGGCTGCCTACGGCTGAGCAGGTGATAGCTAGTTTGGCGGAGCGCTTGGGCCCTGGAAAGAAGCGGTCCCTGCCGCCTCCTGGTTCTCTGGTTCCTACTGAAACTGAAGAGTCTGCTGCTATGCAGGACCTTGCTCCTTCTGATGAAGGTGAGATATTCTCCGATTCGGGCTCCTCGGACGAGATGCCTTGGAGCCGTGATGATTCTGGCCCCGGTTCTTGGGGCCTGTGTGACACTGATGAACTACTTATAAAGATCTTTGAGGTTTTGTCAATCTCTCCTCCTGGAGAAGCTCCCAAGCCTAAGAGGGAGAGTTTCCACACATCGACACAGAGCTTGGAATTTCTGGAACAGGAGCATTTCCAGGCTCTTATATCCAAAGAATGGGAATCGCCTGTAAACTTAAAGGGGTTCCAGGGGTCTGGGATTGGAAGTACCCTTTTCCCCCTGATGTGGTTAACTTCTGGTCAGCACCTCCCGTGGTGGATCCACCGATTATAGGGGTTACTAACCCCCCCTTTCATGACTGCTCCTAATTACCGTACCCTTCGGGATGCTGAGGACCGGCGCATTGACAGACTGGCTTCCCACGCCTTTTCGTGTGCAGGGACGGCTCTGCGCCCGGTCTGTGCTGCGGCCATCACTGCGGTGGCCGCCAGGACCCTCATTAGAAAGCTACTTGATCACCAACCTGAGGATTGTGATGTTTGTGAGGTTTATCCTCTCAGCGCTGGACGACACCATTAAGATGTGTGCTAGAACCTCTGCCCTTGTGGTAGCTATTCGCCGCCTGGTCTGGCTGCGACGGGGTGCTGACGATGATACAAAAAAGGCTCTCACTGGCCTTCCCTTCAGAGGACGGCGCCTATTTGGGGCCCGTTTTGGACCTTTTTGGGAAAAAGGGCAAGGCACCCCTACGCAGGGGCAGGGACGCCCCTCCCTATGTTAGTGTCCAACTTTTCGGCGTAGATTACCACTCCAGGGCGGGCAGGCAACGCCCTGGGCCCTCTGGCAGGACTAAGTCCAAATCTGCCAAGACCTCCCAAGCATGAAGGGACGCCCTCGCCCTTCTGGCCGAGGGGACTGCCGCAGCCCCTGGCTCCTATCTGGGAGCATCTCGCCTCCTTCTGGTGGATACAGGTTAGAGTTTGCTGGGCGGTCCCTTTCCGAGGTTGTCGGGGTGATTCTAGTCTCTGTTTTCTCTTTAGGAGTTGGTGCAGGCCGTACTCGGCCTGCAGGGTCTGGGCTCGCTTGCAGGTTGCCCTTAACAGGCTGGGGCGATGGCCTCTACGTTAACCTTTCCTCTCTGCCTCAAAAGGATGAGGCAGTCTGGGCCATGCTGGCCTATTGTAGGCTTGGCAATTCTACACTCACAGGTAGTCCCTGCATGATATCTCTGTGTTGGGCCACAGGCGCCCTGTGCAAGGGGGGCCTCTTGCCACCTGTGGAAATCTAAGATCCTTTTAGTTTCCCCTGTGTCTTCTGGACACCGAGACCTTTACAGGTCAGTGTTGAAGGACCAACTCTGCGGATTGGGGCCTTGTTTTTGGCCTCTCTTCTGCTCCCAGGCTGCTCGCCAAGACGCGGATGCGGGTGATGTCTATGACATGCCCGTGGGACATCCGCACTAGGACCTACCGGATCGTCGTCCTTTACTTCCCAATCTCTACATCAGGCCGAGTGGGTTAGTCGGCCGGTGGTGTCCTCTGGGAGTTATTTGGATGGGTGCTCAGTCACCTCAATCCCTCATTGTCCCTTATTCGCTATCTCCATTCCTTGGATTCGGTTCAGGCTTAAACCTTCTTCCTTGGCAATATGTGGACTCCTGGTTACATGGGCTCTGTCCCTCTTTGCTGTCACCTTACTTTCACCAGGCAGGATTGCAGCTGGTGGCCCGTTGGTGGCGGATCAGATGTCCCTTATATTCAGAGCCCTTGGGATCTTTGGCACAGTAGGTTATTAATCCTGGATGGGGTTCCAGCACCCCTGGAGCTAGGTCTGTGCTCATTCCCCCTTGGTACGGTGGTTCCTCTTGAGCTGGTTAAATTCAAGGAACCTGTCAGGGGGCACCCCCTCCTTTTCTTGCATCTTCCTGTAGATGGTCACCTTGGGTACCAAGTCTCGCAGGTTGACGGGGGGGATTTTCTTCTAAAATCCCCCGCGGTTCCTAGGTAGGGGCCCTTAGAGGGTCCATTTTCCTACTGCTTTTGTTAAAACAGTGAGCCTTCAGTTGGCTCTATCTTGCTGGACTACTCCTCTTCAGGACCTGTCTATTTGGGGACTCTTGGCCTGTCGGAGGACAGTGGCCTGTATTTATTATCAGTCTGGAACTTGGAGCAGGATGATTCTCCTGGAAGGTTTCTGATCCTGATCTAGGTGGGGGTCAACGTTCCCTGCATCTCAGTGGTATTCGCTCCAATGGATGTCCTTCAGTGGCAGGTTGTGCTATCCTGGTGTCCCTCTGAGAGCCAACTAGGGTGGCTCTGTTGGGCCCCGTTAATATCACAAGGGCTCTGCCCTCGTTTTTACTGCCCCAGAATATTCTGACTCTTGTCATGGGGGCTTATAAAATAGAATGTCCAGACATAAAATTACTATGTTTTTTCTTCATTCACCCTGCTAGGCGGGGTTCTGCGCAAGATTGCGCTGATAAGGGGGGACCCGTGATACTGATGGCCCCTGGGTGGCCTAGTGGACTGGTTCGCAGATGTTTCTGCTGAGGACAGTGGACCTGTACGCTCTCTCAGGAGTGCGGTTCTGCCCTTTTCAGGCTCCTCCTTATGTCGCCCCAATCTACAGGCTCTAGTCTGATGGCTTGACAGTTGATTCATTCACCCTTTTGGAGACGGGTTTATCTTCTGGGTGACTTAGTCTATGGGGGGCTAGGAGCAAGCTGCTTCTTCTTCCTCCTCTGTCTATTATAGGGTATGGCGTACCCATATTGATTGGCGTGAGTCTAGGTTTCTCCCCTGTTGGACGTTCTCTGTTCCCAGGGTTCTAGAGTTATTACAGCAAGGGTTGGGGTTGACTCCCCATCTCGGTACTCTGAAGGTTCAGGTTCTGCCCTGTCCGCCTTTCCATAGAAGTCTTGTTCAGTCTTCCTTGTTAAGCTTTCTTTTGGGGATTGCTCAGGTGCATCTCCCAAGTAGTTCTATGGTCCCTGTTGGGATTAATTTTTATTCTGTTTCCTTGCGGGTTGTTCCCTTTGGACCTATTCCGGATGCTGTCTGAACTGTTCTTACTTCCAGTTGCCCTTCCGGGGGCTGTTGCTTCAGTCAGACGTGTGCCTGAGAAGGTGGCTCTGTTGAGCTAGCCCTCGTTCATTATATATTCACCATGATGTGGTGGTATTCCGCCTTACGCCGGACCTTATGCCCAAGGTGGTGTCTTATGCTCATTTATTCAAGTCCTTTTGTCTGCCTCTGGGCCTTATTCTTAGTAATGCTGAAGTAAGGGGGTCTACATTCCCTCAACAGGTGTTGAAGTTTTCCTGGTTTGTCTCTTGTCCCTTGGGGGGGACTGATGCCCCTTGAGGTTGCGGGCGCCTCCATACGTATGCGCCTGATCTCATCTGCTTCCAGGGGTTATGCTGCCTTTGGACTGGTCTTGCTTGGACGGATTGTCCTTTCTGGTCCCAGGTAAGGGTGTTGGCTTCTTGCTGATCTTTGTTAGTGTAGTGGTCAGTATCCCCGGTTTCAATTTCCCCGATGAGGGGAGCTCTGAGTTTTACCGAGGCTGCTGTTGCATATGGACTGGTCAGGATGTTACTCTGGCCTATTCCTTTAAGGGGAAGAATCGCCTTCTCCTTTTATTCTGTTTCTACTTGTGCTTGGGTACCTTGGGCCCTTCAGCACCAGTTTTCTGTTAATCAGGTTTTTGCTAGACCGCTGCCTGTTTTCTGTTCATACCTTTCAAAGGTTTTTATGAGGTTGACGTTAGAGCCTTTGCTCATGTCGCTCTTGGTAGCAAGGTTTGCAGGTGACAGCGCCTTTACTGTCTGCTGTGCCTTTTTTGACACTGCTATTGGATGTCCCACGTGTAAGTATTATATATGGAGCAGGACGTACTGTATGCTTAGAATAATACAATTCTGTGAAATACTCACCTGTAGAATTGGTATTATACGCATACAGTATGTCCTACTCCACCCCACCCTGGTTTTATATTTTTCTGGATCCCCTGTATGGTGATTGTTATCATTGCTATTGTTACCAGTTTGGTGGTTGGTTTCTCCCGGCTTCTTTTCTCACTGCTTTTCAATGCTGGGGATTTGTGGGAGGTCCCTGGGTATATGAAGGGCCGAGAGGAGCCTGTTTTTGCATGTCTGCAGTGAACAGTGCCCTCCACATCCTGCCAAAATTGCCAGATGCCCCTACCCGACAACTGAAACAGTTATGTATATGTTTTCCCCAGGATGTGGTTATGCCTAATCTTAATCCCCTGATTTCAGGTTATTTGGAGTGCCTGAAAGGGGGAATGGATAGCACATTTTGTTTCATACAAATGCCAGATGGATCCGTTTTTACCTGCCCTCTGGGACCCCACTCACTTGCCCAGGTGGCAGATGATCAGCTAAGTTGTAGACAGCTGGCGGTTCTAGATTCAGGTTTGCAGTAGAAGACACGTCTGATCTCATTCAAGCCATCTATACCATGCTAAAGATTTACCCCCAGCCCAACCTTTGTCTTTAAAGGATTCTAAAATGCCTAGGCTTTTTGTCAATGACTCTATTAAGTAGATGGTCTCAAGGGAGTGGAGGAACAAACAAGCCAGCTTCTTCCTCCCAAAATTGTCAAAACGCAGACATAGTGGCTTGGGCTAAGGCTCCCAGAGTGTATGCTTCCCTATCCCAAGTCTCAAAGTCTGACCTGTCGTTTGAAGACATGGACCTTGATTCACAAAGAGTTGAAAAAATACAATTCTGTGAGTACTCACCTGTAGAATTGTTTTTACTATGCATGGCACGGCCTGCTTCAAGAAGTCCTTACATATGGGTTATTTCACCACAAGGTGGCGCAGTGTACTGCAGGAGAGTTAGGGCTCCTCCCGGTACCATATAAAAACAGGATCACCAATAGACCTCCCAGTGTTGACGAGCAGTTATACAAGAAGCCAGGAGATAATAAAGGTAAAAAAGGTAACAACCCCAACTAACTTAGAACAATCACCATAAAGAGGCAACCAAGAATAACGATAACAAGGGTGGGGTGAAGCAGGCCGTGCCATGCATAGTAAAAACAATTCTACAGGTGAGTACTCACAGAATTGTATATTCTTAGTATACAGTACTTCCTGCTCCAGATGATAATTCTTTACTTCTGGGTATTACTCCGCCAGATGGCGCTGGACTACAGAGACAGCGAAATTGGCTCCTTCTGGCCCCATAAATACCCGGGACCTCCCACAATTACCCAGATATTCTAAGCATACAGCACATCCTGCTCCAGATATAGTAATAACATGTGGGTAATCCTCCGCCTGAGGCGCCGTGCACTGCAGACATGTAGAAAACAAGCTCCTCCCGGCCCTACATATACCGAGGGACCTCCCACAAATCCCCAGATTTCTCTGCAGTGCTGAAACTGCGAAGACATGAAGTATCACGCTCTCGCAGGCGAGGCCCTGCGGGACTATTTCCACCCGTCCTCTCTGTGAAGAATATGCTTCCCAGCCTGGGCTGCGTTGGTCGGGTGAAGGTAGGCAGCACCTTGTGTGCTTAACGGAGCCATGCTCCACCGAATCCCCCACCATAGGGTAGGCGGTTAAGGCTAATGGTGAGCCTTCAGTGGATGCCCCTCCCACATTATTGCCCCACGCCCCGTGTAGCGGTGAACCCCGAGTGCTGGGTCACCTTCCTCCTTAGTTCCCCCCGTTAGTGGGGGGAAAAAGAGGGGGGGTTGTGTACGTTGGCCTAACCTTGCCCTATTACACTGTATGATTAGATCCTCTATTGGTTATCGGGGGTCAGAGCCGCACTTCAAACATTATGTTAACGTTGGCCGCAGCGCCTTTAATGTATTTTGACTTGGCGCATACGGCGGCTCAGTTTCGCGACGCTATGGCATTTATTACTGTCTTCTTTTTCTGTCTTGTTACGCGCTTAGAGCTTCACGCTCTCCGGAGGGGGCGTGGTCTGGTTTGGCGCGTTCCGCGTCATCTGTAGCTCTGGCCCGCCCTTCGAGGTTCGCTTGGCGCCATTTTGTCGGTCTTCCCGCGCGCGCGTGGTCTTCCTCCTCCTTCCTTGGCTACTGTAAGTGCCCTCACGGGCGTTTTGGTTATCTTTTTCTTCCTGTGCTGCGCATGGCTCTGACACCCTCTCTTCTCCTTATGTCTTTCAGACGCCAAGATTCCGGTGGCTTCTCCCAGCCAGATATATATATCTTAGTGGGTTTATATTTAAATTCTCCCACATTCCCAGCGGGTTTTGGGGCATCCAGGGTTGCTTACAGCATAAATCCCTATGGGCATATTACCTTGATTAATCACCATATGGAGGCATCTCAGAATTATGTGTCCGGGGACAAGACCGGCTGTGAACTATGTGTGGACAACCCCACGCTGATGCTGACAGAGCACGGGTCTGCGGACCGTGTGCTGATCAAGTGCTGGCCCTGCAATCAGGTATACCAGTAGCTGCACCTCGCTTCAATACTCCTGTCTCCCCGTGCTTAAATCTCACTCCAGATGAGTCGCACTCGAGCGGGGATGACCAGCAGGTGGTGCCACGCAGGTTACCCATGGCGGAGCAGGTGATGTCTGGTTTGGCGGAGCGCTTGGGCGCTGGAAAGAAACGGTCCCTGACGCCCCCTAGTTCTAGGTTTCCCACTGAAACTGAGGAGTCTGCCGCTATGCAGGACCTTGATCCTTCTGATGATGGTGAACTGTTCTCAGGTTCCAGTTCCTCAGACGAGATGTCTTGGAGCCGTGACAGTTCCGGCCCGGGTTCTTGGGGCCTGTGTGACACTGATGAGTTACTTATAAAGATCTTTGAAGTACTGTCCATCTCTCCTCCGGGAGAGTCTCCCAAGCCCAAGAAAGAGAGTTTCCACACGGCGACGCCTCGCCTGGAATTTCTGGAACAGGATCATTTCCAGAATCTTATATCTAAGGAATGGGAATCACCTTGTAAACTTACAGGGGATCTGGGACTGGAAGTACCCATTTCCCCATGATTTGGTTGATCGATGGTCAGTCCCTCCCGAGGTGGATGCGCCTATTATTGAGGTTGCTAACCCTCCCTTCATGGCAGCTTCTACTCCTCGTACCCTTCGGGATGCTGAGGACCGGCGCATTGACAGATTGGCTTCCCATGCCTTTTCGAGTACAGGGACGGCTCTGCGCCCGGTCTGTGCTGCGGCCGTCACCGCGGTGGCCGCCAGGACCCTTTATAGGAAGATACTTGACCAACAACCAGAGGATCTCCCTTGCGAGGTCTTTAATACACTGTCTGATTGTGATGTTTTTGTGAGGTTTATTCTCTCAGCGATGGATGACACTATTAAAATGTGTGCTAGAACCTTCTTGTGGTGGCTATTCGCCGCCTGCTTTGGCTGCGACAGTGGGGGGCTGACAATGAGACTAAAAAGGCTCTTACTGGTCTTCCCTTTAGAGGACGACGCTTATTGGGGCCCGGTTGGACCTTTTTGGACAAAAGGGTAAGGCACCCTCGCACAGAAGGCCGTCTCGGCCTCCCAGGGGCAGGGACACCCCTCCCCCTCCCTACGTTAGTGTCAAGCGCGAACCAGAAGTGTGCTTCCAACTTTTTGGAGTGAAGGCCCGCCCCAGGGGGGGCAGGCAACGAAATCTGCCAAAACCGCACAAGCATGAAGGGACACTGGGCGAGGGGGCTGCCGCAGTACTTGGCTCCTATCGCAGGGCGCCATGCTTCGTTCAGGTTGTTAAGGAGATAGTCCCCCTGGATGCAGAATGGAGTTTGCTGGGCGGTCCCTTTCTGAGGTTGTCAGGGATCCTCTAGTCCCTGTTTTTCCCTTCGGGAATTGACGCAGGCCGAGTTCGGCGGGCTGGGTCTGGGCTCTCTTACAGGTTGGCCTTTGGCTGGTGATTGCATCCACATTACCTTTTCCCTCTGGGATGAAGCAGTCTGACCTGGACCGGCAGTCAGGGCCTAGCATTTTTAGTTTTCACAGGCAGTTCCTACATGGTATCCACCTGTTGGGCCGCGGGCGCCCTTGTCCAGTGGACCTCTTGATACCTGCAAGGATCTATATCCCTTTTTAGTCCCTGGTGCCTTCAGGACACCCAGGCCATTTCCAGCCAGTGTTACAGGACCAATTCTGCGGATTAGGGTCTTGTCTGGGGTCCGTCCCCTGCTCCCAGACTGCTCGCCAAGGCGAGTACGGGAGTGTTGTCTTGGACGTGCACCTGTGACGTCCGCGCTAGTTCTACTTGATGGTCATTCTTTTCCAATTTTGCATCAGGCCGCGTTGGCTGTTGACTTGGGGCTCCTTGGGAGTCTTTTGGATTGGGGCTCAGGCATATCACCTTCTTAGTGTATCCTGGTTCGGTATCTCCCTACGGGGTGGCATTTAGATGGGTTCAGGTTAAAACCTTCCCTTCTGCTGTTGTGGCCTTAGTAGGAAGGGGCCTTGCCCTCCTTGTGGTCACACTACTTTCACCTTGCAGCTGGAGGGCCTGTTGGTGGCGGCCCGGACGCTGTCCTTTATTCACTGGTGCCCTTGGGCCATGCGACACCTTAGGTTATTTATCCTGGATGGGGTTCCAACACCCCTGGAAATGGGTCAGTACGCCCCTCCTTTTAGGCGAGGGGGTTCCTTTTGAGTTTGTAAATTCAAGAAAGTTGTCAGGGACCATCCCCTTCCTCCTTGCCTATCCCTGTAGATGGTCACCATGGGGACCATGCAAGGCAGGTTTACTAGGGGGTTCTTTTTCTTCTGAATTTCCCCGCGGTTCCAAAAGGGGGGTCCCCTTAGGGGGTCCAATTTCATGCTGTCTTTCGGTTATCACATTGAGCCCCTTTGGGCCCTAAATAGCTGGACCACTTCCCTTTAGGACTTGTCTCTTTGGGGACTCTCGGTCTGTCTGATGACAGTGACATGTCCTTTTTTATCTGTTAAGGTCTGAACAGGTGACCCTTCAAGAGGGGTATGGTTCTGATCTCAGCGGGGGTTTACATTGCTTGCACCCCATTAGTATTGGCTTGTTGGCTGTCCTACTGTGCTAGGAGGGCCTATTCTAGTGTCTCGCTGAACCCCTACTGGTGGCCCATGGGGCCCTGTGGATATTACAAGGACTCTGTCCTGGTTATTGTCCTGGTCTATTGTTCTGGGTTATTGTTCCTGGACTCTCTGGCTTTGGTCATGGGGACCTAGTATGGCTCTGTCAGGACATTATTCGCTATATGTCTTAACTTCTTCACCCAGCTAGGCGGGTTTCTGCACAAGATTGCTGTAGCAAGGGTGGACCGTTACGCTGAGGGCCCTGGGTGGCCAGTGGGGTGCGGTTCGCAGATTCTGCTGACGACATTTGTACGGTGTGCCCTCCCACGAGGGCTGTTCTGCCTATTCAGGCTCCTTACTACGTCGCCCCTATCTACAGGGATTGGACGGTTTGTTCTTCACCCTATGGGAGATGGATCTCTCTGGGTGTCTTTTCCTTTTTGGTGGGTTAGACCTAGCACCCTCCTCTTATTCTTCTCCCTTCTCTGCCGGCTATGTTGGGAGATGTCGCTCTTGTTTGCTTGCTTGGACTAGCTCTCTCTCCTGTGGGATGTTGCCTTATCCCTGGGTCCTAGAGTTCCTACGGCATGGCTGAAGTTGGTTCCCCAACTCAGTTCTCTGGGGGGTTTCAGGGCTTGCCCTGTTCGCCCACTGCAGAGCCTAGTCAATCTTCTGTGTTGAGCATTCCTCAGGGGTTGCTCAGGTGCATTCCCCAGGGATTCTAAGCTCCCTGTGGGGGAGTTACTTATCCTGATGCCCTGCTAGGGGTTCCCCTGGGTCTTATTCAGGTTCTTGTCTGAACTGTTCCTTCCCTCACATCATCCTTCCGGGGAGATTGCTTCATTCAGAAGTATGCCATAGGGGATGGCTCTGTTAGCCTAGCCACTATATGTATATACATATATGTTTATTATCTGTACACCATTAGGTGAGGATGTTCCGCCTTACACCGAGTTTGGGTCCAGGCGGAGTTTTTTATTCTCCTTTATTCCGGAACCTCCGGACTCTGGGCTAGTGTCTTGCTTACTCTGAGCTTAAAGGGATCTGTATCCCTCAACAGGCATTGGAGACTCCTGGACTGTTCCCTGTCCATGGTTGGGACTATGCCCCTTGGGGCTTATAGGCGTCTCCATCCTTTATGCTACGGTTTCTGATTGCTTCCACGGGTGTAGGAGCCCTTTGGATTGGTCTTGCTCGGTTGGTTTTTCCTTCTGAGCCTAAAGTGAACGTTCGGCCTTGCTGAGCCTTGTTAACGGTTTTTCAGTATTTCCACTGGTCTCGCCGAGACCAGGCTTCGTATTCCCTGACGGGGAAGGTTCTAAGGTTGCCATGACTGCCCTGTTGTTGCAGTAGCGTGGTTGGGCTGTTACTCTGGCCTATTTGTTTAGGGGAGATTCATTCTTCTCTCTTGGGTTTTTGTTCTCTTCTACTTGCGCTTGGCTTGGACCTTCAGCACTCGGTTTTGTTGAGCAGGCTGACTAGTTCGCTGCTTGTGTTTCACTCAGCCTTTGTAAGGTTCTTGAGTTGAGTTAGAGCATTGCTCACGTTGCTCTTGGTAGCAAGGTTGCGGGTGACAGCGCTGTTACTGTTGGCTGTGCCTTTTTTTAATGGGGATCCCACCCTACTTTATGGACACTGCTATTGGATGTCCCACATGTTATTACTATATCTGGAGCAGGACGTGCTGTATGCTTAGAATAATACAACTCTGTGAAGTACTCACCTGTAGAGTTGATATTATACGCATACAGCACGTCCTGCTCCACCCCACCCTGGTTCACCTTGTTCTGGATCCCCTGTATGGTGATTATTATCTTTGATATTATTTCCAGTCTCTGGGTGGTTGTTTTCCTCCTGGCTTCTCTTTCTCACTGCTTGTCAATGCTGGGGATTTGTGGGAGGTCCCTTGGTATATGTAGGGCCGGGAGGAGCTTGTTTTCTACATGTCTGCAGTGCACGGAGGCGGAGGATTACCCACATGTTATTACTATATCTGGAGCAGGACGTGCTGTATACGTATAATATCAACTCTACTCTACAGGTGAGTACTTCACAGAGTTGTATTTTTCTCTGCAGTCTGGACTGCGAAGGACAAGAATATGGCTCTCTCTACTCGCAGGTGAGCGGGGCTATTAGCCTGCGGCCCTGTAGGACTATTCCAACCCGTTCCATATTATTTTGCCTCCCAGCCTTGGCTGCGCTGGTTCGGGTGAGGGTAGGCAGCACCGCTGTCAGGTGCTTAGGAGCGCTGCTCCACCACAATCCCCCACCAAAGGGTAGGCGGTATAGGTACATGGTGAGCCTGCATGGGATGCCCCTCCCGCACTTAGCCCCTCGCCCCTGTTGGTGGGTCCCATAGTGGTGGCCGCTACCCTCGCTCGCAGTTCTCGGGGGGGGGGGGGGTGCGTTTAGGCTTGCATTTTCACTTGTATTATGCCTATTCCCTGTCACCGCAATTAATTGGCTGCATGGTTGCCTTTTGTATCTGCCACCGTCTCGCGCGTGCTTGTGCGCCGTTCCGCGGTTGGCGGCGACATTGCCTCAGGCGCTGCTGCACCATCATTGGCTCCTGTTGTGACGTGTGCGGCTTTGCGCTATTCGGGGGGGGCGGGCCCTGCAGATGGCGCGTTCCGCATCACTGTGCCGCTATAATCACCATATGGAGGCGTCTCAGGATAATGTGCTCGGGGTTCCTTCGGGACAAGCCCGGGTGTGTGGGGTGTCCCCTGCAAGTGATGACAATGTGCGGGTTTGTGTACCTTGTGCCCAGCAGGTGCTTGCGTTGCAGCCTGGTTTACCCGCGGCTGGGCCTGCGCCCTGTATGGCCTCGCCTACCCCCCCAAGCTTACATTTGACTCCCAGTGAGGTGCGCAGCAGTGGGGAGTCTCAGCCTGATGTGTCTTCTAGACTGGCTAGTGTGGAGAAGCTGCTCGGTAATACCTTGGCGCGCAAGGCCTCGGCTAAGAGGCGGCATTAGGAGTTCATGGACTTGGCAACAACAAGGAGATATCCGCACTCTGGTCCAGTAGGGTGCCCGATCCGTGGCAGTCCGAAGCCCCACAAATAGCAGCAGAAAAAATAGGTGGTGGATCCGCACTTCTTTAAAATCGTATCTTTATTATGTAAAAGTTAAAATTATCTCCATCCAAAAATGGTGCAAATAGCAGCAGCAGCAGCAGCAAGAAGTAAAATCCAATACAGACTCGGGCACAATGAAGTGTGTGGTCCTCTGACGCGTTTTGGGTCTTTAGAGGCCCTTAGTCATAGATAGAGGGACCACAACACCACACACAATTTATAAGAAGTAAAAGCAAACTTACCCCATACACATACCTCCCAACTTTTGAAAGCTGTAAAGAGGGACACAAGAAGCCACGCCCAGCCATGCCCCCAGCCACACCCTCAGCCACGCCTCATCCATGCCCTTAAAGGGAAACACCACCTAGGAATTAAATAGGGCATCCCTCATTGCAGCCAGTGAAGGGCATCCCTCAGTACAACCAGTTAGGGGCAACACATACACAGACACGCGCAGACAGGCACAAACACACACACATAGATGGCCATACACGTGCACGGCTAGAGGTGAACGGGGATGCAGCTGCAACACAGAGACACAGCGAGGGCTCTGGGAGAAGGTGAGTGTTCCAGGGGGATTTACACAGCAGGGCATCCCTATTTGGGAGAGCAGCAGTGTGAGCACAGACAGACAGACACAAACACACACACACACACACACACACACACACACACACACACACACACACACACACATAGACACACAGACAGACACAAACACACATACACACACAGAGGCATATACACAGACACACACATAGACACACACAAATAGACACACACACAGACACATACACACACACACAGACACAAATGCACACTCACCAGTACAACAATTTCCCTCCTCTGCGATCTCCCCGGAGGCTCCTTGTAGCTCCGTCCACCTCCAGCTTAGCTGCAGCAATAGGCTCCTTCCTGGAGCCACGCCCCCACCCAGTGAACCACCAATCAAATTAAAGAAGTGGAAAAAAAAAACTAACTCTCATACTCCCAGCCTCTCAGTCGCCCGCTGCCGCCGGTACAGAGTGTTCGGCTGAACGCTTATACTCGGGGCCGGCGGCGGGGGGGAAGGCGTCTAGGCCGCGGCAACCTTCCGGGCGATGGCGCGGGACATGACGGCGCGGGACAACTGCATGCGCCGGGGGACGCGGGACCATAGATGAAGAATCGCGGCAGTCCCGGAAAAATCGGGACAGTTTGGGGGTATGCCCATACAGCAGCGCAGCTCACAGCAGCGGGGAGCCCCGGGCGTCCAGGAAGCCATGACGTCAGCAGCAGAGGAGGGCGCATGGACCAATCACAGGCGGCACCTGCGGGCCAATCAGAGGGAAGAACCCTCTGACATGACACCCAGGGCCAGCCAATGAAAGGGCGAGTTGCACGTCTAGCTGCGACATCAGGGAAAAAACGTTGCCTAGAAACAAGTACACAGCCAGAGGCTGGTTAGAACGTACTAAAAGCAGGCAGGGACTGAGCCACGGGAGTTTCAACAGGGCACCCGGGGGAAACCACGCAGCGTAGTGCAACTGTGCTGGGTTAGCTCAGTGACATAGATTGAAATTAAGATTATGATTAAGATCTCACATAACATTTGGTTATTAAACATATTAGAAATATTTAAAATATAAACATGCATAATAAAGGATCTATCATACGTTGAAAATGTAAAACATCTGTAGGTAAAGGGGAATAGTACATTATGCATGGAAAAAGTCACCCAATCAAATTTTATAAATATATATACACATATACATAGGTTAAGCGATATGGTTTGACACAATTCAATATTCAATGGGGTTCAAATATGTGTCAAGAGATATGATAAATACACAGTACATATATTGTATATATATATGATACATATATTCTAAGTGTGCCATACACTCCACTATGATCTTCATGACATGTGGGTAATCTCCAGTAGAGAGCGAACTTCTGCAGAGATGAATATGCAAAAAAGAAAGCCCCTCCTGGCCCATATATACCTGGGACCTCCCACCAATTTCCCAGTTCTTTCTCTGCAGGGAAGGAGACAAGAAAGAAGATGAAGACTTCTCTTACTTGCAGGTAAGCCGGGCTCGCGTCCGGCCCCTTTTTTGTCCCTATTGCTGCCGGGACTCATTCTAAATTTACACTGTTGAGCCTCCCAGCTTAGGCTGCGGGCCCTGGCAAGGGTAGGAGCACCCTGTGGGTGCAGTGGGAGCCGTGCTCCACTGTGAGACCTCATTATGGGGTAGGCGGAAAATCAGGTTGTGGTGATTCTGGTATGAGATGCCCCGTCCCCTACTTGCGTGCGGCCTTATTTTGGCCGGGTTTCACTTCCCCCCTCTGGGTCCCTTACTTCCCTCTGGGGGGGTGGGGGCTGGCGCGTCCTAACCGACCTCTCCTTTCTTTTAGTTATTGTGCTTTTAGTCTTAGTTATGTATTGTGTATGGGTCAATGTATGGGTGTTTTCACAGTGTGTAGGTGTGTGTGTGGTTCACCTGGCTGTAATCCCTTATGAATTGGTTGCATATGGCGTCCTGTCAGCCTGGAGTGCTTCTCCCTCAGGTTGTGTGTAAAAGAAAGGGGGCGGGGCCGGGCGCTCGGCGTGGCCGCGGTAGCCCCACCCCCTCGTTCTGCGCTTTTTTGCTGGGGCCTCTTTCAGGCCAGATCCGCGCTGCTGGGAAGGGGGGCGTGGCCGGGGAAAGCGCGCTGGCACGCCCCCCTTCTTCTTCCTGTGTCCTGTTCTCCGGTGCAAGGGGCCATCTTGTCTGCATCCTGCGTTGACTGTTGCGGTCCTATGGGACAGGTAGGGGCCGGTGGGCCACTTTCCTTAGTGTTTGGGGGTCACTCTCTGGTGGGGTGGCAATATATATATATGTATATATATGTATATGTCTTGTTGTACATTTATTAATTAGAATGCTCTTAATAGTAACTTATATGCCTATTGTGTGTTGCAGATTGCTTTATATTGTGCATATTAAGGGGTTCCTCCTGGTCCTGGGGTCCCGGGGCATCCCGGGTTGCTTAAGCGTAATTCCCTGCGGTCTTGCGACTGACCACTAAAAAATCACCATATGGAGGCAGGATAGTGGGCTCGGGCTCACCTTGGGGCAAGCCCGCCCATGTGTGGGGTGTGGGGCATCCCTTACGGGAGAGGATGTACCGATCTGTACTCCATGCGCTCATAAGGCCATAACGCGGAAGTCTGGGTCCCAGCCTTCTGGGTCGGCTCCTCCCGCTTCATCGCCTTCCCCTCCCCGCTTGATCCGTACCCCGAGTGACATTGGTGCCAGCGGGGAGTCGCAGTCGGATGTTGGTGCCAGGTTGGTCAGCATTGAAAAGTTTATGGTTAGCATGGTGGGCAAGAAAGCCCAAGCTAAAAAGAGACATTTGTCGTCGGCCCTGCCCGTGTGGGACGCGGACGACGACTCTATGGATTTGTCAGATTACTCCCCTTTAGAGGAGGGGGAAGTGTTTGAGGAGACAGAGTCTGATTCTGTACAGTCTGGTGATGCTTTTGTTGGACAGGCGCCTGGGGATGCCGTAGATACGGCTGCTGTTTTGTCACATATGTTGAAAGTGTTGGATAGGGATGAGCGAATCAGTTCTAACGAACCTGAATTCGCTCCGAATTTCAGGGAAAATTCGATTCAGCACGAACCCAAACTTTTAGTGGTTCGTGCTGACCGAATTTTCCCTGAAATTAAAAAAAAAAATGCCGGCATGGTGGGAGCGGGGAGGCCGGCTGTGCTGTCAGGTGTCATCAGAGGAAGCCGGCTTCCGCCGCCCGCTGACAGCGCAGCCGGCCTCCCCGCTCCCACCAGAGATGAGCGATTCGATAAAGTTCGATTCGGACGAACCCAAATTTCTTTGAGAAATTCGGCGAATCGCCCGAATCAAATTTTTGAGAAGTTCGCTCATCTCTAGTGTTGGATATTGATCCCCCTGAGGCGCCTCCCCTGAAGAAGGGGGAATTTTTTGGGGTCCACAAGCCTCGTCTAGAATTCCCTACGCAGGATCATTTTGACGCACTGATCCAGAAAGAATGGGAGAGGCCCTGTCGGCTTCCTGGTGCTCCCCAGGGATGGGACAATAAGTATCCTTTCCCGGTGGAGGCGGTCAAGCGATGGTCCTCTCCTCCTGAGGTTGATGCGCCTGTTTTGGGCTTGACCAATTCTTCTGTGCTTATCACCCCTGAAGCTACCTCCCTTAAGGATGGCGAGGATAGGCGCCTTGATCAGATGGCTTGTCATGCGTTTGCCAGTGTGGGATCGGCCCTGCGGCCGGCTTGTTCATCTGCTCTAGTGTCGCTTGCTACCAGGTCCCTTATCAGGGACTGGCTGAATGATGGTCAGTTTGATCCGGATAGCGCTGAGTTCGCTACTCTCAAGAGGTGTGAATTGTTCATGGATTTTGTTTTGTCTGCTATGGAAGATTCTATCGTCATGTGTAGCAGGACTTCTGCTTAATTGGTGGCTATGCGCAGATTGGTCTGGCTGCGTCAGTGGACGGCGGCCTTTGGGGCCAAGAAGTCGCTTACGGCTCTTCCCTTTATGGGTACGTGGCTGTTTGGAGATAAATTGGATGCTGTTGCTAAGGTTACCTCAGCGGAAGAAACAGCGCCGTCCCTTTCGGGGGGCTGGTTCCTTCACCCCTTCCTTTCGTGGAGCCAGAGCGATTAGGGGTCTGCCCGTCTCTGGTGTCAGGGGCTCGTCCAGGAATAGTGGCAGAGGTCGGGCGCGCCCGATGGCTGCCTGGGGTTCCAAGCCTAAGCCCGCCGGTAAGCCGGCTCAGCAATGAAGGGGACGGCTGCGGCTCTTCCAGGTCTGGGCCCGGGAGGTCACAGACAATGGGATCTTGGAAGTGGTCTCGTCCGGATACAAACTGGAGTTCGAGTACTGGCTGCCTCCAAGGTTCTTAAGGTCTCGGGTGCCCTCATACCCTCTGGTTGCGCAGGGGCTCCTGTTAGCAGTAAGAAACCTTCTGGACATGGGAATTATTTGCCCGGTGCCTCAGTCGGAGAGAGGCAGGGGTTACTACTCCAACCTTTTCCCGGTACCCAAAAAGGAGGGTTCGGTGAGACCCATTCTAGATCTCAAGGTTCTAAACAGGTTTATCAGAGCCAAAAAGTTCCACATGGAGACTCTGCGCTCCGCTATCATTTCCCTTCACCAGGGGATTTCATGACATCCATAGACATCAAGGATGCGTATCTGCATATTCCCATTTTTCCAGCGCATCAAAGATTCCTCAGGTTTGCGGTGGGGGATCAACATTTTCAGTTTGTAGCTCTTCCCTTCGGGCTGACCTCGGCGCAGCGGGTCTTCACCAAGGTCTTGGCGGGAATGATGGCCCTGCTCAGAGCTCAGGGCATTCGCATTGTGCCTTATCTGGATGACCTGTTGATCTCAGCTTCTTCCCTCCGTCAGGAGGAGCTGGACACCCACCAGGTGGTGTCGACCCTGGAAAGGTTCGGGTGGGTCATCAACCGCCCCAAGTCTTCTCTCTCTCAGTCACGAGTGATTTCATTTCTGGGCATGAATCTGGATACCATTCAGGCCAGAGTGTTTCTGCCCCAGACCAAGGTGCAGGGGATTCGGGGTCTGATCCGTTTTCTTCTGGCCAATCCTTGTCCATCTATCCGACAGGGGATGAAACTGGTGGGATTGATGGTGTCCTCCTTCGAGGCGGTACCATTTGCACAGTTTCACTTGAGATCTCTTCAACTTCACCTATTGACGCAGTGGGACAGGTGTCTGCAGTCATTGGATCAACCTTTCAGGATGTCTCCCAGGGTTCGGCAGTCCCTTCGTGGTGGCTGGAATCGAGCAACCTGTTGAAGGGCAGATCCTTTCTGGTGCCTTGTTGGGAGACGGTCACCATGGATGCCAGCCTGTTGGGCTGGGGAGGTTATTGGAAAAGTCATCAGTTCAGCGGGGTATGGGGTCCTCAGGAGGCTCACACCCCCATCAATGTCTTGGAGCTCAGAGCCATCCGACTGGTTCTGGCTTGGCTGACCTCACATTTACAGGGTCTACCGGCTCAGGTTCGTTCAGACAACTGAACGGCGGTAGCTTACATCAATCACCAAGGAGGGACTCGCAGCAGGAGTGCCCTCAGGGAAGTCTCTCTGATCCTGCACTGGGCGGAGAGCAATGTTCCTTGCATTTCGGCAGTCTACATTCCGGGAGTGGAGAACACGGAGGCGGATTCCCTGAGCAGGGGATACTCTCGCCAAGGAGAGTGGTCTCTCAACCCCAAGGTTTTTCTGGATCTTTGCCGCAAGTGGGGGACTCCGGAGGTGCATCTCTTTGCCTCGAGGCACAATCACAAACTTACGGCCTTTGTGTCACTTTCTCAGGATCCTCTATCTCTGGCAGTGGATGCCTTGTCCCTTGCGTGGAAGGATCTGAGTTTTCTGTACCTGTTTCTGCCCGTCTCCATGCTGGGCCGGGTAGTTCGCAAACTAGTTCTAGAAAGGGCACCAGCAATTCTGGTGGCTCCAAGGTGGCCAAGAAGGGTTTGGTACGCAGACATTGTAAGGCTGGCCGTAGATCATTCCCGGCTTCCCTTGTTGCCGGATCTGTTATCTCCGGGTCAACTACTTTACCCCAATTTACAAACGCTGGCTTTGACGGCTCGGCTGCTGAAACCTTCATCCTGAAGGAGGAAGGTTTGTCTGCGGCTGTTGTTCAGACCTTGATTAGGGCCAGAAAGCGGTCCTCTTCTGGCATTTACTATAGGACTTGGAGGTCCTATATTGATTGGTGTGAGGCTAGGGCCTTGCCTTGCAGGGTGTTTTCGATTCCTAGGATTTTGGAGTTTCTTCAGCATAATCTGGATCTTGGGTTCCAGCTTAGTACTTTGAAAGGACAGGTTTCTGCTCTGTCGGTTTTCTTCCAGAGGTCTTTTGCCTTACACCCGCTGGTTAAGAACTTTTTCCAAGGGGTCGCGCATGTGCGGCCCCCTCGGAAGGCTGTGGTTCCTGTTTGGGATTTGAACTTGGTTCTTTCGGCTCTCCAGGGTCCTCCTTTTGAGCTGTTACAGGATATTGCTCTTTCGGTTCTCACTCAGAAGGTTGCTTTCTTGGTGGCTATTACCTCTGTTCGGCGTGTCTCTGAGTTGGCGGCTCTGTCGATTCATGCTCCTTACTTTGAGAGACACCAGGATAAGGTGTTTTTTCATTTCAAGCCAGATTTCCTTCCTAAGGTGGTGTCTGCTTTCCACCTCAATCAGGATATTGTTCTCCCTTCCTTGTGTCCTAAGCCTAACAATGACAAGGAGAGGGTTCTGCACAATTTGGATGTTGCTCGCTGTGTGAAGTACTATTTGGTGACTACTTCTTCCTTCCGCAAGACGGACGCTTTTTTCGTGGTGCCCTGTGGGCCCAGGAAAGGTTTGGCGCCTGCTAAGGCTACGATTAGCAAATGGATTCGTCAGGCCATTGTTGGGGCCTATTCTGCTAAGGGGAGGACTCCCCCTTTTAGGGTCACTGCACACTATACTCGTGCTGTTGGTGCATCCTGGGCTTTTCAGCACCAGGCTTCTGTTGAACAAGTTTCTAAGGCTGCTATTTGGTCTTACGTTCATACTTTTTCCAAGTTTTACAAGGTTGATGTGCGGGCTTCAGCGGATGCTGTTTTTGGCCGCAAGGTTCTGCAAGCTGCAGTGGTTTGAGTTGGTACATTCTTTACTGTTTCTGGTTCACACCCATGACGGACACTGCTATTGGATGTCCCACATGTCATGAAGATCGAAGTGGAGTGTATGGCACACTTAGAATAATACAGTTTTGTGTGTACTCACCTTTAAAACGGGTATTATGAGTGTGCCATACACTCCACTTCGCCCCACCCTTGTTTTCAGCTATTCTGGGGCTTTTATATGATGAACCATTGGTTTTGATTGTTAAGGTTATAATTGGTTCTTCCTGGTCCCCTTACTGCTTTTTTACACTGGGAAATTGGTGGAAGGTCCCAAGTATATATGGGCCAGGAGGGGCTTTCTTTTTTGCATATTCATCTCTGCAGAAGTTCGCCCTCTACTGGAGATTACCCACATGTCATGAAGATCGAAGTGGAGTGTATGGCACACTCATAATAGGTGAGTACTCACAAAACGGTATTATTATATATTAGAAGCAATTTCATAATTCAATTGTTGAGACCTATGTGATTGTATATAAGGTGCCTATCTAACATAGATTATCTATCAGTGATTAGTGAAACATCCCATCTATGGTTCATGCCCTGAGGAAACCTGGTCGCCAGAGTGAAAATCCAGTATGCCTCTCTGGCTAGCAGTTTCCTATGCAGATCACCCCCTCTTGGACCCAAGGAAACCCTCTCAATAGCACTAATTTTAAAGCTGGCCCTTTGGTCCTGATGACATGTATTATGGTGATGTGCCACGTTGGAGTTCCTGGGATTATCCATCCTGTGGATACCAGACAGGTGTTCTGCCAGGTGGAGATGAGTAAGTAAGTAATGAGATAAATTACTGAACATGAATTACAGTTCAAAATCGTTTTAATAGTGTACCTCATACCAGTGACAGTAGAAGTAAAATGTTTGCCCTTGTCCACCTTGTTGCACATACCGCAACGATTACCACCACACGGAAAGCAGCCCGTGGTAGATAGCCATGTCGATTTTTGTACATTATGTGATTGAAATAAACTGGGAGACAATAAATTACCCAAGCTGGGTGATCGCCGACTAACGATCTGTATCCCTTGATCAGTAACGGTTTGTAGTAGAGGGTCTGCCCTTAACATGGGGAGATTTTTTCTAATGATACCAGCCACCTGTTGGAATTCTGTGGTATAAGGTGCACTAAACACCACCCTCCTTTGTTGTGTCAGTTGTGTATCGGTTGTTTTGTAAGACAACATGGATGCCCGATCCTTATGACGGGCAATGGTTTCAGCTCTGGTGAGCATCCAAGGGGGGTAGCCCCTAGCTCTTAGTCTAGATTGAATGGAAGACACTTCTTCCTCAAATGACTCCACCCTGGTACAATTCCTTCTACTTCTTATCATCTCTCCCCCAGGTATGGATCTAATGGTGTGTGGGGGATGGCAGCTTGTGGCTTGCAGAATACTGTTGCATGCAGTGGGCTTCCGAAAGGTGCATGTATACAGGGTGTTGTTTTGCATATCAATAAGGATTTTCAAATCTAAAAATTCCACCATCGATGAGCTTGATTGTGCTGTGAAACGCAAATTTAAATCGTTCATGTTGCAATAGTCTATAAATTGATCCAAATCCGTGGTACTACCAATCCAGATTAGGACCAAATTGTCTATATAGCGATAGAAAAGGGCTATATTCGATCTCCAGGGATTGCTACACCCATAGATGTTGTGATGCTCCCACCATCCCATATACAAATTCGCCATAGAGGGGGAGAAGGGAGCACCCATGGAAGCACCACATTGTTGTATATAGAATGATGAATCAAACATGAAGTAGATGTGAGTGAGAAGAAACTCTGTAACCATGATGATGAAGAGGTCCTCACTGTATTCAGCATAGTGGCATAGATGAAATTGAAGGTTCATGCGGGATGCTAGAATACAATGAGGCCACATCCATGGTACAGATAATGGACCCTATTGTTAAGTTTTGTGTGGACAAAATAGTAATGAGGTAACCGGAATCACTTAGAAAACTTGGGAGGCGGAGAACCAGGGGTTGTAACATGGAGTCAAGCCACTATCCAAGTGGCTCATTTAACCCACCAATTTCTGCTACTATAGTCCTTCCCTTAGGGGGATTTTCGTTCCTATGGATCTTAGGCAAGTGATGGAAAAGGGGGATAACTGGATCCCTGACTTTCAAGTGGTCAGCTATCTTTTGTGTAAGGACACCTAGAGCGACACCTTCATCTACTAACTTGTACAATTTCATTTGAAAAATCCTAGTGGGGTCCCCTTTTAGCTCTTTGTATGTTACGGTGTCACTGAGTTGGCGTAATGCCTCATCCTTGTAGGCTATTTTATCCAGAATGACCACCTTCCCACTCTTGTCCCCCTGTCTAATCACTATTTGCGTGCTCTTTCTAAGCTGTTGTAGGGCCCTAGACTCCTCCTGGGATATATTTTTCACCTGTTTAAAGTTTGTATGGGACTGCAAATCCCGTAAATCCTGCTCAACCGCCTCCTGAAATAATCCCAGCACATCCCCTCAGCGACTACTGGGTAAAAGTCGGGATTACTGATACGGGATGCCCCTGGAGGATGTGTAGGAGTAAAAGCTGACTTCTGACCTAGTTCAAACTGCAATTGCTCTATGTCGGTGATTTTACAAAACTCTTTAAAGTCGCCGCCCTTCAAACTATCCAACCCATTCTCTGGGTTTGTAGGAGGGTCAGTCGGCTGTAAAGAGAAATCACTACTCTGATTAGAAAAATGTCTCTTGAGGGTAAGAGATCTGACCATTTTATTAAACATCTAAAATTGTTTTAAATAAATCAAAATGGTTATCAGGCACAAAAGACAGACTTTTGGAGAGTATCGAGGTCTCGGCGGGAGTAAGCTTATGTTTAGAGAGGTTAAGGACATTAACAGAAGTTAAGTCCTGCCCCTGTGTGTGTTGTTTCTGCCGGGACCGCCGGTTTCTACGGCCTGCCCTCCAAGTGGATTTCTTCCCCTGGACCGTGTTATTATGGGGGTGTATGGCATCTGCCCGCCGTCCCCTTAAAAAACGTTGATCTTCATTATTGGTGCCTCGTGCGTCCCGAAACTGGGGAGGGAGGTCCCTCCTAGGTCTCCTGGGATGATATTCCATTGATGGATCTGAATGATTCATGCCTGAGTCCGTGGTTAGAAATGTGACTGTCTTTGGTCTACTGGTTTTCTTAAGACTAGATCTAGTAGACCTTTTAGAATGGTAAAAAATATTCCAGTCATATACTCTCCCCGCTAGATAGTCCTCTGAACCTCTTTGATTTACGCTGTTTGGAGGCTATCACGTTACTCTCCAATTTTTCGTGGGTGGTAAGCATCTTCCGTTATAGGTCATTAAACTCCAGTAATGATTTGTTAGCCTCTAAATCCACAGTGGATTTCTCCAGGGAAACTTGGAGCTCGTCCAGTGTTTGCCCTTGATACTCCACCAATATGCTTATCAGTGATATGGAAGCTTCCATTAGAACCTTGTTCCAACGATCTTTAAAGGAATCAGGGAGCTCAAACGTGGGAAACTTTTTTATATGTAGTCCTCTGGGAATCATCTTATCTATATATTTCGAAATTGTGGACATATCACACCAGATCCGGGTCTCCTTACTTAGGAGTTCACCGTGCAGCTTAAAGAGTGAATGTAAATCCACCTGTGATTCCACGGATTTGGTGGGTTTTGTAGAAAAAGTGTCCAGCTGGGCTAAACGTTTCCTCTTATCAGTAAACATCAGATCCATATCTGGAAGAAAGCCCGGGTCTGGTTCAGCTGTTGCTGAGGTGGAAGTGGCCATATTTGATAGGTCACAAGGAGATGTCAAGATGCAAGGTGCTGGAAATCAGGACAAACGCAGAAGCAGGCAACTACAAGGAGATATCCGCACTCTGGTCCAGTAGGGTGCACGATCCAGGGCAGTCCGAAGCCCCACAAATAGCAGCAGAAAAAATAGCTGGTGGATCTGCACTTCCTGTATTGGATTTTATTTCTTGTTGCTGCTGCTGCTATTTGCACCAATTTTTGGATGGAGATGATTTTAACTTTTACATAATAAAGATACGATTTTAAGGAAGTGCTGAGTTCATGGACTTGTCTGGTTATACTCCCCAGAAAGAAGGGGAATTGTTCTCTGACTCAGAATCATCTGATGAGTAGCCTAAGGGGTATGCTGATTCTGGCTCTGACCCCTGGGCCCCAGATGATACTGACAGACTGTTGGCTCAGATTTTTGAAGTGCTTTCCATCTCTCCCCCTGCAGTGGTTCCCAAGCAGCAGGGGGAGTTGTTTCATACTTAGGAACTTCCCGGAGTTCCTAAGAGCTGGGATAAAAGATATCCTTTTCCCGCTGATGTGGTTAAACGTTGGTCATCCCTTCCCGAAGTGGATGGGTTTGTCTAACACCTATGTCATGCATTCTCCTGACTCTACTACTCTGAAGGATGGTGAGGACAGGCGTATTGATCAGCTTGCTTCCCGTGCCTTTGCCTGTGTGGGGACGGCACTGTGCCCGGTTTGTGCCTCTGCCATTACAGCTGTGGCTATCAGGACTCTGCTCAAGAGTGTCCTGGATGGAGTGTCTGATGATGCTTCTAGTGAAGAGTATCATGCGCTCTCGCGTTGTGAGATATTTTTGGCTTATGTCCTTTCTGCCCTGGATGATACCATTAGAATGTGTGGCAGGGCCTCTGCCTTGGCGGTGGCTATACGCCATTCGGTTTGGCTGTGCCAGTGGGCAGCTGACAACGCTGCCAAGAAGGCTCTCACCGGTTTTCCCTTTAAGGGTCTACGTCTATTTGGGGACCGCCTGGACCTGTTTGCTAAGGGAGGCAAGCTTCCCCAGCGTAGAAGACAGTCTCAGCCCTTTCAGGGTTCAGGCTCCTTTCCTTCCCCCTACCGTGGATCTAGAACGGGGAGAGGAGCTTCCTTTACAGGGGCCCGAGAAGATTTCTGGGGAAGAGGCAGGGGACATGGACGTCCTGGCCCATTCTGGGGCTCCAAGTCTAAGTCTTCCCCCTAGCCCCAAGGCATGAAGGGGCGCCCTCACCCATTTGGGTGGGGGGACGGCTTCAGCTTTTTGCTCACCTCTGGAGGCGTCATGTCTCACACCGGTGGATTCAGAAGGTAGTGTCCTCCGGTTACAAGATAGAGTTTGCTGCCTAGCCGCCCCCAAGATTCATCAGATCCCGGATGTCTCAGGACCCCCTGTCAGCTCAGGCACTGGTTATGGCTGTGCAAAGCCTTCTGGAGCTGGGTGTCATCTGTCAGGTTCCCTTACGACAAAGGGGCAGGGGTTTTTATTCCAATCTTTTCATTGTGCCCAAAAGGGATGGGTCAGTCAGGCCAATCCTGGACTTGAAGATTCTCAACAAATTTGTCAGATGCAGGCATGGAAACTCTGCGCTCAGCTATCAGCTCACTGCGCCCAGGGAACTTCATGACCTCTGTGGACATCAAGGGCGCTTACCTTCACGTTCCCATCTTTCCAGGTCATCAAAGATTCCTCAGGTTCGCCTTGGAGGATCAGCACTACCAATTTATGGCGTTGCCCTTCGGTCTCACATCAGCTCCCAGAGTGTTCACCAAGGTGCTGGCGGGAGTGATGGCTCTGCTCAGATCTCAGGGCATTCGCATTCTTCCCTATTTGGACGACCTTCTCATCACTTCTCAGTCCCTACAGCAGGCAGAGCTGGATACTCAGCTAGTAGTGTCCACGCTGGAGTCATTCGGCTGGGTGATCAACCATCCCAAATCTTCCCTGTCTCCCTCCCTGGTGGCGCCATTTCTGGGAATGAATCTGGATACGGTTCAGGCAAGGTTCTTCCTTCCTCAGCAGAAGGTGGACAGTCTGCTAGCGCGGGTTCATTTCCTCTTATCCCTCCATCAGGCAGGGAATGCAGCTGGTGGGACTGATGGTGTCGTGCTTCGAGGCAGTTCCTTATGCTCAGTTTCACATGAGGCTTCTTCAACTCCACCTCTTGTCAGTGTGGGACAAGGATCCTGCGTCCCTGGATCAGGCTATTCTTAGTATACAGTACGTCCTGCTCCAGATATAGTACTTACATTTGGGTTATCCTCTGCCAGATGGCGCTGCACTGCAGAGACATGTAAAACAGGCTCCTCCCGGCCCCTCAAATACCCGGGACCTTCCACAAATCCCCAGATTTCTCTGCAGTGCTTACTGCGAAGACATGAAGTATCACTCTCTTGCAGGTGAGCGGGGCTTTTAAGCCTGCGGCCCTGTTGGACTATTCCCACCCGTTCCTCGTGTGATGTGCCTCCCAGCCTGGGCTGCGCTGGTCGGGTGAAGGTAGGCAGCACCATGCGTGCTTATGGAGCGCTGCTCCACCGCAGTCCCCCACCAAAGGATAGGCTGATGGTGAGCCTTTATGGATGCCCCTCCCGCATTATTGCCCCATGCCCCGTGTAGCGGTGGGTCCTGTACAAAGGGCCGCCATCCTCCCTCATTCTCCCTGTAGCCTTCAGGAGGAAAAGAAGGGGGGGTGTGGGTTAGCGTGTCGCATACGGTGTTTGGCATGTCTTTTGACTAGTATATGTGGTGTCTGCCGCCGCCGCCGCCGCCGCCGCCGCGCTGACTTGTCTTTTTTACTATTGTAAATGCCGCCGCCGTGCGCGTCTTTTCCTTCGTTTGGATGTTCCGCGCCGGGCGGCGGCATTACCTCAGATGCTTCTGCATTATCATTGGCTGCTTGTCTGTGGGCTTCGCGCCCTTCGGGGGGGGCGGGGCCTGGCTTGGCGCGCCCTGCGTCACGGCCCGCTCTGGCCCGCCCTTCGAGGTACTCTCGGCGCCATTTTTGTCAGCGCGCGCGTGTGGCGGTTATACTTACCGCGGTCCTTAAGTGCCCTCGCGGGCGGTTTTATACTCATTGTAGTGTGTTTAATTCTGACACCCCTTCTTCCCACTGTGTCTTTCAGACGGGTGAAGCCATTGACTTTCGGCCCGGTGTAATTGATAATTGAGCCTTGTATAATTACTCCCACTTCCATAGCGGGTCATTGGGGCATCCAGGGTTGCTTATAGCGTAAATCCCTACTGGCATATCGTGCCTAATAATCACCATATGGAGGCATCCCAGGAACCGGGTTCCCTTTGGGACAAGCATGGCTGTGTGTAGCGTGTGGGCAGCATCGTGCTGACGCTGACAAGGCACGGATCTGTGTACCCTGTGCTGAGCAGGTGCTTGCATTGCAATCTGGTGTGCCAGTGGCTGCACCTCGTTTCACTTCACCTACTCCCCCAAGCTTAAATCTCACTCCTGTTGAGTTGCATACTAGTGGGGATTCTCAGCCTGAGGTGTCTTCTAGACTGGCTACTGTTGAACAGATTATTGCAAGGTCTTTAGAGCGTAAGGGCCCTGGTAAGAAGCGACACTTGACGCCTAATGTTACTGTTTTTCCCTATGGGAACTGAGGAGTTTATGAATCTGTGTGGCTATACCACGTCTGATGAAGGGGAGCTCTGTTCTGATTCAGGCTCATCTGATGAGAGACCAGGGGTCATGACGATTCTGGCTCTGACCCCTGGGCTCTGGATGACACTGACAGATTATTGACCCAGATCTTGAGGTTCTGTCTATCTCTCTCCCTGTTGAGGCTCCCAGGCAAAAAAGGGGAGCTTTTCCATATAGCAAAATCACGTTTGGAAATTCCAGGGCAGGCATATTTCCATAACCTTGTGCTCAAGGAATGGGAGCGCCCCAGTAAACTTCCCGGGGCTCCAAAGATTTGGGATAGGAAGTATCCCTTTCCTGCTGAAGTGGGTAAAGGTTGGTCATCCCCCCCTCGAGGCGGATGCCCCGATCCTAGGGCTATCTAACACCTCTGTCATGCATTCCCCTGACTCTACTACCCTGCGGGATGCTGAGGACCGGCGCATTGACCAGCTGGCCTCCCAAGCCTTTACATGTGCGGGGACGGCGCTGCGCCCGGTCTGTGCCTCTGCTATTACTGCTGTGGTCACTAGAACCCTTATCAGAAATATGCTTGATAGTGCCCCTGATGATTTGCCTTGTGAGGTGTTTATTGCACTCTCTAGTTGATGTTTTGTGTAAAGTTTGTCCTGTCAGCATTGGATGACACCATCAGAATGTGTGCCAGAACTTCTGCCCTCGTGGTGGCTGTGCGCCGCTCGGGTTTGGCTGCGCTAGTGGGCCGCTGACAATGCTGCCATGAAGGCCCTCACTGGTTCTCCCTTTAAAGGACGGCGTCTGTTTGGAGACCGCCTGGACCTTTCTTGCTAAGGGAGGCAGGTTACCCCAGCGCAGGCGGCAACCTCGGCCCTTTAGGGGTCAGGGTTCCTTCTCCTCCCCTTACCGTGATGCAAGACAGGGAAGGGAGGGTATCCTTCCCTGGGGCCCGGGGAGATTTCTGGGGTAGAGGCAGAGGACGTGGACGTCCTGGCTCCTCCTAGGACCCCAAAAGCTAAATCCTCTCCCAAGCCCCCTCAGGCATGTTGGGGCGCCCTCACCCATCCGCGTGGGGGGGACGGCTGCAGCACTTCGTTCAGGTCTGCAGGATTCATGTCTCAGACCGGTGGATTCAGGAGGTAGTGTCCTCCGTTGGAGTTTGCTGCCGATCCCCCTCCAAGATTCATCAGGTCCCGGATTCCTCAGGACCCTGTGTCAGCTCAGGAGCTAGTGCAAGCGGTGCAAGGCCTCCTGGAGCTGGGGGTCATCTGCCAGGTGCCTTTAAGAGAAAAAGGCAAGGGCTTTTATTCCAACCTATTCACGATACCCAAAAAGGATGGTTCTGTCAGGTTCATCCTAGACTTAAAGATTCTTAAACCGGACCTTCAGCGTGATTTAATGAAAAGCCCAAACTCTTAAAAAACGGTTCCCCAGCATCTAAAATTAATATATTTTATGTTTTTAGTCACTTACTTATTATTCTTTCCCCCACTGGGCTGCAACTCTGTTCAGGAATTTAGGATACGGGCGCCCCATCTTGACTCAGAAGCATCACACTTACTGAGGAGAGCAGAGTGGGATAAGGTACAGGGGGGCGGGTTATAGCTGTGCTTTGCTCAGACAGAGCAGAGCTGGGGTCAGGTAACGGTCAGCAGTCCCAGAATGCAGAGCAGCACAGTCAGGAGGCACTTCCTGGTTGCAGGCTGCCTGATAAAATGGCGGCTTCCATAAGCCGCCATCTTGGATGTTTAAAGGCTCATGACATGCAATAGATGCAGGTAGGATGATTTTTAATGTGGACAATCTGTATGTACTGGGTGGGGGAAACATATAAGCTCTTATTCAGAGTGAAGGTCCGCTTTAACAAGTTTTTGTCAAGGGCAGGCGCTTTCGCATGGAGACTCTGCGCTCTGCCATCTGTTCCCTGCGCCAAGGGGATTTCATGGCTTCTGTGGACATCAAAGATACTTACCTTCATATTCCTGTGTTCCCAGGTCATCAAAAGTCCCTCAGGTTCACTCTGATGGATCAACATTACCAATTTGTAGCCTTGCCCTTCGGCCTCACTTCAGTTCCCAGGGTGTTCACCAAGGTGCTGGCTGGCGTGATGTCTCTACTCAGATGTTAGGGTGTCAGCGTGCTTCCCTATCTGGATGACATCCTCTTCACTTCCACAGTCTCTACATCAGGCAGAGTTGGATACTCAGCTGGTGGTGCTCATTCTGGAGTGATTTGCATGGGTGCTCAACCACCCTCACTGTCCCCTTCCTTTGTAACTCCATTCCTAGGAATGAATCTGGAAACAGTTCAGGCAAGGACCTTCCTTCCTCAGCAGAAGGTGGACAATCTGATTGCACAGGCTCAGTCCCTCCTTGTTTGTCCCCATCCCTCCATCAGGCAGGGGCTGCAGCTGGTGGACCTGATGGCGGTGTCCTTCAAAAAGGTCCCTTATGCTCAGTTCCAATTGAGGCCTCTGCAACTTCCCCTATTGTCTGTATGGGACAAGGACCCAGCGTCCCTGGACAGGGTCTGTGTGCTCTCCCCCCTGGTCAGGAGGTCCCTCTCTTGGTGGATGGACTCAAGGAACCTGTTGGGGGGCAGATCCTTTCTTGCCCCTTCCTGGGAGACGGTCACCACGGATGCCAGTCTGTCAGGTTGGGGGGGGGGTTTCTGGAAGTCCCTGCGGTTCCAGGGGAGGTGGGGCCCTCAGGAGGCCCACACACCTATCAATATCTTGGAGCTGCGAGCGAGCAGGTTAATTCTGGCTTGCTTGACTACTCATCTTTGGGGCCTGCCTGTTCAGTTGGCGCTCGGACAACCAGGCGGCTGTTGCCTACATCAATCATCAGGGAGGGACCCGGAGCAAGAGGTCCCTCCAGGAAGTGTCTCTGATCCTGACCTGGGTGGAGGCCAATGTTCCCTGCATATCAGCGGTGTACATTCCGGGGGTGAAAAATCTGCTGGCAGATCCTATGAGCAGGGGGACCTCTCGCTAGGGAGCATGGTCCCTCTGCAACAGGGGGTTCCAATCTCTGTACCACCGTTGGGGCCAACCAGATGTGGATCTGTTTGCGTCCCGTCAAAATCACAAGCTCCCGGCCTTTGTCTCCCTGTCCCAGGATCCTCTGGCCTTGGCCACGGATGCCCTAGCAATGTCATGGCAGGACTTTCAGCTCCTGTATGTCTTTCCTCCATTCCCCCTGCTGGGCAGGGTTCTGCGCAAGATTGCTCTGGAAGGGGTGCCAGCAATTCTGGTGGCCCCCAGGTGGCCAAGAAGAGTGTGGTTCGCAGACGTGGTGCAGTTGGCAGTAGACCAGTACGTTCTGCCAAGGGTGCCAGATCTGCTCACTCAGGGCCCCTTACGCCATCCCAATTTACAAACTCTGGCCTTGACGGCCTGGCTGCTGAAGCCTCCATCTTGATGGAAAAGGCTTGTCCGCCTTGGTGGTTGATACCATAGTGAAGGCTGGGAAGAAAACTTCTTCTTCCATATATTACAGGGTATGGCGTACCTACTTTGACTGGTGTGAGTCTAGGTCTCTTCCTGTCGGGTGTTTTCAGTCCCCAGGGTTCTGGAGTTCTTACAGCATGGGTTGGAGTCGGGACTCCAACTCAGTACTCTGAAGGGTCAGGTTTCTGCCCTGTCTGTTTTCTTTCAGAAATCTTTTGCTCAGCATTCTTTGATTAAGATCCTTTTTCCAGGGGGTCGCTCATGTGCGTCCCCCACGTAAACCTGTGGTCCCTGTTTAGCATTTGAACTTGGTTTTGTCTGCCTTGCAGGGTGCTCCCTTTGAACCTATGCAGGATGCTGCTCTGGCTGTTCTTACCCTCAAGGTTGTCTTTCTGGTAGCCATTACTTCGGTTAGGCGTGTGTCTGAGTTGGCGGCTCTTTCTATTCAGCCCCCTTACCTTGGGAAGACACCAGGACAAGGTGGTGTTCTGCTTTAAGCCAGGTTTTCTACCTGAGGTAGTGTCTGCCTTTCATTGAATCAAGATATTGTTCTTCCTTCTTTGTGCCCTAATCCTAGCTACACTAAGGAGAGGGTTTTGCATTCCTTGGATGTGGTCAGGTGTTTAAAGTATTACCTGGTGGTCACTGCGTCCTTCAGGAAAACTGATGCTTTTTTGTGGTCCCTTCTGGGCCCAGGCAGGGTTCGGCTACTGCCAAGTCTATTATTAGCAAATGGATTCGTCAGGCCGTGATTCAAGCCTATTTTTGCTAAGGGGAAGGGTCCTCCTTTTCGCCTTACTACTCATTCTATGCGTGCTATTGGTGCCTCTTGGGCCTTCCAGCACCAGGCTTCTGTTGAGCAAGTTTGCAAGGCCACTACTTGGTCTTTTGTTTATACCTTTTCAAAGTTTTACAAGGTTGATGTTTGGGCCTCAGCTCATGCTGTTTTGGGCCGAAAGGTTTTGCAGGCGGCAGTGGTTAAACTGTCTGCTGTTACCTTTTTTGTTGGGGATCCCACCCTACTTTATGGACACTGCTATTGGATGTCCCAAGTGTAAGTACTATATCTGGAGCAGGACGTACTGTATACTAAGAATAATACCATTTTGTGAATACTCACCTGTAAAATGGGTATTATAAGTATGTCACACACCCCGCTTCAACTTTATCTTTCAAACTTTTTTATTGAGGACAGGTAAATCACAGTTGTACAGAACATGAAAAAAAAAAAAAGAATCAAACCAAACAGAACAGCCAGAAAATGTTGGTTATTGCAGTCATACTGGTCAATCATATACATTAATATCATCACCAGCCACCCCTCCTCCCCATCTTCCCTTCAACATGCCAGCAAGGGGGTACCAATAACCCGACTCACCGGTCAGGCAGGCCACGAGAGAAGCCACTCTCACTGACCCAGTACAATTGGCGGGCCCCCTTCTCATAAGGTACCACTCGGTGTCCCTAAAGGTATTATGCAGTTTTGCTCGAACCACCGGCGTCATCAAGTTAATAAAGCTTTCCCAAGTAGCAAAAAAGGACTCAACCTTGGTTTCCCTATGGGACGCCACGCCCACCCAATCAAATTTGAAGAATTGCTGCAGCTTCTCCAAGATGATTTTAAATTGGGGCTCAGGATAAATCCAGGCCTGCAAGATTGTTTTCCGTGCTACAGCAGATATAATTAATAACAGCCTTCTGGTACCTCGTGGAATCCTCACCCCCTCCAGCATTAGTTCCCCAAAAATTGCCCACTCCGGTGAGGGGGATGCAAAGGTCACTAGGTTTTGAGGCGCATATTGGGCTACTCGTCTCCAGATGCGCTTGACCACAGAGCATTCCCAGAGATTATGAAAGAGGTCAGCCGACTCCATGTTACATTTCAAACAACTCGGGGATGTAGATAAGCCCATGCGAAAGGACCTAAGCGGGGAGATATAATTATAGTGAAATTGTCGAAGAAGCATCTCTCTATACGTTGATGCTGATAGGGTAGACCATGCATAATTATAGGATTTTAGAATCTGATCACAGGACAAGTTAGGGAAATGCCGGGCCCACTTTACTACTCCCACTTTCTGCATCCCTCAATCCAACCTTTTCCTCAAAGCTTTATAGTAGATAGAAATAGCTCTTTTACTTGGCAGGGGGCTTTCCAAGAGAATATCCAAATCATTGGACCAGTCGAGGTCAGAGAAGCGTTGAATTATTTTTTTAATGTAGGGAGTGGCCTGGAGAAAAGGGAACACCTGGAAGGTTACGGTGGGATATAAGTGTTTCATTGCCTCAAAGGATAAGGTTTTTTTCTGGGCCTTATTTACCAGAGCGGAGATTGAGGTGATGCCAGACTCGCGCCAGTGCTCGTATGTATAGACAGTATTACCCAGGCCAAGGTCCGGGTTTCCAGCCAGCGGTAGAAGCCGAGAGGAGTGCGAGCCCAAATCATACTTACTGTATCTCCAGATCTAAGCCCCACTGGAATCATACTTACTGTATCCCCAGAGCAGAGCCACACCGGAAACATACTTACTGTATCTCCAGATCTAAGCCACACTTGAGTCATACTTACTGTATCCCCAGATCTAAGCCCCACTGGAATCATACTTACTGTATCTCCAAATCTAAGCCACACTGGCATCATACTTACTATATCCCCAGATCTAAGACACACTGGAATCATACTTACTGTATCTCCAGAGCTGAGCCACACTGGAATCATACTTACTGTATCTCCAGATCTAAGCCACACTGGAATCATACTTACTGTATCTCCAGATCTAAGCCCCACTGAAATCATACTTACTGTATCACCAGATCTAAGCCACACTGGAATCATACTTACTGTATCTCCAGATCTAAGCCCCACTGAAATCATACTTACTGTATCTCCAGATCTAAGCCCCACTGAAATCATACTTACTGTATCCCCAGATCTAAGCCACACTGGAATCATACATACAGTATCTCCAGAGCTGAGCCACACTGGAATCATACTTACAGTATCTCCAGAGCTGAGCCACACTGGAATCATACTTACTGTATCCCCAGATCTAAGCCCCACTGGAATCATACTTACTGTATCTCCAAATCTAAGCCACACTGGCATCATACTTACTATATCCCCAGATCTAAGACACACTGGAATCATACTTACTGTATCCCCAGATCTAAGCCACAATGGAATAATACTTACTTTATCTCCAAAGCTGAGCCACATTGGAATCATACTTACTGTATCCCCAGATCTAAGCCACACTGGAATCATACTTACTGTATCCCCAGATCTAAGCCACACTGGAATCATACTTACTGTATCTCCAGATCTAAGCCCCACTGGAATCATACTTACTGTATCTCCAGAGCTGAGCCACACCGGAAACATACTTACTGTATCTCCAGATCTAAGCCACACTGGAATCATACTTACTGTATCCCCATATCTAAGCCCCACTGGAATCATACTTACTGTATCTCCAAATCTAAGCCACACTGGCATCATACTTACTATATCCCCAGATCTAAGACACACTGGAATCATACTTACTGTAGCTCCAGAGCTGAGCCACACTGGAATCATACTTACTGTATCTCCAGATCTAAGCCACACTGGAATCATACTTACTGTATCTCCAGATCTAAGCCCCACTGAAATCATACTTACTGTATCCCCAGATCTTAGCCACACTGGAATCATACTTACTGTATCTCCAGAGGAGAGCCACACTGGAATCATACTTACTGTATCTCCAGATCTAAGCCACACTGAAATCATACTTACTGTATCTCCAGATCTAAGCCCCACTGAAATCATACTTACTGTATCCCCAGATCTAAGCCACACTGGAATCATACTTACAGTATCTCCAGAGCTGAGCCACACTGGAATCATACTTACAGTATCTCCAGAGCTGAGCCACACTGGAATCATACTTACTGTATCTCCAGATCTAAGCCCCACTGGAATCCTACTTACTGTATCTCCAGAGCTGAGCCACACTGGAATCATACTTACTGTATCTCCAGAGCTGAGCCACACTGGAATCATACTTACTGTATCTCCAGATCTAAGCCCCACTGGAATCATACTTACTGTATATCCAGAGCTGAGCCACACTGGAATCATACTTACTGTATCTCCAGATCTAAGCCACACTGGAATCATACTTTCTGTATCTCTGGAGCTGAGCTACACTGGAATCATACTTACTGTATCTCCAGAGCTGTGCCACACTGGAATCATACTTACTGTATCTCCAGATCTAAGACACACTGGAATCATACTTACTGTATCTCCAGAGCTGAGCCACACTGGAATCATACTTACCGTATCTCCAGATCTAAGCCACACTGGAATCATACTTACTGTATCTCCAGAGCTGAGCCACACTGGAATCATACTTACTGTATCTCCAGATCTAAGCCCCACTGGAATCATACTTACTGTATCCCCAGATCTAAGCCACACTGGAATCATTCTTACTGTATCTCCAGATCTAAGCCACACTGGCTTCATACTTACTGTATCTCCAGATCTAAGCCCCACTGGAATCATACTTACTGTATCTCCAGAGCTGAGCCACAACGGAAACATACTTACTGTATCTCCAGATCTAAGCCACACTGGAATCATACTTACTGTATCCCCAGATCTAAGCCCCACTGGAATCATACTTACTGTATCTCCAAATCTAAGCCACACTGGCATCATACTTACTGTATCTCCAGAGCTGAGCCACACCGGAAACATACTTACTGTATCTCCAGATCTAAGCCACACTGGAATCATACTTACTGTATCCCCAGATCTAAGCCCCACTGGAATCATACTTACTGTATCTCCAAATCTAAGCCACACTGGCATCATACTTACTATATCCCCAGATCTAAGACACACTGGAGTCATACTTACTGTAGCTCCAGAGCTGAGCCACACTGGAATCATACTTACTGTATCTCCAGATCTAAGCCACACTGGAATCATACTTACTGTATCTCCAGATCTAAGCCCCACTGAAATCATACTTACTGTATCCCCAGATCTTAGCCACACTGGAATCATACTTACTGTATCTCCAGAGGAGAGCCACACTGAAATCATACTTACTGTATCTCCAGATCTAAGCCCCACTGGAATCCTACTTACTGTATCTCCAGAGCTGAGTCACACTGGAATCATACTTACTGTATCTCCAGAGCTGAGCCACACTGGAATCATACTTACTGTATCTCCAGATCTAAGCCACACTGGAATCATACTTACTGTATCTCCAGATCTAAGCCACACTGGAATCATACTTACTGTATCTCCAGATCTAAGCCCCACTGGAATCATACTTACTGTATCTCCAGAGCTGAGCCACAACGGAAACATACTTACTGTATCTCCAGATCTAAGCCACACTGGAATCATACTTACTGTATCTCCAGATCTAAGCCCCACTGGAATCATACTTACTGTATCTCCAGAGCTGAGCCACACCGGAATCATACTTACTGTATCTCCAGAGCTGAACCACACTGGAATCATACTTACTGTATCTCCAGATCTAAGCCCCACTGAAATCATACTTACTGTATCCCCAGATCTAAGCCCCACTGGAATCATACTTACTGTATCTCCAGAGCTGAGCCACACTGGCATCATACTTACTGTATCTCCAGAGCTGAGCCACACTGGCATAATACTTACTGTATCTCCAAAGCTGAGCCACACTGGAATCATACTTACTGTATCTCCAGAGCTGAGCCCCACTGGAATCATACTTACTGTATCTCCAGATCCAAGCCCCACTGGAATCATACTTACTGTATCTCCAGATCTAAGCCCCACTGGAATCATACTTACTGTATCTCCAGAGCTGAGCCCCACTGGACTCATACTTACTGTATCTCCAGAGCTGAGCCACACTGGAATCATACTTACTGTATCTCCAGATCTAAGCCCCACTGGAATCATACTTACTGTATCTCCAGAGCTGAGCCACAACGGAAACATACTTACTGTATCTCCAGATCTAAGCCACACTGGAATCATACTTACTGTATCCCCAGATCTAAGCCCCACTGGAATCATACTTACTGTATCTCCAAATCTAAGCCACACTGGCATCATACTTACTGTATCTCCAGAGCTGGGCCACACTGGAATCAAACTTACTGTATCCCCAGATCTAAGCCACACTGGAATCATACTTACTGTATCTCCAGAGCTGAGCCACAACGGAAACATACTTACTGTATCTCCAGATCTAAGCCCCACTGGAATCATACTTACTGTATCTCCAGAGCTGAGCCACAACGGAAACATACTTACTGTATCTCCAGATCTAAGCCACACTGGAATCATACTTACTGTATCCCCAGATCTAAGCCCCACTGGAATTATACTTACTGTATCTCCAAATCTAAGCCACACTGGCATCATACTTACTGTATCTCCAGAGCTGGGCCACACTGGAATCAAACTTACTGTATCTCCAGAGCTGAGCCAAACTGGAATCATACTTACTGTATCTCCAGATCTAAACCACACTGGAATCATACTTACTGTATCTCCAGATCTAAGCCCCACTGAAATCATACTTACTGTATCCCCAGATCTAAGCCCCACTGGAATCATACTTACTGTATCTCCAGAGCTGAGCCACACCGAAATCATACTTACTGTATCTTCAGAGATGAACGACACTGGAATCATACTTACTGTATGACCAGAGCTGAGTCATACCGGCATCATACTTACTGTATCTCCAGAGCTGAGCCACACTGGCATCATGCTTACTGTATCTCCAAAGCTGAGCCACACTGGAATCATACTTACTGTATCTCCAGAGCTGAGCCCCACTGGAATCATACTTACTGTATCTCCAGATCCAAGCCCCACTGGAATCATACTTACTGTATCTCCAGATCTAAGCCCTACTGGAATCATACTTACTGTATCTCCAAATCTAAGCCACACTGGCATCATACTTACTGTATCTCCAGAGCTGGGCCACACTGGAATCAAACTTACTGTATCCCCAGATCTAAGCCACACTGGAATCATACTTACTGTATCTCCAGAGCTGAGCCACACTGGAATCATACTTACTGTATCTCCAGATCTAAACCACACTGGAATCATACTTACTGTATCTCCAGATCTAAGCCCCACTGAAATGATACTTACTGTATCCCCAGATCTAAGCCCCACTGGAATCATACTTACTGTATCTCCAGAGCTGAGCCACACTGGCATCATACTTACTGTATCTCCAGAGCTGAGCCACACTGGCATCATACTTACTGTATCTCCAAAGCTGAGCCACACTGGAATCATACTTACTGTATCTCCAGAGCTGAGCCCCACTGGAATCATACTTACTGTATCTCCAGATCCAAGCCCCACTGGAATCATACTTACTGTATCTCCAGATCTAAGCCCCACTGGAATCATACTTACTGTATCTCCAGAGCTGAGCCACACTGGAATCATACTTACTGTATCTCCAGAGCTGAGCCCCACTAGAATCATACTTACTGTATCTCCAGATCTAAGCTGCCACACTGGCACCATACTTACTGTATCCCCAGATCTAAGCCCCACTGGAATCATACTTACTGGATCTCCAGAGCTGAGCCACACTGGAATCATACTTACTGGATCTCCAGAGCTGAGCCACACTGGAATCATACTTACTGGATCTCCAGAGCTGAGCCACACTGGAATCTTACTTACTGTATCTCCAGATCTAAGCCACACTGGAATCATACTTACTGTGTCCCCAGATCTAAGCCCCACTGGAATCATACTTACTGTATCTTCAGACCTAAGCCACACTGGAATCATACTTACTGTATCCCCAGATTTAAGCCCCACTGGAATCATACTTACTGTATCCCCAGAGCTGAGCCACACTGGAATCATACTTACTGTATCCCCAGATCTAAGCCACCCTGGGATCATACTTACTGAATCTCCAAATCTAAGCCGCCACACTGGCATCATACTTACTGTATCCCCAGATCTAAGCCACACTGGCATCATACTTACTGTATCTCCAGATCTAAGCCACACTGGAATCATACTTACTGTATCTCCAGAGCTGAGCCACACTGGAATCATACTTACTGTATCTCCAGAGCTGAGCCACACTGGAATCATACTTACTGTATCTCCAGAGCTGAGCCCCACTGGAATCATACTTACTGTATCTCCAGAGCTGAGCCCCACTGGAATCATACTTACTGTATCCCCAGATTTAAGCCACACTCGAATCATACTTACTGTATCTCCGGAGCTGAGTCACACTGGAATCATACTTACTGTATCTCCAGATCTAAACCACACTGGAATCATACTTACTGTATCTCCAGATCTAAGCCACACTGGAATCATACTTACTGTATCTCCAGATCTAAGCCCCACTGGAATCATACTTACTGTAGCTCCAGAGCTGAGCCACACTGGAATCATACTTACTGTATCTCCAGAGCTGAGTCACACTGGAATCATACTTACTGTATCTCCAGATCTAAGCCACACAGTTATCATACTTACTGTATCTCCAGATCTAAGCCCCACTGGAATCATACTTACTGTATCTCCAGAGCTGAGCCACACTGGAATCATACTTACTTTATCTCCAGAGCTGAGTCACACTGGAATCATACTTACTGTATCTCCAGATCTAAGCCACACTGTTATCATACTTACTGTATCTCCAGATCTAAGCCCCACTGGAATCATACTTACTGTATCTCCAGAGCTGAGCCACACCGGAAACATACTTACTGTATCCCCAGATCTAAACCCCACTGGAATCATACTTACTGTATCTCCAAATCTAAGCCACACTGGAATCATACTTACTGTATCTCCAGAGCTGAGCCACACTGGAATCATACTTACTGTATCTCCAGAGCTGAGCCACACTGGAATCATACTTACTGTATCTCCAGATCTAAGCCACACCGGCATCATACTTACTGTATCTCCAGATCTAAGCCACACTGGCTTCATACTTACTGTATCTCCAGAGCTGAGCCACACTGGAATCATACTTACTGTATTTCCAGAACTGAGCTACACTGGCATCATACTTACTGTATCTCCAGAGCTGAGTCACACTGGAATCATACTTACTGTATCTCCAGATCTAAGCCACACCGGCTTCATACTTACTGTATCTCCAGAGCTGAGTCACACTGGAATCATACTTACTGTATCTCCAGAGCTGAGCCATACTGGAATCATACTTACTGTATCTCCAGAGCTGAGCCCCACTGGAATCATACTTACTGTATCTTCAGATCTAAGCCCCACTGGAATCATACTTACTGTATCTCCGGAGCTGAGCCACACTGGAATCATACTTACTGTATCCCCAGATCTAAGCCACACTGGAATCATACTTACTGTATCTCCGGAGCTGAGTAACACTGGAATCATACTTACTGTATCTCCAGATCTAAGCCACACTGGAATCATACTTACTGTATCTCCAGATCGAAGCCCCACTGGAATCATACTTACTGTATCTCCAGAGTTGAGTCACACTGGAATCATACTTACTGTATCTCCAGATCTAAGCCACACTGTTATCATACTTACTGTATCTCCAGATCTAAGCCACACTGGAATCATACTTACTGTATCTCCAGATCTAAGCCACACTGTTATCATACTTACTGTATCTCCAGATCTAAGCCACACTGGAATCATGCTTACTGTATCCCCAGAGCTGAGTCACACTGGAATCATACTTACTGTATCCCCAGATCTAAACCCCACTGGAATCATACTTACTGTATCTCCAGATCTAAGCCACACTGGAATCATACTTACTGTATCTCCAGAGCTGAGCCACACTGGAATCATACTTACTGTATCCCCAGATCTAAGCCACACTGGCATGATTCTTACTGTATCTACAGAGCTCAGTCACACTGGAATTACACTTACTGTATCTCCAGAGCTGAGTCACACTGGAATCATACTTACTGTATCCCCAGATCTAAACCCCACTGGAATCATACTTACTGTATCTCCAGAGCTGAGCCACACTGGAATCATACTTACTGTATCTACAGAGCTCAGTCACACTGGAATTATACTTACTGTATCTCCAGATCTAAGCCACACTGGAATCATACTTTCAGTACCTCCAGAGCTGAGTCACACTGGAATCATACTTACTGTATCCCCAGATCTAAGCCACACTGGAATCATACTTACTGTATCTCCAGATCTAAGCCACACAGGCTTCATACTTACTGTATCTCCAGATCTAAGTCACACTGGCTTCATACTTACTGTATCTCCAGAGCTGAATCACACTGGAATCATACTTACTGTATCTCCAGATCTAAGCCACACTGGCTTTATACTTACTGTATCTCCAGATCTAAGCCACACTGGCTTCATACTTACTGTATCTCCAGAGCTGAGTCACACTGGAATCATACTTACTGTATCTCCAGATCTAAGCCCCACTGGAATCATACTTACTGTATCTCCAGAGCTGAGCCACACCGGAAACATACTTACTGTATCCCCAGATCTAAACCCCACTGGAATCATACTTACTGTATCTCCAGATCTAAGCCACACTGGAATCATACTTACTGTATCTCCAGAGCTGAGCCACACTGGAATCATACTTACTGTATCCCCAGATCTAAGCCACACTGGCATGATACTTACTGTATCTCCAGAGCTGAGCCACACTGGAATCATACTTACTGTATCTCCAGAGCTGAGCCACACTGGAATCATACTTACTGTATTTCCAGAACTGAGCCACACTGGAATCATACTTACTGTATCCCCAGATCTAAGCCACACTGGCTTTATACTTACTGTATCTCCAGAGCTGAGTCACACTGCAATCATACTTACTGTATCTCCAGATCTAAGCCACACCGACTTCATACTTACTGTATCTCCAGAGCTGAGTCACACTGGAATCATACTTACTATATCTCCAGAGCTGAGCCACACTGGAATCATACTTACTGTATCTCCAGATCCAAGCTCCACTGGAATCATACTTACTGTATCTCCAGATCTAAGCCCCACTGGAATCATACTTACTGTATCTCCAAATCTAAGCCACACTGGCATCATACTTACTGTATCTCCAGAGCTGAGCCACACTGGAATCATACTTACTGTATCCCCAGATCTAAGCCACACTGGAATCATACTTACTGTATCTCCGGAGCTGAGTCACACTGGAATCATACTTACTGTATCTCCAGATCTAAGCCCCACTGGAATCATACTTACTGTATCTCCAGAGCTGAGCCACACTGGAATCATACTTACTGTATCTCCAGATCTAAGCCACACTGGAATCATACCTACTGTATCCCCAGAGCTGAGCCACACTGGCATCATACTTACTGTATCTCCAGAGCTGAGCCACACTGGAATCATACTTACTGTATCCCCAGATCTAAGCCACACTGGCTTCATACTTACTGTATCTCCAGAGCTGAGTCACACTGGAATCATACTTACTGTATCTCCAGATCTAAGCCACACGGGCTTCATACTTACTGTATCTCCAGAGCTGAGCCACACTGGAATCATACTTACTGTATTCCCAGATCTAAGCCACACTGTCTTCATACTTACTGTATCTCCAGAGTTGAGTCACACCGGAATCATACTTACTGTATCTCCAGATCTAAGCCACACTGGCTTCATACTTACTGTATCTCCAGAGCTGAGCCACACTGGAATCATACTTACTGTATCTCCAGAGCTGAGTCACACTGGAATCATACTTACTGTATCTCCAGATCTAAGCCACACTGGAATCATACTTACTGTATCTCCAGAGCTGAGTCACACTGGAATCATACTTACTGTATCTCCAGATCTAAGCCACACTGGCTTCATACTTACTGTATCTCCAGAGCTGAGTCACACCGGAATCATACTTACTGTATCTCCAGAGCTGAGTCACACTGGAATCATACTTACTGTATCTCCAGGTCTAAGCCACACTGGCTTCATACTTACTGTATCTCCAGAGCTGAGTCACACTGGAATCATACTTACTGTATCTCCAGATCTAAGCCACACTGGCTTCATACTTACTGTATCTCCAGAGCTGAGTCACACTGGAATCATACTTACTGTATCTCCAGATCTAAGCCACACTGGAATCATACTTACTGTATCCCCAGATCTAAGCCACACTGGCTTCTTACTTACTGTATCTCCAGAGCTGAGTCACACTGGAATCATACTTACTGTATCTCCAGATCTAAGCCACACTGGAATCATACTTCCTATATCCCCAGATCTAAGGCACACTGGCTTCATACTTACTGTATCTCCAGAGCTGAGCCACACTGGAATCATACTTACTGTATCTCCAGAGCTGAGCCACACTGGCATCATACTTACTGTGTCACCAGAGCTGAGTCACACCGGAATCATACTTACTGTATCTCCAGATCTAAGCCACACTGGCTTCATACTTACTGTGTCACCAGAGCTGAGTCATACTGGAATCATACTTACTGTATCTCCAGAGCTGAGTCACACTGGAATCATACTTACTGTATCTCCAGATCTAAGCCACACTGGCTTCATACTTACTGTATCTCCAGAGCTGAGTCACACCGGAATCATACTTACTGTATCTCCAGATCTAAGCCACACTGGAATCATACTTACTGTATCTCCAGAGCTGAGTCACACCGGAATCATACTTACTGTATCTCCAGAGCTGAGCCACACTGGAATCATACTTACTGTATCTCCAGAGCTGAGTCACACTGGAATCATACTTACTGTATCTCCAGATCTAAGCCACACTGGCTTCATACTTACTGTATCTCCAGAGCTGAGTCACACTGGAATCATACTTACTGTATCTCCAGATCTAAGCCACACCGGCTTCATACTTTCTGTATCTCCAGAGCTGAGTCACACTGGAATCATACTTACTATATCTCCAGAGCTGAGCCTCACTGGAATCATACTTACTGTATCCCCAGATCTAAGCCACACTGGCTTCATACTTACTGTATCTCCAGAGCTGAGTCACACTGGAATCATACTTACTGTATCCCCAGATCTAAGCCACACTGGAATCATACTTACTGTATCTCCGGAGCTGAGTCACACTGGAATCATACTTACTGTATCTCCAGATCTAAGCCCCACTGGAATCATACTTACTGTATCTCCAGAGCTGAGCCACACTGGAATCATACTTACTGTATCTCCAGAGCTGAGTCACACTGGAATCATACTTACTGTATCTCCAGATCTAAGCCACACTGTTATCATACTTACTGTATCTCCAGATCTAAGCCACACTGGCATGATTCTTACTGTATCTACAGAGCTCAGTCACACTGGAATTATACTTACTGTATCTCCAGATCTAAGCCACACTGGAATCATACTTACTGTATCTCCAGAGCTGAGTCACACTGGAATCATACTTACTGTATCCCCAGATCTAAACCCCAGTGGAATCATACTTACTGTATCTCCAGATCTAAGCCACACTGGAATCATACTTACTGTATCTCCAGAGCTGAGCCACACTGGAATCATACTTACTGTATCTCCAGATCTAAGCCACACTGGCTTCATACCTACTGTATCTCCAGAGCTGAGTCACACTGGAATCATACTTACTGTATCTCCAGATCTAAGCCACACTGGCTTCATACTTACTGTATCTCCAGATCTAAGCCACACGGGCTTCATACTTACTGTATCTCCAGATCTAAGCCACACTGGCTTCATACTTACTGCATCTCCAGAGCTGAGTCACACTGGAATCATACTTACTGTATCTTCAGAGCTGAGCCACATTGGAATCATACTTACTGTATCCCCAGATCTAAGCCACACTGGCTTCATACTTACTGTATCTCCAGAGCTGAGTCACACTGGAATCATACTTACTGTATCTCCAGATCTAAGCCACACTGGCTTCATACTTACTGTATCTCCAGATCTAAGCCACACTGGCTTCATACTTACTGTATCTCCAGAGCTGAGTCACACTGGAATCATACTTACTGTATCTCCAGAGCTGAGCCACACTGGAATCATACTTACTGTATCTCCAGATCTAAGCCACACTGGCTTCATACTTACTGTATCTCCAGATCTAAGCCACACTGGCTTCATACTTACTGTATCTCCAGAGTTGAGTCACACTGGAATCATACTTACTGTATCTCCAGATCTAAGCCACACTGGCTTCATACTTACTGTATCTCCAGAGCTGAGTCACACTGGAATCATACTTACTGTATCTCCAGATCTAAGCCACACCGGCTTCATACTTACTGTATCTCCAGAGCTGAGTCACACTGGAATCATACTTACTGTATCACCAGAGCTGAGCCACACTGGAATCACACTTACTGTATCTCCAGATCTAAGCCACACTGGAATCATACTTACTGTATCTCCAGATCTAAGCCACACTGGCTTCATACCTACTGTATCTCCAGAGCTGAGTCACACTGGAATCATACTTACTGTATCTCCAGATCTAAGCCACACCGGCTTCATACTTACTGTATCTCCAGAGCTGAGTCACACTGGAATCATACTTACTGTATCACCAGAGCTGAGCCACACTGGAATCACACTTACTGTATCTCCAGATCTAAGCCACACTGGAATCATACTTACTGTATCTCCAGATCTAAGCCACACTGGCTTCATACCTACTGTATCTCCAGAGCTGAGTCACACTGGAATCATACTTACTGTATCTCCAGATCTAAGCCACACCGGCTTTATACTTACTGTATCTCCAGAGCTGAGTCACACTGGAATCATACATACTGTATCTACAGAGCTCAGTCACACTGGAATCATACTTACTGTATCTCCAGATCTAAGCCACACCGGCTTCATACTTACTGTATCTCCAGAGCTGAGTCACACTGGAATCATACTTACTGTATCTCCAGATCTAAGCCACACTGGCTTCATACTTACTGTATCTCCAGAGCTGAGTCACACTGGAATCATACTTACTGTATCTCCAGATCTAAGCCACACTGGCTTCATACTTACTGTATCTCCAGATCTAAGCCACACGGGCTTCATACTTACTGTATCTCCAGATCTAAGCCACACTGGCTTCATACTTACTGTATCTCCAGAGCTGAGTCACACTGGAATCATACTTACTGTATCTCCAGATCTAAGCCACACTGGCTTCATACTTACTGTATCTCCAGATCTAAGCCACACGGGTTTCATACTTACTGTATCTCCAGAGCTGAGCCACACTGGAATCATACTTACTGTATTCCCAGATCTAAGCCACACTGGCTTCATACTTACTGTATCTCCAGAGTTGAGTCACACTGGAATCATACTTACTGTATCTCCAGATCTAAGCCACACTGGCTTCATACTTACTGTATCTCCAGAGCTGAGTCACACTGGAATCATACTTACTGTATCTCCAGATCTAAGCCACACTGGCTTCATACTTACTGTATCTCCAGAGCTGAGTCACACCGGAATCATACTTACTGTATCTCCAGAGCTGAGTCACACTGGAATCATACTTACTGTATCTCCAGGTCTAAGCCACACTGGCTTCATACTTACTGTATCTCCAGAGCTGAGTCACACTGGAATCATACTTACTGTATCTCCAGATCTAAGCCACACTGGCTTCATACTTACTGTATCTCCAGATCTAAGCCACACGGGCTTCATACTTACTGTATCTCCAGATCTAAGCCACACTGGCTTCATACTTACTGTATCTCCAGAGCTGAGTCACACTGGAATCATACTTACTGTATCTCCAGATCTAAGCCACACTGGCTTCATACTTACTGTATCTCCAGATCTAAGCCACACGGGCTTCATACTTACTGTATCTCCAGAGCTGAGCCACACTGGAATCATACTTACTGTATTCCCAGATCTAAGCCACACTGGCTTCATACTTACTGTATCTCCAGAGTTGAGTCACACTGGAATCATACTTACTGTATCTCCAGATCTAAGCCACACTGGCTTCATACTTACTGTATCTCCAGAGCTGAGTCACACTGGAATCATACTTACTGTATCTCCAGAGCTGAGTCACACTGGCTTCATACTTACTGTATCTCCAGAGCTGAGCTACACTGGAATCATACCTACTGTATCCCCAGATCTAAGCCACACTGGCTTCATACTTACTGTATCTCCAGAGCTGAGTCACACTGGAATCATACTTACTGTATCTCCAGATCTAAGCCACACTGATATCATACTTCCTGTATCCCCAGATCTAAGCCACACTGGCTTCATACTTACTGTATCTCCAGAGCTGAGCCACACTGGAATCATACTTACTGTATCTCCAGAGCTGAGCCACACTGGCATCATACTTACTGTGTCACCAGAGCTGAGCCACACTGGAATCATACTTACTGTATCACCAGAGCTGAGTCACACCGGAATCATACTTACTGTATCTCCAGAGCTGAGTCACACTGGAATCATACTTACTGTATCTCCAGAGCTGAGTCACACTGGAATCATACTTACTGTATCTCCAGATCTAAGCCACACTGGCTTCATACTTACTGTATCTCCAGAGCTGAGTCACACTGGAATCATACTTACTGTATCTCCAGATCTAAGCCACACTGGAATCATACTTACTGTATCTCCAGAGCTGAGTCACACCGGAATCATACTTACTGTATCTCCAGAGCTGAGCCACACTGGAATCATACTTACTGTATCTCCAGATCTAAGCCACACTGGCTTCATACTTACTGTATCTCCAGAGCTGAGCCACACTGGAATCATACTTACTGTATCTCCAGAGCTGAGCCACACTGGCATCATACTTACTGTATCACCAGAGCTGAGCCACACTGGAATCATACTTACTGTATCACCAGAGCTGAGTCATACCGGAATCATACTTACTGTATCTCCAGAGCTGAGTCACACTGGAATCATACTTACTGTATCTCCAGATCTAAGCCACACTGGCTTCATACTTACTGTATCTCCAGAGCTGAGTCACACCGGAATCATACTTACTGTATCTCCAGAGCTGAGCCACACTGGCATCATACTTACTGTATCACCAGAGCTGAGCCACACTGGAATCATACTTACTGTATCACCAGAGCTGAGTCATACCGGAATCATACTTACTGTATCTCCAGAGCTGAGTCACACTGGAATCATACTTACTGTATCTCCAGATCTAAGCCACACTGGCTTCATACTTACTGTATCTCCAGAGCTGAGTCACACCGGAATCATACTTACTGTATCTCCAGAGCTGAGTCACACTGGAATCATACTTACTGTATCTCCAGATCTAAGCCACACTGGCTTCATACTTACTGTATCTCCAGAGCTGAGTCACACCGGAATCATACTTACTGTATCTCCAGATCTAAGCCACACTGGAATCATACTTACTGTATCTCCAGAGCTGAGTCACACCGGAATCATACTTACTGTATCTCCAGAGCTGAGCCACACTGGAATCATACTTACTGTATCTCCAGAGCTGAGTCACACTGGAATCATACTTACTGTATCTCCAGATCTAAGCCACACTGGCTTCATACTTACTGTATCTCCAGAGCTGAGTCACACTGGAATCATACTTACTGTATCTCCAGATCTAAGCCACACCGGCTTCATACTTTCTGTATCTCCAGAGCTGAGTCACACTGGAATCATACTTACTATATCTCCAGAGCTGAGCCTCACTGGAATCATACTTACTGTATCCCCAGATCTAAGCCACACTGGCTTCATACTTACTGTATCTCCAGAGCTGAGTCACACTGGAATCATACTTACTGTATCCCCAGATCTAAGCCACACTGGAATCATACTTACTGTATCTCCGGAGCTGAGTCACACTGGAATCATACTTACTGTATCTCCAGATCTAAGCCCCACTGGAATCATACTTACTGTATCTCCAGAGCTGAGCCACACTGGAATCATACTTACTGTATCTCCAGAGCTGAGTCACACTGGAATCATACTTACTGTATCTCCAGATCTAAGCCACACTGTTATCATACTTACTGTATCTCCAGATCTAAGCCACACTGGCATGATTCTTACTGTATCTACAGAGCTCAGTCACACTGGAATTATACTTACTGTATCTCCAGATCTAAGCCACACTGGAATCATACTTACTGTATCTCCAGAGCTGAGTCACACTGGAATCATACTTACTGTATCCCCAGATCTAAACCCCAGTGGAATCATACTTACTGTATCTCCAGATCTAAGCCACACTGGAATCATACTTACTGTATCTCCAGAGCTGAGCCACACTGGAATCATACTTACTGTATCTCCAGATCTAAGCCACACTGGCTTCATACCTACTGTATCTCCAGAGCTGAGTCACACTGGAATCATACTTACTGTATCTCCAGATCTAAGCCACACTGGCTTCATACTTACTGTATCTCCAGATCTAAGCCACACGGGCTTCATACTTACTGTATCTCCAGATCTAAGCCACACTGGCTTCATACTTACTGCATCTCCAGAGCTGAGTCACACTGGAATCATACTTACTGTATCTTCAGAGCTGAGCCACATTGGAATCATACTTACTGTATCCCCAGATCTAAGCCACACTGGCTTCATACTTACTGTATCTCCAGAGCTGAGTCACACTGGAATCATACTTACTGTATCTCCAGATCTAAGCCACACTGGCTTCATACTTACTGTATCTCCAGATCTAAGCCACACTGGCTTCATACTTACTGTATCTCCAAAGCTGAGTCACACTGGAATCATACTTACTGTATCTCCAGAGCTGAGCCACACTGGAATCATACTTACTGTATCTCCAGATCTAAGCCACACTGGCTTCATACTTACTGTATCTCCAGATCTAAGCCACACTGGCTTCATACTTACTGTATCTCCAGAGTTGAGTCACACTGGAATCATACTTACTGTATCTCCAGATCTAAGCCACACTGGCTTCATACTTACTGTATCTCCAGAGCTGAGTCACACTGGAATCATACTTACTGTATCTCCAGATCTAAGCCACACCGGCTTCATACTTACTGTATCTCCAGAGCTGAGTCACACTGGAATCATACTTACTGTATCACCAGAGCTGAGCCACACTGGAATCACACTTACTGTATCTCCAGATCTAAGCCACACTGGAATCATACTTACTGTATCTCCAGATCTAAGCCACACTGGCTTCATACCTACTGTATCTCCAGAGCTGAGTCACACTGGAATCATACTTACTGTATCTCCAGATCTAAGCCACACCGGCTTCATACTTACTGTATCTCCAGAGCTGAGTCACACTGGAATCATACTTACTGTATCACCAGAGCTGAGCCACACTGGAATCACACTTACTGTATCTCCAGATCTAAGCCACACTGGAATCATACTTACTGTATCTCCAGATCTAAGCCACACTGGCTTCATACCTACTGTATCTCCAGAGCTGAGTCACACTGGAATCATACTTACTGTATCTCCAGATCTAAGCCACACCGGCTTTATACTTACTGTATCTCCAGAGCTGAGTCACACTGGAATCATACATACTGTATCTACAGAGCTCAGTCACACTGGAATCATACTTACTGTATCTCCAGATCTAAGCCACACCGGCTTCATACTTACTGTATCTCCAGAGCTGAGTCACACTGGAATCATACTTACTGTATCTCCAGATCTAAGCCACACTGGCTTCATACTTACTGTATCTCCAGAGCTGAGTCACACTGGAATCATACTTACTGTATCTCCAGATCTAAGCCACACTGGCTTCATACTTACTGTATCTCCAGATCTAAGCCACACGGGCTTCATACTTACTGTATCTCCAGATCTAAGCCACACTGGCTTCATACTTACTGTATCTCCAGAGCTGAGTCACACTGGAATCATACTTACTGTATCTCCAGATCTAAGCCACACTGGCTTCATACTTACTGTATCTCCAGATCTAAGCCACACGGGTTTCATACTTACTGTATCTCCAGAGCTGAGCCACACTGGAATCATACTTACTGTATTCCCAGATCTAAGCCACACTGGCTTCATACTTACTGTATCTCCAGAGTTGAGTCACACTGGAATCATACTTACTGTATCTCCAGATCTAAGCCACACTGGCTTCATACTTACTGTATCTCCAGAGCTGAGTCACACTGGAATCATACTTACTGTATCTCCAGATCTAAGCCACACTGGCTTCATACTTACTGTATCTCCAGAGCTGAGTCACACCGGAATCATACTTACTGTATCTCCAGAGCTGAGTCACACTGGAATCATACTTACTGTATCTCCAGGTCTAAGCCACACTGGCTTCATACTTACTGTATCTCCAGAGCTGAGTCACACTGGAATCATACTTACTGTATCTCCAGATCTAAGCCACACTGGCTTCATACTTACTGTATCTCCAGATCTAAGCCACACGGGCTTCATACTTACTGTATCTCCAGATCTAAGCCACACTGGCTTCATACTTACTGTATCTCCAGAGCTGAGTCACACTGGAATCATACTTACTGTATCTCCAGATCTAAGCCACACTGGCTTCATACTTACTGTATCTCCAGATCTAAGCCACACGGGCTTCATACTTACTGTATCTCCAGAGCTGAGCCACACTGGAATCATACTTACTGTATTCCCAGATCTAAGCCACACTGGCTTCATACTTACTGTATCTCCAGAGTTGAGTCACACTGGAATCATACTTACTGTATCTCCAGATCTAAGCCACACTGGCTTCATACTTACTGTATCTCCAGAGCTGAGTCACACTGGAATCATACTTACTGTATCTCCAGAGCTGAGTCACACTGGCTTCATACTTACTGTATCTCCAGAGCTGAGCTACACTGGAATCATACCTACTGTATCCCCAGATCTAAGCCACACTGGCTTCATACTTACTGTATCTCCAGAGCTGAGTCACACTGGAATCATACTTACTGTATCTCCAGATCTAAGCCACACTGATATCATACTTCCTGTATCCCCAGATCTAAGCCACACTGGCTTCATACTTACTGTATCTCCAGAGCTGAGCCACACTGGAATCATACTTACTGTATCTCCAGAGCTGAGCCACACTGGCATCATACTTACTGTGTCACCAGAGCTGAGCCACACTGGAATCATACTTACTGTATCACCAGAGCTGAGTCACACCGGAATCATACTTACTGTATCTCCAGAGCTGAGTCACACTGGAATCATACTTACTGTATCTCCAGAGCTGAGTCACACTGGAATCATACTTACTGTATCTCCAGATCTAAGCCACACTGGCTTCATACTTACTGTATCTCCAGAGCTGAGTCACACTGGAATCATACTTACTGTATCTCCAGATCTAAGCCACACTGGAATCATACTTACTGTATCTCCAGAGCTGAGTCACACCGGAATCATACTTACTGTATCTCCAGAGCTGAGCCACACTGGAATCATACTTACTGTATCTCCAGATCTAAGCCACACTGGCTTCATACTTACTGTATCTCCAGAGCTGAGCCACACTGGAATCATACTTACTGTATCTCCAGAGCTGAGCCACACTGGCATCATACTTACTGTATCACCAGAGCTGAGCCACACTGGAATCATACTTACTGTATCACCAGAGCTGAGTCATACCGGAATCATACTTACTGTATCTCCAGAGCTGAGTCACACTGGAATCATACTTACTGTATCTCCAGAGCTGAGTCACACTGGAATCATACTTACTGTATCTCCAGATCTAAGCCACACTGGCTTCATACTTACTGTATCTCCAGAGCTGAGTCACACCGGAATCATACTTACTGTATCCCCAGATCTAAGCCACACTGGAATCATACTTACTGTATCTCCAGAGCTGAGTCACACCGGAATCATACTTACTGTATCTCCAGATCTAAGCCACACTGGCTTCATACTTACTGTATCTCCAGATCTAAGCCACACGGGCTTCATACTTACTGTATCTCCAGATCTAAGCCACACTGGCTTCATACTTACTGTATCTCCAGAGCTGAGTCACACTGGAATCATACTTACTGTATCTCCAGATCTAAGCCACACTGGCTTCATACTTACTGTATCTCCAGATCTAAGCCACACGGGTTTCATACTTACTGTATCTCCAGAGCTGAGCCACACTGGAATCATACTTACTGTATTCCCAGATCTAAGCCACACTGGCTTCATACTTACTGTATCTCCAGAGCTGAGTCACACTGGAATCATACTTACTGTATCTCCAGATCTAAGCCACACTGGCTTCATACTTACTGTATCTCCAGAGCTGAGTCACACCGGAATCATACTTACTGTATCTCCAGAGCTGAGTCACACTGGAATCATACTTACTGTATCTCCAGGTCTAAGCCACACTGGCTTCATACTTACTGTATCTCCAGAGCTGAGTCACACTGGAATCATACTTACTGTATCTCCAGATCTAAGCCACACTGGCTTCATACTTACTGTATCTCCAGATCTAAGCCACACGGGCTTCATACTTACTGTATCTCCAGATCTAAGCCACACTGGCTTCATACTTACTGTATCTCCAGAGCTGAGTCACACTGGAATCATACTTACTGTATCTCCAGATCTAAGCCACACTGGCTTCATACTTACTGTATCTCCAGATCTAAGCCACACGGGCTTCATACTTACTCTATCTCCAGAGCTGAGCCACACTGGAATCATACTTACTGTATTCCCAGATCTAAGCCACACTGGCTTCATACTTACTGTATCTCCAGAGTTGAGTCACACTGGAATCATACTTACTGTATCTCCAGATCTAAGCCACACTGGCTTCATACTTACTGTATCTCCAGAGCTGAGTCACACTGGAATCATACTTACTGTATCTCCAGAGCTGAGTCACACTGGCTTCATACTTACTGTATCTCCAGAGCTGAGCTACACTGGAATCATACCTACTGTATCCCCAGATCTAAGCCACACTGGCTTCATACTTACTGTATCTCCAGAGCTGAGTCACACTGGAATCATACTTACTGTATCTCCAGATCTAAGCCACACTGATATCATACTTCCTGTATCCCCAGATCTAAGCCACACTGGCTTCATACTTACTGTATCTCCAGAGCTGAGCCACACTGGAATCATACTTACTGTATCTCCAGAGCTGAGCCACACTGGCATCATACTTACTGTGTCACCAGAGCTGAGCCACACTGGAATCATACTTACTGTATCACCAGAGCTGAGTCACACCGGAATCATACTTACTGTATCTCCAGAGCTGAGTCACACTGGAATCATACTTACTGTATCTCCAGAGCTGAGTCACACTGGAATCATACTTACTGTATCTCCAGATCTAAGCCACACTGGCTTCATACTTACTGTATCTCCAGAGCTGAGTCACACCGGAATCATACTTACTGTATCTCCAGATCTAAGCCACACTGGAATCATACTTACTGTATCTCCAGAGCTGAGTCACACCGGAATCATACTTACTGTATCTCCAGAGCTGAGCCACACTGGAATCATACTTACTGTATCTCCAGATCTAAGCCACACTGGCTTCATACTTACTGTATCTCCAGAGCTGAGCCACACTGGAATCATACTTACTGTATCTCCAGAGCTGAGCCACACTGGCATCATACTTACTGTATCACCAGAGCTGAGCCACACTGGAATCATACTTACTGTATCACCAGAGCTGAGTCATACCGGAATCATACTTACTGTATCTCCAGAGCTGAGTCACACTGGAATCATACTTACTGTATCTCCAGAGCTGAGTCACACTGGAATCATACTTACTGTATCTCCAGATCTAAGCCACACTGGCTTCATACTTACTGTATCTCCAGAGCTGAGTCACACCGGAATCATACTTACTGTATCCCCAGATCTAAGCCACACTGGAATCATACTTACTGTATCTCCAGAGCTGAGTCACACCGGAATCATACTTACTGTATCTCCAGAGCTGAGCCACACTGGAATCATACTTACTGTATCTCCAGATCTAAGCCACACTGGAATCTTACTTACTGTATCTCCAGAGCTGAGTCACATTGGAATCATACTTACTGTATCTCCAGCTCTAAGCCACACTGGCTTCATACTTACTGTATCTCCAGAGCTGAGTCACACTGGAATCATACTTACTGTATCTCCAGATCTAAGCCACACTGGAATCATACTTCCTGTATCCCCAGATCTAAGCCACACTGGCTTCATACTTACTGTATCTCCAGAGCTGAGCCACACTGGCATCATACTTACTGTATCACCAGAGCTGAGCCACACTGGAATCATACTTACTGTATCTCCAGAGCTGAGTCACACTGGAATCATACTTACTGTATCTCCAGAGCTGAGTCACACTAGAATCATACTTACTGTATCTCCAGATCTAAGCCACACTGGCTTCATACTTACTGTATCTCCAGAGCTGAGTCACACCGGAATCATACTTACTGTATCTCCAGATCTAAGCCACACTGGAATCATACTTACTGTATCTCCAGAGCTGAGTCACACCGGAATCATACTTACTGTATCTCCAGAGCTGAGCCACACTGGAATCATACTTACTGTATCTCCAGATCTAAGCCACACTGGAATCATACTTACTGTATCTCCAGAGCTGAGTCACATTGGAATCATACTTACTGTATCTCCAGGTCTAAGCCACACTGGCTTCATACTTACTGTATCTCCAGAGCTGAGTCACACTGGAATCATACTTACTGTATCCCCAGATCTAAGCCACACTGGCTTCATACTTACTGTATCTCCAGAGCTAAGTCACACTGGAATCATACTTACTGTATCCCCAGATCTAAGCCACACTGGAATCATACTTACTGTATCTCCAGAGCTGAGCCACGCTGGAATCATACTTACTGTATCCCCAGATCTAAGCCACACTGGAATCATACTTACTGTATCCCCAGATCTAAGCCAGACTGGAATCATACTTACTGTATCTCCAGAGCTGAGCCACACTGGAATCATACTTACTGTATCTCCAGATCCAAGCCACACTGGAATCATACTTACTGTATCTCCAGATCTAAGCCACACTGGCTTTGTACTTACGGTATATCCAGAGTTGAGCCACACTGGCATGATACTTACTGTATCTGCAGAGCTGAGCCACACTGGCTTTGTACTTCTGGTATCTCCAGAGCTGAGCCACACTGGCATGATACTTACTGTATCTGCAGAGCTGAGCCACACTGGCGTCATACCTACTGTAACCGCAGAGCTGAGCCCCACTGGCCCCACCTGCAATCTCTCTGCGGCTGCTGCATGAGCATCAATAGCAGTGACTGATGTAGGCCAGGTTAGCGTTTTCTTATCGTAACCGCCCCACGATGCTTAACTGCCAGGAGGGTTTGGGGAGTGGTGATTGGAAGATTGGACTTCCAGTGGACCAAACCCTTACTGCCTGGTCCTGGAGTCAAACAATTCCCTCTCCATTTTCAGTGATCCCATGGCACATGTGGAAGTCTCTCAGTAGCTGGAAGGAGGTGGCCAAAGGCATACAGGCAGCTCTGAGCGATGTGTAGGTCCCCTTTTTAATGTGAGAGTTCTGTGCCATTCATATGCACAGCATAGAATGCTGATTGGAGGAGAGTATGCACATGAATTGTGAATGAGGCTAGCGCATCCAGTGAACCAGGAGGCTCACAACCCAAATCACAAACAAACCTGAGTTTTGGTCCACTTTCATGATCTTTCGAAAAATCAACCATGGGACCCTGCATAATGGGGATCATACATTTTAGTGCACTTAAAGAGGATCATCAGACCTCTTTACTAATTCCCATCCTCCCCCTCGGTGGGCGCCGCATACCTTTTGGATGTTGTCTGAAATAGACAGGCGCATCTTCAGCCATCCTTGTCCAGAAGAACCCGCCCTGAGGAAGTGACGCTGTGACGTCACGCAACGCGTCTGCGTTGTGAGGTGTGTTGGGGGTGCTGTAGGTCTGCCATTGATGGCTAAGGTATTGGTTTTATGTTGTGTGTCTGTCTTTGCTCATCACCCGGCTGGTCCTAAAGACTGTTTGTAGTTAGCACACTGGGTATGGATTTACTTAATATGGTACATAGCACTTTGGCACATTGCACTTTATAGAGTAGGTATCCATTACAATCTTTCATTCAGGTAGATAGGGTTTCTACAGTAGTTATTTAAAGCCATGGAATAATATGTATATTTTTTCTTGCATATATAAATTGTATTGTATATTCAACTGTACGTTATAGATAGCCAGCCTGCAAGACAGGACAGTGTTTATTATCGTTGAGACTTGTGTTGAGACCTGTGAGCTAGGTTCAGCAGCATTATTTTGCCATCTGGCTGCTCCCCTCCCCCCCCTTCTGGATTTATTTGTTGTGTGTTTTTAAACTTGGTTTTAAATTTGTTTTGTTGTACATTGCATATCTATTAATTAATAAAGTTGTATATATACTTTTTGATATATATAGTGGTGCTACTAATTTATTGGGGGTTGGTTTGTTTCTTTGGGGGATTTGTGGGACCCCTGTTTAGTTTTACATTTGGGCTGTTGCCACACCAACCCCCAGCGCAGCACACTGTAATCTTATAATACGTGGTGCGGACTCTATTTTTTGAATATTGCACTCGTCCAGAAGTAGGTATGAAAAAATGCAGTTATTCAACTCTCATGGCTCTTATCTGGCTCCCATAGCGGCACATTATATCAGCACTGCGCATGCGCAAGATCGGGAGTTGTGTGCAGGGCCTTATGGGAGAAAAATGTCACTGTCTGACGCAGGACTGGAATCCAAGGGACAGAGAATACAGATGCCCCAGTAAGGTGAGTAAAGAATGCCCAAAATACAAACTGGAGGGGAGGGGTGGGGGCAACAGGCTTTTAATGTGCCAATGATGTTCCTCTTTAAAGCAGCACAAAACCCACCAGGGTGCGCTCCCCATTCTAGTCAATCAGAGCCACTTCCGAATGCCATAGTCACGGCAGACATCCCTCATTGGACGAGAGCCCGCGCATGCACCGTTGAAACCAAGATGTGAGTGAAAATGGCGTTCACACAGCAGGGCATCACGATTTGGGAGAACGGAACAAAACCTGGGAAAGCCAAATTCACTGTTTTCTTTACGCTTTAAGCCAAAACCATTTTCTTAGAGGGACAATTACATTGTGACAATTTAACAAATTGCATGTGTGTGCAGCTTCTTCCTGTCCACCAGAATGAACTCTGGTAGGTGATGTGCACCCCTCCTGTGGACCAGATCCTGGACCCTCCCAAGGGGTAAAGTAGCAAAAAGGATTTATAGTCCTCTAGTTACTCTGCCCAGTTTTGTATAGGATATGATGATGCCCCAACAAGCAAAACAAATAGGCGGCTATCTAGAGAGTTTCCATCCCCCTACACCCTTTAGTTCATCTGTAAAGCAACCATTAGCATACCTACCAATCTTTCAGGGTGGGAAAGAGGGACATAAAGGAGGGATGGCTAGGTGATAGGTTGTAACAGGTAAAACAATAAACACTTTAATTAGGCAAATTAATCATTTATTGATGCAGATATGCACGTTACATCTCAAAGAGTGACAAATGAGAACAACAAGGGACAAGGGAACACAAACTCAAAAGAGGAACAGTTCTTCCAAATCAGGGGCACTTGGGAGATACCCTATTACTATAAGGTGGTCTGATGCTCCCACCGGATGTGACGCAGCTGTGCCCTCGGAAGCAGCGCTGTTTTGAATGGTTGCCGGAAGTGTTTGTGGAGCTCCGCGGAAACTTTAAACTGGTCTACGGTGATGGCGGCTGAATGTTTGAGTCTGATGGAGCGGATCTCTGCCCGGCTGGCGGGTACCGGGCCGGTGGGTGACGCACATGTAACAGGGGAGGGAATAGCTGGACAGCGGACCCGAGTCTTTCATAGAATGGAGCAGAAGCGCCCTGTGTGTTGGCTACTGCTGCAACAACAGCGTTACCGGGGCCGGGCTTATGATCACCTCACAGGCAGCAACGCGAACCCAATACCGAATAAAGCTTCTGCCTGGGTTTGTGCTATAGAGAACTGCTGCCCCTCCATGGCGTTCTGATTAGGCATGACCCCCGTCTCTATAGTCTACTTTGGTTATAAGTGCAGGTTAAAGCGATCTCAAACCCTCTACCCCCCCCCCCCCCACCTCGAGTACTGGGTGTGATGCTGCTAACTTGGGGTGTTCAAGATTAACCAAAGGTTAAATTTTACACTGTGGGATACCCCTAGCTTACAAACGCTTAGGGGCACCCTGCTGCATGGTCAGTGTTGAGGGATCTATGTAACTACCTCCATCAGCTCTGACTTAGGTGACATGAGTTTAGGCCAACACACCTGATTGGTTTTCATGCTGCTCTTATAGATTTAAAGTTAAGCTCTGTCCTGAAATAGCAGCGGTGTTGGCCAGAAACATGTTGCTATAATACGGAGGCACCCTGTCTTCTGAAACCTTTGTGGTATAAGAGCAATGACTGAACAATCTGTTTAAAGTGGACCTAATCTAGTTAGCCAACAATGCCTGGTGCATTCCGGTTTGGGATGCCACAGTGTGAAACCCTGCTTTTCTTACCTGTCCTGTGAGACCATGGGGCATGTGCGGTAGGTGGTGGCATCTTGCTCTGACAAGGTAACTAAATGACTGGTGTGGCCTTGCACAGTTGGGGGATGCAGGGGGTGCTAATCGCAAGTCCGGCTAGGCTTTCATTCAGCTTCTCCATGTGTGTGGCTGAAGGAGAGGCATGCCTGCGTTATGTAAGAAAAACAGGAGCCTGGCAGGTTTACACGTGGCAGGGGGCATCCCAAATACAGGATGCCCAAGGAGGGCTGTCCGAATTCAGGGGTAGTGCAAATCCTTGGTTTGGTCCACTTTAATGGTATTGTTTTAGTGCTCATATACTGTTCAGGAAAGATCCCGTGTTCCCCAACCTCCATGCCCACCAATGGGTAATGTCTGTTGGACACCTATAATGTCACCAGTGCATGTGCAGGAAAGGGTTCTGAGTGAATGATTGGATAGTGTCTGTAAATGCCCTGTAAACCTCTATAGTGCAAGCTGTTATGTGCCTTACAGGGTTGGTGCCGCAACTTCCACAGGCTCAGTGGCTGACCTTCAACCTGAGGCACAACCCCCCCCAGTTGCTGCAAAACGTACCTTTCTCCTGCCTCTCACAGCGATGTAAACATCGTCGGCTACATCCCCCAGCATTTCTGGGCTGAGGCACTGTCCTGTGCTCAGCTATTCTGATAGGCTGTGTGTGCGAGCATGTCCACGTATAAAGGGAACTGTGGTTGTGGCAGCTCACTATTGCTCACCTCCGTGTCTAAACAAGGGCGTATTACTACATGCGGCGCTGACTGGGCATCCTGCGCAATAGGACCAGGGAAAAGGTGCGTTTTTGTGGGTGATGGGGGGGTTCCACATATCTATTTGGGATGCCCCTGGGGCAAAGAACAAAACCGGGGATAGTGGAAATGTTATGTTATAAAGGAAAACTCCCTTTTCTCAAAACTTCCTTAGAGCAGCATACCACTGAGATAGTATGGCTTTGCCCTAAGGTAAGGACACATGACCACCAGAATACACAAAAGCTTTAGCTCCTCCTCCAGACCCCAGGTTATTCTAAGCATACAGCACGTCCTGCTCCATCTATAATACTTACACATGGGTTATCCTCAGCCAGAGGGCGCTGTGCACTGCAGACATGCAAAAACAGGCTCCTCCCGGCCCTTCATATACCCAGGGACCTCCCACAAATCCCCAGATTTCTCTGCAGTGCTGAACTGTGAAGACATGAAGTATCACGCTCTCGCAGGCGAGCGGGGCTTTACAGCCCGAGGCCCTGCGGGACTATTTCCACCCGTCCTCTTCGGAAGAATATGCCTTCCTGCCTGGGCTGCGTGGGTCGGGTGAAGGTAGGCAGCACCTTGTGTGCTGAACGGAGCCACGCTCCACCGCAATCCCCCTCCCTAGGGTAGGCGGTTAGGCCGATGGTGAGCCTCTAGTGGATGCCCCTCCCGCTTTCTTGCCCGTGCCCCTCACAGATTAGTCCATGGATTCTGGTCTGCTTCTCCCTCACTTCCTCCCGTAACTCGGGTGAAAAGAAAGGGGGGGTGTATGTGTGGCAGTCCTAGTGTGAAGTAACACGTTAAGGCCTTTGGTTTTTATTTTAATTGAGTGTCAGTGTCGCGCTCCTTCCTATACAGTTGCAAGCCTTTTGTCTTTCATTAACAACTGCCTAGATGGCAGCATCATTTCCAGTGTGACAGCATCTTTATGCATGCGCCTTCTATTTAACTGTCCTACTTATTTCTGTTGGTTAGAGCTTCGCGCTCTTTGGGGGAGGCGGAGACTAGGCATGACGCGCTCCGCGTCACAGCCTGGTCTGGCCCGCCCCTCGAGGTTCGCTTGGCGCCATTTTGACAATCTTCGCGCGCGTGGTGCGGTCCGCCTCCTCCCTTGGTCATGTAAGTGCCCTCTGGGGCGGCATGGTTCTATGTGTATTCGGCTACGCATGGCACTGACACCACCCTCTTGTCCCATTATGTCTTTCAGACGCCAGGACTTCGGTGGCTTCTCCCGGCCTAACATATATTACAGCGGGTCCACATAACAAATTCTCCCACTTCCTAGTGGGTCTTGGGGCATCCAGGGTTGCCTATTGCGTAACTCCCTACAGGCATACTGCTCAGATAATCACCATATGGAGGCATCTCAGAATTATGTACCTGGGGTCCCTCTGGGACATGACCGGCGGTGTGCAGTGTGTGGTCAGCCCCAGGCTGAGGCTGACAGAGCACGGGTCTGCGGACCGTGTGCTGAACAGGCAGGTCTGCCAGTGGCTGCACCTCCCTTCAATACACCCGTCTCCCCGGACCTAAATATCACTCCTGATGGGTCCCATTCGAGTGGGGATGACCTGCAAACCGTGCTGCCTACGGCGGAGCAGGTGCTGTCTGGATTGGCGGAGCGTATGGGCCCTGGTAAGAAGAGGTCCCTGACGCCTCCTGGCTCTCCGGTTCCTAACGATACCGATGACTCTGCTGATATGCAGGACCTTGATCCTTCTGAGGAAGGTGAGCTATTCTCAGATTCGGGCTCCTCGAACGAGATCCCCGGGTGCTGTGATGATTCTGGGCCCGGTTCTTGGGGCCTGTGTGACACAGATGAAATTCTTATTAAGATCTTTGAGGTTTTGTCAATCTCCCCCCCCCCCTGGGGAGACCCCCAAGCCTAAGAAGGAGAGTTTCCATACAGCGCCGCCGCGCTTGGAGTTCCTGGAACAGGATCATTTCCAGAATCTTATATCCCAAGAATGGGAATCGCCTTGTAAACTTAAAGGGGTCCCAGGGGTCTGGGATTGGAAGTACCCTTTCCCTCCTGATGTGGTTAATTTTTGGTCAGCACCTCTGGTGGTGGATGCACCGGTTATAGGGGTTACTAACCCCCCTTTCATGACGGCTCCTTTTTACCGTACCCTTTGGGATGCTGAGGACCATTGACAGACTGGCTTCCCACGCCTTCTCGTGTGCAGGGACGGCTCTGCGCCCGGTCTGTGCTGCTGCCATCACTGCGGTGGCCGCCAGGACTCTGGTCAGAAAAGTACTAGATCACCGTCCTGAGGACCTCCCTTGGGGGGTGTTTAATGCGCTATCAGACTGTGATGCATTTGTGAAGTTTATCCTCTCAGCACTGGATGACACCATTAAGATGTGTGCTAGAACCTCTGCCCTTGTGGTAGCTATTCGCTGCCTGGTCTGGCTGCGACAGTGGGGTGCTGACGAGGCTACGAAAAAGGCTCTCACTTGCCTTCCCTTCAGAGGACGGCGATTATTTGGGCCCCGTTTGGACCTTTTTGGTAAAAAGGGTAAAGCACCCTTGCGCAGAAGGCTGCTCCAGCCTCCCCGGGGGCAGGGTCACCCCTCCACCTCCCTACGTTAGTGTCAAACGCAAACCTGAAGTGTGCTTCCAACTGTTCGGTGTGGATTTCCACCATGGGGTGGGCAGGCAACACCCTGGGCCCTCTGGCAGGACTAAGTTCAAATCTGCCAAGACCTCCCAAGCATGAAGGGGTGCACTCGCCCTTCTGGGCGAGGGTACTGCGGCAGCAGCTGTCCACCATCTAGGAATGTACCTTCTCCTTCTGGTGGTTCCAGGAGGTTGTCCCCCTGGACACAGGATAGCTTTGCTGGGCGGTCCCTCTCAGTGGTTGTCAGGGTTCTTCTAGCCCCTGGTTTTACTTCAGGTATTGGTGTAGGCCGTACTGGGCCTACAGAGTTTGGGCTTACTTACAGGTTGCCCTTAACAGTATGGAGCTTTGGCCTCTATATTAACCTTCCTCCTTCCCTCAACAGTATGAGACAGTCTGGGCCACGCGGGCCTATGGTAAGCCTGGCAATTCTACTCTCACAGGTAGTCCCTATATGACATCTCTGTCGTGGGACACAGGCGCCCTGTGCAAGGGGGGCCTCCGGTGGAGTTCTAGATCTTCTTTGTTCCCCCTTGTGTCTGCTGGACACCAAGACCATTACTAGGCGGTGTTGCAGGACCAACCCTGCGGATTGAGGCATTATTTGTGGCCTCTCTTTCGCTCCCAGGCTACTCGCCATGGCCCAAATGGGGGTGATGTCTCGGACATGCCTGGGGGTGCGTCTGCATTAGGATCTACCGGGGCGTCTTTCCTTACTCCCCAATCTCTACGTCAGGCCGAGTGGATTGGTCGGCCGGCGGTGTCCCCTGGGGGTTACTGGATGGGTGCTCAGTCACCTCAATCCCTCATATCTCCATTCCTTGGATTCGGTTCAGGCTTGAGCCTTCTTCCTTGGCAACAAGTGGACTCCTGGTTACGGGGGCTCTGTCCCCCGTTGCTGACATCTTACTTTCACCAGGCAGGATGGCAGCTGGTGGGCCCGTTGGTGGCGTATCAGATGATGTCACCCTTACTGCAACGGTGTGTCCAGTGCGGTCTTTGTTCTTGACCAAATGAGGTTGGAGCAAGGTAAGTGTGGCTCCAGTGTCGCGTAATCCTTGCTCGGTGCGCCCATTGACTCGTCCCTCCTGGCGATGGTGCTGTCGGTTGTCTGGAATGGCCGCTTGTACGGGATCAGCTTCATACAGTACCCCCAGATACTCTTCCGAACTGCTCTCAGCTTCCAAACAGTGTGCCACAGGAGTACGGGAGGTGGAAGGTTGTGTTTGCCTCCACGTGTTTCGGGGAGGCTCTAGGGCGCAATCACTGCGATAATGTCCCCATTGTTTGCAACGATGGCACTGAACTGTGGAGAGGTTCGGTTGCTGCGCTGGCCTATGTGGCCCAGAGTAACGAGTTGGCGCGGAAGCCACAGGTGCTTGAAACTTGATGGGAGGTTGTGGTTTTGGAGCGAACTGTTCTGTCCGGCGAGCATCGGTGTAATCTAGACGAGCAGGTAGCGTTAGAGGCCTCCGGTCACGTACCCACTCTCTTAGCTCTGGTTGCAGGGCATTGAGAAAATGTTCTAGTAAAAACAACTGTAGTACATCCTCAGCGGTCGTGGCTTTGCATCCAGTGACCCAGTGTGATGCTGTACGATGGAGGCGACATGCCCACTCCGTGTAAGAATCCCCTCCCTTCTTTTGGGATTCCCGAAATCGTCGCCTGTAGGCTTCCGGGGTGACAGCATACCGGGCTAACAAAGCCTCCTTTACCAGATGGTAGTGTGGTAAGTCCGCATCAGGGATGGCCCGGAAAGCATCGGAAGCTTTCCCAGATAGTTTCCCTGATAATATGGTGACCCATTCCTCCGTGGGTACCCGGCCAAAAATCCGTCAATCTCGTCGTCACTTTCCTGGAAGGACTTAAATGCTGCAAATGGAATCTTTCTCCCCCCAGTGTAACTGAGGCTGAGAGGCTGCTGGGTTGAAAGTCGCCGATCTTCCCTTCGCTTACTGGCCTCTGCCTCCGCTGCGGCGAAGACTCGGTCGATCAGTTCCTGTGATGGATTCGGGCCATAGACCGACAATCTGTTCCAAACCGCTTGAACAAGAGCAGCGTCTTCATCGATCTCTATATTGGTTTCGGTCCTCACTGCTGCACGATCCATTTCGATCAGCTCGGCTATCAGTTCCCGACGTGGGCGGTTGCTAGCTGACCTTCCCGGCTCTCGAGTAGATCCTTCAGGGTCAGCCTTTTCAACTTGTCATACTGACTCTCCATCAGGGTAGCACTCTCTCTGGGTAGAAAGGACCATCCGACCGCTTGCCACCAATTGTAGCGATAACCCTTATCGCCGGAGGGCTTCACCGCCCGAGACGTCCTTTTCCCAATCGTGAGAGGTGCTGCTGGAATTCCAGAGTCATCTGTGAGGAAACAGGAACAGCCCTTACAAGGGCTAGTGAATTGTAATATAGCGTTTCCCCCAATAAGAGACAGAACTTCATTATTGAGGGTGAAGGTGAAGTGTCTTTATTAGTGCCACTCTAGGCCTTATATACACAAGTCTCCTATTGCATGACACACACACCGACCAATAGCAGCAGGGTACACAATCCCTCAACTCTGCTGGTGACGCAATCAGCAATACAATAGAGACGTCTGTAATACTCAATCCGAACAATGCCATTGTCTGTGACGTAATCAATTAACACAATGGCAGTTTATAATACAATCCAAACTGCAATGACATTGCCTGTAACAGTATCAAAATACAATGACATTGTCTGGAACCTAATTAAGAAAAGGCCAGTGAATGACCCGGTGGGCAACTGAATAGTGATGACATCCAAAAGACAGAGCCTCTGTCACAGGTGGCATTTAGATGGGTCCAGGTTCAACCTTCCCTTCTGATTTGGGTGCCTTGGTATGGAAGGGGCCTTGCCCTTTGCTGTAGTCTCATTACATTCACCTTGCGGCTGATGGGCCTATTGCTGGCGGCCGAGGCTGTTCCTTTTCCCAGATGCCCCTGGGGCCTGCGGCTCCTTGGGTCACTTGTCCTGGATGGGGTTCCAACACCCCTGGAAATAGATCAGTACGTTCCCTGGTTGGTCTACTCATGGAAGTTGTTGATGGACATCACTTCCTTCTTGCTATCCCTGTAGATGGTCGCCATGGGGACCAGGTCTGGCAGGGTCGCTAAAGGGGTTCTATTCCTTATGAAATTCCCTGAGGTACCTAGGGGGGCCCATTTTCATACCATTGGTAGGTCATCACATTGTGCCTTGTTGGGCCCTAGCTTGCTGGTCTGTTTCCCTTAGGCCTTGTCTCTTGGGGACTCTTGGTCTGTCTGGTCAGTGGCCTGTCCCAGCTTTTATCCGAGAAGGTCTCGGAACAGGTTGACCATTCTTGTAGGGTCTGGTTCTGATCCAGTGGAGGTTTTTTACGCTCCTTGCGCTTCTTTGGTATTGGCTTGTTGGCTGTCCTACTGTGCTGGGAGGGCCTTCCCTAGTGTCTCAATGAGCCTACTTGTTGGGGCCGTGGCTCTGTGACTGTTACAGAGACTGTCCTGGTTAAGGTCCTAATTCGTTGCCCTGGGTGATTGTCCCAGGACTCTCTGGCCTTGGTCACAGTGACCCAGTCTGGCCTTTTGTCCGGGTATTCTACCCTTTGTCTGACCCTTCTTACACCCTGCTAGGTGGGGTTCACAGGATTGCTGTGGCAAGGGTGAACTGTTGCACTGGCCCTGTGTGGTTTGGTTCGCATTTTCTGCTGGAGACAGTTGTACTGTGTGCCCTCTCACGTGGGCGGTTATGCCTAGTTAGGCTCCTTACTACACCATTCCCTTCACAGGGTTTGGACGATCGTTATTCACACTATCAGAAATTTTCCCTCTGGGTGTCTCTTCTTTTTGGAGGGTTGGGTCTAGATCCCTCCCTTTTTTATTCTCCTCCCTCTTCTACCAGCTATGTTGGGAGTTGGCGCCCTAGTTGGATGGCTGGGACTAGCTCTCTATTCCCTATGGAATGAGGTCTTACCCATGGGTACTAGAGTTCTTATGGCATGGCTGGAGTTGGTCCCCCAACTCAGTTCCTTGAGAGGGTCCAGGGCTCGCCCTGTTTGTCCTCGTTAGAGACTAGTTTCAAGCTTCGGCGTTGAGCTTTCCTCAGGGGTGGCTCAGGCGCATTCCCCAGAGAATTCTAAGCTCCCTTGGGGGGGGGGGGGGTTGCTTATCCTGTTGCCCTGCTAAGGGTTTCCCTGGGTCTTATTCAGGTTCTTGTCTGAACTGTTCCCTGCCTCAGATGACTCCTTCGGGGCGGGTGCCTCAGTCTGGGGTGTGCCATAGGAGACGGCCTTCTTAGCCTAGTCCTTTTTTATATTTTTTACAGCTCTTTATATCTGTACACCGTCTGGTGAGGATGTGTCCGCCTTGCACCAAGCTTGAGTCCAGGCGGAGGGTTGTTGTTCTTCTCTATTCCAGAACCTATGGTCTTTGGACTGGTGTTCTGCTTACTCTGAGCTTAAAAGGGATCTGTATCCCTCAATAGGCGTTGGGAACCTCTGGACTGCTTCCTGTTCAGGGTTGGGGCTAGGCCCGTTGGGCTTATAGATGTCACCATCCTCCTTGCAGCAGGATCTGGTTACTCCCATGAGTATGGGAGCCTGTTGGATTGGTCTTGCTTGGCTGGTTGCCCTTCTGAGCTCCTGATTATCATGTTGGCTCTTGAGGAGCCTTGTTAGCTCGTGTGCAGTATTACGTTGGTCTCGCTGAGACCAGGGTTCGTATTCCCTGACGGGAAAGGTTCTATGGTTGCCATGGCTACCCTGTTATCGTTAGTAGCATGGTTAGGCTGTTACTCTGGCCTGTTTGTTAAGGGAGATTCATTCTTCTCTCTTGGTTTGGATTTCTTCTACCGGTGCTTGGTTTGGGCCTTGTGCACTTGGTTGTTGAGCAGGCTGACTAGTTCTCTGCTCGTGTTTCATTAGCCTTGTAAGGCTTCATAAGTTTAGTTAGAGCTTTGCTCTAGTTGCTCCTGGTAGCAAGGTTACAGGCGATAGCGCTGTTTTGGCTGTGCCTTTTTTCATGGGGATCCCACCCTACTTATGGACACTGCTATTGGATGTCCCACATGTAAGGACTATGTCTGGAGCAGGACGTGCTGTCTGCTTAGAATAATACAACTCTGTGAAGTACTCACCTGTAGAGTTGGTATTATATGCAGACAACACGTCCTGCTCCACCCCACCCTGATTCACTTCTTTCTGGATCCCCTGTGTGGTGATTATTATCTTGGATATTATTGCCAGTCTCTGGGTGGTTGTTTTCCTCCTGGCTTCTCTTCTCACTGCTTTTCAATGCTGGGGATTTGAGGGAGGTCCCTCGGTATATGTAGGGCCGGGAGGAGCTTGTTTTCTTCATGATTCTGCAGTGCACGGCGCTGAAGGCGGAGGTATACCCCACATGTAAGGACTATGTCTGGAGCAGGACGTGCTGTCTGCATATAATACCAACTCTACAGGTGAGTACTTCACAGAGTTGTATTTTTTCTGGACCCCCTGTATGGTGATTATCATTACTATTGTTACCAGTTGGTGGTTGGTTTCTCCCGGCTTCTTTCTCACTGCTTTTCAATACTGGGGATTTGTGGGAGGTCCCTGGGTATATGAAGGGTCGGGAGGAGCCTGTTTTTGCTGTGCAGTGCACAGCACCCTCTGGCGGAGGATAACCCATGTGTAAGTATTAAAGATGGAGCAGGACGTGCTGTATGCGTATAATACCAATTCTACAGGTGAGTATCTCACAGAATTGTATTTTTGTGTTCCTGCTCAGGGCAGGCGCCAGACCACCAGCCCTTGAACTACTGGTTATGGTAAGTAGACAGGGTCACGGAGGGTCTGATTGGGTTGACCCATTCCCAAGCTCTGGATGCAGCCTGCCAGGGACCCAGGGGACTCCCAGGGAATAGGCCAGATTCCCCTATCACCGACTCAGCCAGCAGAGAGGGGGTCAGCGCTAGCCTCAGACCAAGTATACTAACGGTCTGAGGCATTGTGGAATTGCCGGGGGGGGGGGGGGGGGATTTCTGGATCCCACCAAATCCTCCCTCCTGCAATACCATATGGTGGCCCAGGCTTCCGACGCCTGCGGCTTGCGAGGCTCCGACGGGATATGTGGATGTATTTTCTTTTCGCCCAATAGTGCGGGTCTGTGAAGCTCACTGGCTGGAGGCCAGGCTGCGGTTTCGCACACGCCTCTTCCACTTTTAAAATCGGTCTAATAGAAGGGGGGGGGGGGGGCAGATCTGCTGCAGAGGGAGATTCCACCCGACGGCACTCAATGACAGCAGCACTAGGCGCCGCGGGACCCAGCTGATGCACATGCTCCCGGCTTAAAGGGCAAACACTATGCTAATCAATGTTTTTTCTTAAAACATCCTTCGGGCAGCATACGCCTGAGGCCTCCGGGGTCCTCCCATCGAGGGGAACACATGACCACCAGCGACAAATAAAAGCTTGACTCCTCCCTCTGTTCCCCAGTTGTTTCCGTGTTCCTCGGGTAAGGAGCCGGACCACTAGCTCCTGGATCGTTAAGTTCAGGTAAGTATTTTTCCGGTACTATGGGCCTGTAAACAGGGGGTCCATTTCTCGGTCCCGAAGATAAACTTTTATCTGGGGCCCGGGATACCCTATGGGATTATTGGCCAGATCCCATTCTTTTGAGATTTTTTTCTCAAGAGGGGGGTAAGTAAAATTTTTTTCCCTCTTTCTGAGGATGATTTTAGGGAAGAAGGGGTTACCGGACCCCATTCAGTGTTTTTTTTGGAGGGAGACCTAATTTTGGGAACATTGGGAGTAATCCCTCAATGTTTGGCCACACTGGTGTGTTTTTTTTTATATCCTTTTTTTATTGTTTTAGTCTAAATCATTTTTTTGGTGAGTTGCCTTTAAGAGGCGGGGAAGAGAGGAGAATGGCGTTTTCTCTCACTCTCTTCCCCGCCTGTCGTTGCGTCCGCATTCGGCTTACCTGCGGTCTAGCAGCCGGCGGGGGGAGATCAGTGCTCCGCTGGAGGCCGGGGAGGTTCCAGCGCAGGGCGGCGATCCGCGGCGGCGGCGCCCCAGACAGCAGATGAGGGGCTGACAAGCGCTCCAGCAGGTAGGCGCCATGTTAGTGTTTTTGCGCACCGGATGATTTTTTAAATAAAGATATTCCCGGAAATCGGGTCCCTCGCTTCTTCCTCCTGGGGCTGCTGACGTCACATCCCGGCGCCCAAGGGAATTTCCTGTTTTTTCCACAACACGTGTTTTATCTTAAAGTGATAGCACAGTGTTTTGGGTACATACATATTATGGCCTCCCCTTCTGTTTTAAACATGAAAGGGTTAATGTTCTGGTATGCAAACGTTCCCTACCCTATTTAAGTGGCCTATGGGAGTTTGTTTTTGTGCCTCTATCCAGAATTATGGCAGAAGAGGCGCAGGATGTTTGTTTGGATTTTATTGAACATTCTTCCACTGAAATTACTTATGTGGATCAAGATTCTTTCAGCTTGGTGCCGGCTGTCGATTCTGGGAGGAGGAGGCCCTGCTCTGCCCCGGTAAGTCATTTTATTATTATGCTTGGCGTGTATATAGTATATAATATATATTTTATTTGGGGTATTCAGAGAATAGGTTTTTTTTTTTTAATTCTTTATTTTCAGAATGATAACAATTCAGTACAGAAGTGAGAAGAGGTACAATGAAGTGGCTGTTCAGAGCCAGCTACTGCTTAGCCAGCTACTGCATATACAATCAAATAGGATACTCATGCATAAAATTAAGAACCGTTAACCGTTAGCTCATTTCCATTAAAGACAGAATATGACATATGATATGTGTGCTATACTGTCCACCCAATTCGGCAGCAGACCCCCGCGCGAACCAGGTGTCTAGCGCCCGCGGTGGGCCCCACCGACGCAGGGGGAGAACCACAGAAGAACCCAAATTAAACATCTTGCTCTTAAGCGAACTGGCTCAACATATTAGGGGTCAAAGAGAGAGAGAGAAAAATAGGCAAGAAGGGAGGAAAGACGAAGGAAGGGAGCATCTCCAAAATTCCTCAGGGACAGTCGGGGACATCCTATGCAGTCTCTGCGGAGTATAATACCATCGCGTGAGATATTTATAGTTTGTTTCTTAGGTCTTTGAAGAGATAGAGGTCTTATGCCTTGCTAGAAATGTGTCTCCACTGGTTCTCCGTCAGCTGCCTGTTCAGGTCCCTCTCCCAGTCCGCACAAAAGCGAGGCAAACCAGCGTCCTCAGAGCTCCCCAATAAAGCATATAATTGAGACACTAGCTTCGGAGGGTGGTCCCGCTCAATCGCCAATCGTTCAAAGGGGGTAAGGGCCCTGGCCATCGCCTGTTTGGGCTCCAGACTCAAAAGGAAGCTTGGGAAGGTGAACAAAAGCCACTGATCAAACAGGTGCGTGTCCCACCTCTCTCTCTGAGATCCTCCAGCTGCGTCCAACCAGAAGGCGATATGAGGTCCCTCCCTCTCGGGATACCCTTTTCATTAAAGATCTCTCTAAGCTGAGGAAGAATGCCAATTGGGAGGGATGGGTTGGCCATGGCGAAATCTCTACCCTTTCTCTAATGTTGTCGAGGACCCCAAGGGAGGTTGAAATGAGCTGGTGATCTTTAACAAGGGTCTTCCCCGAAACGGCCGCCCAAGCCGCGTCCCTCAGTGGGGTTGGCAGCCAAGTGGCCTCTAGTCCCACCCATTTCTTCCTCACTCCCCGGTGGTGCCAATCTAATATGCGTTGGAGATGGACAGCACGCCAATACTGAAGCAGGTCAGGGTACGCTAATCCCCCCCCGCCTGTCTTGGCTTAAAGAGAAGTCGCAATTTCAGTCTCGGTTTCCGTTCCTGCCAAATAAATTTTACGAAGATCGAATTCAGGGATTTAAAGTATGTTCTAGGGATATGTACAGGGAGGGTTTGAAGTAAAGAATTTTGGGTAAGATCGTCATTTTAATAATGCTTATTCTGCCTAGCCACGAGAAGGTGGGGAGGTCCCAGTTTGCTAAGTCAGTCCTAATTCTGGAAAGGTGGGGGCTAAAGTTCGCAGTGTATATCCCGTCTACTGATTTTGTAATTTTAGTACCCATATATGTAATGGCCGCGGGGGGCCATCTAAAGGGGAATGACGTTTTGAGAAGAGCCTCCGTCTCACTAGAGAGGTTCACCCCCAAAGCCTCCGACTTGTCATAATTTATCTTTAAGAAGGAGAGTTTACCGAACCTCTCAAACTCCTTCAGTAACACTGGGATGCCCACTGTCGGGTTCGTGAGGAAGAAGAGTAGATTGTCCGCATAGGCTGAGATTTTATGTGTGGCCGGTCCGACTGCGATCCCTCGGATGTCCCCCTGTCTCCTGATCCAGCACAGGAAAGGTTCCATAGATAACGCAAAAATCAAGGGAGAGAGGGGGCATCCCTGCCTAGTACCATTCCCAATGTCGGCTCGATCCGATAGGGTGCCATTAACCTTGATTCTCGCTGAGGGATCCGAGTAGAGGGCCATAATCGATTGCAGTGCCCCAGGCCCCAATCCAATGTGCCCCAGAACCGCTCTAATAAACCGCCAGTTCACCCGGTCAAAGGCCTTCTCGGCGTCTGTGGACACCAGAACAGCCGGCTCCCTGGTCTGTTTGACTCTGTGAAGAAGGTTTAATACTCTAGTTGTGTTATTGCGGGCTTCCCGCCCGGGGACAAAGCCCGACTAATCGCCATCCACCAACCCCGGCAACAGCCCAGACAGCCTATTTGCCAACACCTTTGCAAAGAGCTTAAGGTCCACATTCAGTAGTGAAATGGGTCTATAACTGCCACAGGCGAGTGGATCCTTCCCGAGTTTCTGAATCATAGTGACGTAGGCGGTTAACATTTCGCTCGAGATAGTGGCTTTGGTTGGGGACGCCAGGAGCGAATTAAAAGCCGAGAGAAAATGTGGGCCAAGGAGAGGGAGAAATTGCTTATAATAACTGATAGAGAACCCGTCAGGTCCCGGCGACTTTCCCTTTGGCGAGCTCAGGACAGCAGCCCTCAGCTTCGCCAAAGAAATTGGGCTTTCAAGGGCATCCCTCTCCTCCCTCCTCAATATCGGCATCCCCGAGTCCTCAATGTACCTCTTTAGCTGTGTCAAGCGCTCCTGACTCGGGTCTGCCCCATCAGGACGGATATTGTATAGATTTTGATAAAAGGGTGTTATGGAGCGTTTTTTGCTGCTCATCAATAATCGCCTCAATGTAATTTAACGATTGCTGCTTTCTGAGGGCTCTCGCCAGGAGTGCGCTGCTCTTGTTTCCCCACTCAAAATACATCCTCCTACATCTCTTTATAATATAAGCGGCTCTGGAGGACAGGAGAGAGTTTAGGGCTGCTCTGGCCTCATAGAGCTCTAGAAAGTTGCTCTTTTCCAAGGAGGCTTTATGTGATCTCTCCAGTTCCTGAACCCTCTCCAGTCGCTTCTGCAACTCCTTCTCCCTGTATCTCTTCATTTCAGTGGCGTGCCTGATAAGCAAGCCCCTAATGACTGCCTTGTGGGCTTGCCAGTTATTAAATGGAGACGTGTCAATACTTTTGTTAAGTTCAAAGTATTCCTTAATGGCCTTTTGAAGGTCAGTCACCAGCGGTTCGCTGTGTAAGAGGGACTCATTTAGCCTCCAAGTCCATTCCCTCCTCGATCCCCCATCCAGCCTAAGGGAGAGAGCTACGGGGGCATGATCTGATATAATTGTAGGTTCTATTTTAGCGTCCATTGTGTGTGGCAAAAGGCAGTGGGATACCAAAACATAGTCGATTCTAGAATACGTGGCATGTGTATGAGTAAAAGGAGTAATCCTTACTGGTGGGGTGACTGATTCGCCACGGATCACAGAGCTGTGCCTTCTGAAGGAGCTTTTTTATTTTCCGCAGTGCCGCGTATGCCAGGGCCGACCGTCCTGTAGAGGAGTCCAGTATAGGGTCTAGCGCTACATTTAGATCTCCCCCAAGAATAATGGGGCCATCCTGTACTGCCATAAGCTTGTCTACAAAGGACTCCAGAAAAGTAACCTGGCCAGAGTTAGGGGCATAAGCTACCGCCAACGTGTATTTTTTGTTATACAGGGAGCCCTTAAGGATCAAATATCTGCCTTGCCCGTCTGAAATTTTGTCTGAGACCCGAAAAGGGGTATTCTTAGCTGTCAGGATCGCCACCCCTCTCGCTTTAACGTCTGGAGCATTGCTTGTATAGGACTGGGAGAAGGACCTGGAGGTCAGCTTAGGAGCTCAGTCACCCCTAAAGTGCGTCTCCTGTATGAAGGCAAAATTTGCTCTATGTCTGGACAGTTCCTGAGCTAATTTGGATATCTTAATAGGGGTGTTCAGTCCTCTAGCATTCAACGAAATCACTCTGATCTTATTGGTAAAAGGAGGGCTAAACGCATCTCCAGCAGTAGAGCTTCGCATGGTGCCGCAATTCCTGGTCATTATCACTAGCCCCTGGTTTACTATAATCTAAGGGGAATGGATGGCCTGGACGGGGGTGGGAAGGAAGGGAAGAAAGAAAGCTAAGGTAGAAAAAGAGAAGGGAGAGGAAATATTGGGAACCACCCCAAACCTGAGATCAGGGTTTTAGTTCCATCAAATCTGAACACGAGATGAAATCCAACGAGGTTCCGAAGGCGCCCTCCAACCTCAAAGAGTGAGCGGGAGAGCGACTCAGAAGCCCGGTGTGTACGAGGGTGGGGGATATCCCACCCCCGAAAAAACCAGAGGAGGTAGCGATGCCTCCAGACCCCAGAAAATGGGAACAAGAAGCCGCCACCGTGGGGACCGAGAGGCCGGTCGCCGCTCGCAACAAGGGTGCGTTCGACTCACGTGGGTCCAATGCCGACCCCCCGGCCATCACCGAAATCTAACACCTTAACAAAACAATGCGTATGCAACCCTGAGTTTAGGCTGAAAACAAGATACTTAATAACCAAACACCGGAATACTTGAAGCCGGAACTCGCCCTTACGCTAAAATGGAAGGAAACAATTAAATAGGCAACAAGCCAAGCTGAACAGGGCCTATGTCCCGCCCCCCCCAAACGGCTGGCACCGGTCCCCGAACCAGGGAGGGGAGACCGCAGCACAGGCACCACCCACTAACCTCCGCCTGGACCACGGACCCCCGCCCCCGGTCCAAGGAACCGTACCGCCCATAAGAGTGCAGTGCAAAGACCTCCGCACAAACCTTAAAAGCCCGGCATATAAGACAGTGTAAACAGGCAAATAAATATATATGTAGCAGTACAAATTATACAAGCGGGAACGTGACCTGTCATAAGGCAGTGCGAGCAACCCAATCAAGGGGAAGAACGGAGGGGGGGGGGGGCGGTCCACCATATATAGCAATGTCCTCTGCAGCAAGGTGAAAATAGATGCACCGATCATATCCAGCCAGGCTCACGCATCAGGGGGCTGGAAAGGTCTACGTCCTCTGACCTGTGGAGGATATGGGTCCGGGGTGGCACCCGACCAGTCCGGGATCTGGAGAGGTCGAAGTCCAAACTGCTGAAGAAACACCGGTAAGTCCTCATGCTTGCGAAGTGCGAAGGTTTTGCCCCCCATGGAAGTAATCAGAGAAAAAGGGTAGCCCCACCGGTACGTCACGTTGTTTTGTTTAAGCAACTCCAGCAGCGGGCGGAGGGTTCTCCGTCTCACCAAAGTGGATCTCGAGAGGTCAGAGTAAAAGTGCAACTCCGCGCCGTCGAAGTCAAGGGGACCCTTCCTCCTCGCCGCCATAATCGCCGCCTCCTCCTGAAAAAAGTGAACTCTGCAAATAACGTCCCTAGGAGGGTCGCCCGGTCGAGGGGGAGGAGCGATGGCCCTATGCGCTCGATCAATCTCGATCTTAGAGTCTCCCTCCGATTGCTCTCCAAGCAGCGCAGAGAAGATGCCCTGAAGTGTAGGCATTAGGTCCTCCGCTCGGGTTGCTTCAGGGAGGCCCCGAATGCGGATGATGTTCCGCCTATTACGGTTCTCCAGGTCTTCGAGGTGGAGGGTCAGGCTGTTGTTAGCAGCTTTCTGTGCTTGCAAACGAAGGGTCAGTTGTATGTGCGACCTGTCTTCCTCCTGGTTCCGCTCCACCTTATCCAGCCTGGAGTCTATTTCTTAGATCTCCTCTCAAAAGACTAACCTCTTCGGATAGCTTTTTGCTAATTGAGCAAGTAATCAAGGACAGGTCCTTTTTAGTAGGCATTGAGCGCAGGTGAGCCCAGATTTCTGATAGCGTGCGATCTGCCGGAGATGGCCTTGATGTACTAGCGGCTTCCCGGATAGGTTCTTCCCCTGCAGCCCCCCGGGGCGGGCTTCCCGATGGGTCTGGATCCCGGGAGGGCTCCGGATTTTGAGATGTAGCGGTTAAGGTCGATTTGGTTGCCCGCCAAGGACCCCCTGGTCTGGGTCTTGGATTCTTTATTTTTGCTGCCGCCGCCCATTACGCAGAAGATCCACTTTCCAGTTCGTCTTGTTCAAAAGTAGGTTAGCCCAAAGCACAGCAGCTCTCCCTCCAGGGTGTTTCTTTGCGGCTTAGGATAACCTAGGCGACACTCGTCCAGCGATTATGGTAGAGAATGTGGGGTTGGATGTAATATATCTATGTTCAAATTGGAACAATATCGCACAAGGACATCTGATTCTCCGCAGGGGAGGGCGTTCTGAGGCAAAGCTGGCAGAGGGCAAAACGTTTCTATCCTAAAGTGGAGGGGCCTGGGTGGTGCTCGCCAAGGGGCCCAACGATTATGGTATAAAATGCAAAGTGGATAGACTTAGTTGAAACTAGAACACCGTCCAGACTGAAACAATATTACACATCAACAAACACCTGAGTCCCTGTAGAGGATGCTGTTTCCAAATAGAGCTGGGCAGCGGGTAGAGCGCTCCTGTATGAGCAGGTGCAGCTTAAATAGGCTCATCGAGGCACATCAGATTTAACAGGACAGGTGAGTGATTGACGTTGTGGGTAGAAGGCAGTACCCAGGTCAAAGCAACAGGATCTTGATAATTAAATTAAATTCCAGGGCTATGCACCCCTTGCAGCTCTGACTGCTGTGAGGAAAGGGATTGGTGGATGAAGCCCACAAGATGGCGTCGGGATGGTGTCCCCGTTCCGTATCCCAGAGGTGGAGGGGCACAGTGATGTCAAGGGGGACCACAGAGTACCCAGGCAGGGCACTGCTCCCATGTATGGAGGCGGCAAGATGGCGGGCGCTCCTCCGGTCAGTGCGGCACTGCGACGTCACTGCGACGTCTGATGGGGTGGTGGGGGGGGAGGGCAGTAGAACACAACAGGGGGGCAGGAAAGCACGACGGGGGGTCAAGCGTCCCCGCCCGCAGCCCCGCTGCTCACCTCGGGTCCGGGGCTCAGGCTGCTACAGGCTGCAGAGACAGGAGGACGGCAGCCGCTCCCCCATCTGCCACGGTGACAGGTCCGCTCCCGCCGTCGGTATCCACGGAGCCGGTAAGGGGGGAGGCAGGGGACCACCAGCGGGGAGGGTCAACCACACCGGTGTGCGGGCGCGTCCCCGCCGGTCACTTCAGGTCTGGGGCGCAGGCTGCTACAGGCCGCAGAGGTGAGAGGACGGCAGACGCTCCCCCAGCCGTCACGAAGGCAGGTCCGCTCCCGGCGCCGGCATCCACGAAGCCGATGAGAGGGGAGGCAGGGGACCACCAGCAGAGGGGAATCCAGCACGCCGGTGTGCCCGCAACCCCACCGGTCACCTGAGGTCCGGGGCAAGCTGGAAGCGACAACATGGCGGCCGCACCAGCCGCAAGCTACAGACGGGCACTTCTTCCCCTCGAACTCCACACCAAACGAGTTCCACTGCGTCAGGATGCTTCCTCCACACCTCACAGGTATGCACCTCGGGTCGGAGCTCAAGAAGGTAGGTGTTAGATGCTGATATATAAGCTGATGAGGCCGGGAGCTGATGGCAGTCACGTCCTCACGGCGCCATGGCAGGCTCCGCACCCCCCCAACAGAGAATAGGTTTAACCGACATTCCTATTCTCGCTTATGTTTTTTAGTCAAAAACCCCGGACAAGGCTACAAAGGCTATATCAAAATCCTCTTCTTCAGGATCAAAATCCAGTAAAAAGAGTAGAATATGCCCGTTAGCTTGCAGATACCTATGTTAAACCCCTTTGTCAAATATGCACAGATAAAGTGGTTAATAAGGAGCATAATGATGATTTGATGAGGCTGATGAAGGAACTTAAAGACCAGATCTCTTCCTCCCCTAAAGTTCAGGGGGTCCCTGAGATTCCGGGTAACCAGATGGGTCGTTCTCATCCAGGTCTGGGCCACTTTGATCCTTATTTTCTGGGCATATGGGGAATCCTTCCTTTTTCGTTTCTCAGGAAACTTTGGTTCCTGACGATGAATCAGAGGAAGGTGAAATTTCTTCCCCGGAGGAGGATGACGACCTAGCCTCAAGCTCTTCATTGGTAAAAAACAGATTTTTATTTCCGCCTGGTGATCTTCCTCTTCTCTTACACATGATTAACCTGTCTATGGGTATTGAGGAAAAGGTGGCGGGCCCCAAATCTAAACAGGATAGCTTCTATCCAGATTTGGCTCCGGATTCTTCCTACTCATTTCCTTTGCATGGCCATCTTAAGGATATGATTTTGGAACAATGGAAAGAGCCATCTAGGAAAATCTTTACTTCTAGGGGTCTCAAACGTAGATACCCTTTTGCAGAAGAAGATTCTCAGTTTTGGGAAAAGTGTCCCCTTTGCCAAGGTACGGGTTTAGCCTTTGAGGATTTTGGGGTTCTTAATGATCCCCTAGATAAAAAGATGGATTCTCTGCTTAAGAAGGCCTGGCAAGTGGAATCCAATTTATTGAGGACTAATTTGGCTTCTAATTGTGTCATTAGAAATCTGGGGTTTTGGCTCCAACAACTAAAAGACTGTCTTTTAGAAAGAACTAGTCTACATAAGATAGTAAGGGCTTTACCTATTCTCTTTTCGGCAACGGCATTTGTTACAGATGCCATGGCCGAGTTGATTAGATTTTCAGCGCAAAACCTGGCAGTGACCAACTCTGTGCGCAGGGTTCTTTGGTTAAAGGTTGGCGATGTTGGTTCTAAAATGAGATTATGTGCTATGCCCTTTAAGGGTGAATTTTTGTTTGGATCAGACTTAGGTAAAGTTTTGGATTTGACGGCGGACAGGAATAAATGTTTTCCACCTCGTCCTAGGGCTGCAGCCAATAAAATGTTTTTCCCTAGGAAGTCTCTTAAGCGTCCCTTTCTTAACAAGGGAGCTGCTAAAAGAACTAGAGGGGCCTCCTCCTCTTCCAATTTTTCAAGAAAAGGCAGCTTCAAAGGTTCCACCCTGTTTGGAACTTGTCAGGCAAGACACAAGACGCAATGACGCCAATATCATTATTGGCGCCAGGCTAGGGAGGTTTTGCACAGCCTGGCTCAGTCTTTTATGAGATTCGCAATAAAGGTCGGAGGCTGGATTTTACATTTCCAATTTGTCTGCCTTCCCTTCGGTCTGGCATCCGCTCCAAGAATTTTTACAAAAGTTTTGGCCGAGCCCTTGGCATTTCTGAGGCGCAAAGGGATAGGGGTGGTCGGCTATTTAGACGACCTTCTGCTTTTTGCTCAGTTAAAGGACAGACTACTAGAAAATATTCAGTTTGTCATGAATCTGTTGGATCACCTAGGTTGGATGGTGAATTACAACAAATCTTCTCTAACGCCCTCTCAGACTATGACCTACTTGGGATTCGAAATCAATTCGGTCTGTCAGGTCCTTACTCTTCCTCATCAAAAAGTCCTTGCTCTCCAAGAGGCAGCTCGATCTATCTGCTCAGAAACAATTCCTTCGGTAAGGCAAACAATGAGAGTACTAGGGTTTCTGACATCCTCCTTTCCGGCAGTGAGATGGGGCCAGCTTCACTCCAGATGCCTGCAAGGTCATATCCTGAAGAATTGGGACGGTTCCCAGCAGGGATTGGATCTACAACTACCAATAACACAGGAAGTAAGAGATTCTCTGACTTGGTGGTTGGAGGAGGATCGGTTCCTAAGAGGCTTGCCTTGGGGAGATATGAAGGAGATGACAGTGACGACAGATGCCTCAGCTTGGGGCTGGGGGGCACATTGCGGGTCATGGACAGTTCAAGGGAGATGGTCGAGCTCTGAGTCAGTCTTCATCCAATCTAAGGTAATTGGTGGCAGTAAAGCAAGCCTTATGATCCCTGAGGTCACACCTACGAGGGAAGCACGTACAAATCCGATCAGACAACGCGACATCAGTGGCCTATATAAACCATCAAGGAGGGACAAGATCCTCAAAACTGATGGCTATGGCACTGGAAATATTATCATGGGCGGAGATCAATTTGAAGTCTCTGACAGCGATCCACTTGAAAGGAACTCTGAATCAAGTGGCAGCATTTTTAAGCCGTTCACAGATCAAGGAATCAGATTGGTCAATAGATCCGACTGTTTCCAAGATGATTTGCGTACTTAGAGGCATTCCAGAAGTGGATCTATTTGCGTCAGCAAGCAACCACAAAGTAGATTAATTTTTTTCGTTAAATCCGAGAGGTCGGTCGCTGGGAGTAGATGCACTAGCTCAGCCATGGCACTTCAGTCTGGCATACGCCTTCCCTCCGGTTCATTTAATCCCAATGTTTCTGAAGAAGCTGGTGAGGGAACCAGCGACAGTGCTCCTAATAGCTCCATGGTGGACGAAGAGATCCTGGTTTTCAACTCTAGTGGAACTGTCGGTTCAGGACCCTTGGGAAATACCGGTGACCCCTCATCTCCTATCTCAGGGTCCGGTATTTTGTCAAGACCCCCAATGGTGGAGGTTAACAGTTTGGACCCTGAAGTCTCCTTACTACAAAAGAGAGGTTTTTCAGCTTCAGTGATTTAATACTCTACTGTCTAGCAGGAAGACCGTGACCAGAAAGATTTACCTTAAGGTATGCAAAACCTTTAATTCTTGGAGGACAGAGAATAGCAGGACCTCTTTTAAAACACCGGTTATTCTGGACTTTTTACAAGAGGGGGTAAACAAGGGCCTAAGTGTTAACACACTAAAAGTTCAGTTGGCGGCCCTGTCGGTCTTTTTGGATAGGAAACTTTCATCCATTTCGATCATTAAAATTTGACCTGGCGGTCAAACGTTCCAGGCCTGCTCCATGTAGAGTTATTCCACAATGGGACCTGGCAAAAGTCTTATCAGTATTAAGTTCTCCTCCATTCTATCCGAACAAGAATTTGGATATCAAGTTGCTTACTTGGAAGGTGTTTTTAGTGGCAATTACATCAGCAAGAAGAGTCAGTGACATTCAAGCCTTGTCGTGTCGTCACCCATTCCTCCAGGTTTTTACAGACCGCATCATTTTGAAAGTAGATCCTTGCTATCTTCCTAAAGTTGCATCAGATTTCCATAGGTCACAAGAGATCATCATCCCTTCTGTCGTGAAAGAAGATCCAGAACTGATGGCTTTGGATGTCAAATCTCTATTACAATATCTGAATCAAACCAAAGGATTCAGGAAGGCTGACAGCTTGTTTATTGCCTTTTCAGGGCCCAGGAAGGGTTTGAGAGTGTCAAAGACAACGTTTGCTAGGTGGATGAAAGATACCATTAAGCTGGCCTATGGAGATGTCAATTTACCAAGAGGAGTTACAGCTCATTCCACTAGGAGCATATCCACGTCTTGGGCAGAGCAAGCTGGGGTCTCCATTGAACAAATTTGTAAGGCAGCCACCTGGACGTCGGCTAAGACCTTTTCGAAACATTACCGCTTGGATCTCTTATCTCAGGAAGATCAATCTTTTGGCAGAAGCGTGCTTCGTGCGGTTCTTCCCACCCATTGAGGTAGTCCTCGCCTATCTCTCAGGCGTATGCTGCCCGAAGGATGTTTTGAGAAAACTCAAGTTAGTTGGTAACTTTTTTTGCTAAACATCCGTAAGGGCAGCATACGCCAGCTTCCCTCCCTAATATTTTTTCTTTTAACTGGGAGATGTTTTTGCTTATAGATTTTATTTAGACAATTTGTGGATCTGTGTCTCTTCTATCTCTTTTCAGATCTCTACAACAACTGGGGAACAGAGGGAGGAGTCAAGCTTTTATTTGTTGCTAGTGGTCATGTGTTCCCCTCGATGGGCCCGGAGGTCTCAGGCGTATGCTGCCCTTATGGATGTTTAGAAAAGAAGTTGCCAGGTAACTAACTTGAGTTTTTCTGGCCTCCCTCTCATTTTACCTCAGAAGGTTAAAAAAACTCAGCAATTAGGAACCTCCCTGCTTGCTTATTTTTTTTAACTTGGGGAGGGGCGCCTCTACCCTACACCAGACATCAGAATGGCAGATTAGGCAGGGGAAAACTTGTAAGTCCCGGCCCCTCTGTCATCTACTATGAGAGACTCTTCTGTGGATCCACATCCTTCCAACCCGATTGATCCATTTTCATTGGAAACTCTGTCTGATAGACGAATCTATTCACTCCTGCCACACAATCGGCTAAGATGGAGACAGCTGGCAGATTCAGGTGTGCGGTAGAAGACATGCCTGATCTCATTTAGGCCATATATACAATGCTAAAGTTTGAACCCCCCAGCCCAACATTTGTCTCTAAAGGATTCCTAATATCAGGGCTTTAAGCATTCTGAAACGCCTAGGCTTTTTGTCCATGACTCTATCAAGGAGATGGTTTCCCGGGAGTGGAGGAACAAAGAAGCCAGATTCTTCATCCCAAAATCTTTAAAACGCAGGTTCCCCTTTCATCAAGCAGACATGGTCTCTAAAAGGTCTGACCTGTCTGGATAAACGGGCAGATATTCTTCTTAAAGTGGACCAACACCCAGGGGGGATCGGCCCGGAAATCTATAAGATTCCCGGACCGATCAGATCCCTCCCCGCGGGGCATCCGAAATCGGGATGTCCCGCGGGGAGGAACCCCCCAGGAGGCCCACAATCCTCACCTTACCGGCGATCCAACGGCGCATGCGCGAGACGCGGCCGCGTCTCTCGCTTCCCTCTAGCAGGGCGCGCTCCCGCGCCGGCCGTTTTGTGAATGGCCGGCGCAGGAGCGCTCCCTGTTAGAGGGAAGCGAGAGACGCGGCCAATGACAGCGCTCTGGTATGCGCGTCCAAGCAGCTTTGGACGCGCATACCAGAGCTGCTCTGAGCGCTGTCATTGGCCGGACGAGGTCACGTGGGAGCGGGAAGAGGTGAGTTTTTGCGGCGATCGGGGGGGTTTCAGACAGCGGGGCACCCCCGATCGGGGTGCCCCACCTAAGTGGACCAACACCCAGGATAGTCAAAATCCTGGGTGTTGGTCCACTTTAAAGTGGACAACACCCACCCCTGATCAGCTCGCTCCTCGCAGGGCATCCGAAATCGTGATGCCCCGCTGTGTGAAACCCCCCAGAAAGCCCCTAAAAACTTACCTCATCGGCGACGGACAAGCGCGTCCCTCCAGCAGGGCGGCGGCTTATCCGTCACTTGTCCGTCGCCGATAAGGTAAGATTTTGGGGGGTTTCACACAGCGGGGCACCCCCCCCCCCGGAAGTGGACCAACACCCAGGATAGTGAAAATCCTGGGTGTTGGTCCACTTTAAGAATCTGTGACACTGATACCTTTCTCTTAAAGCCTTTAGTTGCCACGGACTGTGTGGGCTGTGTCTTAGAGATGTGGATTGCCCCCAGGAAGGAGATTTTAGATGCCTTTATCTTTGTCTCTAAAGCCGTATCTTTTTCACAATGCTCTCTTACCTTGCCAGGCATGATCTATGGCTCAAAACATGGCAGGGAGACGAGCCATTGAAGTCACATGTTTGTGGGCTTCCCTTCGAAGGTAAGCTTTTTGGCACAGAATTAGATTTGGTCTTTACCCGTTCTTCGGAAAAAGGAAATAAGCCTTCAATTAAAAGAAGGGCACCAGGGCCCCCTCAGAGGGTAGATAAGAAACCAGGGTTTCTCTCATATTCCACTCCAGGGCGTCACTGAATCAGATACAAATGGGTTAATGCTCGTCTGAAGGGCAGGACTGCAAAAAAAACAGGTTTTCTCTCATATTCCACTGCAGGACGTCACTGAATCAGATACAAATGGGTTAATGCTCGTCTGAAGGGCAGGACTGCAAAATAAGAAGGTGTGGTTCCTCCCGCAATCCAGTTTCATTCTTGCAGTTGGACTGGACTGTGAAGATTGTGCTTTGATTTATATTCCTTAATTTATTTTATTTTTTATAGGCTTTTGTTCGGGAAGCGGGGGATTTAACCCTGTCTGTTTCACAGGCTCTTACGGTCCCCGCTGATCGGTGGACCCACTATGCCTCCTAGAGTTGTTTAGGCCGATTAGCGTTGGATCAGGGGTAAAATTAAGAGGGGGGGCGTCACTTCTATTTTTCGAGAAGGACCTCCAAGGGCTGGTAGATTCCTGCTAAAGAGACATCCAGCCGCAGGTTTTGTCTGGTGATCTGCAGGGTGGACCATGGGGAAAATATTTCCTCTTTGCCTGTTCCTTCCACATATTGGGCAGTGAAGCGAGAGCAAGGCACTTAAAATCTACTGACGCGAGTACTATGGCATATCTGAATCATCAGGGAGGGACCAGGTCATACGTCCTGCAACAAGCAGCAAAGGAAATTTTGAACCTGTCAGCCATCCACCTGAAAGGTTGCCGAAATCAGGTAGCACATTTTGAGTCGCTTTCCACTATTGGAAGCAGGATGGTCACTGAACCAGGATGTATTCAATCAGATTTGGATCCCGAGGTGGGTCTTTTTCTCAAAACATCCTTCTGGCAGCATACTCCTGAGACCTCCGGGCTCCTCCCACCAAGGGGAACACGTGACCACCAGCCAGAATAAAGTCTTGACTCCTCCCTCCATTCCCCATTTGTTTTCGTGTTCCACCGTGAGGTAGGAGCCAGACCACTAGCTCCTGGACCAGTTGGTTTAGGTAAGTATATTTCCACTACTATGGGCCTATTCTAGCATGGGGTCCATTTCTCTGTCCCGAAGGCTTTTCCTTTTGCCTGGGGCCCGAGATACCCTATGGGATTTTTGGCCAGAACCCATTCTTTGATTTTATCAAAGGGGAGTAGGTAGATTTTTCCCCTCTTACTGAGGATGAATTTTGGGAAGAAGCCGGGGTGACCCGACCCCATAATTTTGGGATCTAATGTTAATTAATTCAATTTTTTAGGGCAATCTGGAAATTCCCTGACAATTTTGTTGCTCTGGATTCTTTTTTTCTATTCTTTTTAGCATTTTTGACAATTTTTTACATTTTTTGAATTGTCATATACCTTTAAGAGGCTGGGAAGAGAGGGTAATGATGCGTTCTCTCTCTCTTCTCCGCCTGGCCGTTACTTCCGCATTCTCGCTTACCTTGCTGCGCTGACAGGTGGTGGTGGTGGGGGGGGGGGGGGATTGGCATCTCGGAGGTCTTCCTCTCCGGGAGTCCGGCGGGGGGGGATCCTTCTCGGCGGCACGAGTCCAGGTGCGGGTTCCTTCCTCTTGCGGCCGGTGGCGACTCGGGCGGCGGCACAGCGGGTCCGGCGAGCATCCTCCTCATGGCACAAGGTACAACCGGCATTTTTTTATATTATCCTTACAGGAAATTAGATCCCAGGCTTCTTCCTCCCGGGCTGCTGACGTCGCATCCCGGCGCCCTGGAATTTCCTGCTTTCCCACAACACGTTTTTTTGCCTTAAAGGGACAGCACAGTGTTTTGGGCAATTCTGTATTATGGCCTCCCCTTCTAAATTTAGTATGAAGGGTTAATATTTAATTATCGGATTTGGCTCCTGCCCTATTTAGGGGAACTCGGGAAGCAAATCTTTTGGTGCCTCTATCCAGAAGCATGGCAGAACAGGATCAGGACAGTTTTATGGATCCTATTGAAGATTCTTTCACAGAAATAACTTATGTGGACCAGAATTCTTCCAGTATTCCGTCGGCTGCCGATTCTGGAATGAGGAGGCCCAGCTTTACCCGGTAAGTCACTTTTATTTATTTATTTTGTGGCATGTTAGTTAAATTTAAATATGGCTATTGCCCCTTTTTTGCTTATGTCTCTTAATCTTTGACGCCAGACTAAGCTAACAGAAGTGTACCTAAATCCTCTTCTTCCGGACCTATTCCCCATAAGAAAAGTAGGAGTAGTCCCAAGGATAAACGTTGCTTTTTGGATTCCTATATGTAACTCCTCTGTCTGTCTTGCACAGACAAGGTGGTTGAGTAGCATAATTACGATCTTTTGCCCATCATAATAGACCAAATGACTTCCTCACCTTGGAGCCAGAAGGTTCCAGAGGATTCTGGTAACCAGGTTGTGTTTTTTCCCGACCTACAGGTCCCTTTTTTTGATCCTCCTTATTATCTGGTCACATAGGGGGGAAGTTCTCCTTGGGGGTGGGAGTGGGGGCTTTAAACAGAGGAAGGTACTATTCCCTCCCGGACATTTACCTTGCCTTTTCTATGATTTTCCTATCCTTGGGATAGAAGTAAAGGATTCAGGCCCAAAATGTAATCCTGTTGGCTTTTTTCCAGATTTGACGCCTGACTCTTCAGGTTCATTCCTTCTCAATATTCTTGAAGGATATGATTATGAACGATTGGAAAGATCCATTTTGTGAAATAGATTTTCTTGACCTATGTTCACGCCACCCTGAGTGCGGTTGCTCATCTGATCTTGAGAATTAAGCAATATCTGGCCTGGTCAATACTTGGACCCTAAGTAGGGTCACAGTCTTTAACTTGCATATCCTTTTACGGAAGAGGATTCAGAGTTTTGGGAAAATGCCCTAAGTTGGAGTTCTTTTGTGCCAAAGTCTCTAGGAGAGCAGGGCTAGCCTTTGAAGATTTTGGATCCTTTGCGATCTCCTAGATAATAATAATATGATTCACTGCACTGCTCTAAGAGGTCTGAGTGGAATCTAATATTTGGACCTATTGGCTTCCATTTGTATGATCGGAAGTTTGGCCTTCAGCTTCAGCAATGGAAGGACTGTTTGTTGAAAAGGACTGGTCTAGGGGGATTATGAAATCCCTTTTTTCAGCTTTGTAGCATGTCTTTTGGTGTCAAGTGCTGGTAGTTTTTTTGAGAACAAAGTACATGTCTGTAACGTATCTGTTAACAGCATTCTCTGGTTGAGAACCCGGGTCTGAGAATATTGGGTCAAAGAGGAGTCTTGTGCAATATTCTTTTAGGAATATTTCTGTTCACACGGATTCGGGTATACGACCGATAACAACATATATATTCTGCCCAATCTGGACCGCCTGTTGAAGGAAGTGCTCTTTTGCAGCTCCTTTGGTTAGATGCTCCTTTCATACAGGGACACTGCTAATGAACCGGGGGGGTCCTGTCCTCCTCTACCTCTTCTGCTAGTAAGGAGGGTTTTAAAGGTTCCACTCGGTTTGGACCCTATTGACCCAAACCCGAGGAGCTATGATGCCATGTCTCGGGTTGAGGCCTGAATACCTTGTGTTGCCCCTTTCCATTCCAGGGGCATAAAAGAGGGTTTCACGTGGAATTTACTGGTACCACACGGTCAGAGTCTTGGTCTGTCCTCCGTGACGTTGGAAGAACGATCAGATATTCAGAAGTCGGCTAACCTTCGGAGCCAGGACATATCCCAGTTCCCCCTCACTAGCAAGCAAGGGGTTTATTCCTCTATCTTTCCGGTGGTGGAGGTTTGGAGGGAGATTAATTCTGCCTTTTTAGAATTTCAGTCTCTATGTTCCATAGGCATGCTTCCATGGGGTTGTTTTATGGTCTTAATAGATCTGGGGAATGCCTGGCGGGTTCTGTCTCGGGCTCAATCATTTTTCGGATTCGCAGTAAAGACGGAGCTGGATGTTGCGCTTCCAATTTATTGCTCCCTTTTGGGCTGGGATCAGTCCAAGAATTCTACAAGGATTTTGGGGCTAAAACTGCGGGCATGTCGAGAGACTGAGAGAAGTCTGTGGCGGCTGACCTGGACGATCTGCTACCTTTTTTTGTCCACTTCAGGATTAAGATGCCTTAGAGCCTCAGTTCAAGTTTAGAGCTTTGTTTCAGCTCGGTTGGATTCTAAACCTTTTAGGGTTCTAGTCTGGTTCCCTCTCAGATAATGATTTATTGGTCGGAAGTCAACAACTTCTTCTGACTTTCTCCTTCTCAAAAGGTTTTGGCCCTTTAGGAAACCATTGATTCCTTTGTGCCAGTTCAGCATCTAGCCCTGAGGGTGTTAGGACTGTTGACATTGGTTTTCCCGCAGTAAGGTAATGTCACTTGCTTTTAAGTACTATGAGGTACATGTCCTGAGCAGCTGGTACGGCTACCGGAATGAGTGGGGAGATAAGGTTCCACGTCTTGGTCAAGGGAGGCTATAGCTGGGACCCCAAAACTGAGGTTGGTTACTGCAGATACCTCTGCTTGGGGTTGAGGAATGACAGATGAGGTTAGACTATGCTACGCAGTAGCATACATTAACCATCAGAAGAGAACGTGGTTCATCGCCGAATGGGGGTCACATTAGAAATCCTTTTTGGATTAGATGAAGACCTGAGGCTCCTTCAGCTGTAGGAATGTTGCATCATGTGGCAGTTTTTTTCTGAATGCCCTCATTTGAGGGAGTCAGAATAGGTAGGTCTTCTAAGGGATCGTTTGGATCTATATTATTGTCTCGGCAAGTAGTCACTAGCTGACCAAAATTTTTTTCTGGATCCGGCAGTAGGGGCGGACGCTTCAGCCCTTGCACAGTATTTCAGTCTAGCCTATGCACTTTACGGTTAGATTGGTGTTATCCATTCGGGTCCCTAGGCCACCTCTAATCTGGCGGTCTTTTTTTATCTAGGTTGCTTCTAACCCTAGGTTGCTTCTAGCCTTGGGCTGTCTCTAGCCCTGAACTAGTCCTTATTTTTACCCAAACAACTTTGGGGTTAAGTTATTCATTCAGGATCAAGGGGTTCCCCTTTGAGCCTTTTTTCCCAGATCCAGTATTCTGAGATTGGAGCTTTTGCTTTTTTAGTTCTCATCGGATTTTCCTACATGCTAGGAATATTCCTTCTGTCGGTTCTGAAGAGGAAGCTTCAATATGATATTTTTATACATATTTGGGAAGTACCTTTTTTAGAGAGACCCAACTGTGGCTTCATGGACGGTGTAACTCTGAGTAAGGACAAAGAGTGTCTAGTCGACTTTTACAGGATTTGGCTTTTCTAGTTTATATCAGGCCTTATGGTATCACATCTCATTTGACAAGAGGTGATGCTACATCTTGGGCTGAGCAGGCGAGCTATTGCAGTCACTTGGTCCTCAGCAAGGTGTTATTTTGCTAGACGCTATGGGTTGGATCTTCTGTTCTAGAAGGATCAGTCTTGTGGCAGAGGTATCCTCCATTCTGTTCTTTCCACCCAACGAGGTAGTACTCGCCTATCTCTCAGGCGTATGCTGGCCGAAGGATGTTTTGAGAAAACTTAAGTTAGTACCTGGTAACTTTTTTCTAAATATCCGAAAGGGCAGCATACGCCGGCTTCCCTCCCTTATTGTTTTCTGTGGAGTTGGTTTATGTATGGATTATAGATTGGAGTTGTGGGTCTGTCTCTTTTCTCACTTTCAGATCTCTACAACTGGGGAATGGAGGGAGGAGTCAAGACTTTATTCTGGCTGGTGGTCACGTGTTCCCCTTGGTGGGAGGAGCCCAGAGGTCTCAGGTGTATGCTGCCCTTTCGGATGTTTAGAAGAAAAGTTACCAGGTACCTAACTTAAGTTTTCACCTCCAGGCGAAACGGGCTGAGGAAGTTATCCCTCGATCCCTCCAATCAAGCTCTAGGAATAGACGCCCTGGCTCACCAGTGGCGTTTCAGTCTGGCTTATGGTTTTCCTCCTAGTTCAGATCCTCAGGTTTTAAACAAAATATCCTGGCAGTTGGCCACAATTCTATTGCTAGCCCTATGGTGGCCATGGTCCTTGCACTCGGTCCAAGAGCCTTGGGAACGCCCGTTGAGACTAGATCTTCTATCCTAGGGACCAGTGCTTTGTCAGGATCTGCAGAAGTGGCATCTGACATCTGAAAAGTTTTTTGTTGGTTTGTTTGGGTGGGGAGGTGATCAAGACCCTGCTTTCCAGCTGAAAGGAGGTCACAAGGAAGATTTATTTGAAAATGTAGAATACTTTTAACACTTGGAAGGTTTATAATCAAAGATCCCCTTCTAGTCTTCCAGTCGTATTGGATTTCCTTCAGGAAGGTGTCAACCTGGGTCTCCACATCAGTACCCTGATGGTCCAGTTAGAAGCCCTTTTGGTTTTTCTGGATAAAAGACTTTCATCTTTTGCATTTGTAAGGCATTTTTTGCTAGCTGTCAGGCAGTCCAGACCAGTCCATTTGTGGTTGGCTCCACAATAGGCTCTCGCCCAGGTCTTTAGTGCTCTGGTCGCACCACCCTTTGAACCTCTGTTGAGCTATCATATTAAGTTTCTTACATTAAAGGCTCTCTTTTTGATGGCAATAACGTCAGCCCGCACAATTGGTGTTATCCAGGCTCTATCCTGCTGTCGCCACTTTTTTAAAGTTTTCCAAGATGGTAGAATATTACCGTGGATCCTAGCTAACTTCCTAAGATCTCTTCGGAATTTCATTGGATCCAAGAGATTATCCTTCCATCTGCTGGGGATAGTGAACCCTCCACGGGTCCTGTAGATAAGTCATTGGATGTCAGGGCCTCTTTGCTGGAATACCTTCGACAAACAAAGGATGGATGAAGAGTACTGTCAGTTTTGCTTACAATGGATCTCCTTCTCCAGGGCGGGTTACATCTCATTCAACAAGAAGTATTTCTACATCTTGGGCAGAGATAGCTGGTGCCTCTATTGAACTGAATTTGTAGACAGGCAACCTGGCCTTCAGCTAAGATGTTTATTAATCATTACTGCCTGGATCTTCTCACCTTGCAAGATCAACCCTTTGGCAGGAGAGTGTTACAGGCAGCCTTTCCCACCTAGTAGAGGTAGGATCTCGCTTATCTTCTCAGTGGTATGCTGCCCTAAGGATGTTTAGAAAAAAAGTTACCAGGTAACTAACAAGTTTTCTTAAACATCTGAAAGGGCAGCATACAGGCTTCTCCCTCAGGCTATGTTATTTTATGTTATCTCACTGATTTACCAGTTGGTGCTTTGTCTCTTAGTTTTTCAGATCTCTATTGGGGTCTGCAGGAGGAGCTAAAGCTTTTGTGTATTCTGGTGGTCATATAATTCTACCTTGGGGTGGAGCCACCATCTCTGTGGTATGCTGCCCTTTCAGGTGTTTAGAAAAAAAATGACTAGGTAACGAACCTTATTGTCAGGTTTATGGGGTTCTGCCTTATTATTTTTCTAATGTGGAATGTAAAATAAACCTGTGTGCTAGGATGGTGCCCCCCAGACCTGTGATGTACTTATCAGCATACTGTTTGCAAGTATTATATTCCCGTGGCTCTATGTAAGTAAAGTGGGAGCGGCTTTTTTAACTGCAAGTCCCAGAATCCTTCCACTTGTGAACTCATCAACAGCTTTGGCTAAGTCAAACGGCAGTAATGACCTCAGGTTGGAATGCTGCCAGTAACTCTTTAGCTACTAATACACAAGATTGTGATCATCTCACATGAAAGGCGGGGGGGGGGGGGGGGTCAACATCTGAGCTCAGCAATGTGGAGGGTCGTCCCTTTTTTAGCCAATGAGATTAGCAAGTCCCTGCTACATACTCAAATGCTCCGATTTGGTGTACGTTGCTAAGGTAAACACATTTTTGGTAGAGAAAAGTGCTTTATTTTTTTAACAGAGTTGCAAACAAATAGAAAAGAAGAGGGTCTCATTTTGGCACACATTGGAAACTTTTGAAGACTCCATTTCACTAAAGTGTAGCGTCTGTTAAAATCACTCACAAGCCCTGCCACTGGCCTTACTGTGAACTGATCCCACAAAGCCAAACCTGGGTATTTGGTGCAGAAGTTGTGCTGTATTCCCCTCTCTGAGAGGGCGTCGTGTCAGAATTAGGATGCATTTTTGTGCTGTCTGCACCAACTGCAATAGGTAGTCACCTACTTAAAGTGGACCAAAAAAATGTTATTTGGACTATCCTGGGTTTTGGTCCTTGTCCCTGGGGTGTCCTGATTTGGGATGGCCCGCCATGTGGAACCCCCTAGGTCGCCCAGTATAAATCGCCTTTCTCTGGTCCTATGGCACATGTGCAGGCTCTAGTCCAATCGGCGCCCTTGGCTGAGCTTGTCCATTTTAGCTGGAAATCGGCAAAGGGCTGATTGCAGCCGAAAGCGGCGCAGCTTCATCTCCTCTAACAGCGCGTGTACCTCGCCAAAGGTAAAGATTACAGCGACTGAGGCTTGAGCATGCACTGTTGGGTGATGGAGAAGGTACACTGGGGTTCAGCAGTTCTGCACTACCTCAGGCAACTATTTGTGTGGTGAAATTAGTCATGTTATAATAGCCTGTCCTGATGAGGTGAAATGTATGCTTGTCCATGTGGTGACATGTATTTTTTTTCTTCTTCACATAATCTCAGGCTTCAGCCGCCAACAAGCCTGTTGCAGGGAAGCAGACGTGGGACTTGCTGAGTCCTGAGCCCGAAACGGAGCACAGTCCACAGTTGCCATCCTGTGCTCAGGAGCTTGTCTTGTCGGATTCTGAAGATGACCAACCTTTAAAATGTAAACCAGGTATGATCCCAGGTCGGGGGAAGCGCCGTTTCCATAGGAAGTAGGCGCGGATAGCTAGACTCCTGCAACATTTACAAAATGAAGACTAGCGCTGTGACAAAGGAAATAGTGGGGATAGTGTGAGACACAAACACTTTAATGTTTATTAAGCTCTCTATTCATGCAAACTGCAATGTGTACAGCACTTGATTGCTCCACTGAGCAGAGCAGAGCGGGGAGTGCGTAGATGTGGTTGTGTATAGTGTAATATCTCTGTTATGTATGTGTCCCTATGGTAATGCATGTAATTCCATGCTTACATTTGAAATTGCTTATCCCTTTTTTTTTTAGATTCATCCAGAAATAAGCATTTCAGCTTTTCTCATGATAAACCAAGGTAGGTGGTCCGTGTTTGCTTTTCAAGCACAATTTCTATTGCTGCTTATGATTTAGTTATCACACTGGAATCTTATGCTGAACTAAAGCCTTGTGCTTGAATCGTGTTCATTAAAGTGATCCTATAACCAAGCAAGCTAAACCTGCCACCTACCTGCTGACCTGGCATTTAGTAACTCGAGAGCCCAGGGCCATGTAGTGCACAGCAGCCCTGGACGTGCCTGGAGCCTTCTTATGTGGTGAGCATGACTTCTGATTGTTTACAGTGGCATTTGTGCCAACTAAGCAAAGGGACAGTCCAGGCTCGGCTGAAAGAACTTTTCTTCGGCACTGTCTAGATTTGTAATTCTCTACCTGTTGGTTTACCCTGACATGCATGCCCTCCTGGGAATTCTTGGGTGGAGTCTTCCCGAGAGTTAATTGGGGGAGGGGCTGTCCCGCTACGTCAAGTCACCGCCCACACCATTCACTACAATAGATGGGGGCTTGTCGAAGCAGTACCTGGTGCTCTATTGCTGTAAAAGTGGAACAAAACCCAAAGCGGACAGCCCCAGAGTCTGATTCCAAGGCTGAGCTCTAGGCTTCTCCCTGTGGCATTCCAAATCTGGAGTCCCCCACTGTTTGAATCCTCTGCTCCTGGCATCCTGGCTCTCATGTCAAGGTAAATAATTTATGGGCTGAGACACCCAGCTATTCAGGAGCGCTCCCAAATCTAAAGGGAACCTGGGAATGTGCCCGCTTTCGCCCTTTGTTAAACTCTGTGTTCAAACAAAGCCCACATGGCACTGATTGGACGAGAGCCCCTGCATCCACGGTTGGATCGGAGATCAGGTAAGATTTACTAGAGATCTGGGGGAGTTTACACAGTGGGACATCCCAAGTCTGGATGCAGTGTTGCAAGAAAAAAAACCGGGATAGTCAAAATCCCAGATTTTGTTCTTCTTTATGTGGGCAGTGACAAGGTGTGCATGAATGCTAGGGGGGGACCCAATCTATGCAAGTTCATTGTGTGAGTTTTACATAGCCGAATATTGCCAAAGCAGCTGTGGGGGAAGAAGTGGAAAGTATCCATTTCAAGTGGCCTCACATTAAGAAATCCGGCTGATGTGTTCCAGCCCCCTGGCCACATCCCTGCTTCCCTGTAGAGTGGAGGATACCTCCTAAATCCAGCCTACTAATGGCTGGATGCTGAAGCAAGGCATCCCAGCGACCGGCACCCATCATCTTCGTGGGATGAAAGGTAAGTTTAATGTTCTTCTAGTCTCGCAGGAATTTCACTTTCCCGTGCGGTGTTCCTCCGTGTGGCTGCATCTTTATCTGGGTTGCCCGCTGAGTGTATCCCACCAGGTCACCCCTTACACTCACCTTCCTTCCACTTCCAAGGCACAGACTTGGGTGAGAGCAATTGCACAGGTGGGCTAAGCACATCAGCGGCACCGAAGACAGTGCACCACCAGCCACATCCCCTGATCACCTTGCAGCCGTGGCATCTCATTCAGAAAAGCCTGGGGCAGGCATGCACACGGCTAGAGGTGAGCAGGGATGCAGCCACAACGCAGAGGCATGGTGAGGGCTTAGGAGGAGGTGAGTGAATTTGGGCATTTGGGGGAGGGGGGGTCTTTTAGACGCCAGAGCCTCCAATGTTCCTCTATAGAGTACGAATATAGAAATATATACAAATCTTTTACCTTTTTTAAAAATCAAAGCCCAAATTCAGTCAAATCCTTTAACTTCTAAGAGGAAGCCTGTCCTGATTTTAACTTTAATTGGACAAAGCGATTTTAATTTGCATTCATTTTATAAGTGTTTTTTTAAGTGAAATTATATTTGAAATATATTAGGTTTATAAAGATGTATAGTACATTAAACACTTTCTTGTTTCCTAGGTCCCAATTGGTGATTTGTGATTCCAGTGATGACGAGTTTGAAAACTGTGTGTATTCATTTATTTACCCTTTTGTTATATGTAGATATGAGGATCTTTTGGGGAATATTTCCCTCAGTTCTTCTGGAAGACCTCCAATGCAGGAGAGAGACTTTTTACAATTGGCTAAGCAGGGTATAGATTAATGCTGGGCTAATGCCTTTTCTGATGTGTTCCCGGAATCCTAGTTGAACCAAGGACACTGGTAGCCTTTACCAAATAACTAGGGAGTAGTGTCAGAACTGTAAAGCAGCCATATGGTCTGAATATATTTCTGGGACAATATTGGTTGGATTTGAGACCTCTTTTGTCAGGAAGGCAATTCTACAAGCCCATGAAAACCTCTTGCATCGTATGTTGCCTGTAATAACGTCTCTAATTCAACACACAATACAGTGGGAAATATTAAAATTACCATGCTTCTGCTATTCGGAGGTAGAGATAATGGTTGCATATGGGGAGTTCAGATTTGAAAAGGTACGTTTTTCACAGGCTGCTTTTTGAGGGGAGGATAGCTGCACCTTGCTTTGCCGGTCTCCTTTTTTTTTTTTTTTTTTTTCCCTGCTTCTTTGTATCAGTCCATTGAGAAATGCCTGGTGTTGGGGTACAGGCTTCATCCAGCGCAATAGCAAGGATGCAGTCAGTGCATGCCCCGTGGGATCGCCACTTAGGTGAGTAAGAGAAGATCCCAAAAGAGAACTCCTAGAAGATTAGCCCAGACAACTGGGTCCCTGGAAGTTAGTACTTAGAATTCAGTCAACACCAACACTTGTTTATGTCTATTATTTTATTTTTTTTTCAGTTTTAATACAGTTGAAAACACCAAAAGCAGCAACAAAAAGAAATTGTGAGAAACCAAGGAGGTATGTAAAATGTAATACTTTATTCCAATTAATTAAATGAAATTGAAATAAAAGCTGTACTATGTTAATATGTACCTATACTCAGAGGGAAGTTTGTCGGCACCTTCCATCCCCAGCCGTGTGCCCCAAAGCAGCCTGTGTTAATTTTTTTTTTACTAAAGCCTTTGCCCAATATTCTTAACAACTTAAACTGGAAGCAGTCAGCCATATTGCTCCCTGGCCAAGCAACCCCTCCCCCAGCTATGATGCATTCAGTACAATGCAAATACAATACAGTACACAGAGCGTATGTGTCAGTTTAGTTGTAACTGAATTAGCATCTGGGTACCATTCACCATAACACTACCTTTTTTTCTTAATCAATATTAAGCAAAGGCTTTAAAAAGAAACATACTGTTTTGGATCACGGGGGGTGGAGATAGAAGGTGACCACATAACCACATAAACTTTCCTCTGAGTATAGGTGCACTAAATTGGGGGAGGGGGGGGGAACATAGCCCTCGCCTCTTGAAACAGTCAATGAATTATGGGAGGCTGATTTTATGGTCTATTTTTAAATCTGCCAGGAGCTCGCCTTGACCAGAATTTGATTGAATGTAGAGAAAGCATACAACAATGGTTTAAAACAGTTACAAATACAGGCAGCACATGGCAGAGAGACATCCACTGACATAACACCAACATTGTAATTCATGTAATCTGTATTTTATTTTTTTAATATTTTTATAAATTTCCCCTACTAAAATACTTCTCTCCTTGGATGTCCATGACATTCACAACAAGACATCCGTTATCTTTTCTAATCTCATTTGTTAATCTGGCATTTTGGAGTTTTGGATAAAGGGAAAAGAGGCTTCTCTTAATTGTGAGGATTATAGCATTAGGATTATATCCTGATGGTTGTAATAGATAATGAAATGTAATATTTTCAGCACCAGCTTGAAATCTATAAATCCAAGTGATATTCATTATTTTACAGCTTGAATGACTTTATTGTTGATTCAGAAGAGGAAGATGATTTTTCTTCAATGATTTCAGGAAGTGGCAAAGGGCTGGAAAGTAAAAATGGTATGTAACTTTTAGGTATTAGAATTAAATATTAAAGTGGACCATAACCCGGAATTTTCACTATCCCAGTCCTTTCCCCTGGGGCACCCTGTGTGAAACCCCCGAGAATGCAGAATCCACTCGCCTCTCTTCGAGCTCACGCTGTTGCTAACCGCACTTATAAGCAGCACGTCATCACTTCCTCCCTTCAGCTATGCACGGCCCCGGGGGAAGGGAGTAAGCTTGCCCTGAAGTCTGGTCCTTTTTTAAAGCAAATAAAACAATAATTTTTGTTCCACACAGCTGATCAGTGATAACTAACATCCCGAACCTAATTCCTTGAATCTTGCATCACCCCGCAGTCTGATCCCCATTCACTGTCGATTGCAGGCTGGTCCCTCCCCCCCATTAGTCACAAGGACAAGTCCACACCCTCTCTATTCACTACAATGCCAGGTCTCGGCACACTCCCTCCGTTGCTATGTATGGAGAGGGTGTGGCAGGTCGCAAACTCGACCTGCCAAAAATCCTGTCCCCATATATTGGCCTCAGATGGCGTGAGATGAGTTACTGATTGCCAGACTAGTAAAGGTCAGCTGCACAGGGCAAAAGGTGAGTTTTTTTTTTTTTTGCCTGCTGAATTGCTTTAACCCTTTCAGTGCCAAGCACGTAGATTCTACGTGCTTGCTTCCACTCCACTTAAGTGCCAAGCACGTAGAATCTACGTGCTTGACTTTCCCCCCTGCTACAATAAAGGTAAAATAAAAAAAACACTCACCTGACCCCTTGTTCGATCCGGCCGGGTCTCCTCTTCATCCGGGGGGGCTTCGTTCCCTCACCCAGGCCCCCCCGGGTGCAGGGGAGGGCCCGGAATAGCCCTCCCCCCCTTCAGCAGCTGCCGAAATACATGTAAAAAAAATATATATATATAAAAATGACATTTACTTACCTCAGTGTTCGATCGCTCCAGGGGGGCCTCCGATCGCCCCCCCCCCGGCTCTCCAGCTTCAGGAGAGGGCCTGAGAGGCCCTCTCCCTGTCCACCTCGACGGGCGCCGCCATCTTGCCACTAAGCCCCGCCCCTTTGGGACGTCACTCCCGGGTGTCGTCCTGGCTCCGGGCTGTCATTTCCTTTTTTTTTTTTTTTTTTTTTTAAAGGTATACAAATGACAATGGCATACAATTGTTGTACAACATACAGGTGTTCAATCTTTCACAGAACTGGCACATTGTAAACATTACAAGATAACAATAAAATATTTACTACCTCTGTATATGCGTTTGCACAACTTAGCTGTTTGTCTATCGCCAGCGTGTCAGCCTGGATGGCCTAACTCTAGTAACATCTGCTACACTGGACTTTAGCCCTCCGCTTCCCAACTCAACGTGCATAAGAGTCCATTATTGAATTCACGGGAGGGTGAGTCAGGTAGGAAGAAGGAGGGGGGGAAGGGTGGACACGGGGGGGGGGGGGGGAAGAGGGGGACGAGTGGAGGGGTGGCCTAAGATGAAATTGGGGGGGGGGGGAAAAAAAAACACAGATCGTTGCTCATTGTAACAAAGTGTTGCTTGCTTCCGTGTAGGCGTAATCTACCCAAGGCTTCCATACTTTGATAAATTTGGTGTGCAAGTCCCTCAGGATACTAGTCAGTTTCTCATTAATCAAGATGCCATTAAGCCTGTCCTTAACTGCCTGGAAGGGGATTCCTGGCTTCTTCCAGGAACTAGCGATCGTTAATTTTGCTGCCAACATAAGTTGAGTAAGCAGGGTATGTTGGGTTCTGGTGACACCCTCCGGCTTCATCTGTAATAGGGCCACCCAAGGGTCTTGACGTATGTGGATTTGCAAAAGAGTGCCCAGGAGACCAAAAACTCGCGACCAGAATCTCTTGACCCTCGGGCACTCCCACCATATATGCAGGACGGAACCCTCCACAGAACAGCCTCTAAAGCAGTGCGCAGGGCAGCCCGGGATCGCCTTAGCTACACGTGAGGGCACCAGGTACCACCTGGTGAGCATCTTATATGCTGCTTCTAGAGTCGTAACATTAATGGAGCACCTGTTGATTCCAGTCCATATCTCCTCCCAGTCCCTCCTATCTCTCACCAGGCCCAGGTCGGCCTCCCATCTGGCCATGTACCCATGTTTTGAGTTGGTGGGCAATGCTACAAGGTTCGAGTAAATGGTGGACACAAGGCCTGCCGTAGGGGTCCCCCGCGCGCACAGTTTCTCAAAAGGAGTCATGTCTGAATCCCCAGTCTTATTTTTAAGCAAGGGCGCAATCCAGTGACGAAGTTGTAAATATCTGAATTGCTCCGATTGCGGTGCATTCTCCCATTCCTGTAGTGTGGGCCAGGAGATTATCTCGCCTCTGGTCAGGAGATGATAAAGTTTGCTAATCCCCACACGCTCCCACCAGCTGAACACTTTGGGGTCCAGCCCCGGAGGGAACATCGGGTTCCTAGCGATTCGCATTAATGGAAGGTGTGGTGAAATTAAATTCCCCGAATATTTGGTCCCATCCCAGACTCGAAGAGAATGATTCAGGATTGGGCACGAGATTTGCGATCTATATTGCGGCGGTAACCACAGTAAACTGTCCACCGGGATTGGGTCGCATGCTGAGGCTACTAGCGCCACCCACAGAGGTGTCTCATTTTGGACATGTAGCTGTTGGAGCTGCCCTATCTGGGCTGCTTGATAATATCTATAAATGCACGGTACCCCCAAACCTCCCTCTTTCCTAAGCCTAGTCATGGTAGCTCTAGCTACTCTCGGCCTAGTCCTCCCCCAGACTATTATGCTGTTTTGCATACTTTTAAGCTGGAACTGCGGGATATGTACCGGGAGAGTTCTAAAGAAATATAAAAGCTTCGGAAGCAAAGTCATTTTTATTGCATTTAGCCTTCCAATCCAGGATATCTCGTGACCCCGCCAGGTATCCAGCATCACCTTTAATCTGCTAAAGAGGGGGGGTAGTTCGCTTGATATAAAGACTGATAATGTGGCGTAATTTTGACACCCAAGTAGGATAGGGCTCCCGGGGCCCAACGAAATGGGAAGTTGGATTGAAGGATGTTTAGGGCTGGGGCAGGGATATTTAGGTTGAGTCCCACCGATTTCTCCTTATTGACCTTAAGGCCCGAGATCCTCGAGAAAGTTTCCAAAAGCTGGAGCAGGTTAGGTAGCGAGGTATGGGGCTGCGAAAGAGTCAATAGAATATCATGGGCAAACAAATACACTTTATGGTGATATCCTGCCATTTCAATGCCCTTAATGTTTGGGTTTGCCCGAATAGCAAGGGCCAATGGCTCCAATGCCAGCACAAACGACACCGGAGGGAGCGGGCATCCCTGGCGGGTGCCTCTACCAATCGAGAATGGCTCAGAAAGGTAACCGTTGTATTGCACTCTAGCAGAGGGGGAGGAGTAAATAGAGCGAATCCAGGCAAGAAAGTTATCTCCGAAGCCCCACCTCTGGAGAGCGCAACCCATGTAATCCCACGAGAGGGAATCGAAAGCCCTCTGCATATCCAAAGACAAGAGAAGGCTAGGGACATCCCTTTGCTGAGCCAGCCCGATCAGGTGAAGCAGGACTTTCCCTAAAATTTGTACATCTACATTGAGTAACGATATAGACCTATAATTTTGTGCGTCTGAGTGGTCTTTATCAGGCTTTGGAATCATACTTATGTAGGCCTCCAAGGATGACTGATGTAAAGAACCCTGTTCTTTAAGGGAGTTAAACATAGCAGTTAAATAGGGGGCCAGTTCTGTGGCATATTTTTTGAAATATAGGGCCGAGAATCCATCTGGTCCAGGCACCTTGGATGTCTTAAGACTCCTAATGGCTCTCAATACCTCTGGGATCGTAATGTCTGCGTCAAGACTCTCCTTATGGGCGTCCTGCAGCTTAGGGAGTGAGACGGAATCTAGAAATCTGCCCGCTGCCTCTCGGGGGAACGCGTGGGGGGGCTTGTAAAGTTTGCTTAATAGGCTTCTGAATATTTGTGTGATCTTAAGAGGGTTAGCTGTGAGGTTCCCCTCAGGGGTTTTAAGTGAGACCAAGGACTGCCGCGGCCACGAGCATCACAATCTGTTAGCCAGGGGGGTATCAGGTTTATTGGCTCTCGCATAGTACCTCTGCTTGCCCCACCTAAGCCTCTTTTCCGCCATCTCATCCAGTGCCATGTTAAGCTGGATGCTGGCCGTATCCACCTTCTTCTTAAGCTCTCTTGTCGGGTTTGCCACCCAATCCCTGCGCAACTGCTCTAGCTGTGTGGTAAGCTGGGTCACATTGCCGTTTCTACGCTTTTTGATGGCCGAGGCCAACGCAACAAGATTGCCCCGCATAACTGCCTTGTGGGCTTCCCGAATATTCACCGCTGTGGCAGTGCCTTTGTTGGTTACGAAGTAGGCTTTTATAGCTTGAAGGACTTGCTCTTGGGTATCTTTATGTGATAGCAGGGAATCATTGATCCTCCACTTAAAGGGTCTGGGGGTCGGGGGGGCAGTACTAAAACCCATCAAAACCGGTGTGTGGTCTGACCAGGGCGCTGATAATATTTGGCACTTTTGGACCAAAGGGACTAGGGTCTGCGCTACTAAGATATGGTCTATTCTACTAAGTGAGTCATGGGGATTGGAATAAAAGGTGTAGTCCCGCGTTCTTGGGTTCAGCTCACGCCAAACATCTATAAGGGATGCCTCTTTGAGCATTGTGCTAATGCGGTGTGGGGGATGTTGAGTAGGTTGGGAAGCAGATGGGGAACTTCTGCCTTGTGGACCGGATCTATCCATTTTTGGGTCTAGTGCGATATTAGAGTCCCCGGCCATAATTGGTATACCCTTGCTATGCTCCTTGACTTTTTTCATTAGATGAGAGAAGAAGTTCGTCTGATGGGTGTTGGGCGCGTAATAGGATGCAATTGTTACCAGAGTATCGTCCAGATATCCCACTAATAGGAGGTAACGGCCTGTTGGGTCTGCTATCTGAGATTCGCATTTGAACAGGAGGTTCCGCCTGAATGCGATTAGCACACCCCGGGCCTTTTCCTTAAAGCATGCTGAAAAAAATACTGGGTAAAGAGGATGCAGGTACCTCGGGGAGCTTGTTGTCGAGAATCTGGTCTCCTGAAGACACAAGATATCTGCTTGCATTTGCTTGTAACAATGAAATGCCTTTGCCCTCTTTGATTGTGAGTTAAAGCCCTGGACATTATGTGTTAAGAGTTTAAACCAGTAATAACCATCCGTTTGGGCTACGGATAAGAAATGTGGGCAGCACCAGTGAATATTTCTATAGGTGCACTGCTCTGTGGGTTAATACCCAAAAAACCAAATGTATTAGTTTGGGGTAACCTCTACACCCCCTGCCAAAAAGCCCAACAGAGACTCACTATTGCACTCAAACAATCAATTTATAAATCCATTTTATTGTAGCATATTGTTTAAAACCAATTTAAAAACAATTTTACTGAACCATATGCATGGTAAGCCACCAGGGGGCGCACTCCCTCATCAACAATACAATCTCATATACATATAAGTAATTTCAAAGTGATTCTGTGCTAATCTATCAATAAATTCATATATATACAACTATACTAAAACTTAATATACAATTCACAATTAATATCCTCACCCTAATAAAGTGCCAGTGCTTCCATCACAAATAGAACCTTGTGCAAAATATTTAAGCCCATTCACAGAGAGCAAGGGCACACAGACAACACACAACTGTTAGTATGGTGACAGGCAGGCCCCCCTCAGGCGCAGACCAACGCGTTTCGAGCCCCCTATGGGCTCTTGCTCACGGTCAGTATGTGTGTGGGGGCAGAGGGCCACAGCCCTCCTTAAATACATACCCTCCCGACCACTCCCACGCCTGGCCCCAGCTGAATGTGGTGATTGCATACTCCGGCCGGAAGTACGCAAATCACCACAACTGTGCATGCGCACCACGCTGTAACGCACAGCACACACTGGTACTGGCCCCATCCCCCACGCTGATAGGTGGGAGGTGGATGGTAATGGGCCAGATACAGCCAGGCGGGGGAGCCATCGTTCAGGAACACATTTAACCCCTTCCTCACTTATCTTTATACATTTCCTGCTACTTGCTTAATCCAAAGTCTTGTTTACACATAATCTATATTTATACCTAACGGCATCTAATATATACATCGCATTTTATGGGTAAATATACTTTACAACTACCGGTCACAGTACAGCTGGATTTCTATTTATACAATTTCAATAGCAGGAGGAGAGAGGGACAAAGATCCAGAGAAAGTTTTTTGAATCCACAGCATTTTTATCAGTTGGCTTCTTTCTCAATAAAATTCTAATATTCAACATCTATATATATGTTTGTGCATCTCCAAACACAGGGGGGAGAGAGGGATAAAGTTCCCAGGTGAACCACCTCAGTCAGTCCAAGATATGCAGGCACAATTGCCATCTAATGGCAACTATCCCTCACATTATTGATGTCTATTTATAGATTTTATAAGCCCCCTGAAGCGACAGGGGGAGAGCGGGATAAAGATCCGAAGTACAGATACTCAAAAACAACAGAGGCAGATGCTAGCTATTAATGTCTATATTGCACTATATTTGGCCTCTATGTACAAGAGTATAACTCTCAAGGAAAGGGGAGGGGGAAAAGGACAGGGGGGGGGGAAGGGAAAAGGAAGCCCAGTCTAAAGTAAATATATTCAGATATGCATCCCAGTTGCCAATCAGTGTGGCAAAGGGGGTCTGAAAGATGTTATTTATTAGTTGTCATTCGAATTCCTCATGTTCCACATAGATTTACTCAGGAGAGGGGGAGGAGGGGTGACTACAGAATATAAGGTTCAAACATCAACATTGATGTAAGTCCTTTGTTTTGCTACGGGTGAAGCTTTAAGGAAGGCCGGGGGTCCAATCCTCTATATAAGGTGGCAATGCATCAATAACATCAGCATATATTTACAGTAATTACTCCATGTGATTAATTACATCCAATCAAAAATAGAGATCCACAGTGCACTTTGTTCTCCGTGTGTGTAGGTTCTTTTCTGCTTCAATCTCCAATTTGCTCCTTGCCACCAACACATCTTAAAGGAGGCCCGGCTTCTTCCTCTTGCCAGTATCATATAATACCCTTGATAATAGACTTCCCCATCATCTCCCGGGCATCCCAACAAGAAGAGTCGCCAGTTGCTACTACACCAATAAAAAAGGAAAGGTGACACATTATATATCTACACACCTAATAAGTGTACATAAACCGTGAAACACCCCCCCCATCCCCACTGCACACTCCCTACCCCCCCCCCCCCCCCCACAACACTCCAATACAATGCTATTATGTGATTCTTAAACAGGGACAATCTATGTCCAAATTTGGACCAATTGAAATCCCCAAAACTATACATAAAACTAAAAATAGTGATCAACAAAGTAAAATATATTACTATCATCCCACTTAGTGACTAACTAAACAATATGTGATATCATACTAATGTGTGTCACCCTAAATATGGTGTGAAGGCTACATCTTCGTTTAGGACCCATGGGGCTTGGGTATCTAAATCATAGATCCAGCGTAGTTCTTTTTGCTGAAGCCGCTTCTTCAGATCGCCTCCTCTCAACCCCAGAGTCACCCTCTCCAATCCCACCACCTGTAGTTGGTCAACATTTCTCTCATGTTTCTCAAGGAAATGTCTTGCCACTGGAGATAGGATTCTACCCAAGTCCCTATTTCTTTCGGCCAATCGAATAGAAGATAGATGTGCCTGTAGGCGCCCCTTCAATGCATTCTTTGTCTCGCCAACATAGCTCAGAGGGCAACCACAGGTTAAGAGATATATCACTCCCACCGAGCGGCAGTTCAAAATTTGCCTGATCACAAATCTCTTACCAGTGCGCCTATTCCTGACCTCCCTTGTAGCACTCATGTGTCGGCAAACAGAGCAACCCCCACATGGATGGCTGCCTGTGTCCATAGTTCTGGACCCCAACCAAGTATTAGGCCTGGTGTAGTGGCTCCTACAGACCTTGTCGCGCAATGTCGGTGCATGCTGTGCCACCATCAATGGACCCCGTCTGGTCCATCTGGCCAGGGATGGGTCACTCCTTAATATACCCCAATGTTTATTGAGTACAGATCTAAGTTGGTTCCAATTAGTATTATACTTGGAGATAAATCTTACCTCTTCCATGGTTCTTTTTTTCTCCCTTGGGATTAGTAAGGCTTCGTGGCGTGTCACCTGCTCTTACCACGGCCTTCTTAATCGTTCTCTCGGGGTAACCCCTGTATTGGAATCTCTTCTTGAGCCCCCTGGATTGGACTTCAAATTCCTGCGTAGTAGAGCAATTCCGCTTGAGCCGCAGGAATTGCCCAACCGGGATGGCTTCCCTGGTCTTTTTCTTGTGAAAACTTGTATAATGTAATAGGCTGTTGGTCGCCGTCTCCTTCCTAAACAATGTAGTCTGGAGGGAGCCATCATTGGTGAGGTTGATCGTAAGGTCCAAGAAATACACCTGTGCAGCCGAGATATGGGAGGTGAGGAAAATGTTAAACGTGTTCTCATTCAAAACATTGAGGAACTCCACACATAGTTCTTCTGGTCCCTGCCAAATGAGCAGCACATCATCAATGAATCTGTACCAGCCCAGAATGTGGGGCTGGTACAGATTCATGTCGGCCCCAAAAACAACCTCCCTCTCCCACCAGCCGAGGAAGAGGTTGGCTATAGACGGGGCACAGCGTGCCCCCATTGCCACGCCACAGACCTGTCGATAGAAAACTCCATCGAACAGGAAGTAATTATGTGTCAAAATGAAGGTCAGCATCTGTAGTATAAAATCCTGTTTCTCTTGTTCACTATCTGTTCCCATTCTCAGAAAATATTTGCATGTCATATGGGCCATTTCATGAGATATATTTGTATATAACGCTTCCACATCAAGTGTGACAAGTAAAGCGCCCCTAGGTAATGTTAGTAAATTCAACCGATTAAGGAGGTCCATAGAATCCCTTATATAGGAGCTAAGTGTAAGCACATGGGGCTGAAGATTCTTATCCACAAATGTGCAGGCTCTCTCCGTTAGGCCCCCAATTCCTGCTACTATGGGTCTTCCGGGGGGACATTTAGCATTCTTATGCACTTTAGGTAGTATATAAAATGTGGGCGCTACTGGGTGTTGCACTTTCAAATACTCATACAGGTCCTGACCTATAATGCTATTTTCCCATGCATCCTTCAAAAGGGAGTCGAGTTCTAATTTATATTCACTTAGTGGATTGTGGGCCAGTTTTTCATAGCTTGCAGTGCATTGCAGTTGACGTAGGACCTCGGCTTTATAGTACTCTGATGACATAATTACTACGTTTCCGCCTTTATCGGCCTCTTTGATGACTATATCACTGCGCTGTTGCAAGCTATGAAGCGCCTCCCGTTCCTCCCTAGTTAAGTTGTCATGTTTAAGATGTGTTGGTGGCAAGGAGCAAATTGGAGATTGAAGCAGAAAAGAACCTACACACACAGAGAACAAAGTGCACTGTGGATCTCTATTTTTGATTGGATGTAATTAATCACATGGAGTAATTACTGTAAATATATGCTGATGTTATTGATGCATTGCCACCTTATATAGAGGATTGGACCCCCGGCCTTCCTTAAAGCTTCACCCGTAGCAAAACAAAGGACTTACATCAATGTTGATGTTTGAACCTTATATTCTGTAGTCAAACCCCTCCTCCCCCTCTCCTGAGTAAATCTATGTGGAACATGAGGAATTCGAATGACAAATAATAAATAACATCTTTCAGACCCCCTTTGCCACACTGATTGGCAACTGGGATGCATATCTGAATATATTTACTTTAGACTGGGCTTCCTTTTCCCTTCCCCCCCCCCCCGTCCTTTTCCCCCCTGCCCTTTCCTTGAGAGTTCTACTCTTGTACATAGAGGCCAAATATAGTGCAATATAGACATTAATAGCTAGCATCTGCCTCTGTTGTTTTTGAGTATCTGTACTTCGGATCTTTATCCCGCTCTCCCCCTGTCGCTTCAGGGGGCTTATAAAATCTATAAATAGACATCAATAATGTGAGGGATAGTTGCCATTAGATGGCAATTGTGCCTGCATATCTTGGACTGACTGAGGTGGTTCACCTGGGAACTTTATCCCTCTCTCCCCCCTGTGTTTGGAGATGCACAAACATATATATAGATGTTGAATATTAGAATTTTATTGAGAGAGAAGCCAACTGATAAAAATGCTGTGGATTCAAAAAACTTTCTCTGGATCTTTGTCCCTCTCTCCTCCTGCTATTGAAATTGTATAAATAGAAATCCAGCTGTTTTGTGACTGGTAGTTGTAAAGTATATTTACCCATAAAATGCGATGTATATATTAGATGCCGTTAGGTATAAATATAGATTATGTGTAAACAAGACTTTGGATTAAGCAAGTAGCAGGAAATGTATAAAGATAAGTGAGGAAGGGGTTAAATGTGTTCCTGAACGATGGCTCCCCCGCCTGGCTGTATCTGGCCCATTACCATCCACCTCCCACCTATCAGCGTGGGGGATGGGGCCAGTACCAGTGTGTGCTGTGCGTTACAGCGTGGTGCGCATGCACAGTTGTGGTGATTTGCGTACTTCCGGCCGGAGTATGCAATCACCACATTCAGCTGGGGCCAGGCGTGGGAGTGGTCGGGAGGGTATGTATTTAAGGAGGGCTGTGGCCCTCTGCCCCCACACACATACTGACCGTGCGCAAGAGCCCATAGGGGGCTCGAAACGCGTTGGTCTGCGCCTGAGGGGGGCCTTCCTGTCACCATACTAACAGTAAACACTTGTTTGTTGTGTGTTGTCTGTGTGCCCTTGCTCTCTGTGAATGGGCTTAAATATTTTGCACAAGGTTCTATTTGTGATGGAAGCACTGGCATTTTATTAGGGTGAGGATATTAATTGTGAATTGTATATTAAGTTTTAGTATAGTTGTATATATATGAATTTATTGATAGATTAGCACAGAATCACTTTGAAATTACTTATATGTATATGAGATTGTATTGTTGATGAGGGAGTGTGCCCCCTGGTGGCTTACCATGCATATGGTTCAGTAAAATTGTTTTTAAATTGGTTTTAAACAATATGCTACAATAAAATGGATTTATAAATTGATTGTTTGAGTGCAATAGTGAGTCTCTGTTGGGCTTTTTGGCAGGGGGTGTAGAGGTTACCCCAAACTAATACATTTTGTTAAGAGTTTAAAGTTAAGGTTTGCTCCAGCTAATGAGTTCTGTGGTTGGCTCATCTCGCTGAAAAGAGCCGGTGCCTCGAAAAAGTGGGGAGCAAATTAAGAAAAAAAAAAAAAAGGGGGGGTGGGAAAGAGGGTAGGGTGTTTGACTTCAGGAAAAGATTAGGGATCAGCAAGTGCATGTAGGGTAGAAGGGTAGGCAATGGGTGTTGCGGGTATCAAGTGGTAGAGTGCCCCAGGTATGCCCCGCGTGATGCGGGGGCTGTCGGGGGCTGCGGTTTGAGGTGGTGTTCCCAAGATAAGGGAACAAAGGGAAAGGGGGTTGGTGACTCGAAGCGAGTCAACGGTTGCCTTCCGGGGGTATCCCACAACCGGAAGTGTTCTGGGTTTCTGAAGGGGGGTTCGCCTCTGGGCGGGGAGTCGCCTGCGATTGTTGAGTTATCTGCAGCAGTTCGGGATCAACATGGTGCGCGATTAAATGTATGGGGGGGGGAGGGGGTACAAACCCGTTCAGACCACAGTCAGGTCAAAGTTTCATGCTTACAATCGTATGTCATCAAACCCTTCTGTGCTACAAAGCAACAACCCTGACTCAAATTAAGGTCTGCACATAGTAATCTTTCTCTCTTTTCCAAAAAGATCCGGGGCTGGTGCCGGACCAGCCCAACGCCAGCACCCCACTAGGGGTCATCTATAAACATTGTACCTATCCAATATGTTTAACTTTAAAGAAATGAATTCGCCCGCGTCAGGCGGCCGCCATCACGGTCCGCAAAAGTCAACTCCACATGGTCAGCCTCCCGGTGCGGTGCGAAGCCATGAAGCAATTTAAGCATAAAAAACGGACTATTCGACAATAAGCTAGGCCACTCTGGGAGAGCGCTATAACTATCTGGAGTGCTTAACCTCAAGAAAAAAGAAATGAGTTCGCCTCCCGTCAGCAGGTCGCCGCGGTCCGCATATGCCAGCCACTCGACGTGGTGCGAAGTCATGGAACAATGAAAACTTTAAAAAAAACGGATTATTTAACAACAATTTGGTTCACTCTGGGGCCCGCCCGGGGCGAATGGCCTCCGCCGCCCCCCCCGTAGCCAAATGTGCATACGAGGGTTCCGCCGACATCATGATCGCACCCTAAGCGGAAGGGGAGATCAGGCAGCAGGGACCATCGTCCCTCGCCACGGCAAGCCCACGACCGAACCATAACAGCAACTATCAGGAGCCTGCACAGCCCACAGTGTAACGGCTTAAAAAGAAAAAAAAAAGGCAACTGGCTAATGGCAACAAGCATTATTGCATCAAAAATAGGAGTAAAACTTAAAGCAGTAAACTCTACAGTGGTGGGGAGACCCACCCCCCACTGAGCCGAGGGAGAGGAGAAATACCTCCCCCCCCCCCCCCCGGTGGCGGATGGGCGCCCCCAGTCAGTTACCTTCCTACAGTCCATCGAGGGTTCCGATAGGACCTGCGAAAAGGGGAGCAGGGAAGAAGGGGGGAACCGGGCCGACAGGAGAGAGAACAAGTCCCGGGGTGTTTCATGTAGTTTCAGGTTTTCGGGATCCTCCAGCTACGTTAGTGGGCTGCCCAGCCCTCAGTCCTGAGTCAACCGTTGTCGGGGTGGTGGGCCACTGCTATACGCGACGAGATCGAGGCAGGATAGGGGCGCGGACCGCTGGGTCCTGGCAGTCTGGGCAATCAGTTCCTTGGTATTGTAAATTTAGCGATGACATCTCTGGGCTGGCCATCCGCTCTAGGGGGGCCCAGGGCGCGATGGACCCTGTCCGTTTCCAGGCGTTCAATTGGGATTGCAGGAACTAATTCTTGGATCAGGGCCGTGATAGTAGATTTAAGGTCGATGATAGATTCTGGTAATCCCCAGAAACGTAAGTTGCTGCGCTGGGATCTGTTCTCTAAGTCTTCTATCTTTTGGAGGGCTGAGGAGAGTTCGGTCCTGTTGGTTTGAATCTCTGCGTCATGCTCCTCCAGAACGGAGGTAGTGTCAGTCATCTGATGTTCCAGCTTTGATGTACGGGACCTCGGGTCTCTCAGCTCTGCTTTAAACGTGGCGGAAAGCTTTTCAGTAGCTGTTTCTAGTTCTTGCTGCAGTACACGTTTAAATCTTTCTAGCAGCTCTGTGTCCCGTATGCCCGGATTTGCGCGTGGTGATAGCGGGGGTTCCGGGGTTGCGGCCTGGGATCTCAGTTGTGACTCTGGCTGAGAATCAATTAATTCTGGTGACGGTATCGGGGAAGGGGATAACTGTGGCCCAGGGACAGATCCTGTGGAGGCTGCCATTCTGGGACCTGTTGTGCATGTGGAGGGTCTTGGGGTCTGCGTCGACTTGCCCCGATCTCTACGCCCCATTCGCTGCCTGGGCTCGCTCAAGGAGTGTGTCGGGTAGCGGGCTGTGCCTGGCCAGAGAGCCGTTGTGCTTGGGCTGCGACCGCCCTCAGGATATCTGCTGGGGGTCCTGGGTGGGTATATTGTGCCCCTCTGAGGCCCGCTCGTTCCTCCCGTCGCCCAGCTGCTGGGTGTTCTCCGCTCCTTCAGGGGTCAAGATGTCCCAGGTCTCAGCCTCTGGGGCGGCTGCTGCGCTGCAAGGAGCTGCTGGTCAAGGGGTGTGCAGGTATTAATATGGCACAGCCGCCATCTTAGGTTCTGCTGGGGGCCCTGGATGAATACTCTGTGCCCCTGGTGCTCTGCTCCCCACTCTGCCGCCTGGCTCACCGGCGCTCCATTTATCCCCGGGATGCAGGCTGACCTGGGGCTGCTACGTTCTGCAGCGAGTCTGGGCTGCGCTGACTAGCCACAGGGCAGTGCTGGGTTTAGTATGCGGCCGCCATTTTGGATTTTGCTGGGGGTCCTGGAGGAGTCCCAGGCCGATATGCTGCGCCTCTGGCCCCTATTGACCCTGCCTGCTGTGCCCCCCGAGCCCCTGGGGGTCCCACTAACCACCTGGTGCTGGATCTGGGCTGCGCCGCCGGATGGATGGCTGTGCTGGCAGGCTGGAGAGCTGTGCTGCTGTTATTATAATGCGGCCGCCATCTTGGATTCGGCGGCCGCACTGACACTCTGCTGCGCTGCGGGGGGTCGACTCCCTCCTCTCCCCCGAGTGTCCCCCTGCACTCTTGAGGGGTTCCCCTGCCTCTCAGGCTGAAAACCGCTGCTGCTGGTGCTGCTTATGAGGCGTGTTTCCCCGTCCAGTGAGGAGCCGGTCTAGGCAGCAGCCATCTTCGTCGGCTGCTCACGAGCGCCCCCCCGGGCTGTCATTTCTGACACTTGTCATCACTGGCCACAGGAGGAGGAAGGCAGGTGATGATCTGATCGCCTGCCTCCCTCCTCCACTGCCCAGCGATGACAATAACTGTCATCAGAGCTGCGAGGGACACAGGAGCTGAGGATCAGAGGTGAGTAAAGTAAAAAAAAAGTTTTTAATTAAGTAATTTTTTAATCTGTGTTTTTTTTTTTTTACTGTTAACCCCTTGTGAACTGGTAAGGGGTCCATGTGACCCCTATACCAGTTCACAAGGCTGGGGGGATGGCAAGTCACCTGCGCTAGCGGTTGACTTGCCATTAACCCCCGGCACCCCCATTACCTGCCTCCCCAAAGGCCAGGGGGGGGGCAGAAGAGCCCGGGCCCGCGGGCTATGCGGGCTTGTAGCCTGCAGGGCCAGGGGCCACAAAAGCTGGCCCCTGTGCCCTGTTCCTACAAGCCCTGCATAGCTGGTCCCGGGCTGGTTTTTTTTTCTTTTTGATTTTTAAGTGTTGATCTTTTTGATTTTTAAGTGTTTTTTACCCTTAAAAATCCAAATGTCTTTTTTTTTTTTTTTTTTTTTAAATAAACCCTTTGTGTTCTGTCATCCAGCAGCTATAAAAGGCTTCCAGCAGGTGAGCAGAAGCCAGTGATCGCCGAGGGACACTGCTCCAGGATGGATGGGAGGTAAGTATAAAAAAAAAAAAAATGAATAAAAAATATTTTTTTCTCTTTGTGTGTCTGTGTTTTTTTTACATTTAACCCCAGTGGGTGACTTGCCATTAACCCCCGGCACCCCCATTACCTGCCTCCCCAAATCCCGGGGGGGGGGGGCAGAAGAGCCCGTGGCCACGGTCTATGCGGGCTTGTAGCCTGCAGGGCCAGGGGCCACAAAAGCTGGCCCCTGTGTCCTGTTTCTACAAGCCCTGCATAGCTGGTCCCGGGCTGGTTACTCTGGGTAAGGGGGACCCCATGTCATTTTTTTTTTTTTTTGATTTTTAAGGGTTTTTAACCCTTAAAAATCCCCCCCCAAAAATGTCATTTTTTTTCTCGATTTAACCCTTTGTAGTGTGGATGGTAGTTGTATTTTATTTGTAAAAGTTTAAAGTACTTGTTTCAGTTAGGGGGGTCTCCTGGGCAGGAACGGGGGGCTACCGATAAATATGTGGTACCGTTCTAATCGGTAGAAATGGGGCTTTCACATGCAATATGGTTTTCCTTAATAAAATACATTTTTTATTTAAAATAAAGGAGTCAATTTTCTAAAAAAAATTGTATTTATTTTTATTAATAATATTGTAAAAAAACTAAATAAAATTTACAAACAAGACATTTCATGTTAAAGCCTAATCTCTGCTGCCAAAAAAAAAATATATATAATTTTCCTGAAAATTCCAGCAAAATATGGTGCAAAATGGGGAAAAGTTATCTGTCAACAGAGGGTGACAAAATCTCAAGTAGGCTGGCAATTAAAAGGGTTAATAGTACCTATGCATGTTTGGTATTGTTCTGTTCGGGGACCTTGCTCTTTCAGACTTAGCTTGTTTTTTCTGGTTTGCATATTTATATTTTATTCAGCTTTTTTTTTTTTTTTTTTTCTTCATACTTGTTTTATTGATTTTCATACAAGAAAAAAACAGAACATACATACATGCTCGTAACAAGCGAGCCATAAGGGATATTACAATACAGTGTCAGCTTTTCCAAAAAGAGCAAACAGAATGATATTCAATGATATACAGAGCAATAGACATATAGCATTCTACATCCTAATGGCCCCCCCCCCCCCAAGGAGAGGGAAGTATCCGGGCCCTCCCCCAGCAGCCGCCAGTCCCCCCTTAAGTGCATTGAGATAATCCCATTCATATCTGCCGGGAAGGCCGCGCTTCTGTAGAGACATATATGTAGCAGCTAGTAGGTCTCAAGAGGACCCAGGTAGCCTACCTCATCGTCGCTCTGTCAGCCCTTCCCTAGGGCTCGCCTTCCGGGGAGATTGGACGGCAACGATGCACCGATCTCTGTGTTAGGCCCTTCACCTCCCCCATTCAAGCCGGGTTGAGAGTACATATATAAGACATAAAGACCAACACATAACTAATACATAGACAAACGAACCAGACATTCCGGGATACATTGGGAAAGGAATAGCAAAAAGAGGCAGAAAAGGGCAGGAGGGAAAAAGAGGGGCAGAAAAAGGAGGGGAGAGAGGGATGGAAATCGAAACCACCTCCAGGAGAGCTCATCAAGCAATGCGGGTAAATAGGGCAGGGTAGTAACGTTTGGAAAGATATCCAGAGCAATGTTAGCCACCATATTAAAGCTAAAGAGCAAGGGTCTCCATAGAACCAGTGGAGGCAACATAAGGGGTCGACAGCCAGAGGCCCCAGCTCTGCCCAGTCGAAGACCTGGCAGGGCTAGGTCACGCATCCCAAATCTGTTTGTAAGAGGCCGAGTCCTTGAACATTACCCATGGGGTCCAGATCTTGAGATAAGCATCCATTCTGTCCTGTTTAGCATAGCAGATTTCTTCCATCACCTCAACATGATTCATCTGCGTGAACCATTCCCTAATCGTGGGTGATCTCTGGGATCTCCAAAGCCTCGGGACAAGAACCCTAGCCGCGTTTAGTAGGTGACGACCTAGTGGGGCTCCTCCCGCCACCCCTTTACCATCCGAGGACCACCCCAAGAGAACCATCTCAGCCTTCCAATCTAGGGGCTCTCCTAGGACCATAGCGCTTAGATCTTTCACTTTGTCCCAGAAGCCCAGCACCCCAGGACAGGTCCACCATATGTGTATCAACGGGGCGCCCCTCTGCCCACATCTCCAACAGACGTCAGGAACTGATGGAAAGTAAGCGTGTAGCACCTCAGGAGTCCGATACCAGCGCGTGATAAGCTTATAGTTGGTTTCTTGCATGGAGCTGCTAGTCACCCCCTTATGAGCATTCCTATATATATCGTTCCATTCAGCTTCTGATAAGGATCTACCAATGTCTGCTTCCCATTTCCTCTCCCAGGGTTTGGTTTCATCCCTCCCGTCACGTTGTAGCAGGTTGTAGGCCCAAGACAGAAGATGCGTAGCGGGCCCCTTACCTAGACACGCCATCTCAAATCCCGACACTTCCCTTCCCAATCCCTCTTTTACATCTTTAGAGCAGAAGAAGTGCCTAATTTGGATGTATGTGAAGACAGAGATCTCCCTCTCCAGTAATTGTTGCAGGTTATGTCTATCTCGCAGCACCCCCCCAACCTGCAAGTGGTACACCCTCAGAGGCTTGGGTCCCCCACAGTCCCTCAGCATGGACAGATCCCTGCCTGGGGGGAACGACGGATTCCCCATAATCGGTGTTAGGTAACCAGGTAGTAAGGCCAAAGCTCGTTTACCTCGGCATAGAGCTCTCAGGATGGACAGTGAGGTTCCAATCAACGGGTGGGCCTTAGCAACCGCCGGAATCTCTTCCCACCGTAGGGTGGACGAAATGTCCATACCTCCTCCCGTGGCCGCCTCTCCCTCTATGCGCACCCAGTCTTTCTGAGCCCCGTTCACATGCCAGTCCACCACTCTCCCCACATGGACCGCCCGGTAATACGTTTTCATGCAAGGGATCCCCGTCCCCCCTTTATCTTTGGGTAGGAGCAGCACGCTTCTCCTAATTCTAGGTGGCTTGCCAGCCCAGATGAACCTCCTGAAAGACTTCATCAATTCCCTAAAGAAGGACTCTGGTAATTTAATTGGGATGCACTGTAGCAGGTATAAGATCCGTGGAAGTACATTCATTTTCAGGACAGACATACGGCCAAATCACGAGAGCCGTAGTCGGTTCCACCCTTCTAGATCTCTCTTAACTTTAGCTCCAATAGGGGCGAAGTTAAGTTGAAACAATCCATTGAGCGAGGTAGGGAGTTGTACTCCCAGATATCTGAGACTTTTGTTTTCCCACCCAAAGGGGAAAATACCCCTTAACGCTTCAACCTCCAGTGCCGGTAGGGAGATATTCATAGCGCTAGATTTGCTGTAGTTAATCTTCAAGTTCGAAAGGCGCCCAAAGGTTTCTAGTTCTTTCAATAAGTTGGGCACAGACACCCTCGGAGAGCGCAGAAAGAACAGCATATCATCCGCATATGCCGCTACCTTTCTTTCCCTCCCCCCAATCTGGATGCCACTAATGCCCCCACATAGGTTGACCCTCCTAAGAAACGGCTCTAAAGAGAGTGCAAAGATCAACGGGGAGAGAGGACACCCCTGTCTAGTACCATTGCGGATATAGAATGCAGATGAGGAGCAATTATTCGCTCTAACCCTAGCCACCGGGTTGGAATACAGCGCCATAATCCTGTTTTTTGCTGCCACCCCCAACCCAACGTGATCTAAAACCTTCCCTATCCATCTCCAATCCACTCGATCAAACGCCTTCTCGGCGTCAGTAGAAAGCATCATCGAGTGTATGTTTTTAGCCTTCGCCCACCACTGAATGTTCAAAGCCTTTATGACATTATCCCGTGCCTCTCTGCCAGGTACAAAGCCCACCTGATCCTGACCTATCAGGTCCGGCAAGAAGGAAGCCACCCTCTTTGCCAGGGCTTTGGCAAATATTTTGACATCCACATTTAACAGGGAGATGGGCCTGTAATTTCGGCAGTCCGTGCCGTCCTTCCCCTCTTTTGGGATCACAACAATTTGGGCTTCCAGAGCAGAGCATGGCAAGGAACCCGAGGACGCTGTGGATTCAAAGGCTCTCGCCATGAGCGGAAGCAGAAGGGAAGAGAAGGTTCTGTAATATTGGGATGAAAATCCATCTGGACCCGGGGCCCTCCCTGGCCTGGTCTCCTTGAGGGCCTTTTCCAGTTCCCCCACAGTTATCGGCGCTTCCAGCTGGTCCGTATCCTCCTTAGATAGCGAAGGCATCTCTGATTCCACCAGATATTTTCCCATAAGGCTCTCTGAGCTTTCCCTCCCTTGGTGTGTTGGAAGATTATATAAGACAGAGTAGAACTTCTTGAATAATTCTGCTATCTCCCCATTTTTCTGGCAGAGAGTTCCCTCTATACTTCTAATCCGCTCAATTCTGGACTTGACGGTCTTAGGACGCAACGCTCTTTCCAGCATACGGCCGGCTTTATTCCCATATTCATAGTACAGACCATGACGTTTAGTGAAAAACCTACCCGTCTCCCTGAACAAGACATCTCTGAGTTCCTGTCTCTTAGCCTCCAGTTCTTTCCACTGTTGGACTAGGAGGGAGCGTTTGTGCTTCGCCTCGAGATCTGCAATCTGTTGGACTAATTTGTCCATTTTTGCCCCCCTCTCTCGTTTAGCTCTCGCCCCCTCTTGGATCAGGTACCCCCTCAATGTGCATTTATGGGCTTCCCACGCTATTAGGGGGTCCACCTCCTCCGAAGCGTTTTCCCTGATGTACCAGGACAGATGTTGCCGGATTCTGTCCACGACCCCAGGGTCCTTCAGTAAACTCTCGTTCAGTCTCCAGTTCCATTCCCTCATCTCCCCCCCTGGCAGGGACAGGGAGAGCACGACTGGAGCATGATCAGAAAAAGATATGTTGCCTATTTGGGCAGAGGTAACCCTTTCCAGGTCTCTTTGCGAGAGGAAGAGAAAGTCAATTCTAGAATATTTCATGTGAATTGGCGAATAATACGTGAAATCTTTGTCTGATGGATGCAACAGGCGCCAGGTATCTATCAGGGTCAAATCTTGCAAGGCTTTCTTAATTTGTTTCAGGGCCCTGTAAGACATGGCAGATTTAGCATCTGATGTATCGACCAAGGGGTTGAGGGCACAGTTCAGGTCCCCCCTAACACCACCATCCCCTCCTGAAAAGCTCCCAGTTTGCCCAAAATATTCAGCTTTTTTATACATCTTTTAGGGAAACCCTGCGCAACCAAAGAATTCTTTGAGAGATTAATTCCAGAAAGATGAGCCCACTACAACAAACTGGGTACGCTTAGAAAGCTTAACATGTGTACTTTCAGGGAATATATGGTTTATGGGGGATATTCCAAATGCAAAGGGTTGTTTTGGTTGAAAAATCGCAAGGTGCGCACTTTGCAGAGCTGAAATTTTCAAGTAAAATTACCGTTATGCTCATGCTTTACTTTGGGGTGTTTGGCAACTCTTCCCTTGACGGTAGCAATGAATGTTGGGTATCGTTCTGTTCGGGGGATGTTGCTTTTTCAGAGTAAACTTGTTTTTTCTTGTTTGTATATATTTTTTTTTAGGAAAATTTGGCTTTGATTCTGCATTTTTATCCTTTTTTTACTCCTTTTTTTTTTTTTTTGCAACCAAAGAATACATTGAGGGATTACGTCCAGAAAGCTATGGCCACATCAACAAGCCTGGTACACCTAGAAAGCTTGAGGTGTGTACTTCCAGAGAATATATAGTTTGTTGGGGGTATTTCAAATGTAAAGGGTTGTTTTTCTGGAAAAACTGCAAGGTGCGCATAGCGCATTGCATAGTTGTATTTTATCTGAAAATCCCCTAAAGCGCTGTTTCAGTTTGGGGGAGTCTCCTGGGCAGGAAAGGGTGTCTACCTATACATATGTGGTATCGCTGTCATCGGGAGAAGATTTTGACAAACTTACGTTTTTTTGTTACAAAAAAACACTACAAATTGTAAAAAATAGATTTTTTTACATTTTTTTCACATATTTCACCCAAATATATTGAGAATACACCTAAAAAATTACAAACAAGACATTTCATGTTAAAGCTCAGACTATGCTGAAAAAAAACAATATATAATTTTCCTGGGAAATCCCTTCAAAAATCACATTTGAACATGGGGAGCGCAAAATAGTGCAAAATGGTCTGGCAACAAGGGTGACAAAAACTTCAGGTAGGCTGGCAGCGAAAGGGTTAATATGCTCTCATTTGCCTTGCTTTAAATTCTATCTCTGTCACTGCAACTCAAACTGATGTAGACTGTTTTGTTCAACATGTTGTCTATAGATGGGAAGACCTCCACAACTGTGCCATGGAATAACACTCCTGTATTTATAAGCGATAGTGAAGAGGATTCTATAGTTATCACAAGTACATGGCGAGACAGACACAAAACAAAAAAGAATGTAAAGGACAGTGCCCAAAAGCCCAAATCTACACTGAAAAAGGACAAGGAGAACTTCCTGGAACCTCCAAAGGACAAGTACTTGGGTAGATTGGAAAGCATAGAAAAGACTGTGCCTGAATCCAAGTTTTCTACTCCTGTGAGCTCCGATGATGAATTTGAGTCTCTCATGGACCGCATCAAAAAACGGACCAATAACCGAACACCAAGTTCTTCTACTAGTAAAGTTAAACCCAAGACTGCACTTACAGGTTGGTTTACTACATTTGCCTTTTTTTCTTTGCTTCTCACTTCCAATGAACATTCTACTGAGCCAGTGTGAAAGCAAATGTGTTATTGCTGTATAAAGTGCTGTATGATCCGGCACACATCAGAACTGCCATAAGCCTTAATTCCTGCACATCCCACAAAAGCAGCTTGGTGGATTATTCTAAGTATGTCACACACCCCACTTCAGAATCAATTCATTAAGCATGGGTACTCACCGCTAGGTGGCGCTGCTTTGCAGAGAAGTCCAAAAAAAGCAAGCCCCTCCCGGTCTATACATACCTGGTATCTCCTAACAATTCCCCAGTGTTCTTCTCTGCAACGTGGCGACAAGACAGAAGAAAGAAGTCTCCTGCTTGCAGGTTGCCGGGGTATCACCCCGCCCCCCCCCCCTACGGTCTATTTCTGCCCGGCTCTTTTGTCCCTTATCCCCTTATTTAATGGTAGCCTCCCAGCTTAGGCTGTAGGCTGGGCAAGGGTAGATGGCACATTGGTGCCTAGGAGATTAGCTCCTCCACTCGACCCTATATTATGGGGCATAGTGGTGATCCGGTGTGGTGATCCGGACGTGGGATGCCCCAGCCCTTATATTCCCCTTAGTGTTTACCTAATCCTTATACGTGTGTGTGTGTGTGTTTCTTTGTCTGGGACGGGCGGTCTTGGTATGGTCGTCCTGTTTTCGGGGGCTTGGGCTCCCTGAACCCCGGTATTTTGGCCAGGTGGGGTCGGGTGGGGGTGCCCGCCGGCCTGTTACCCGCCGGTTTCATGCCCTGTCTGCCGGTGGGTAGACTTTGATTTTACGGTGGGCGGGGCCGGGCGGCGCGCTGCGCCCACCGGCCCGCCTGTGTGGAAGCGCCGGGGACCCTGCCTTAGGCGGGCGGGACAGCGCGGCCCGCGCCGTGTCTGTCAGAAGCGCGTAGTGTCCTGTTAGATGGGGAGGGGCGGGGCTACACGGGTCCCGCACTCGCTGAGGCCGCCGCCTCTCCTCTCTGTCTTTTGCCGTCCAGGCGCCATTTCGCGGGGGCTCAGGTAGGCTCTTGGCCTTAAGTACAGCGTCGGAGAGTCCTGTTAGAGGAGCGCTCAGTGAGGGGGGACTGCTATGTCTGCTATGTTTTATTATTGGGGCACTCTCCAGCTGCCTGTATTATGGCTGTTATTGGGTCTGCGCCCCTCTCCCCCTCCTGTCTCTCTCTCTCTCCCATCCCCCCACCCCCCCCCCTTCCCCCCCCCCCTCTCGTTGGGGGCGACGGCAGGGTGCTCCAGCCAGGCTTTGGGCGTACTGGCTGGTAGTTTTTTATATATTTTACTGGTGTAATGCCTGTACTCTTGGTCAGTGTTGATTGATTGAATGTTTTTTTGTGTTTTTCAGATAATATCCGGGATTCCATCATACAGGGCTCTCCCGGTCTTATATACCTGGTTGGTTGGGGGTTGTCTTAGAGTCCCTTGCAAATTCCCAGGGATTTTAACCCCAGAGGGGCATCCCAGGTCGCTTACTGCGTAAATCCCTGAGGGCTGCGAATACCATAAATTCACCATTATGGAGGCTACCAGAGATACCGGAACTAGTCCTTCGGGGCAGTCCAGGCTGTGTGGGGGATGTGGGACTCCGCTCCCAGGGGATGATGTGATCGTTTGTATTCCATGTGCACAGCAGAACATTGAGCGCCAGTCCGACACCTCGGTGCCTGGGACTTCTTCTACCGCGCCTTCTCCCTCCCCTCCTCGCCTGTTCCGGACCCCGTGCGACGTGGTCGTTGGGGGTGATTCGCAATCTGAGGTAGGCGCCCGGTTGGCCAGCCTCGAGAAAATGTTTTCCGCTATGGCCGCTCAGAAGGCTCCTGCCAAGCGAAAACATCTGTCTCCGCCTCCGCAGGACTCCGATGAGGAAGTTGAGGTACTGGATTGGTCGGATCGTCCCCTCGAAGAGGGGGAGCTTATTGAGGAGACGGAGGATTCAGAGGTTCAGCAGTTGTCTAGCGCTGAGGGGGACTTGATAGAGGGGCCCCCTCTTGATACGCCCACTATTCTGGCTCAAATGTTTGAGGTTTTGAGGATTTGGATCCGCCGGAAGTTACTCCTCGGCCTAAGGGTCAGCTTCTTGGGGGTTCCAAGCAGCGCTTGGAGTTTCCCGGTCAGCAGCATTTTGAGGACGTGGTCCTTAAGCAGTGGGAGCAGCCTACGCGGCTTGTCGGGGTCCCGCCTAGTTGGGACAAGAAGTATCCTTTTCCAACGGATTTGTTGAAGCGGTGGTCTGTTTCCCCCGAGGTGGATGCTCCGGTTTTGGGGCTGTCTAATTCGGCGGCTGTTCACTTCCCTGATACTACTTCTCTCAAGGATGGCGAGGATCGCCGGATTGATCAGCTGGCCCGTCATGGCTTTGTCTGTGCGGGTTCGGTTTTGAGGCCTGTTTGTGCTTCCGCCTTTTTGTCTTTGGCGGTTAGGTCCATGGTCAGGGATTTAGGTGTGGATCTTGATCCTACCTGTGAGGAGTCTCTGGCTCTTAAGCGTTGTGAATCCTTTTTGTCGTTTATCCTGGCCGCTCAGGAGGATGCCATGTTGATGTGTGGCAGGGCTACGGCTCTGCTAGTGGCTATTCGTCGTTCAGTGTGGCTGAGACAGTGGACGGCTGACTTTAATTCTAAAAGATCGCTTACGGCCCTTCCCTTTCAGGGTTTGAGGCTTTTTGGTGAAAAGCTGGATTCTGTTGCCAAGGGGGGCAAGCTACCTCAGCGCAAGAAATTTCGCCGTTCCTTTCGGGGGACGGCCTCTTTTACTCCGTCCTTTCGGCCGCTTCCCGGCCGCCAGGGGCGCCAGCTGGAATAGGGGTAGAGGCCGTGGCCGTCCCGTTCACGCCTGGGGTTCCAAGCCCAAGCCTGCGGCCAAGCCCGCTCAGCAATGAGGGGGCGCCCTCACCCGTACGGGTGGGGGGACGGTTGCGACTCTTCTCCCGGGTATGGGACCAGGAGGTCTCGGACAGGTGGATCCGGGAGGTGGTGTCGGCCGGTTACAAGCTGGAGTTCGAGTCCCGCCCTCCTCCAAGGTTTTTCAGGTCTCGGGTGCCATTGGATCCTATGGCCGCGCAGGGGCTCCTGGCGGCGGTAAGGAATCTTCTGGATTTGGCAGTCATCTGCCCGGTTCCTCCTTCGGAGGTGGGTCACGGGTATTATTCCAATCTCTTCACTGTGCCCAAAAAGGACGGGTCGTTCCGCCCGATCCTGGATTTGAAGTTTCTCAACAGGTTTATTCGTCCCCGGAAGTTCCGCATGGAGACCCTGCGGTCTGCGATCGGTTCGCTTCGGCAGGGGGACTTTATGACGTCCATAGACATCAAAGATGCTTACCTTCACATTCCGATTTTTCCGGCTCACCAGAGGTTCCTTCGCTTTGTGGTGGAGGATCGGCATTTTCAGTTTGTAGCTCTTCCGTTCGGCCTCACATCTGCTCCCAGAGTGTTCACCAAGGTGTTGGCGGGAGTGATGGCCCTGCTCAGAGCTCAGGGGATTCGCATTGTGCCTTATCTGGACTATCTTCTTATCATGGCGCCTTCTTTCAGTCAAGCGGAAGGGGACACCGGTTTGGTGGTGTCTCTGTTGAAGAGGTTCGGCTGGGTGATCAATTACCCCAAGTCCTCTCTGGTTCCGGCCAGGGTTGTGACCTTTCTGGGGATGTCGTTAGACTCCGGCCAGCACAAAGTGTTTCTCCCTCAGGCCAAGGTTCTGTTGATTCAGGAATTGGCTCAGCTTCTTCTTTCCAATCCTCGCCCGTCCATCCGGCTAGGGATGAGGCTGGTTGGGTTGATGGTGGCCTCGTTCGAGGCGGTTCCTTTTGCGCAGTTCCACACGAGAACGCTTCAGCTTCATCTTTTGGCGTCTTGGGATCGGCGACCGCGGTCGTTGGATCGGTCCTTCCAGATGTCCTCTCGGGCTCGGCAGTCCCTTCGGTGGTGGTTGGTCTCGGACAATCTTCTGAAAGGCAGGTCGTTTCTGACTCCGGTTTGGGAAACTGTCACCACGGATGCCAGCCTGTCGGGATGGGGAGGTTTCTGGAAGGATCTTCAGTTTCAGGGGCAGTGGGACCCTCAGGAGGCCCACCTGTCCATCAATGTTCTGGAGTTGCGAGCCATCAGGTTGGTTCTGTCCCACTTGACACATCATTTACAGGGCCGGCCGGTGCAGGTTCGGTCGGACAATCGGACGACGGTTGCTTACATCAATCACCACGGAGGGACTCGCAGTCTGGGTGCCCACAGAGAGGTGTCTCTGATTCTAGTTTGGGCGGAGACTTATGTCCCTTGCATCTCGGCAGTTTACATTCCAGGAGTGGAGAACACGGAGGCGGACTTATTGAGCCGGTGTTCGTCCCGTCGGGGGGAATGGTCTCTCCATCCCCAGGTGTTTCGGTCGATGTGTCTTCGGTGGGGGACACCGGAGGTGGATCTGTTTGCCTCTCGTCACAATCACAAGCTTCCGACATTCGTGTCATTGTCTCGGGATCCTCTGGCTCTGGCGGCGGATGCCATGACACTGAGCTGGAGGGACCTGGGGTTTCTTTATCTGTTCCCGCCGATTCCCATGCTAGGCAGGGTTCTGCGGAAGCTGGTCCAGGAAGGAGTTCCCGCCATTCTCGTGGCTCCAAGGTGGCCAAGGCGGGTGTGGTTCGCAGACATCGTTCGTCTGGCAGTGGATCAGTTCGATCTGCCGCTTCGACCAGATCTTCTCACTCAGGGTCAATTGTGTTACCCCAGTTTACTTTCGCTGGCTTTGACGGCTTGGCTGCTGAAACCTCCGTCTTGGAGGAGGGTCTTTCAGATTCGGTCATTCGGACTCTTATTAGTGCTAGGAAGAGATCTTCTTCTGCTATCTATTATAGGGCTTGGAGATCGTATATTGACTGGTGTGAATCTAGATCTTTGCCCTGCCGGGTCTTTTCCGTTTCTAGGATTTTGGATTTTCTTCAGTCAGGGCTGGACTCTGGTCTGCAGCTGAGTACTTTGAAGGGGCAGGTTTCTGCCTTGTCTGTCTTTTTTCAGAAGTCATTTGCTAGTCATTCCTTGGTCAAGACTTTTTTCCAGGGGGTTTCGCATCTGCGGCCTCCTAGGAAGCCTTTGCTCCCAGTTTGGGATTTGAATTTGGTGCTCTCGGCGTTACAGGCTCCTCCCTTTGAGCCTTTGCGGGATATTGCTTTGTCCACTCTGACTCAGAAGGTTGCCTTTCTGGTGGCCGTCACTTCGGTTCGACGTGTTTCTGAGTTGGCGGCCTTGTCGATTCAGGCCCCTTATTTTGAGAAGCATCAGGACAAAGTGGTTTTTAGATTCAAGCCGGATTTTCTTCCTAAAGTGGTCTCTGCTTTCCATCTTAATCAGGACATTGTTCTTCCTTCTTTGTGTCCTAAGCCTAAGAATGACAAGGAGCGTGCTCTGCACTGCTTGGATGTTGTTCGTTGTGTCAAGGTTTATTTGCGTGCTACGGCTTCTTTTCGTAGGACGGATGCCTTTTTCGTGGTGCCTTGTGGGCCTAGGAAGGGTTTGGCCCCGGCCAAGTCTTCTATTAGCAAATGGATTCGTCAGGCGATTATTGCAGCCTATTCTGCCAAGGGGAAGGATCCCCCTTTTCGTGTTACTGCTCATTCTACGCGTGCTGTTGGAGCGTCTTGGGCTCTTCAGCACCAGGCTCCTGTTGAACAAGTTTGTAAGGCTGCTACCTGGTCTTCGGTTCATACCTTTTCAAAGTTCTATAAGGTTGATGTGCGGGCCTCAGCGGATGCTGTTTTTGGTCGCAAGGTTCTGCAGGCTGCAGTGGTTTGAATGTTTCTGCATTATTGCCTGGTTGGATACCCCCCCCCCTTTTTTGGACACTGCTGTTGGATGTCCCATGCTTAATGAATTGATTCTGAAGTGGGGTGTGTGACATACTTAGAATAATACCATTTTGTGAATACTCACCTGTAAAATGGGTATTATAAGTATGTCACACACCCCACTTCACCCACCCTTTATTTGGTATCCTGGGTCTTTATATGGTGAAGTTGTTGTATTCACGGTTGAGGGTTACTTTTTGTTATTTGGTCTCCTGGTATCTTGCCTTTATTGCTGTTTGAATACTGGGGAATTGTTAGGAGATACCAGGTACGTATAGACCGGGAGGGGCTTGCTTTTTTTGGACTTCTCTGCAAAGCAGCGCCACCTAGCGGTGAGTACCCATGCTTAATGAATTGATTCTGAAGTGGGGTGTGTGACATACTTATAATACCCATTTTACAGGTGAGTATTCACAACAAATAAAAAAAACCCTAGAATCTACATAAATCTGTTATCTAGCATGTACTCGGCGTCAGTCTAATGTAGTATTCTCCAGTCTCGGAACTATATATATATATATATATATATATATATATATATATATATATTCGTCTCTTAGACGTTATGAATCATATGTGGCCCCCTCACATGTTGGGACTAATGGTCCACAACTGCTTCTTGAAACCTCAGGCTTGATGTCCCCTGCAATTAGAGGTCACTTTAGGGCCCTGTTTAGTGTAATAATTCACCATTCAGTTTGCATATACTCCCCCCAGAGCGGTCTAAAGCTTGTTTCTGTGCACCACATTTTGCTATTAGAGGCTTTGAGGTAATGGCGGGAGGCTATTCCAAGTATGCAGCACGCCCTGCTCCAGTAATGATTCATTACGTCTGGGATATAGTTCACAAGAGGGCGCTTTACTGCAGAGATGGCAAAAAAGAGGCCCCCCCGGTCCTTATATACCCGGGACCTCACACTAAATTCCCCAGTTTAGTCTCTGCAGTCGGGCTCAAGAAGGTCGAGATGATGGCTTCTCTCCTCGCAGGTAAGCCAGGCTGCACAGCCCCTGGCCCTGTATCCTATTACCACCCGTTCCAATATTTGCTTGCCTCCCAGCTTTGGCTGCATGGTCAGGTGACGGTAGGCGGCACCTATTAGAGGTGTTGTTAATGGAGCTCTGCTCCGCCGCAAATCCCCCACCAAGGGTTGGTGGCACAGGTCGGTGAGCCTGATATGGGATGCCCCGTCCACTTTATGCCCTCATCACATGTCCCAAATGAGACTATGGACTTATTACCCCCCTTCTCCAGTGTGCCCGGTTAGACGGGGGGAGGGGGGGGGATGGTTTCCGTGATCGTGTTTTGTGTATGGTTTTACTGTGTTTGGTCTGTGACATACTGAGCGCTGGCACTTAGGCTCAGCGCTCCCTTCCTCCTCTTCTCTCAGTTTTGCAGTGTGTGTGTGTCACTGTGGATTTGAAAGTCCAGCGCGCTCTGCGGCGGCGGCGGGCCGGTGGCGTCACGGTGGCCCGCCCCCTCCTGCATTGTTCAAGGCCATCTTGTATGGACATCCTGCCTGTCTGCATGCTCCACAGCGTCCGTGAGTGCCCTCAGCTGGCTTTTTACTATTTCACTGTATGTTACTTGTGAATTGATGGTATTTACTGTTATGCCAGACTGTGTGAATTGATTGTGTCTTTCAGGCGGGACAACCTAATTAGACGTTTCTCCCGGTCCTGTCCCCTATGTAGACAATTAATTTTGGGGGCTTAATTTGTAAATCCTCCCACTAGCGGACATTAAGGGGCATCCCGGGTAGCTGCACAGCGTAATTCCCATTAGTCATTGAGACTTATAATTCACCATATGGAGGCTTCCCAGGATACTAGGCTCGGGGTCCCCTCGGGGCAAGCCCGGATGTGTGGTGTGTGGGGCATCCCATGTGGGCGAGGATGTGCAAGTCTGTGTACCCTGCGCCCAGCAGGCGCTTGTGCGGCAATCTGGGCTACATGTGTCTGGGTCGGCACCCTTGGTATCGTCTCCCACGCCCCCTCGCTTGATTATGTCCCCTAGTGTGATTAACACTAGCGGGGAGTCTCAACCCGATGTTTCCACCAGATTGGCCAACATTGAGAGACTGCTTGCTAGCTCTGCAGCCCGTAAGGCTCCAGCTAAAAGACAGCATTTGGTGCCCACTGCACTGGCCCTCAACATGGACCAAGATGATTCCCTTGATTTGTCTGACTATACCCCTCTCGAGGAAGGGGAATTATTTTCAGATTCAGATCTGTCTGACGATCAGCATTGCCTTGGCGCTGATGCCGGCTCAGAGTATTGGGATGCTGATGACACCCATAGACTTTTGACTCAAATTTCTGAGGTACTTTCCATATCCCCTCCTGTGGCAGCACCTAAGCAGCAGGAGGAATTGTTTGGTACCGCAAAACCACGTTTGGAATTCCCATAACAGACGCATTTTAATAATCTGATTCTCTGGGAATGGGAGAGGCCTAGCCGGCTCCCCGGTATCCCTAAGGAGTGGGATAGGAGGTATCCTTTCCCCTCGGATGTGGTAAAATGTTGGTCAACTCCACCCGAAGTGGATGACCCTGTGTTGGGGTTGTCTAACACTTCTGTGGTGCATTCCCCTGATTCCACTACCTTGAAGGATAGTGAGGACCGGTGTATTGACCAGCTGGCTTCCCACGCCTTTGCCTGTGTGGATTCAGACTTGCGCCCGGTTTATGCTTCCGCTATTACGGCCGTGGCGATTAGGACCTTGCTCAGGGGCCTTCTGGACGGCTCCCATGAGGATCCTTCTAGTGCTGAATTTAGTGCTGAATTTAGAGCCTTGTCACAATGTCCACTACCTTGAAGGATAGTGAGGACCGGTGTATTGACCAGCTGGCTTCCCACGCCTTTGCCTGTGTGGGTTCGGACTTGCGCCCGGTTTGTGCTTCCGCTATTACGGCCGTGGCGATTAGGACCTTGCTCAGGGGCCTTCTGGACGGCTCCCATGAGGATCCTTCTAGTGCTGAATTTAGAGCCTTGTCACAATGTGAGATGTTCATCACCTATGTTCTTTCTGCCTTAGATGACACCATTCGGATGTGTAGTAGGAACTCGGCCTTGGTTGTATCTATACGCCGCTCGGTCTGGTTGCGCCAGGGGGCAGCGGACAATGCCGCTAAGAAGGCGCTCATGGGGCTCCCCTTTAAGGGGTTGTGCCTGTTCAGTGATCGTTTGGACCTTTTTGCTAAGGGAGGTAAGTTAACCCAACGCAAAAAGCAGCCGCGACCCTTTCGGGGCTCCAGGTCCTTCACTCCCTCCTTTCGTGGGCCTAGGTCAGGCAGAGGGGTATCCTTGGGGAGATTTCTGGGGCAAGGGCAGAGGCCGTGCCCAGCCCGAATCCTCCTGGGGTGCCAAACCCAAGTCTACTGCCAGGCCCGTTCAGCAATGAGGGGGCACCCTCACCCTTGCGGGTGGGGGAACAGCTGCGGCTCTTCACTCAGGTCTGGGCTCAGCAAGTCTCAGACAATTGGATTCTGGAGGTCGTCTCCTCCGGATACAAGCTGGAGTTCGCAGACTGGCCTCCTCACAGATTCCTCAGGTCCCGGGTTCCTATGGATCCTCTGGCAGCTCGGGGTCTGGTTCTGGCGGTACAAAACCTCTTGGCCATGGGGGTCATTTGTCAGGTCCCTCCGGGAGAGAGAGGTCAGGGTTACTTTTCCAATCTCTATACGGTGCCCAAAAAGGATGGTTCCATCAGACCCATCCTGGACCTAAAACTTCTCAACAAGTTCATCAGGACCAGGCGTTTTCGCATGGAAACTCTGCGATCAGCTCCCTGCGCCCGGGGGACTTTATGACTTCCATAGACATCAAAGATGCTTACCTTCATGTGCCGGTCTTCCCAGGGCATCAGCGGTTCCTCAGGTTCGCAGTAGAGGAACAACACTACCATTTTGTGTTTATCAAGGTGTTGGCGGGCGTGATGGCCCTTCTCAGAGCCCGGGGCATTCGCATTCTTCCTTATCTGGACGACCTTCTCATTATGTCCCATTCACTCCAAAAGGCTGAATTGGACACCCGGACGGTGGTGGCGACCCTGGAAATGTTCGGTTGGGTGATCAATTATCCCAAATCCTCACTCTCCCCGTCCTGGGTGACCCCCTTCCTGGGTATGACTCTGGATACCATTCAGGCCAGGATTTTCCTCCCTCAGCAGAAGGTGGACTCTCTTCAAGCTCTGATTCATTTGTGCTGTCCAGCCCTCATCCATCCATCCGGCAAGAGATGCAACTGGTGGGACAGATGGTGGCCTGTTTCGAGGAAGTTCCTTATGCTCAATTTCACATGAGACCCCTTCAGCTCCATCTTCTGTCGGTCTGGTTCAAGAGTCCCCTGTCTCTGGATCAGGCCTTTGTTCTATCTCCTCTGGTCCGGCGGTCCCTCCTGTGGTGGCTGGACTCGAGGAATCTTCTGCGGGGCAGATCATTTTTGACATAGTGTTGGGAGATGGTCACTACGGATGCCAGCCTGTCAGGTTGGGGGGGCTGCTGGAGAGCCCTCCAATTCCAGGGGCTGTGGGGCCCTCAGGAGGCCCACGCCCCCATCAATGTTCTGGAGCTGAGGGCGGTTCGGTTGGTGCTGGTGCAGCTGACGTTTCACCTCCAGGGCCTGTCGGTTCAGGTTCGCTCCGACAACCGGACTGCGGTCGCTTACATCAATCATCAGGGAGGGACTCGGAGCAAGAGTGCCCTCCGGGAAGTGTCGTTGATCCTGTCTTGGGCCGAGGACAATGTCCCGTGCATCTCTGGGTTTACATTCCGGGAGCGGAGAATCTGGAAGCAGATTCTCTGAGCAGGGGGGCCTCTCGCTGGGGAGAATGGTCCCTCAACAGCGAGGTCTTCCTATCCTTTTGTCACAGGTGGGGGATCTGTTTGCTTTTCGCCACAATCACAAGCTTCCAGCATTTGTCTCACTGTCCCAGGATCCTCTGGCGGTGGATGCCATGTCTCTGTCCTGGCAGGGGTTCGGTCTCCTGTACCTCTTCCCTCCGTTTCCCCTTCTGGGCAAGGTTCTGCGCAAGATGATTCAGGAAAGAGTGCCAGCTGTTTTTTTTTTTTAATCTTTATTTTTGCTTTTTTCAAAAATAATGGTACAGAAAAAAATATAGCACGTCACAGAGAGGACATTCAGAATTACACATTTCAAGCCCTTGTAAAGGGATGTCAACGAGCATCATGTACAATACAGCAATAGAATAGATCCTAAACTATATAAAGAAAAAAAAAAGTCGTGAGTCTGTGTGGTCATTAAAGTGGACCAACACCCAGGATTTTGACTATCCTGGGTTTTGGTCCACTTCGCAGGGGCACCCCGATCGGGGGTGTCCCGCTCTCTGAAACCCCCCAGAAACCCCAAAAAACTCACCCCTCCCCGCTCCCACGTGACCGCTCCCTCCAATCCCCGCCGACGTCCAAGACAGCGCGTCCGCCGCCGCCTCCCGCGCGTCACTCTCGGCGTGCCCGCGCCGGCCATTCACAGATGGCCGGCGCGGGCGCGCACACGTCTAGAGGGGCGCACGGAAGCGGTGGCGGATCAGGTAAGGAGTTTGGGTTTTTTTGGGCGGGTTTCACCCCGCGGGACATCCCGATCTCGGATGTCCCGCGGTGAGTGAGGTGATCGGCCCGGGAATCTTATAGGTTCCCGGGCCGATCACCCCTGGGTGTTGGTCCACTTTAATATGCTAGGTGGGTGGGGGGGGGGGGGAGAGCGAGCGAGCGGATCCCCGGGTGTCCACCAACAGAGTTCTGCAGTCTGCAGACTCCGAGAAGCTCAGTCAGTCAAACCAAGTAGTCGTGAAACTCTCGAATCTGTGATTCTCTCCAGAGAAAATATTCTCGAACCGCATGAGTTCATTCACTTTCATGATCCACATATCCACTGAGGGCGGGTCCGGGTTTTTCCACCTTAGGGGGATGCAGGTTTTTGCTGCATTGAGAAGGTGACACAACAATGATTTCTTGTATTTCTTTAGAGGGACTTTGGTCATATGAAGCAAGCAGATAGCCGGGTCATCGGGCACCACAGTTTCAGTAACTTTACTCGCTATCTCCCTAACCCGATCCCAGAACGGCTTTAAAACAGGACAGGACCAGAAGATGTGTAGCATATCGCCACTTCCACCACTGCACCTCCAACAATTTTCCGGGGTCTCCGGGAACCATTTGTGTAGAACTACAGGCACTCTATACCAGCGCAACAGAATTTTTGTAGTTGCAATCTTGGATTCGTGTACAAATGGACGTCTTGTGCGGCATGGCCAAGAGTTTTCTGCATTGGTTCTCGGAGAAAGAGACTCCCAAATCCGTCTCCCACTTTCTCAGGAAGGAAGGCCTCTCATTCTCCGGAGGGGCAATCAGAAGTTTATAAATGTAGGACAGTGTATGTTGGACAGCGGTTTTACTGGCGCACAGATTCTCATAAGGGGTGGATTTCCTTAGGCCTCCAGCGAAGCTCCGCAGTGAATGGAGGAAGTGCCTAATCTGATTGTTTTGCCAGTCTGTCCACGCCGTTAGCCGCTTATCTTGAGCTAGTACACCCAGATCCAGTCAACCCCCTCCACCCCAGAAATGACCGGCTCTGTATACCCCTGCTGCTCTCCATTCTCTCGATGTGGGGCCTTCATTTCCTGGGGGAAAGCTAGGGTTCCCCAGCACTGGGAGCATCGGGGAGGGGGCAGGGGAGAGCTCCGGGCGTTCAAGGTGGCGCCTGCAGGTTCTGACAGTGGCTCCCACTGTGGGATGTCTCAGGGCCAGTGAGGACCCATGATCCCCCAACCAAATGATTCCCGCGATCGGGGAATCCAGGAACCCCTGTTCCAAACCCACCCACTGTTTATAATTTCCATGCAGGCACCAATCCACTGCTCTGCTGAGGTGCACCGCTGCATGATAGTGTCGGGTCAGGGGAGCCGAGGCCCCCCCCTTCCTTGGACCGGGATAACATTGTCTTAGTTAACCTCGGTTTCTTTCCTTCCCAAACAAACCTAACAAAGAGCCCTCTAACCTTTTGCAGGAAGTTCTGAGGGACCATCACTGGAAAGGCCTGTAGTAGATAGAGCAGGCGGGGAAGCAAATTCATCTTGGTCGCATTGACACGGCCACACCAGGAGATCCTTCCCTTCGCCCATTTGGCCGTCTCCTCCTCAAACTTCCTCAAAAGCGGTGGGAAATTCAGGTCAAAAATGTTTCCCAAATGATTGCCAATTTTGGTTCCGAGGTATGTTACAGAGTCATTTGCCCATTTAAAAGGGAAAGCGCTTCTTAGATTGTTGAACCTCTTGGCCGGGATGGTTAAATTGAGGGCCTCAGATTTTTGGAAATTGATCTTATACCCAGACAGTTCCCCATAGCGCCCAAGCTCGACCATTAGATTAGGAAGGGAAACCTCCGGACATGACAGACTGAAAATCAGGTTGTCCGCATATGCAGCCACCTTATACTGCTTGGATCCGTTGTCTAAGCCTTTAATGTCGGGGTTACGGCGGATGCGGCACAGGAACGGCTCCAGGGTTAGAATGAAAATTAAGGGTGAAAGAGGGCACCCCTGTCTCGTCCCGTTTGCTATTCGGAAAGAGTCTGATGTGACCCCATTCACTCGTACCGCGGCAGACGGGGAACCATATAGACTTTCAATCCAACCCAAGGCATTCGGCCCAAGCCCAATATGCCTGAGTGTGGCGCGCATGAAGTCCCAATTCACGCGGTCAAAAGCTTTTTCAGCGTCTGTCGCGAGTAGGAGGGCGGGAGTCCCGTTTTTCTGGGCTAAGTGGATGAGGTTCAGGACCTTTATGGTGTTATCCCTCGCCTCCCTGTACGGCATAAACCCCGCCTGATCCAGGCCAATAATATTATGTAGGTGAGGAGCTAGTCTGGAGGCCAAGATCTTGGCAAATAAGAGTGCCAGCTGTTCTGGTGGCCCCCAGGTGGCCAAGACAGGTGTGGTTCGCAGACGACGTGCATTTGGCGGTCGATCAGTATCCTCTGCCCCCGGTTCCGGATCTTCTCACTCAAGGACGGCTCTGTTACCCCAATTTACAAATGCTGGCTTTGATGGCCTGGCTGCTGAAACCTCCATCCTAAGGGAAAGGGGTCTGTCTGATTTGGTTGTTTAGACCCTGGTCAGGTCTAAGAAGAAATCCTCTTCTACCATCTATTACAGGACCTGGCGGACCTACATTGACTGGTGTGAGGCTAGGGCTTTTCCCTGTCGGGTGTTCTCCATCCCTCGGATACTGGAGTTGCTTCAACATGGCCTGGATTTGGGTTTTCAGCTTAACACTTCCGCTTTGGCTGTTTTCTTCCAGAGGTCTTTTGCTCTTCATCCTCTGGTCAAGACTTTCTTCCAGGGGGTCACTCATGTGCGCCCTCCCCGCAAACCCATGTTACCGGTTTGGGATTTGAATTTGGTATTGTCTGCCATTCAGGGTCCTCCATTTGAGCCTGTGCATGAGGCTGCACTGTCCTCACCTTGAACGTTGCCTTCTTGGTGGCTATCGCTTCTGTCCGGCGTGTTTCTGAGTTGGCGGTTCTGTCTATTCAGGCCCCCTACTTTGAGAGACCCCAGGACAAGGTGGTTTTCCGCTTTAAACCAGACTTCTTGCCTAAGGTTGTCTCTGCCTTTCACCTCAATCAGGACATTGTGCTTCGTTCTTTGTGCCCTAATCCTGGTAATGACAAGGAGAGGGCCTTGCATTCTCTGGACATTGTCAAGAACTTGAAATACTACCTGGTGGCTACAGCGCCTTTCAGGAAGACCGACACCTTGTTTGTGGTACCCTCGGGTCCCAAGAAGGGTTTGGGGCCTGTCAAGTCTACTATTAGTAAATGGATTCGTCAGGCCATTATTAGGGCCTATTCTGCTAAAGGGAGGGATCCTCCTTTTCGAGTCCCTGCTCATTCTACCCGTGCTGTTGGGGCTTCCTGGGCCTTTCAGCACCAGGCTTCTGTTGAACAAGTTTGTAAGGCTGCTACTTGGTCTTCTGTTCATACCTTTTTCAAGTTTTACAAGGTTGATGTTCGGGCCTCAGCGGATGCTGTTTTTGGCCGCAAGGTTCTGCAGGCGGCAGTGGTTTGAACTGCGCATTGTTGCCTTTTTGGGATCCCCAACCGTTTGTTGGACACTGCTATTGGATGTCGCAGACATAATGAATCATTACTGGAGCAGGGCGTGCTGCATACTTGGAATAATACCATTCTGTGAATACTCACCTTGTAGAATAGGTATTATAAGTATGCAGCATGCCATGCTCCATCCCACCCTGAGTTATTCTTAGTATACAGTACGTCCTGCTCCAGATATAATACTTACACTTGGGTTATCCTCCGCCAGATGGCGCTGTACTGCAGAAGCATGCGAAAACGGGCTCCTCCCGGCCCTTCATATACCCAGGGACCTCCTACAAATCCCCAGATTTCTCTGCAGTGCTGACTGCGAAGACATGAAGTATCACTCTCTCGCAGGTGAGTGGGGCTATCAAAGCCTGCGGCCCTGTTGGACTACTCCCACCCGTCCTCCCTGTGATGTGCCTCCCAGCTTGGGCTGCGTCGGTTGGGTGAAGGTAGGCAGCACCTTGTGTGCTTATGGAGCCATGCTCCACCGCAGTCCCCACCAAAGGGTAGGCGGTTTAGGCTGATGGTGAGCCTCTAGAGGATGCCCCTCCTGCGCTATTCCCCATGCCCCGTGTAGCGGTGGGCCCTATACAAAGGGTCGCCATCCTCCCTCGTTCCCCCCGTAGTCCGGGGGGAAAGAAAGGGGGGGGTGTGTGTGTGGTGGTCAGTGTATGCTTACACGCTTATGGCCTTAGTACTGTTCTTTACTGGTATTCCTGGTGTCAGTGTCGCGCTGTTAAAAAATTTTTTTATTATGCATCTGTCGCCGCCACGCGCACTCTTATTGAATGTGCTGCGATGAGCGGCGGCGTTGCCTCAGACGATGCTACGTCTTCATTGGCGAATCTTTCTCTAAGTGTGCCATTCACTTCGATCTGGCCCGCCCTTCGAGGTCCGTTTGGCGCCATTTCGATGCTTATCGGGCGCGGTAACGGTCCTCCTCCCTCGATCTGTAAGTGCCCTCGCTGGCGATTTTCATTTGTCTTGCTTACTGCGCATGGCTCTGACATCCCTATTCCCATTATGTCTTTCAGACTGTCGAACCCAGTGGCTTCTCCCGGCCCGGCTTAATTACCAGTGGACCTAGTTAAATTACTCCCACTTCCCTGCGGGTCATTGGGGCATCCAGGGTAGCTTATAGCGTCAATCCCTACCGTCCTATTGTGCCCATTAATCACCATATGGAGGCATCCCAGGATATTGTGAACGGGGTTCCCTCGGGACAAGCCCGTCTGTGTGTAGCTTGTGGGGTCTCGCCTATCAGCGGTGACAATGCACGGGTCTGCGTCCCTTGTGCACAGCAGGCGCTAATGGTACTTCCCGCCCCTCCTGTGGCTGGGCCTGCACCTCGCCTCACTTCACTTACTCCCCCAAGCCTGAGTCTAACCCCCGATACAAGCGGGGATTCTCATCCTGATGTGGCTACTAGACTGGCCAGTGTTGAAAAATTGCTTGCTAGTTCTCTAGCGCGCAAGGCCACTGCTAAAAAGCGGCACATAATCCCTGATTCGGCTCCCTTCCTATGGAGTCTGAGGAGTTTTCACATTTTTATGGCCATACCCCTTCGGATGAAGGGGAGCTATTCTCTGACAAGGGGTCATGATGATTCCGGTTCGGACCACTGGACCCCGGATGATACTGACAAACTACTGCTTCAGATTTTTGATGTTCTGTCCATCCCTCCCCCTGTTATGGCTCCCAGGCAAAGGGGTGAGCTGTTTCACACTGCTAAGGCTCGATTGGAGTTTTCATGAGCAAACCCATTTCAATAACCTCGTGTTGAAGGAATGGGAACATCCCAGTAGACTTCCCGGGATCCCTAAGAGCTTGGACAGGAAGTATCCATTTCCTGCTGATATGGTCAAGTGCTGGTCATCACCCCCCGAGGTCGATCCCCCTGTTTTAGGGCTGTCTAACACCTCTATTATGCACTCCCCCAATACCACTACGCTACGGGATTCGGAGGACCGGCGCATTGACCAATTGGCATGTCATGCCTTTGCATTTGGTGGGGCGGCGCTGCTCCTGGTTTGCGCCTTGGCCATTACTGCTGTGGCGCTCAGGGCCATGATCAGGAATGTTCTTGACGGTCCAGACAAGCTGCCTACTGATGCTGTTAATGCACTGTCTAATTGTGATGCGTTTGTGAACTTTATCCTGTCCGCATCGGATGATGCTGTTAGGCCGTGTGCCAGATCTTCCGCCTTGGCGGTGGCTATACGCCGTGCGGTATGGCTGCGCCAGTGGGCGGCAGACAATGCTGCTAAGAAAGCCCTTACTGGGCTTCCCTTTAAGGGTCTGCGTCTGTTTGGGGACCGCCTAGACCTCTTTGCTAAAGGAGGTAAGTTACCACAGCGCAGGCGACAGCCTCGGCCCTTTCGGATCCAGGGCCCCCTTTCAGCCTCCTACAGAGGTGCTAAGCAGGGGAAAGGGGTGTCCTTCGCGGGGGCTCGTGCAGACTCCTGGCATAGGAGCAAGGGGTGACGCCCCGGCTCCTCCTGGGGAACAAAGCCCCTCCCAAGACCCCTCAGGCATGATGGGGCGCCCTCGTCCGCCAGGGTGGGGGGACGGCTACAGCACTTCGCGCATGTCTGGAGGCACCACGTCTCGGACCGGTGGATTCAGGAGGTAGTTACCTCTGGCTACAAAATAGTTTGCTGTATGGCCCCCCTCAAGATTCGTCAGGTCCCGGATTCCCCAGGACCAGGCATCGGCTCAGGTCCTGATGCAAGCAGTGCAAGACCTTCTGGATCTGGGAGTTATTTGCAAGGTTCCCTTGAGAGAATTGGGAGAAGGGTTCTACTCCAACCTGTTCACAGTACCCAAAAGAGATGGGTCAGTCAGGCCCATTCTGGATTTAAAGATCCTCAACAAATTTGTCAAGCACAAGCGCTTTCGCATGGAAACTCTGCGCACGGCCGTTGGCTCTCTGCGCCCAGGGGATTTTATGACAACTGTGGACATCAAGGATGCTTACCTTCACATCCCTGTGTTTCCGGGACATCAAAGGTTTCTCAGATTCGCGTTGAAGGATCAACATTATCAGTTTGTGGCCCTACCATTTGGCCTCACTTCAGCTCCCAGAGTGTTCACCAAGGTACTGGCGGGAGTGATGTCCTTGTTAAGGTCAGGGGGCATTCGAGTGCTGCCCTACCTGGACGACATACTCATCGCCTCATGGCCCCTACAGCAGGCGTAGCTGGACACTCAGCGGGTGGTGTCCATCTTGGAGTCGTTCGGTTGGGTGATCAATCACCCCAAGTCTTCTCTGTCCCCTTCGTCAGTGACCCCATTCCTGGGGATGATTCTGGATACGGGTCAGTCATGAATATTCCTTCCCCAACAGAAGGTGGAAGCCCTGACTGCGCAGGTGCGGTCCTTGCTCTCGTGCCCCCAGCTCTCACTCCATTCGAGGCCTCTGCAGCTTCACCTCCTCTCGGTATGGGACAAGGATCCTGCGTCCCTGGACAGGTTTTGTGTTCTTCCCCCGTTGGTCATAAGGTCCCTCTCATGGTGGCTGGACCACAAGAATTTGCTAAAGGGCAGGTCCTTTCTAGCCCCCTCCTGGGAGACGGTCACCACGGATGCCAGTCTGTCAGGTTGGGCGGGGATTCTGGAAGTCCCTGAGGTTCCAGGGCAGGTGGGGCCCTCAGGAGGCCCATTTACCCATCAACATTCTGGAACTACGGGCGGTCAGGTTGGTTCTGGAGCAGTTGACCGAACACCTGCAGGGACTGTCTGTTCAGGTGCGCTCAGACAACAGGACGGCAGTTGCCTACATCAATCATCGGGGAGGGACCCGGAGCAAGGGTGCCTTCCAGGAAGTGTTGCGGATTCTGACATGGGCGGAGGCCAATGTTCAATGCATCTCGGCTGTTTACATCCCGGGGGTGGAAAATCTCCTAGCAGACTCTCTGAGCAGGGGGACTTCCCGGTAAGGGGAGTGGTCCCTCTGCAACAGGGTGTTCCAGTCCATGTGTCACCGTTGGGGGTCTACCGGATGTGGATCTGTTTGCATCCCGTCACAATCGCAAGCTCCCGGCCTTTGTCTCCCTGTCTCAGGATCCTCTGGCTGTGGCCACGGACGCTCTGTCGTTGTCTTGGAAGAAATTTCGCCTCCTGTATGTATTTCCCCCGTTTCCCCTGCTGGGCAGGGTTCTGCGCAAGATTGCCCTGGAAAAGGTGTCAGTGATTCTAGTGGCCCCAAGGTGGGCAAGAAGGGTGTGGTTCGCAGACGTGGTACAAATGGCAGTAGATCAGTACGTCCTGCCAGAGGCGCCAGATCTACTCACTCAGGGCTCCTTACGCCATCCCAATTTACAAACTCTGGTTTTGACGGCTTGGCTGCTGAAACCTCCATCTTGATGGAGAAAGGCTTGGCTGCCTCAGTGGTGGATACCATGGTTCAGGCTAGGAAGAAAACTTCTTCTGCCATCTATTATAGGGTATGGCGTTCCTACATAGACTGGTGTGAGTCCAGGTCTCTTCCCTGCAGGGAGTTCTTCATCCCTAGGATTCTGGAATTTTTACAACACGGATTGGAGTTGGGGTTAAAGCTCAGTACTCTGAAGGGTCAGGTCTCTGCCCTGTCTGTTTTCTTACAGAAATCCTTTGCTCAGCATCACCTGGTTAAGACCTTCTTTCAGGGGGTCACCCACGTGCGTCCCCCACGTAAGCCTACGGTTCCTGTTTGGGACTTGAACCTGGTTTTGTCTGCCTTGCAGGATGCTGCCTTGGCTGTACTTACCCTCAAAGTGGTTTTTCTGGTGGCTATCACTTCGGTCAGGCGTGTTTCGGAGCTGGCGGCGTTGTCTATTCAGCCCCCATACTACGAGAGACACCAGGACAAGGTGGTGTTCCGCTTTAAGCCAGACTTTCTGCCGAAGGTGGTGTCGGCCTTTCACTTGAATCAGGATATTGTGCTTCCTTCATTGTGTCCTAATCCTAGTAACGCTAAGGAAAGGGTTCTGCATTCCTTGGATGTGGTCAGGTGTCTGAAGTATTACCTGGTAGTCACTGCGGCCTTCAGGAAGACTGATGCTCTTTTTGTGGTCCCCTCTGGTCCTAGGAAGGGTTTGGCTCCGGCCAAGTCTACTATTAGCAAATGGATTCGTCAGGCTGTGATTCAAGCCTATTCTGCTAAGGGGAAGACTCCTCCCTTCCGCCTTACTGCTCATTCTACTCGTGCTATCGGGGCCTCTTGGGCCTTCCAGCACCAGGCCTCGGTTGAACAGGTTTGCAAGGCCGCTACTTCTTTTGTTCATACCTTTTCGAAGTTTTACAAGGTTGATGTTAGGGCCTCAGCAGATGCTGCTTTTGGCCGTAAGGTTTTGCAAACGGTAGTAGTTTGAACTGCCTGTTGTCACCTTTTGTTGTTGGGGGATCCCACCCTACTTTATGGACACTGCCAGGGGCGGGCTGGCCATAGGGTATACCGGGCAGAATCCCGGTAGGCCGGCACATGGGAAGGCCTCTGTGCCCGCCGCCACCGGCCCCGCTCTCGCACACACACTGTTTATCTGCGTGTAAACAATAGCATACCCCCCAACTGTCAAAAAATGTCCCGGGATGCCCCTGAATGAGCCAGAGTGCAGGACCGACCTAAGGCCACTGAGGCGCTGCTTGCAATGTGTCACACGCAGGGTAGAAGAAGCCTGTGACAGGCAGCCACCCTGGCCAATCAGGAGCAGTCTCTGTCCTCCACACTTCAGAGAGGAATTTAAAAGGCAACAGGCGGGTTTTCATGCCGGACGCCTGTTAGTGATGGAGAGCGAAGGAGAGGCACTGCTAATTGTAATCTGTTAGTGGGCTGGGGGAGAGGTGAGACTGTGCTGCACACATCAAGGAACGGGGAAGGCCGGCCTGACTGACAAGCCAGGGACCTTTCATCTTTCTTTGAACTGTTCTGGGCCTCTGTAGCTGAGCGGGTTAATGATTAGAGCAGCAGTGGCTAGGAGCTGGGCTCTCATTAACCCCTTGCTGGCAGTTAGTTGTACTGAATTAGGAGCAGCCCTGACTCCACAGTCTTCTGTATTTGATATTTAGAGTGGACCAAAAGCAGACTAAGACTCTAGGGCTGCTAGATTCCTCACTTTATGTGTAAAAGCCCCCCGATCTCTGAGTTGACTTACCTGCTGGTTATCCCATGCCGGCCAGCTGCTCCCGCACTAGGCCTATCTCAATGGCCTCAATCCAGGGGTTTCACAAAGTGGGGCATCCCAAATTGGCATGCCCCAAGGTCACTGACCAAAACCCAAGTAAGGCAAAAGCCCAGGTTTTGTTCCACCTTAATTTGCAACCCTCCAGCCCGAAGTGAGAAACCCATTTCTCTGTGGGCTCCATGTGTCTAAGGACAGGAGGTTGCAGCATGCACTGCAGTGACCAGCACCTCCTTTAGTAGAAAGCACTGGCTTCTGCATTGTGAACTGTGACCAGTCCGCCACCAGAGGCAACCTTGCATCTGCTTAATGTTCAGCTGGGGAAATGGGGAAGGGAAAGCCCATGCCATAGGTTGACAAATTATTGTTGGTATACTTTAAAGAGGAGCAACCAACTCCCTAGTGTCGATAATACTAAAGGGCTGGTATACTGCCTCTTTAAGGGGCATCCCAAATTGGGATTCCTCACTGTCTGTATCCCCAGGGATTGTCCAGTGCTCTCACCCATGCCATGCTGCATGCGGGCTTTACCTTCAGCCCGGCATGTACCCTCCCCCTAGGTATTTCTGAATGGCCGGTGCCAACTCTGCTATAGGATTTGCATCTATTAAAGCAGGTTCAAACCCTTTGGTCCAGACTGGAGTGTAAAAGGCCCCAGGGCCTAGGATTCCCTGTTTTCAGGTCAAAATTCCCCACTCTATAAAACCCCCCAGTCACCCAGTGTACTGACCAATCAGCCAATCCCACGGCTCATGTATTGGTCATGGCCACATCACCGGCTTTCCCCAGCTAATGCCATTTATGAATAGCAAAGGCGGACACCTGGGTCTTTCCTCATTAAGAATAGATTGCCGGTTAATGCACATGCACCATGGGATCGCTGCTGAGGTAACAATTCTTGGTGAACCTGGGAGGGGGGAATCAATAAACTTCCTTTCTCAATCAGTTATTTGTGTGCTCCCACTGCTCCTGCTTACAATTTACTATTTTGTGCATTCCCTCAATCTCTCAGTTGTCCTCTCATTTATTTTCCTTCCATCTTCTTTCTACTTCTTTCCATCTGCCATTGTTGTATGAATGCATACCTCCCAACCGTCCAAATTTGGGCAGGACCGTCCCAGGATCGCACCAACGTCCGGCCCCAGGTGTGCAGCCAAGCGCACGGCGGGACTCCAGCAGGAAGGAGCCTGCTCACATCACTCTGGTCCTGCTCAGGTGCAGGAAAGAAAAATGTAGTGAGGGGTAAGGTGGAAGGTGTGTGTGTGCGCCAGTGAGGGATGACCCTCACTGGCTTTAATGGAGTGATGCTGCTTACTGGCTATAGTATATGTGTGTGGGGCTTGCCTGTACTTATTAATAGTAATAATAATAATTTGTAATTCTTAGGTGGTTTTTCCCTTTAAGGGTGTGGCAGGGGCATGGTTTAAAGCGGACCTTCACTCTGAATAAAAGTCTCTTATATGTTTCCCCCACACTGTACATACAGATTGCTCACATTAAAAATCATCCTACCTGCATCTACTGCATGTTATGAGTCTTTAAACATCCAAGATGGCGGCTTATGGAAGCCGCCATTTTATCAGGCAGCCTGCAAACAGGAAGTGCCTGCAAACAGGAAGTGACTGTGCTGCTCTGCATTCTGGGACTGCTGACCTTTCCCTGACCCCAGCTCTGCTCTGTCTGAGCAAAGCACAGCTATAACCTGCCCCCCTGTACCTTATCCCACTCTCCTCTCCTCAGTAAGTGTGATGCTTCTGAGTCAAGATGGCGGCGCCCGTATCCTAAATTCCTGAACAGAGTTGCAGCCCAGTGGGGGAAAGTATAATAAGTTAGTGACTAAAAATGTAAAATATATTAATTTTAGATGCTGGGGAATCGTTTAAGAGTTTGGGCTTTTCATTAAATCATGGTGAAGGTCCGGTTTAAGTGCAAAAAAATGTCATGTGGCTGTCTTTCCAGTTTTCAAAAGTTGGGAGGTGTGTATATATATATATATATATATATATATATATATATATATATATATATATATATATATATACACACTATACTGGGCCAGGAAAAGTACAGCAGGGCCGGTGTGCCCCAAAAAGTCCCGGGCCGTTTTTTAGTCCCAGTCCGCCCCTGGGCACTGCTATTGGATGTCCCAAGTGTAAGTATTATATCTGGAGCAGGACGTACTGTATACTAAGAATAATACAATTCTGTGAAATACGCACCTGTAGAATTGGTATTATAAGTATACAGTACGTCCTGCTCCACCCCACCCTGTTGTTGCATTATTCTGGATCCCCTGTATGGTGATTATCTTGTTATTGTTACCAGTTGTTCTGGGTGGTTTTTAATTCTCCCTTCTTCTTGTTCACTGCTTTTCAATGCTGGGGATTTGTGGGAGGTCCCTGGGTATGTGAAGGGCCAGGAGGAGCCTGTTTTCGCATGCTTCTGCAGTACAGCTCCATCTGGCGGAGGATAACCCAAGTGTAAGTATTATATCTGGAGCAGGACGTACTGTATACTTATAATACCAATTCTACAGGTGAGTATTTCACAGAATTGTATTTTTGTTCCTGGATCCTCTATATGGTGAATTTTTCCTGGTTAAAATGGTTAATCTTTTTATTGGCTTCTCCTGGTTTATACTGGGGAATTTAGTGGGAGGTCCCGGGTATATAAGGACCGGGAGGGGCCTCTTTATTCTAAGCATACAGCACGTCCTGCTCCAGATACAGTAATAACATGTGGGTAATCCTCCGCCACCGGCGCCGTGCACTGCAGACATGTAGAAAACAAGCTGCTCCCGGCCCTACATATGCCGAGGGACCTCCCACAAATCCCCAGATTTCTCTGCAGTGCTGGAACTGCGCAGACAGGAAGTATCACGCTCTCGCAGGCGAGCGGGGCTTGACAGCCCGAGGCCCTGCGGGACTATTTCCACCCGTCCTCATTGTAAATTTATGCCTCCCAGCCTGGGCTGCGTTGGTCGGGTGAAGGTAGGCAGCACCTAGTGTGCTTACGGAGCTAGACTCCACCGCAATCCCCCACCATAGGGTAGGCGGTTAAGGCGAATGGTGAGCCTTCAGTTGGATGCCCCTCCCGCACCAGTGCCCCCACGCCCCGTGTAACGGTGAACCCCGAATATTGGGTCACCTTCCTCCCTAGATTCCCCCGTTAGTGGGGGGAAAAAGGGGGGGGGGGGTTGTGTGTACGATGGCCTAGCCTTGCCCTGATTACACCAGAGACTTATAACCTTTAACTGTTACCGGGTGTCAGAGCGCGCTTCACATTTAAATTTTTTGTTAACCGCTTTTATTGTATTCTACTTGGCGCGTACGGCAGCTCTGTTCCGGGACAATACGCGTTTTTTATCCCTGTATTCACCCTGTCAGATTCTTCTCTGAGGTGATTTTCTAGTATAACTACTGTTTCTTCTGATTGGCTGCGCACCTTCGAGCTTCACGCTCTCCGGGGGGGCGTGGTTCGGTTTGGCGCGTTCCGCGTCATCTCCCGCTCTGGCCCGCCCTTCGAGGTTCGCTTTGCGCCATTTCCTTCTCACATGCGCGTGGTGAAGACGATCCTCCCCTCGCAGTTCTGTAAGTGCCCTCATGGGCGACCTTTCCCTAGCTTTGCTTCTTCTCCCTTGGCTCTGACATCCCTGTTCCCCTTGTGTCTTTCAGACCGCGGACTTCGGTGGCTTCTCCCGGCCCGGTCCAGACCATTTTAAGAAATCACTCCCACTTCCCAGCGGGTTATTGGGGCATCCAGGGTTGCTTTATAGCGTCAATCCCTACTGGCATATTGAACTTAATAATCACCATATGGAGGGAACCCAGGATATTGTGAATGGGGTTCCCTCGGGACAAGCGCGTCTGTGTGTAGCTTGTGGGGTCTTACCTAGCAGCGGTCTGCGGTCTGCGTCCCTTGTGCCCAGCAGGCGCTAGCCGGTCTCCCCACCTCTTCCGAGGCTGGGTCCACTCCTCGCATTGCTTCCCCTACTCCCCCAAGCTTGAGCCTAACCCCCAATACTAGTGGGGACTCTCATGCTGATTTGGCCACTAGACTGGCTAGTGTGGAAAACGTAATCGCTGGCTCCTTGGCGCGCAAGGCTACTGCCAAGAGGCGTCATTTGAATCCTGAATCTACTATTCTTCCTGTAGAATCTTGACGATTTACTGCTTTCCTATGCACATTCCCCATCAGAGGAAGGGGAACTGTTCTCTGACTCAGGGTCCTACGACGACGAGTCCAGGAGTCAGGATGAGTCTGGGTCTGATCATTGGTCCCAGGATGACATTGATAGACTGCTGACCCAGATCTTTGATGTGTTATCCCTCTCTCCCCCTCCCGCGGCTCCTCGGCAAAGGGGTGATCTGTTTCATACCGCTAGGGTGAGGTTGGAGTTTCCCGAACAAACTCATTTTAATAGCCTTGTGCTGAAAGAATGGGAACATCCCAGCAAACTCCAGGGGATTCTTAAAGCTGTGGATTAAAAGTATCCATTTCCTGCCGATCTGGTTAAGTGTTGGACATGGCCGCCCGAGGTCGATGCCCCGATTCTGAGTCTGTCCAATACCTCTATTATGCACTCCCCTGACACTACTACGCTGCGGGATTTAGAGGATCATCGAGTTGATCAATTGGCATGTCATGCCTTTGCATTTGGGGGAGCGTCGCTCCGCCTGGTTTGCGCCTTAGCCATCACGGCGGTGGCGCTCAGGACTGTGGTTAAGACTGCTCTGGAAGGGGCGGATGACTTGCCCTCTGATGCCGCCAATGCTCTGGCCACCTGTGAGACCTTTGTGAATTATATCCTATCTGCATCGGACGATGCTATTAAGCTGAGTGCTAGATCCTCTGCTCTGGTGGTAGCCATACGCCGTGCGATCTGGTTACGCCAGTGGGCTGCTGACAATGTCGCCAAGAAGGCCCTTACGGGGCTTCCATTTAAAGGGCTGCGCCTGTTTGGAGAAAGGTTAGATATCTTTGCCAAGGGTGGCAAGTTGCCCCAGCGCAAACGTCAGCTTCGCCCTTTTCGTGGCCCAAGCTCCCATTCGACCCCCTACCGTGGGGCCAAGCAGGGTAGAGGGGTGTCCTTCGCTGGATCTCGCGCAGATTCCTGGAACAAGAACGGAGGACGCCGTCCCGGTTCTTCCTGGGGGCCCAAGCCCCCCCCAAGACACCCCAAGCATGAAGGGGCGCCCTCGCCCGTCAGGGTGGGGGGCCGTCTACAGCACTTCGAGCATGTCTGGAGACGCCTCGTTCCAGACCGGTGGATTCAGGAGGTAGTTTCCTCCGGTTACAAGATAGTTTGCTGTACTGTCCCCTACCAGGTTCGTTGGGTCCCGGATCCCACAGGACCCTGCCTCAGCTCGGGTCTTAATGCTGGCTGTGCAGGACCTTCTAGACATAGGGGTCATTTGCAAGGTCCCCTTAAGAGACAGGGGCATGGGGTTTTATTCCAACCTTTTCACGGTGCCCAAAAAGGACGGGTCAGTCAGACCCATTCTGGATTTAAAAATCCTAAACAGATTTGTCAGAAACAAGCATTTTCGTATGGAAACTCTGCGCTCGGCCATTGCCTCGCTGCGCCCAGGGGACTTCATGATATCTGTGGACATCAAGGAAGCTTACCTGCACGTTCCGGTGTTTCCAGGGCACCAAAAGTTTCTCAGATTTGCGCTGTTGGATCAGCATTATCAGTTCGTGGCCCTGCCATTCGGCCTTACGTCGGCTCCCAGGGTGTTCACCAAGGTGCTGGCAGGGGTGATGTCTCTCTTAAGACTAATGGGCATACGCGTGTTGCCCTACCTGGACGATATACTCATCACCTCTCGGTCTCTGCGGCAGGCAGAGCTGGACACTCGGTTGGTGGTGTCCACCCTGGAATCCTTCGGCTGGGTGATCAATTACCCAAAGTCCTCTCTGTCCCCCTCCTCAGTGACCCCGTTTCTGGGGATGATTCTGGACTCGGTTCAGTCAAGGATATTCCTTCCTCCACAGAAGGTGGAAGTTCTGACAATGCAGTCGAGGTCCCTGCTCTCGAACCCTCATCCCTCCATCCGGCAGGGAATGCAGTTGGTGGGCTCGATGGTGGCAAGCTTCGAGGCGGTGCCCTTTGCCCAGTTTCATTTGAGAACCCTGCAGCTTCACCTTCTGTCAGTATGGAACAAGGACCCAGCGTCCTTGGACGAGATCTGGGTGATTCCCCCCTCGGTCAGACAATCCCTTGCGTGAAGGTTGGACCACAGGAACTTGACAAGGGGCAGATCCTTCCTGGCTCCCTCTTGGGAGACGGTCACAACGGATGCCAGTCTTTCGGGCTGGGGGGGATTCTGGAAGTCCCTGTGCTTCCAGGGGAGGTGGGGCCCTCAGGAGGCCCATCTTCCTATCAATGTCCTGGAACTCAGGGCGGTCATATTGGTGTTGGAATGATTGACCCAGCACCTGAAGGGTCTGGCGGTTCAGGTACGCTTAGACAACAGGACGGCGGTAGCCTACATCAATCATCAGGGAGGAACCCGGAGCAAGGGTGCTCTCCAGGAGGTGTCTCTGATTCTAACATGGGCAGAGACCAATGTACAATGCATTTCGGCTGTCTACATTCCGGGGGCGGGGAATCTGCTAGCAGATGCTCTGAGCAGGGGGTCATCGCGTCAGGGGGAATGGTCCCTCTGCGTCAGGGTATTTCAGTCCCTGTGTCACCGTTGGGGTGTGCCAGACGTGGATCTCTTTGCGTCACGTCACAATCACAAGCTACCGAGCTTTGTATCCCTGTCTCAGGATCCTCTGGCTCTGGCCACGGATGCCCTGTCAATGTCTTGGAGGGAGTTTCGGCTCCTGTATGTGTTTCCACCAATTCCCCTTCTGGGCAGAGTGCTGCGCAACATCGCTCTGGAAGGGGTACCCGTGATTCTGGTGGCCCCAAGGTGGCCAAGAAGAGCATGGTTCGCAGACGTGGTTCAAATGGCAGTAGATCAGTACGATCTGCCAAGGTTGCCAGATCTTCTGACTCGGGGGTCTCTACGCCATCCCAATTTACTAACTCTGGCTTTGACGGCTTGGCTATTGAAACCTCCATCTTAATGGAAAAGGGTTTGTCTGCATCTGTTGTGGCTACTATGGTGCAAGCCAGGAAGAAGACTTCAGCCGCTATCTATTACAGAGTATGGCGTGCTTAAATTGACTGGTGTGAATCCAGGTCTCTTCCCTGCTGGGAATTCTTAGTCTTCAGGGTGCTGGAGTTTTTACAACATGGTTTAGACCTTGAAGGGCCAGGTTTCGGCCCTGTCTATCTTCTTTCAGAAGACCTTTGCCCAGCACCCTCTTATCAAGACCTTCTTTCAGGGGGTCACTCATGTGCATCCTCCTCGGAAACCTATGGTTCCTGTTTGGGATCTGAACTTGGTGTTGTCGGCCCTGCAGGGGGCTCCTTTTGAGCCCGCTCTCGCTGTGCTTACGCTCAAGGTTGTCTTCCTGGTAGCTATCACTTCGGTTAGACGTGTGTCTGAGTTGGCTGCTTTGTCTATTCAGCCTCCCTACTTTGAGAGACACCGGGATAAGGTGGTGTTTCGCTTCAAGCCAGACTTCCTGCCTAAGGTTGTGTCTGCATTTCATTTGAAACAAGATATTGTACTTCCTTCCTTGTGCTCTAATCCTAGTAACCCTAAGGAAAGGGTTTTGCATTCCTTGGATGTGGTTAGGTGTGTCAAGTCTTACCTGGTTACCACTCAGGCCTTTAGGAAGACGGATGCTCTCTTCGTTGTGCCTCATGGGCCTAGGAAGGGTTTTGCTCCCGCCAAGTCTACCATCAGTAAATGGATTCGTCAGGCTGTGGTTCAAGCCTATACTACTAAGGGGAAGACTCCCCCCTTTCGTCTTACTGCTCATTCTACTAGAGCTGTTGGGGCTTCTTGGGCTTTTCAGCACCAGGCCTCTGTGGAGCAAGTTTGCAAGGCCGCTACTTGGTCTTCCGGTCATACCTTCACAAAGTTTTACAAGGTTGATGTTAGGGCCTCAGCTGACGCTGTGTTTGGCCGCAAGGTTTTGCAGGCGGCAGTAGTAGTTTAAACTGCTTGCTGTTGCCTTCTGTTGGGGATCCCACCCTTCTTTACGGACACTGCTATTGGATGTCCCACATGTTATTACTATATCTACAGCAGGACGTGCTGTATGCTTAGAATAATACAACTCTGTGAAGTACTCGCCTGTAGAGTTGATATTATATGCATACAGCACGTCCTGCTCCACCCCACCCTGTTTCACCTTGTTCTGGATCCCCTGTTGGTGATTTTTATCTTTGGTATTATTGCCAGTTTTGGGTGGTTGTTTTCTCCTGGCCTCTCTTTCTCACTGCTTTTCAATGCTGGGGATTTGTGGGAGGTCCCTCGGTATATGTAGGGCCGGGAGGAGCTTGTTTTCTACATGTCTGCAGTGCACGACGCCGGTGGCGGAGGATTACCCACATGTTATTACTATATCTGGAGCAGGACGTGCTGTATGCATATAATATTAACTCTACAGGTGAGTACTTCAGAGTTGTATTTTTGCCATCTCTGCTGTAAAGCGCCCTCTTGTGGACTATGTCCCAGACGTAATGAATCATTACTGGAGCAGGGCGTGCTGCATACTTATAATACCCATTCTACAAGGTGAGTATTCACAGAATGGTATTTTCGTCTGCTCTGCTGGTAACCCATTTATCTGTGGAACTGCAGCGTGATGCATTGTCGAGCAAACCTAGCAGAGTGCCTGAATGTAGTGACAATGGATGTGTGCTGTGCCATAGCGGAGGTGGGGGGTGTATTTTTGGTGCTGAGAACCAGAAAGAGGGGCTCAAATTCTAGGGTCTCTTTAAAGGATAGCTATCGTAACAAATGTCAGGCACACACATAACCGTATACAGCTTCTGGCTCCTGCAGTGGTCAACACCCCAAAAATTGAATTTCCTAGTTTTTGGTCCTCTGGCAGGGAATTCTGATTTCCCCTGCTTTGTGTATTCCTGCCCCCCCCCCCCCCCCAAGCAATCCCTAGTAAACTCACCTTCTCATTGTCCCACATGCCAGTAAGCAGCACCAGTTCCTTTCAACATCTGAATGGAGTATGCATGCAGCTTATGGAAGAGAAGAGTGGGTTGTGCAGTCTGGGGGGGGGCAGGTTTCACACAGCAGGGCATCCCTGTTCAGGATGCACCATTAACAGGTAGACCAACTCCAAGAGTCATATAGAGCTGCTTTTATTGGAAGTTCCTGTGCTTTATCATTGTAAACTTTTTTTTTTTGTTTTTTTTTTGTGACCCCTAATTCTGGTGAACATTGAGTTAGACCACATGTGTTAATGCAAAAACATTAAAAAAATGCAAAGAAATTGCCATTTTGCCATTGCCATTTTATTCTATTTCTTTACTTTGCTTGGTTTGTGCCCCCTAGAGCTGACCCAAAGTGGTTCCTTCATAAATGTTTTTTTTTTTGTTTTTTTATCTGTACAAGAACCAGCAAAAGCACCTTGCTTGGATCTTACAAACAAAAAGCAAAGCAAGACAAAACCAAAAACTCAGTCAGAGCGGACTTCAAGTCCCTATTTTTCTTCAGACACAAAAGAACCGCTTGGTTACCTAGAAAGCCCACTTTCGGAGAACACGTAAGTTACCTTTTTTCTTGTGTCTGCAGTCTCTTCACATGAACATTCATGGATCCAATGCTGATAATTTCCCCCCTAAGCTAGTCATAGCCATCAGTATTTTAAGGTGGACAAAAATTGGAAGAAGCTAGATTTTCTTTTGAGTAACGTTTACTTGGAAGCAGACATGGGCATCTGTCTGGTTTAGTAGCGAATAAATGCCTTTTTAAAACTGGAAGACCAATGAGATATTTGCATGACTAGGACAAGAAAGTGAGTGGCCTGAGACATTGGCACTATTACTCTGTCTTTTATATTCATTTTTGGAGATTTAACCTAGTTTCATGTGTGGGCCCCAATTGTGAAGCTGATAATAACAAAAATGACACAGGATGAGTGGTGGCACGGACAAGATTCCCGTGTTTTATATGTCAGTTGGTACATCTTGCTATAATGACACCTACTGTAGATGATCTGTAAAGGAACCTCCTATCTTCAATTACTAAACATTGACTAGATGTCCCCAGTGGGTAACGGACTGCAAATTAGTGTTTTGACCCTTCCCTACTATATTTAAAATTTGGTTTTGGGTTGGGCTGTAATGTTTTTCTGTTAAGAAAAAAGTAATTTGCTTACATACACAGAACTGGAGTGAAACATATTTAACAGTCTTTCTTCTTCTTGATATGTAAAGTAGAATATTGTACACTTTTTTTCTTTTAATTCAAAATTAAACATACAACTTTGTCTTTTGGTCAAAAGAGGGCTTTCATAGATTGCTGTTTGTGTATGCTGTTTTGTCTCTGATACAGGCTTCCCTTTATAGCTAAAATCCTATTTTACTCTACCAGTAGTAGCTTCTGAAACCTATTTCCAGGGCCACAGCTTTAGCAGCATCTTCTGTAAAGTGTGCTACAAAATTTCATGTGGGAAATCATGCTCCACTGCCACCTGCCCTCATTGCTGAGCTAGTTTTACCTTTCTGTAAGACTGCCTGCCCTGGCCTTCACTAACTTAGCCAGCTAGTCAGCCTTTGGCAACTTGGAAAGGGGAGGCAGATGACCAGCACCGGTACAGTAAGACCCATTTTCTCTAATCATCCTTTACAATGACCCATAGAGAGAAAGGGGCTCCACTCCCTGGCAGGAAACACAAACTGAACAGAGGTTAAAAGCCCCACCCCCTTCTTCCCCCACCTTAGTTTTTTGTGTTTTCTCCCTGGAACCACTGGACATGTGATAGTGTTAAGACTTCAGCCGTTTATTTTAGTTTATTATTTTCAAACTCCTGAGTTCAGAAGGAGCCCGCTGAGCCATTGGATATAATTCGGGTGGAGTTCACCTGAGGTCTTTGGGCGGTCAGGGCAATCCCACATAGTCAGTCTAAGCACTAGTTGTGCAATGTACCCTTTAAATCCCTGGCGACGGAGTCAAGTTGTGGGTGTGCTCGACCTTTAAGGGACCTGGTTCAGCGATTTCGGTATTCCGGTCGTTTTTTTACTAAGACTTTCCCTTCAAAAATTTTGGGGGCGGAGTCTGGAGATTGGTGACCAGGCGCTGTGGCATCACTTCCAGGCGCAGCACTGACACGTTTGGGGACCCGGAAGTGAACAGATGGCACTTCGCCCCGGCCAACATGCAGGTTGGAGGGAGTAACGGAGTGCAGCAAAGGTGGCAGCAGTAGAGCCCTCAGAACGGCTTCAAGGGCAAAGCAGCAGAGAGGCCATTCCAGCGCATCCCAAGGCAGCAGACAGTGGCAGCGCGGAGCCTGCCATATCGAGCAGCCCAGCAAGCGTTCATCTCGGAATTAAAGAGGCTGGTTTGGGCAAAGATAGCCTTCAGAACAAGCTGGTAAGATATTATTTATCCTGCTAATATAGGTATGCGTATTTAAAAGGTTATGTTTTGTGTATTTAATGTCTCTTAGCATCCAAAAAGTCAAAACGCTGTGAAGAGTGCAGCATTGTTCTTCCGGATACTTGGCAGAAGCCTCTTTGTCAGGATTGTAGGAAGGCAAAGGATGCGGTCCTCCTCAGGGAGATCCTAGCAATGAGGAAAGAGATTGCCTCAATGCAGAATGCCCAGATGGTTTCTGTTTCTCATCCGGAGTTATCCATTGCTACCGCACCTGATCCTTAGCCAGTTGTATAAGGTCAGATAGATAAATCATTGGTATCCCTTACATCTAATACTCCCAGTCCTTTTAGCTCAAGTCCACTTCCCACTGAGGTTGTACCAGAAGTGTCCCATATTGGATGCACCACTAGGTCAGATGTCCAGAGCGGCGGGTTTAAGTTTTGATGACATGGGGGCATTATGCTATCCCATGGATCGCCGGATGGTATTCTTGCGAACATGGGAGTGTTGATCAATAACCTCAAGGGTTACATGGCGGGTAATATCCCCATGGAGAGCTTACTAGCGACCTTACTGACTCTACTCTGAGCCATCTCCTACCTTACTAATGCTTCAGAGGAAGCATCAGAGCTACAGCGAAGGCAGCAGCCTTAGTTTCCTGCACTAGAAGACTTGGTCAGGAGACAATGCTTTTAAGGCCAAGCTTGTGGGATATCTTTTCACAGTCTCCTCTTTGGAGAAAAGCTAGATGTTATGAAGTGGGGAAAAAAGTTTCCCATTAGGAGAAGGTTTATCACTCGCACCAGTGATAGAGGCAGGACTGCGGTGCATTTAACTCGGCCTAGACAGAACAGCCAAAAGAAGCGTTGCACTCAGGCTAGTCCTCCAAAAAGGGTTACTTTGCCCTGAGGCCTAAGCCTCAGTCCCGACAACAAACACCCGGTAGGTGGCAGACTCTCCTGGTTCATAGCCGCCTGGACAACAGTTACCCAAAATTGGTGTGTGCTACAAGCACTGGAATGTAGGAAGAGGGATATAGATTAGATTTCTCATCCTCTCCCCATTCCTCTTTCCTAGTAACCAAGCTCCCAAGGGACCCCAAGAAGAGGGAAGCCTTCCCTCTAGTTCTTCAGGAACTCCTCAGGAACTTCTACAAAAAAAAGTGATAGAAGCAGTTCCACCACCCTCTCTGGGAAGGGGATTCTGTCGGCCATGGTGGTTCAGACCATGATTCAGGCGCAAGTCGTCTTCCATGATTTACTACAGAGTTTGGCATGCCTACATTGCTTAGTGTGAATCCAAGAGTTTCACTTGTCGCACATTCTCTATTTGTAGGATTTTGGAATTTTTACAACACGGTTTAGACTTGGGTCTCCAGCTGAGCACCCTCAAGGCCAGGTCTCGGCCTTGGCCATATTTTTCCAAAGATCTTTTGCCAATCGTAGACTGATCAGGACCTTTTTCCAAGGAGTTACCCATGTACGTCCACCGCGTAAGCCTGTATTACCGGTGTGGGACTTTGGTGCTTTCTGCTCTCCAGGGTCCTCCCTTTGAGCCTTTGTGCAATGCTGCATTCTCTATATTCTAAGTATGTCACACACCCCGCTTCAAGACATTCATTACATGTGGGTATACTGACCTGTAGATGGCGATCTTGCAGAGATAACAAAAAAAAGGTAAGACCCTCCCGGCCCATGAATACCTGGGACCTCCCACTCATTCCCCAGTCTTTCATCTCTGCAGAGGCGAGCAAGTCAGAAGATGTCTCCTCCTTGCAGGTAGCCGGGATGACCCCCGGCCACTTTTTATTCTTCTATTTCTGCCCGGATCCCTTTTCTTTAAGTTACTTGCCTCCCAGCCTAGGCTGCTAGTCCGGGCAAAGGTAGTTGGCACCCCGGGTGCTTAGGAGCCGTGAGACCCCCATATCAAGGGGTAGGCGGCTATCCGGGTTGGTGATCCCGGTTTGGGATGCCCCGGTCCTTGGCCCTACCTTGGCATGGATTCCCCCTCTCCCGGATACCCTTGGGGGGGGGGGGGTCTCTTAGGGATTCATTCTTTATTATGTGTGTGGTGCTTAACTAAGTGTGTGTTATTCAGACTGGTGATGGCAGGCCGCGGCGCCGGCCTCTGCTGTGTGGTAATGACGCCTGTGGACGCCCATGAGGTGCTTCTCCTCCTTGGGGCGCGGCCGGGCACTAGCGCGCGTGCCTACGTCCCGCCCCCCGTGCTGCAGGCGCTGTTGTTAGGTCCCGGCTTCTGGCCGGGAGATACGGGGGAGGGGCCGGGCACGACGCGCGAACTGCGCCCACCCTCCCTCCTCCTCTGCTCCCCTCGTGTCCCCATGGTTCCTCCTGCCTGCGCGCGGTAATCAGGTGGGGAGAAGGTCGGGTGAGTGGCCTGTGGCTATCAGATGTTCTATCATTAACTCCTTATTGGACATTGCAAGCATAGTCTGAGTGTGTGTTTTTTTTGTGTGTTCCAGGTGGACCATTGATACTATTTAAGGGGGATTCTCCCGGTCCTAAGGTCCCTGGTTAAATTTAGTTGGCTTAAAATTCCTCCCACTCGGGACTTAAAAGGGGCATCCCGGGTTGCATTACTGTGTAATTCCCTCGGAGCATTGTACATTATATCTCTCTCTCTCTCTCTCTCTCTCTCTCTCTCTCTCTCTCTCTCTCTCTCTCTCTCTCTCTATCTATCTATCTATCTATCTATCTATTAAAAAATCACCGTATGGAGGCATCCCCGGATACTGGGCTTGTGCCCCCCTCGGGGCAATCCAGGCTGTGTTTGGGGTGTGGGGTATCCCTTTTGGGGGATGATGTATTTCTTTGCGTACCCTGTGCGCAGCGGTCTATTACACGGCAGACCGGATCTCAGGCGTCTGGTTCTGCTCCGCCAGTCTCCTCCACGTCTCCCCCCTCGCTTGACACGTACTCCTTGTGACGTGGTCCTTGGCGGGCGGGGAGTCTCAATCTGAGGTGTGTGCCAGATTGGCCAATCTAGAAAAATTTTTTCCAGTGCCGTGCTAAAAAGGCCACGGCAAAGAGAAAACATTTGTATACTGCTGCGCAGGCCTTTGATAGGGAGGATTTTGACTCCCTGGATTGGTCTGATTGTTCCCCGCGTGAGGAAGGGGAGTTGTATGAGGAGTCTGATGACTCCGATGATCAGCAGTTTGTGGGCGCTGATACCGAGCAGGGCCAGGGAGATTCTTTGGATACCGCTAGGGTCCTGGCTCATGTGTTTGAGGTCCTGGCTATTTCTCCCCCCGAGGCGGCTCCTCTGCTGAAGGAGGAGTTCTTTGAAGTGACTTAGCCGCGCTTGGAATTTCCTTATCAAAAGCATTTTGATGGTATCATTCTCAAGGAATGGGAGAGGCTGACTCTGCTTCCAGGTGGCCCACCGGGTTGGGACAAGAAATATCCCTTTCCGGTGGACGCGGTGAAGCACTGGTCGTCTCCCCCCCGAGGTGGATGCTCCTGTTTTGGGGTTGTCCAGCTCCTCAGTCCACCATTCTCCAGAGTGCACTACTCTCAAGGATGGTGAGGATAAACGCATTGACCAGATGGCTTGTCACGGTTTTGCCAGTGTTGGATCGGCCTTGCGGACGGTTTGTGCTTCTGCGCTTGTATTGGTAGCTGCCAGGTCGGTAGTTAGAGGATTGTTGACCTCTTCCGGGCTTGACCCGGCTAGTGAGGAGTTTGCCGACCTTAAGCGCTGTGAGTTATTTTTGTCCTTTGTGCTGTCCGCCCTGGACGACACATTGGTGATGTGTAGCAGAGCTGCGGCCCTGCTTGTGGCTATCCGCCGGTCGGTTTGGTTTCACCAGTGGGCGGCTGATTTTGTGTCCAAGAAGTCGCTCACGGCCGTTCCCTTTGTGAGGTTGCAGCTCTTTGTAGAGAAATTGGATTCGGTGGCAAAGGGAGGTAAGTTACCTCAGTGTAAGAAGCAGCGTCGCCCCTTTCGGGGGGCGGCTTCCTTCTCTCAGTCCTTTCGTGGGGCTAGAGTTGGCAGGGGTTCAGCCTTCCCTTCGTCCAGAGGCGATTCTTGGCCTAGGGGTAGGGGTCGGACCCGTTCAGGGCACAGTTAGAGCCGCTGCCAAGCCGGCTCAGCAATGAGGGGGCGCCCTCACCCTTGCTGGTGGGGGGACGGTTGCAACTCTTCTCCCAGGTCTGGGTCCAAGAGGTCTCGGACAGGTGGATTCAGGAAGTGGTGTCTTCTGGTTACAAGCTGGAGTTCGAGTTCCGGCCCCCTCCCAGATTCTTCAGGTCTCAGGTGCCGTCAGATCCTCTGGCCGCGCAGGGGCTTCGGGCGGCAGTAGCAAGTCTCGTGGACATGGCTGTCATCTGTCCGATGCCCCTCTCAGACCGGGGCCTGGGCTTCTATTCCAATTTGTTCACAGTGCCCAAGAAGGACGGTTCCGTTCGTCCCATTCTGGATCTGAAGTTGCTCAACAGGTTCGTCCGTCCCCGGAAGTTCCGTATGGAAACTCTGCGCTCAGCCATCCATTCACTTCGTCAGGGGGACTTCATGACGTCCATAGACATCAAGGATGCTTACCTGCATATTCCAATATTTGTGGAGAATCTGTATTTTCAGTTTGTGGCTCTTCCGTTGGGCCTTACCTCGGCTCCAAGGGTTTTTACCAAGGTGTTGGCAGGAGTGATGGCCATCCTCAGAGCCAGGGGTATCCGCATCGTGCCCTATCTGGACGATCTTCTCGTCATGGCGTCTTCCCTCGGTCAGACGCAGCTGGATACCAGGAATGTGGTGTCCACTCTGGAGAGTTTCGGTTGGGTGATCAACTATCCCAAGTCCTGCCTCACTCCCTCCAGGGTGGTGGAGTTCCTGGAAATGTCTCTGGATACTTCTCAGGCCAGGGTGTTTCTCCCCCGAGCCAAGGTTCTTCTGATTCACGAATTGACTCGGCGTCTCCTATCCATCCCCCGCCCGTCCATCCGGCTAGGGATGCGACTGGTGGGATTGATGGTGGCGTCGTTCGAGGCGGTTCCCTTTGCCCAGTTTCACACAAGGACGCTCCAGCTCCATCTCTTGGCGGCCTGGGACGGGTCCCCGCTGTCATTGGATCAGTCCTTTCTGATGTCCCCCCGGGTGCGGCGTTCCCTCCGGTGGTGGCTGAAACCAAGCAATCTGACGAGGGGCAGGTCCTTTACGACCCCTCGTTGGAAGACGGTCACCACGGATGCCAGCCTGTCAGGTTGGGGGGGATTTTGAAAGGATCTTCAGTTTCAGGGGCTGTGGGGGCCTCAGGAGGCTCACGATCCCATCAATGTTCTGGAGTTGAGAGCCATCAGGTTGGTTCTGGCTCACTTGACTCCTCAGTTACGGGGACTACCGGTTCAGGTTCGGTTGGACAGTCGGACGGCGGTCGCCTACATCAATCACCAGGGAGGGACTCACAGCAGGCGGGCCCTCAGGGAGGTGTCTTTGATACTGGATTGGGCAGAGGGCAATGTCCCATGCATCTCGGCAGTGTACATTCCGGGAGTGGAGAACACGGAGCAGGGGGTCATCTCGCCGGGGGGAATGGTCGCTCAGCCCCAAGGTGTTCCGGTGGGGGACTCCAGAGGTGGACCTCTTTGCCTCTCGTCACAATCACAAGATTCCGGCATTTGTGCCTCTCTCGCGGGATCCGCTGGCTCTGGCAGCGGATGCCATGTCTCTGAACTAGAGGGATCTGCGGTTTCTGTACCTGTTCCCTCCGTTTCCCATGGTGGGCAAAGTGGTGCGCAAGCTGGCCCTAGAGGGTGCTTCAGCAATCCTGGTGGCTCCAAAGTGGCCAAGACAGGTTTGGTTCGCAGACGTGGTAAGGTTGGCAGAGGATCAGTTAGACCTGCCCCTTCTGCCGGAACTGCTCACTCAGGATCCACTGCTCTACCCCAATTTACCAACGCTGGCTTTGACGGCGTGGTTGCTGAAACCTCCATCTTGAGGGAGGAAGGTCTTTCTGATGCTGTCATTCACACTCTGGTTAGGGCTAGAAGGCAGTCTTCCTCTGCCATCTATTATAGGACTTGGAGGTCTTATATTGATTGGTGTGAGGTCAGGGCTTTGCCTTGCAGGGCGTTTTCTATCCCTAGGGTCTTGGAATTTCTGCAACATGGTCTGGACCAAGGTTTGCAGCTTAGTACGCTGAAAGGGCAGGTTTCTGCCCTGGCGGTTTTCTTTCAAAAGTCTTTTGCTCTTCATCCTCTGGTTAAGACCTTTTTCCAGGGGGTTACGTATGTGCGGCCTCCTAGGAAGCCTTTGCTCCCAGTTTGGGATTTGAATTCGGTTTTGTCTGCCTTGCAGGATCCTCCTTTTGAACCTTTGCAGGATATTGCGCTTTCTACGCTTACTCAGAAGGTTGTTTTTCTGGTTGCCATCACTTCTGTTCGGCGTGTTTCAGAGTTGGCAGCCTTGTCTATTAAGGCTCCTTACTTTGAGAGGCATCAGGACAAGGTTGTTTTCCGCTTCAAGCCAGATTTCCTTCCTAAGGTGGTCTCTGCTTTTCATCTGAATCAGGATATTGTTCTTCCCTCCTTGTGTCCTAAGCCCAGCAATGACAAAGAGAGGGTTTTGCATTCTTTGGATGTGGTTCGCTGTGTGAAGTACTATTTGGTGGCTACTTCTCCTTTTCGTAGGACTGATGCCCTTTTTGTGGTGCCCTCTGGGCCTAGGAAGGTTTTGGCTCCCGCCAAGTCTTCCATTAGTAAATGGATTCGCCAGGCCATTGTTGGGGCTTATTCTGCCAAGGGGAAGGTTCCCCCTTTTTGTGTTACTGCTCATTCTACTCGTGCTGTTGGGGCGTCCTGGGCCTTCCAGCACCAGGCTTCTGTTGAGCAGGTTTGTAAGGCCTTCGGTCTTCAGTTCACACTTTTTCCAAGTTTTACAAGGTTGATGTTTGGGCCTCAGTGGATGCTGTTTTTGGCCGCAAAGTTCTGCAAGCTGCAGTGGTTTAAGTTTGTGCCTTGTTGCCTTGTTTTTGGATCCCCGCCCTTTATGGACACTGCTATTGGATGTCCCACATGTAATGAATGTCTTGAAGCGGGGTGTGTGACATACTTAGAAGAATACCATTTTGTGAATACTCACCTGTAAAATGGGTATTATAAGTAAGTTAAACACCCCGCTTCACCCTGCCCTTTTGTATTCTGGATCCTTTATATGGTGAACCTTTGTTAGTTTTAATTGGCTTTCTTGGTCCCTTGATCTTACTGCTATCTTTATACTGGGGAATGAATGGGAGGTCCCAGGTATTTATGGGCTGGGAGGGTCTTACCTTTTTTTTATCATCTCTGCAAGATCGCCATCTACAGGTCAGTATACCCACATGTAATGAATGTCTTGAAGCGGGGTGTGTGACATACTTATAATACCCATTTTACAGGTGAGTATTCACAAAATGGCATTTTTGACCCTAAAGGTGGTCTTTTTGGTAGCTATCACCTCGGTGCGTCGTGTGTCAGAACTGGCCGCGCTTTGTATGAAGCCTCCTTTCTTTGAGCGGCATAAGGATAAGGTGGTGTTTCGCTTTAAACCTGATTTTTTGCTTTAAACCTGATTTTTTGCCTAAGGTCATTTCTACCTTTCATTTTAAAGTGGACCAACACCCAGGATTTTGACTATCCTGGGTTTTGGACCACTTCGGTGGGGCACCCCGATCGGGGGTTCCCCGCTGTGTGAAACCCCCCAGAAAGCCCCGAAAACTCACCTGAGACCGCTCCCACGTGACCGCTCCAGCGAATCACCGCCGACGGACAAGCGAGAGGCAGCGACGGACAAGCAGAGCGCGTCCGCCACCGCCTCCCGCGCGTCCCTCTTACAGCGTGCGCTCCTGTGCCGCCATTCACAAACGGCCAGCGCGGGAGCACGTCCTGCTAGAGGGACGTGCGGGAGTCGGCGGACGCGCATGCACCGCTGGAACGGGGAGAAGGTAGGATTGTGGGCTTCCTGGGGGGTTTCACCCCGCGGGACATCCCGATTTTGGATGCCCCGCGGGGAGGGATCTGATCGGCCCGGGAATCTTATAGATTCCCGGGCCGATCCCCCCTGGGTGTTGGTCCACTTTAATGAGGAAGTTGTCTTGCCTTCCCTGTGTCCAGCACCGACTAATTCTAAGGAAAGGACCCTCCATGCCTTGGATGTGGTCAGAGCCATTAAATACTACCTGGTTGCGACTGAATCCTTCAGGAAATCGGATTCACTCTTAGTTCTCACTGAGGGTTCCAGAAAAGGCTTGCCTCCGGCCAAGTCCACTCTCAGTAAGTGGATCAGACAGGCAGTGGTACAAGCATATTCTGCCAAGGGGAAGGAACCCCCTTTTCGTGTTACAGCTCCATTATACTAGAGCTATTGGTGCTTCCTGGCCTTTTCAGCACCAGGCCTCTGCTGAACAAGTTTGTAAGGCCGCTACTTGTTCTTCTGTCCATACAAAGTTTTACAAGGTTGATGTTAGGGCCTCAGCTGACACTGTCTTTGGCCGAAAGGTGCTTCAGGCGGTAGTGAAATGAACTACATGCTGTTCCGCACTGGGGATCCCGCCCTAATGGACACTGCTTTTGGATGTCCCAACTGTCATTACTTCTGGGGCGACCTGGACTGGATATAGTGAAAAATAAATTCTGTGAAACTCACCTGTAGAATTGTTTTTGAATATATCCAGTCCAGGTCGCCCCACCCTGCCCTTGGTTTCATTATCTCTTGTTGCCTATTATGGTTGTCCTTAGTGTTTGGTTGGAGAGAGTATATGCTAAAGCTATGTGATGTAACATGGTTTCTTGGCCTCCTGGCCTGTCTCCTTCTATTTACTGCTATTCTAAGCATACAGTACGTCCTGCTCCATATATAATACTTACACGTGGGTAATCCTCTGCCAGATGGCGCTGTTCACTGCAGACATGCAAAAAACAGGCTCCTCCCGGCCCTTCATATACCCAGGGACCTCCCACAAATCCCCAGATTTCTCTGCAGTGCTGACTGCGAAGACATGAAGTATCACTCTCTCGCAGGTGAGCGGGGCTTTTACAGCCTGCGGCCCTGCAGGACTATTCCCACCCGTCCTCCCCGATGATGTACCTCCCAGCCTGGGCTGCGCTGGTCGGGTGAAGGTAGGCAGCACCATGTGTGCTCACGGAGCTACGCTCCACCGCAGTCCCCCACCATAGGGTAGGCGGTTTAGGCTGATGGTGAGCCTCTAATAGATGCCCCTCCCGCATTATTGCCCCGTGTAGCGATGAACCCTGGGTGAAGGGTCGCCTTCCTCCCTCGTTTCCCCCTGTAGCCCGGGGGAAAAGAAAGGGGGGGGGGTGTGCGTGTGGCGGTCTCAGTGTAATGTTGTACACGCTTATGACCGTTGTTTTGTCTTGAACTGGGTGTCAGAGCCGCGCTTCTTGATCTACATAATCCTTGACAGGTTGCGCGCGTGTGTATTTTTGCTTACTGAAGTGTGCTGCCCGTGTGGCAGTGTCGTTCAGTAGTTACGGCGGTTCCCTTAGCATAATTCTAACTTGTGTCTTATCCACTGCTTGTCAAGCTGATCAGTAGTGGGATCGCGCCTGTGAATAGCCTGTGCAGAACAGCCTGGACAATACAGCGAGACGCTGACTTTAATGAAACATTACCGCTGGGTTGAAGCTTCGCGCTCTTTGGGGAGGCGGGGACCGGCCTTGGCGCGTTCCGCGTCACGGCCAGATCGGGCCCGCCCCTCGAGGTTCGTTTGGCGCCATTTTGATGGTCTTCGCGCGCGCGTGGTTGCGATCCTCCCCTCGTGGGTGTTTTTTCTTATGATCTTTCGTTTGGATGCGCATGACTCTGACACCCCCCTTATTCTCTTTGTCTTTCAGATGCCAAGATTTCGGTGGCCTCTCCCGGCCTGACATATATTATAGCGGGCTCACATAAAAATTCTCCCACATTCCTAGCGGGTCTTGGGGCATCCAGGGTTGCCTATTGCATAAATCCCTGCGGGCATATTGCTCAGATAATCACCATATGGAGGCATCTCAGAATTATGTACCCGGGGTCCCTCGGGGACAAGACCGGTTGTGTACAGCGTGTGGACAGCCCCATGCTGATGCTGACAGAGCACGGGTCTGCGGACCGTGTGCTGAACAGGTACTGGCTCTGCAATCAGGTTTACCAGTGGCTGCACCTCGCTTCAATACACCTGTCTCCCCGTGCTTAAACCTCACTCCTGATGAGTCGCACTCGAGCGGGGATGACCAGCAAGTCGTGCTGAGCAGGTGATATCTAGTTTGGCGGAGCGCTTGGGCCCTGGAAAGAAGCGGTCCCTGATGCCTCCTGGTTCTCTGGTTCCTACTGAAACTGAAGAGTCTGCTGCTATGCAGGACCTTGCTCCTTCTGATGAAGGTAAGCTGTTCTCCGATTCGGGCTCCTCGGATGAGATGCCTTGGAGCCGTGATGATTCTGGCCCCTGTTCCTGGGGCCTGTGTGACATTGATGAACTACTTATAAAGATCTTTGAGGTTTTGTCAATCTCTCCTCCTGGAGAGGTTCCCAAGGCCAAAAGGGAGAGTTTCCACACAGCGACACCGCGCTTGGAATTTCTGGAACAGGATAATTTCCAGGCTCTTATATCCAAAGAATGGGAATCACCTTGTAAACTTACAGGGGTTCCAGGGGTCTGGGATTGGAAGTACCCTTTTCCCCCTGATGTGGTTAACTGTTGGTCAGCACCTCCCGTGGTGGATGCACCGATCATAGGGGTTGCTAACCCCCCCTTCATGACAGCTCCTAATTATCGTACCTTCGGGATGCTGAGGACCGGCGCATTGACAGACTGGCTTCCCACGCCTTTTTGTGGCCGCCAGGACCCTCATTAGAAAGCTACTTGATCACCAACCTGAGGATATCCCCTGGGAGGTCTTTAATGCACTCTCCAATTGTGATGTGTTTGTGAGGTTTATCCTCTCAGCGCTGGACGACACCATTAAGATGTGTGCTAGAACCTCTGCCCTTGTGGTAGCTATTCGCCGCCTGGTCTGGCTACGACAGTGGGGTGCTGACGATGAGACAAAAAAGGCTCTCACTGGCCTTCCCTTTAGAGGACGACGTCTATTTGGGGCCCGTTTGGACCTTTTTGGTAAAAAGGGTAAGACACCTCTACGCAGAAGGCCGTCTCAGCCCCCTCGGGGCAGGGACACCCCTCCCCCTCCCTACGTTAGTGTCAAGCACGAACCAGAGCTGTGCTTCCAACTCTTCGGCGTAGATTCCCACCCCAGGGTGGGCAGGCAACGTCCTGGGCCCTCCGGCAGGACTAAGTCCAAATCTGCCAAGACCTCCCAAGCATGAAGGGACGCCCTCGCCCTTCTGGGTGAGGGGACTGCCGCAGCACCTGGCTCCTATTTGGGAGCGTCTTGCCTCCTTCTGGTGGATCCAGGAGGTAGTTCCCCTGGATGCAGGATAGAGTTTGCTGGGCGGTCCTTTTCCGAGGTTGTCAGGGTGCTTCTAGTCCCTGCTCTCTTCAGGAGTTGGTGCAGGCCGTGCTTGGCCCAGGCTGCTCGCCAAGGCGCGGACGGGGGTGATGTCTCTGACGTGCCCGTGGGCGTCCGCGCTAGGACCTACCTGATCGTCCTTCTTTACTTCCCAATCTCTACGTCAGGCCGAGTGGGTTATTCGGCCGGTGGTGTCCTTTGGGAGTCATTTGGATGGGTGCTCAGTCACCTCAATCCCTCATTGTCCCTTATTCGGTATCTCCTTTCCTTGGATTTGGTTCAGGCTTGAACCTTCTTCCTTGGCAATAAGTGGACTCCTGGTTACACGGGCTCTGTCCCTCTTTGCTGTCACCTTACTTTCACCAGGCAGAATTGCAGCTGGTGCGCCCGTTGGTGGCGGATCAGATGATGTCCCTTATATTCAGAGCCCTTGGGTTCTTCGGCACCGCATGTTATTAATCCTGGACGGGGTTCCAGCACCCCTGGAGCTAGGTCTGTGCTCATTCCCCCTTGGTACGGTGGTTCCTCATGAGCTGGTTAAATTCAAGGAACCTGTCAGGGGACACCCCTCCTTTTCTTTCATCTCCCTGTAGATGGTCTCCATGGGTACCAAGTTTCGCAGGTTGACGGGGGGGGGGGATTTTCTTCTAAAACCCCCTGCGGTTCCTAGGTAGGGGCCCTTAGGGGGTCCATTTACCTACTGAATTTGTTAAAACAATGAGCCTTCAGTTGGCTCTATCTTGCTGGACTACTCCTCTTCAGGACCTGTCTATTTGGGGACTCTTGGTCTGTCGGAGGACAGTTGCCTGTATTTATTATTGGTGTGGAACTTGGAGCAGGATGATCCTCCAGGAAGGTTTCTGATCCTGGTCTAGGTTGGGGTCAACGTTCCCTGCATCTCAATGGTATTCGCTCCAATGAATGTCCTTCAGTGGCAGGTTGTGCTATCCTGGTGTCCCTCTGAGATCCAACTAGGGTGGCTCTGTTGGGCCCCGTCACTATCACAGGGGCTCTGCCCTTGTTTTTACTGTCCCAGAATATTCTGACTTTGGCCATGGGGGCTTAGTAATTTTATGTCTGGACATTCTATTTTATATGTTTTATCTTCATTCACCCTGCTAGGCGGGGTTCTGCGCAAGATTGCGCTGATAGGGGGGACCCGTGATACTGATGGCCCCGGGGTGGCCTAGTGGAGTGTGGTTCGCAGATGTTTCTGCTGAGGACAGCGGACCTGTATGCTCTCTCAGGAGTGGGGTTCTGCCCGTTTCAGGCCCCTTCTTATGTCGCCCCAATCTACAGGCTCTAGTTTGACGGCCTGACGGTTGATTCATTCACCCTTTTGGAGACGGGTTTATCTTCTGGGTGACTTTGTCTATGGAGGGCTAGGAGCAAGCTTCTTCTTCTTATTCTTCTTCCGTCTATTGTAGGGTATGGCTTACCCATATTGATTGGCGTGAGTCTAGGTCTCTCCCCTGTTGGACGTTCTCTGTTCCCAGGGTTCTAGAGTTATTACAGCATGGGTTGGAGTTGGCTCCCCATCTCGGTGCTCTGAAGGTTCAGGTTCTGCCCTGTCCGCCTTTCCGTAGAAGTCTTGTTCAGTCTTCCTTGTTAAGCGTTCTTTCGGGGATTACTCAGGTGCATCCCCCAAGTAGTTCTATGGACCCTGTTGGGATTAATTTTTATTCTGTTTGCCTTGCGGGGTGTTCCCTTTGGACCTATTCCGGATGCTGTCTGAACTGTTCTTACTTCAAGTTGCCTTTCTGGGGGCTGTTGCTTCAGTCAGATGTGTGCCTGAGAGGGCGGCTCTGTTTAGTTGGCCCTCGTTCATTATATATACACCATGATGTGGTGGTGTTCCGCCTTACGCCGGACCTTATGCCCAAGGTGGTGTCTTATGCTCATTTATTCAAGACCTTTTGTCTGCCTCTGGGCCTTATTCTTAGTAACGCTGAAGTAAGGGGGTCTACATTCCCTCAACAGGTGTTGAAGTTTTTCCTGGATTGTCTCTTGTCCCTTAGGGGACTGATGCCCTTGGGGTTTGCGGGCGTCTCTATCCGTATGTGCCTGATCTTGTCTGCTTCCAGGGGTTATGCGCCCTTTGGACTGGTCTTACTTGGATGGATTGTCCTTTCTGGTCCTAAGTAAAGGTTTCGGCTTCTTGCTGATCCTTGTTAGTGTAGTGGTCCGTATCCCCGCCTGTCACGCGGGAGACCAGGGTTCAAATTCCCCGATGGGAGAGCTCTAAGTTTTACCGAGGCTACTGTTTGCATTTGGACTGGTCAGGCTGTTACTCTGGCCTATTCTTTTACGTGGAAGAATCTTCTTCTCCTTTTATTCTGTTTCTACTTGTGCTTGGGTACCTTTGGCCTTTCAGCACCAGGTTTCTGTTAAACAGGTTTTGCTAGACCGCTGCTTGTTTTCTGTTCATACCTTTTTCAAAAGTTTTTTATGAGGTTGACGTTAGAGCCTTTGCTCATGTCGCTCTTGGTAGCAAGGTTTGCAGGTGACAGCGCCTTTACTGTCTGCTGTGCCTTTTTTTATGGGGATCCCACCCTACTTTATGGACACTGCTATTGGATGTCCCACGTGTAAGTATTATATATGGAGCAGGATGTACTGTATGCTTAGAATAATACAATTCTGTGAAATACTCACCTGTAGAATTGGTATTATACACATACAGTACGTTTTATGGATCCCCTGTATGGTGATTGTTATCCTTGTTGTCATTACCAGTTTTGGTGGTTGGCTTTTCAATGCTGGGGATTTGTGGGAGGTCCCCGGGTATATGAAGGGCCGGGAGGAGCCTGTTTTTTGCATGTCTGCAGTGAACAGCGCCATCTGGCGGAGGATTACCCACGTGTAAGTACTGGTGAGTATTTCACAGAATTGTATTTTTTGACCACTGGGGATTCTACTGAGACAACCTCATTTTATAGGAGGCTGGGGGGAGTTACAGCTTTGGATCTTGCAGTAACTGCGCCATCTGGTGGTGGACTACCCACTTGTCATCACTTCTGAGACGACCTGGACTGGATATATTCAAAAACAATTCTACTGGTGAGTTTCACAGAATTGTATTTTTTTGTCAACGCAAAGCGCTGTTATTAGCAACAATTAAACATAGATCCCGAGGGTTATAATATCCAGATAAAAAAAAAAATCCACCAGTAAAGGAAGCCAGGTTCCGAACAAAATGACTAGGTAGCCGACAACTCCACACAAGTGTAAGCAACTCGTGTGGAGTTGTCGGCTACCTAGTCATTTTTTTCGGAACCTGGCTTCCTTTACTGGTGGATTTTTAACACATGATTATCTGGAGATTATAACCTTCGTTATTTATATTTAATTGCTGCTAATAACTATATAATACGATATATATCCCGATTAGACGATATGTATATATCGTCATACGTGTATCGCATCGCCAGATTCTTGCCAATTCACACCCCTAATAGCAGTATGCAAGTGAGGAATTTGAGTGTGCAGTACTCAAATTCCTGCAGGAAGGATTAAAGAAAGGGCTAGCAGTAAGTACATTAAAGACACAGACTTCTGCGCTATCAGTCTTCCTCAAACAAAAGTTGAGACAAAATTAACTAATTGTTTTTTCAAATCAGTTACTCGCAAAAGACCAGAGCCCTTTAAGGATTTTCCTACATGGACTTGCCAGTTGTACTAAAATGGCTAATAGAATCCACTTGTGAACACCTAGAGGAGGTACCAGTGAAGTTACACTGACATTTTGTTTCCTGCTACCCATTACTTCTGCCAGACAAGTGAGTGAGCTGCAGGCCTTATATATGAAAGAGTCCTATAATTCTGTACTCCCAGATAAATCATACTTAGACCTAATCCTTTGTTTTTGCCAAAAAACTACCGCTAACATGTCTCAGGATATAGTACTTCCGACATTGCCTACCAAAGCAGGCAAGGAAGAGGATCTCTCACTGCTAGACATCAGAAGAGCTCTGATCATTTATCTGGAAAGATCTTTTAGTAACTTTCAGCGGAAGATAACAGCAGTTTAGCATCATCAAAATCCACTATAGCCAGATGGATAAAACAGACTATTGCACAAGCATATTCATCCAGGGATGTCTCTCCCCCAGAAGTGCCAATTCAACAAGAGCCATGTCAGCATCTTGGGCAGAGAGGACTGGAACCTCTTTGGAAGAGATCTGCAAATCAATGCAGCAATGTGGTCATTACCCCACACCTTCCTCAAACATTTTAGACTTGATCTACTGTCTGCAAAACATCAGGCCTTCGGTAGAAGGGTACTTCTTGCAGCTTCCCACTCCTAAGGTATAATTACTCACCTAATCCTCTCCGTGGGTCATGCTGAAGGATTATTAGGGAGAATCCCTGTTAGATTTACCAGTAAATCCTTCAGCATGACTCCTTATTACCCACCCATAGTCCTAGGATTAACTTAGGTTACTTGATAAATACTGAGGTGGGAAGGAAGGGGTGGGGCTTTTACCCTCTGTTCAGTTTGTGTTTCCTCCCAGGGGGTGGAGCCTCTCTCACCATGGGTCATGCCTAAAGATTCTTAGAAAAAAAAGCATTTACCGGTAAGTCTAACTGGGATTTTTATATTCTTAGTATACATCACGTCCCGTTCCGAAAGATATCCTTACATATGGGTTATTCATCTTCAGATGTCATGTGACTGCAGAGCAGAAAAAGTGGCCCCTCCCGGCCCATATATACCGAGGCACCTCCCACAGAACCCCAGATTTTCTCTGCAGTCTTGGACTGCCAAGACGAGAAAGTGTCTCTCTCTCTTTCAGGCAAGTGAGCGGGGTCTTATGGCCCTATGGACCTGTGGAGCTATTCCCACCCGTTCCGTCTTTATTATACTGCCTCCCAGCCTTGGCTGTAGCGTTCGGGGGAAGGTAGACGGCACCATATTTAGGTGCTAAGGAGCTGTGTTCCGCCGCAACTCCCCCACCAAAGGGTAGACTGTTCAGGCCATGGTGAGCCTTATGGGATGCCCTGCCCGCATTTCGTGTGCCTTTCTCCCCTAACCCTTCAGTGCGTTCCCTTATGGATGTCCGCTGACTCCCCTCGTTCCTCTGAGTCCCCTAGGGGAAGGGGGGGTATATATATATATATATATATATATATATATATATATATATATATATATATATATATATATATATATTGTGTGGCACTATTTGTATCATGCTCCGGCGTATGCGGAGCGCATTATGCAGTGATCCCCGTTTAAATTGGTTGCACTGTTTTCCTTTTATCTGATACCGCGCTCTTGTACACCGCTTTGCATATGGCGGCGACATTTACCTCAGGTGCTACGGCGCAGCCATTGGCTGTTTAATTCACGTGGGCGCATCTTTTCGCGCTCTTCAGAGGGAGGCCGGCGGGGCGAGTGATGCTTTTTGCGTCACTCCCCCGCGGCCCGCCCCTCAAGGTATTTGTGGGCGCCATCTTGTCTCGGCGGTGCTGCGTAGCTGGCGTCTCCGTTTACGGTCTGTAAGTGCCCTCGCGGGCTACCTTTTTTTCATACTCTTCCGTTATATGTATCTATGTCTTACGGGATCCTCTTTATGTCTTTCAGGCCTATAGAACTAGTGGTTTCTCCCGGCCTATACATTGATTGAGGAAAATTTGTTTTAATACCTTAAATCCTCCCACTTCCCTTGCGGTGCATTGGGGGCATCCCGGGTTTGCTTCTAGCATTATTCCCAATTGGCCATTTTGAGCCACACTAATCACCATATGGAGGCTTCTCAAGACAATGAGTCCGGGGTTCCTTCGGGACAAGGTCGGTTCTGTACTGATTGTGGGGTTTCCCCTGTACCTTGTCTTTCCTGCGCCCAGCAGACTGTTGCGCGGTTGTCTGGGATGCCCCTGCAGAGGGCCATGTCCCCTGAGGCCTTGCCTACTCCCTCTCGCTTACATTCAGCTCTGGTTGTGGCGCATGCTAGCAAGGATGCCCAATCTGATTTTGCTACTAGATTGGCCGATCTGGAGAGGCAGATGGGTGGTTCTGAGCCGCGCAAAACCATTGGCAAGACACGGCATTTGATAATGTGTATGTTTGCCCTATGACTTCTGACGCTATGGATGACATTGTTGGGTTTTCCCCTGAGGGGGAATTATTCTCTGATTCTGAGGATCAGAATAGGTACTTGGATGATCCCATGAGGGGGTCCAAGTCTTGTGATGCAGCTGATACTGACAGGCTGCTAGCTACTTTATTTGAAGTGCTTGAAATTTCTCCCCCTGTTGCTCCTCTGCAGCAGCAGGGAGAATTATTTTATGCTGCTAAACCTCGCTGGGAGTTCCTCGCACAGTCACATTTCAACAATCTCGTTTTCCAGGAATGGGAGAAGCCTAGTAGGCTTCCTGGTGTACCTTAAAGCTGGAATAAGAGGTATCCCTTTTCCCTGGAAACAGCTAAATTATGGTGTTCCCCACCCGAGGTTGAGGCACCAATACTTGGACTAGCTCTTACCTCTGTGCTGCACTCACCTGACACTACCACTTTAAAGGATGTGGAAGACCGGCGCATTGATCAGCTGGCCTCTCATGGTTTTGCCTGTGCGGGGACCGCACTACGCCCTTTGTGTGAATCTGCTATTACAACTGTTGCGATCAGAAGATTGATCAGAAGTGCCTTAGAGGGCGGTTCTGCGGCTTTGGACAGAGATGTATGGCTTATGTATTGTGAGGAATTTACTACATATGTTCTTGCTGCCCTGGAGGATGCTATTAGAATGTGCGGCAGAACCTCTGCCCTGCTGGTTTCTATACGCCGTTCTGTTTGGCTGCGCCAATGGATGGCGGATATTGCTGCTAAGAAGGCTCTTACTGGGGCTCCCTTTAACCCTTTAAACGCCAGCCACGTAAATTTTACGTGGCTGCCTCTCCAACAGTTAAACGCCAGCCACGTAAAATTTACGTGCCTGACTTTCCCCAGTAATAAAAAAAAAAGTAAAAATAAAAGACACTTACCTGACCCCTCGTTCGATCCGGTCGGGTCTCCTCTTCAGCCAGAGGGGCTCCGATCGCCCATCGGGGCTCCTCCGGCTGCAGGGGAGGGCCCGGAACAGGGTGCCCCCCCCCCGTTTCAGCAGCCGCCCGGTTTCCTGTCAAAAAAAAAAAAAAGACAGTCACCTACCTTTGTCCCCGCCGGCTCCCGCAGGCTCTCCTCTTCACGGGGGGGGGGGGGGGGGGCTCCGATCCCCCCCCCCCGCTCTTCTGTCTTCTGGAGGGGGCATAACAGCCCTCCTCCTCCGTTTTCCGATGGCGGCCGCCATCTTGGTGACGTCATCGGGCGGGGCCAGATGACGTCACCGCCGGGTGTCATCGGGGCACCCGGCAGTTGAACTTTCAGATGCCGGTGATGGCTGGGCGGGGAAGGAGGGAGGTAGGCGATCCTCCGATCGCCTGCCTCCCCCCTTCTCTGCCCAGCCGTCACTGACAGCAGATCGCCGCGGGACACAGAAGATGAAGATCGGAGGTGAGTAAAGTAAAAGTTTTTTTTTTTTTTTTTTTTAAATCTTTTTTTAAAAAACGTGTGTGTCTTTTTTTTACCTTTTAACCCTTTGTGAACTGGTAAGGGGTCCATGTGACCCCTATACCAGTTCACAGGGCTCGGGGGTCTGGCAAGTCACCTGCGCTAGCGGGTGACTTGCCATTAACCCCTGGCCCCCCAAATTACCTGCCTCCCCAAAGCCCAGGGGGGGGCAGAAGAGCCGTGGCCCTAGGCTATGACGGCTTGTAGCCGCAGGGCCAGGGGCCACTGAAGCTGGCCCCTGCGCCCTGTTCTACAAGCCCCCATAGCTGGTCACAGGCTGGTTACACTGGGTAGGGGGGACCTCACGCCATTTTTTGGGGGGATTTTTAAGGGTTTTAACCCTTAAAAATCCCCAAAAAAAATGGGGTCCCCCTCCCTTCGAGGGGGGACCCTATGTCATTTTTTTTTTTAAATGAACCCTTTGTTACCTGTAGCCCAGTAGGTATAAAAGGCTTCCAGCAGCAGCAGGAGAGCAGCGGCCTAAGTGATCAGCGTGATCAGCGTGGGACACAGGGATGGATGGGAGGTAAGTATTAAAAAAAAATATTAAAAAACATTTATTTTTTTTTAATAAAGATTTTTTAAAAAGTGTGTCTGTGTGTTTTTTTTTACTTTTAACCCTTTGTGAACTGGTAAGGGGTCCAGTTCACAGGGCTCGGGGGTCTGGCAAGTCACCTGCGCTAGCGGGTGACTTGCCATTAACCCCTGGCCCCCCAAATTACCTGCCTCCCCAAAGCCCAGGGGGGGGCAGAAGAGCCGTGGCCCTAGGCTATGACGGCTTGTAGCCGCAGGGCCAGGGGCCACTAAAGCTGGCCCCTGCGCCCTGTTCTACAAGCCCCCATAGCTGGTCACAGGCTGGTTATGCTGGGTAGGGGGGACCCCACGCCATTTTTTTTTAGGGATTTTTAAGGGTTTTAACCCTTAAAAATCCCAAAAATAAAATGGGGTCCCCCTCCCTTTGAGGGGGGACCCTATGTCATTTTTTTTTAATTAACCCTTTGTTACCTGTAACCCAGCAGGAGAGCAGAAGCCTAAGTGATCAGCGTGGGACACAGGGATGGATGGGAGGTAAGTATTAAAAAAAAATATTAAAAAACATTTATTTTTTTTTAATAAAGATTTTTTAAAAAGTGTCTGTGTGTTTTTTTTTACTTTTAACCCTTTGTGAACTGGTAAGGGGTCCATGTGACCCCTATACCAGTTCACAGGGCTCGGGGGTCTGGCAAGTCACCTGCGCTAGCGGGTGACTTGCCATTAACCCCTGGCCCCCCAAATTACCTGCCTCCCCAAAGCCCAGGGGGGGGCAGAAGAGCCGTGGCCCTAGGCTATGACGGCTTGTAGCCGCAGGGCCAGGGGCCACTAAAGCTGGCCCCTGCGCCCTGTTCTACAAGCCCCCATAGCTGGTCACAGGCTGGTTATGCTGGGTAGGGGGGACCTCACGCCATTTTTTTTTAGGGATTTTTAAGGGTTTTAACCCTTAAAAATCCCAAAAATAAAATGGGGTCCCCCTCCCTTTGAGGGGGGACCCTATGTCATTTTTTTTTTAATTAACCCTTTGTTACCTGTAACCCAGCAGGAGAGCAGAAGCCTAAGTGATCAGCGTGGGACACAGGGATGGATGGGAGGTAAGTATTAAAAAAAATAATTAAAAAAATATTTTTTTTAATAAAGTTTTTTTTAAAGTGTGTCTCTGTGTTTTTTTTTTTTTTTTTACTTTTAACCCTTTGTGAACTGGTAAGGGGTCCATGTGACCCCTATACCAGTTCACAGGGCTCGGGGGTCTGGCAAGTCACCTATGGCTAGTGAGTGACTTGCCATTAACCCAGACCCCCCATTACCTACCTCTCAAAAAAACCTTAAAATTCCCCCAAGAAATGGTGCCCCCCCCCCCCTGTGAAGGGGGACCCCACACCAATTTTTTTTTATTTAACCCTTTATTATGTGGATAGTAGTTGTATTTTATTTGTAAATGTTATAAAGTGCTCTTTTCAGTTTATGGGATCACCTGGACAGGAACGGGGGGCTACCGACACATATGTGGTATCATTGTAATCGGGAGAAATGGGGCTTTCACATGCAATATGGCTTTCTTTAATAAAATAAATGTTTTTGTTTAAAATAAAGGAGACAATTTAAAAAATATATATTTTTTTATTTATTTGAAAATATTTAAAAAAGTAGAAAAAATACAAACAAGACATTTCATGTTAAAGCCTAAACTCTGCCACAAAAAGAAAATATGCCATTTTCTTGGAAATTCCTGCAAAAATCACAGTTAAACATCACGCAAAATGGTGAAAAATATCCTGTCAGGAGAGGGTGACAAAATCTCAAGTAGACTGGCAGTCAAAAGGTTACAGGAATCTATGCATGTTGGGTATTGTTCTGCTCGGGGGACCTTGCGCTTTCAGATTTAGCTTGTTTTTTCTTATTTGCATATTGATATTTTAGAAAAATGTGTTTTTTATTCTGCTTTTTTATACATTTTTTTGTGAAATCCTGTGCAACCTATGAATTCTTCGAGATATTACTTCCAGAAAGATGAGCCCACTACAACAAGTTGGGTATGCTTAGAAAGCTTAACATGTGTACTTTCAGGGAATATATGGTTTATGGGGGATATTCCAAATGTAAAGGGTTGGTTTGGTAGAAAAAGCACAAGGTGCGCACTTTGTCTGCAGAGCTGAATATCTGAAGTAAAATTACCGTTATGCGCATGCTTTACTTTGGTGTGTTTGGCAACTCTTTCCTTGACAGAACCTATGCATGTTGGGTATCATTCTGTTTGGGGGATGTTGCTTTTTCAGATTTTCTGTTTTTTTCTGGTTTGCATATAGTTTTTTTTAGGAAAATGTGGTTTTGATTCTGCTTTTTTATTCATTTTTAGGGAAACCCTGTGCAACCAAAGAATACATTGAGGGATTACTTCCAGATAACTGCACCCATGTCAACAAGCCTGGTACGCCTAGAAAGCTTGAGGTGTGTACTTCTAGGGAATATATAGTTTGTGGGGGGTATTTCAAATGTAAAGGGTTGTTTTTCTTAAAAAACTGCAAGGTGCGCATATTGCAAAGCATAGTTGTATTTTATCTGAAAATCTCCTAAAGCGTTGTTTCAGTTTGGGGGAGTCTCCTGGGCAGGAAAGGGTGTCTACCAATACATATGTGGTACCGCTGTAACAGAGAGAAATTGGGGTTTCACACGCAATAAGATTTTATTGACAAACTTACATTTTTTATCACAAAAAAACACTACAAATTGTAAAAAATAGTTTTTTTTTATTTTTTTGCACATATTTCACCCAAAAATATTGAGAATTCACATAAAAAATGACAAACAAGACATTTCATGTTAAAGCCCAGACTCTGCTGAAAAAAACTATATATAATTTTCCTGGGAAATCCCTAGAAATCCCTTCAAAAATCACATTTGAACATGGGGAGCGCATAATAGTGCAAAATAGTCTGGCAACAAAGGGTGACAAAAACTCCAGGTAGGCTGGCACTTAAAGGGTTAAAGGGCTGCGCCTTTTTGGGGAACGTCTGGATCTGTTTGCCAAGGAAGGCAAGCTGCCTCAGCGCAACAAGCCTCTCAGGCCCTTTCGGGGTTCCAGAGTTGCTCTGTCCCCCTTTTATTCCCCTAGGAGAGAAAGGGGGGCTCCCCCCGCTAGGGGCTGTGGTGAGTCATGGGGCAGGGGCAGAGGACGTGGCAGGCCCGGTCCTTCCTGGGGTTCCAAGCCTAAATCCTCCCCCAAGCCACCTCCGGTTACAAGATGGCTCAAGATCCCCTGTCAGCTCAGCGTCTGTTTCTTGCTGTCCAAAACCTACTGGAATTGCCCGGTTCCTCTGCGGGAAAGGGGCAAGGGCTATTATTCCAATATTCTCAGTGTGTCACACACCCCGCTTCCCCTTTAATTCATACGATCGGGTTACTCCACCAGCAGGTGGCGACGTTGCAGAGAGAAGTCTTGAAAACGAGCCCCTTGCGGCCTACATATACCTGGGACCTCCCACTTAACACCCAGTGTTTTCTCTCTGCAAGATGCGACAAGACAGAAGAAAGAAGTCTCCTGGGTCAGACCCCGGCATCCCCTTTTTGGTCTATTTCTGCCCAGTCAATTGTTTATATGCCTAGATAGTTAACGGAAGCCTCCCAGCCCAGGCTGCTGGCTGGGCAACGGTAGATGGCACTATAGGTGCCTAGGAGCTTATCTCCTCCGCTCGTCCCCATGATGGTGTGTATTTGTGGACTGAGGGCGCCTGCTGGCGCCCGTTTGTACGCGGCGCTGCCATTCGGCGGGCCGCGCTGCTCGTGTCTTAGGGACGGGGCCGCGTCGCTCGCTGAGCCCGGCCCGCCTTCCTGCCTCTCCCTCATCTGGAGCCTCACTACATAAAGGCGCTCGGCAACAGGCCAGCGGTCCCTGGCTCGGCTGAGGAGGCGCTGTCTTTCAAGCAGGTTTGGTTTTGTTGTTTGTTTTTTCTGCATTAGTGTGGTGATGGCAGTCGCTTGTGAGTTTCACTTTGGTTAGCTTCCCCTTCCTGGAGGCACATATTAATTATGCATGTATACGTTTATATTTTTTTCATGGGCCGGATATATATATATATATATTGTTTATATATTTTACCGTTGGTGTATGTGTGTGGGCATGCTGGCTAACTTTCTTTGGGACTGATTGTGGTCTCTTTTCCCTTACAGATCCTGGGATCCCCTCACTGCAGTGGGTCTCCCGGTCTGATATACCTGGCTAGTCTTATTCTCCAAATTGGGATTCTCCTAGGCTTTAAAAATCCTCCCACTCCCGGGACTTTAATTATAAAAGGGGCATCCCGGGTTGCTTAATGCGTAAATCCCTGGGTTATTGCGAATATCTTAATTTCACCATATGGAGGCTTCCGACATTACCGGAAATGGCTCTTCGGGGCTATCCAGGCTGTGTGGGGGTTGTGGGGCTCCGCTCCCAGGTGATGATGTCATAATATGTATTTCATGTGCACAGCAGAATATTGCGCGCCAGTCCGGCATTCCGGTACCTGGCTCCTCGCAACTTCCGTCATCTCCTACCCCCCCCACCTATTCCGGACCCCACGTGACGTTGTCAAGGGTTCGGATTCGCAATCCGAGGTGTGTGCACGATTGGCCAACCTCGAGAAAAGAGTTTCCGCCGCGGTGGCTCAGAAGGCTACGGCTAAGCGGAAGCACCTTTCTCCAGCATCGCCTGTTCTGGAGGATGAGGTGTTTGAAGTATTGGATTGGTCCGATTGTCCCCCTGCTGAGGAGGGGGAACTCCTTGAGGAGTCGGACGAGCCTGCAGACCAGCAATTGGTTGGTACCACTGGCGATCAGGCTGCGGGGGGGTTCCTTGACACTACTTCCATTGTGGCTCAAATGTATGAAATTTTGGCTTTGGATCCGCCCGAGGCGGTCCCCCCGCCAAAGGGTGAGTTGTTTGATGTGCCCCATCCGCGTTTGGTGGTTCCCAGACAACAACACTTTGTGAGGGTTGTCCTTAAGGAATGGGAACAACCCACGCGCCTAGTTGGGATAAGCGTTATCCCTTTCCAGAGGATTTGGTGAAGCTTTGGTCTGTTCCCCCTGACGTCGATGCCCCTGTGTTGGGGCTGTCTAACACGGCTGTGTTGCACTCCCCTGACACTACTACCATTAAGGATGGTGAGGATCGTCGGATTGATCAATTGGCTCGCCATGGTTTTATCAGTGCTGGATCGGCACTGCGGCCGGTGTGTGCTTCGGCGCTTCTTCTGATGGCGGTTAGGTCCATTGTTAGAGATTTGTACGCAGGTCTTGATCCTACTTGTGATAAGTTCGCTTCTCTCAAGCAGTGTGAATCGTTTATTTCCTTTGTCATGTCCGCCCAGGACGATGCGCTTGCAATGTGTAGCAGGACCACGGCCCTGTTGGTTGCTATTCGTCGGTCAGTGTGGCTGCGCCAGTGGACGGCGGACTTTAACTCTAAGAAGTCGCTTACAGCTCTTCCGTTTGTAGGTTTGCACCTGTTTGGCGATAAAATTGGATTCAGTTACCAAGGGTGGTAAGTTGCCTCAACGCAAGAGGCCTCGTCGTTCCTTTCGGGGAGCGACTTCCTTTAGTCCCTCCTTTCGGGGAGTCAGAGCGGGCAGAGGGGCCTCCTTTCCCGCTACCAGGGGTGCAGGTTGGACCCGGGGGAGGGGCCGTGGCCGTCCCGGTCAGTCCTGGGGCGCCAAGCCCAAGCCTGCTGGTAAGCCCGCTCAGCAATGAGGGGGTGCCCTCACCCGTGCGGGTGGGGGGACGATTGCGACACTTCTCCTTGGTTTGGGACCAGGAGGTTCCGGACAGATGGATCCGGGAGGTGGTGTCGTCCGGTTACAAGCTGGAGTTCGAGTCTCTCCCTACTTCACGGTCTCTGGTGCCCACCGATCCTTTGGCCGCGCAGGGGCTCCTGGCGTCGGTAAAGAATCTTCTGGAAATGGCGGTCATCCGGCCGGTGCCGCACTGGAGGTGGGCCTCGGGTTTTACTCCAATCTTTTCACAGTCCCCAAGAAAGACGGGTCGGTTTGCCCCGTTCTGGATCTGAAGTTCCTCAACAGGTTCATCCGTACTCGGAAGTTTCGCATGGAAACTCTGCGATCGGCCATCAGTTCTCTTCGGCAGGGGGACTTCATAGACATCAAGGATGCTTACCTTCATGTTCATCTGCCAGGCTCATCAACGTTTTCTTTGGTTCGTGATGAAGGATCGGCATTTTCAATTCGTGGCACTTCCGTTTGGCCTTACCTCGGCTCCAAGTGTGTTCACCAAGGTGCTGGCAGGGGTGATGGCCATTCTCAGATCTCAAGGCATTCGCGTCGTGCCTTATCTGGACGACCTTCTCATCGTGGCTCCTTCTCTCAATCAATCGGAGACGGACACCAGGAAGGTGGACCCACGCTGGAAAGCTTCGGTTGGGTGATCAACTTTCCCAAGTCCTCCCTCGCCCGGGCCAGGGTGGTGTCCTTTCTGGGAATGCGGTTGGATTCTTGTCAACACAGGGTGTTTCTGCCTCAATCCAAGATTTGTCTGATTCAGGAATTGGCTCGGTTCCTTCTTTCCAATCCTCGACCTTCCATCCGTCTGGGGATGAGACTGGTAGGGTTGATGGTTGCCTCTTTCGAGACAGTTCCTTTTGCTCAATTTCACACAAGGACGCTTCAGCTTCATCTGTTGGCGTCTTGGGACCAGCGACCACGGTCGTTGGATCGGCCCTTCCGGTTGTCCTCCCGGGTCCGGCAGTCCCTTCAATGGTGGTTGGTCTCGACCAATCTCTTGAGGGGCAGGTGTTTCCTGACTCCTCTCTGGGAAATTGTCACCACGGACGCCAGTCTTTCGGGATGGGGGGGATTCTGGAAGGATCTTCAGTTTCGGGGGCAGTGGGGACCTCGAGAGGCCCACTTGCCCATCAATGTTCTGGAACTGAGAGCCATCCGTCTGGTTCTTGTTCGTTTGACTCAGCATGTTCTGGGGCTTCCGGTTCAGGTTCGTCAATCATCAGGGAGGGACTCGCAGTCTGGGTGCCCTCAGAGAGGTGTCCCTGATCCTGACCTGGGTGGAGGCCCATGTCCCTTGCCTCTCGGCAGTTTACATTCCGGGTGTGGAAAACAGGGAAGCAGATCTGTTGAGCAGGGGCTCTTCCCGTCTGGGAGAATGGGCTTTTGCACTTCATCCTTTAGTTAAAACTTTTTTCCAGGGGGTTACGCATGTGCGGCCTCCCAGTAAGCCATTGCTCCCTGTTTGGGACTTGAACTTGGTTCTTTCTGCTCTTCAGGCTCCTCCCTTTGAGACCTTGCAGGATATTGCTCTGTCTACCTTGACTCAGAGAATTGTCTTCTTGGTGGCTATCACTTCGGTTCGGCGTGTCTCGGAGTTGGCAGCCTTGTCGATCTAGGCGCCCTACTTTGAGAGGCATCAGGACAAGGTGGTCTTTCGTTTCAAACCGGACTTTCTTCCTAAGGTTGTTTCTGCTTTTCATTTGAATCAGGATATTGTTCTTCCCTCCTTGTGTCCTAAGCCTAAGAATGACAAGGAGAGGATTTTGCATTGTTTGGATGTAGTACGCTGTGTTAAGTACTATTTGATTACTACTTCTCCTTTTCGTAAGACTGATGCCTTTTTTGTTGTGCCCTGTGGACCTAGGAAGGGTTTGGCTCCGGCCAAGTCTTCCATTAGCAAATGGATTCGTCAGGTGATTGTTGGGGCCTATTCGGCCAAGGGGAAGGTTCCCCCTTTTCGTATGACTGCTCATTCTACTCGTGCCATTGGAGCATCTTGGGCTTTTCAGCACCAAGCTTCTGTTGAACAAGTTTGTAAGGCTGCTACTTGGTCTTCTGTTTATACTTTTTCTAAGTTTTACAAGGTTGATGTGCGGGCCTCAGCGGATGCTGTGTTTGGCCGCAAGGTTCTGCAGACTGCAGTCGTTTAAGTTATGCTTCATTTTGCCTTCGGATACCCATCCCTTGTGGACACTGCTTTTGGATGTCCCGATCGTAAGAATTAAAGGGGAAGTGAGGTGTGTGACACAATGAGAATAATACCATTTTGTGAGTACTCACCTGTAAAATGGATATGGTCAGTGTGTCACACACCCCGCTTCACCCGCCCTTTTTGGTATCCTGGATCCTCTATATGGATCCTCTATATGGTGAAGCTTTTCCTTTGTTTTATTTTGAGGTTACCGTTGGATTTCCTGGTACCTTGTCTTACTGCTGTTTGAATTTACTGGGTGTTAAGTGGGAGGTCCCAGGTATATGTAGGCCAGAAGGGGCTCGTTTTCAAGACTTCTCTCTGCAACGTCGCCACCTGCTGGTGGAGTAACCCGATCATAAGAATTAAAGGGGAAGCGGGGTGTGTGACACACTGACAATATCCATTTTACAGGTGAGTACTCACAAAATGGTATTATTCTCGGTGTGCCACACACCTCTTCCCTTTTAATACTTACGATCGGGTTACTCCACCAGCAGGTGGCGACGTGCAGGGAGAAGTCTTGAAAACGAGCCCCTTCCGGCCTATATATACCTGGGACCTCCCACTGAATCACCAGTTTTTTTCTCTCTGCATGAAGCGACAAGACAGAAGAATGAAGTCTCCTGCTTGCAGGTAGCCGGGGTAAAATCTGGCATCCCCTTTTGGTCTATTTCTGCCCAGTTCTTGTGTGTTTATTATGCTTAGTTAAATGGAAGCCTCCCAGCCTAGGCTGCGGGCTGCGCAAAGGTAGATGGCACTTTAGGTGCCTAGGAGCTTATCTCCTCCGCTCGACCCCACTTGTGGGGCAATGCGGCTATCCGGCTGGTGATCCGGATTTGGGATGCCCCTGTCCCGATGTCCCTTTATGGCATCTTCTCCCTTCGCTAAGGGGGGGGGGGGGTGTAATGTGCATGAGTGCTTTACTTTACTGTGAAAAGGTCTTAGTGTCAGTGCATGGACAGGGCTGCTGGGGCCTGTTTTTCATTGTTTGTTTTTCCCTCCCTTTGCTGGCCGGGACGCGCTGTCTCCGGGCCCGCCCCTCGCTTCCCTGGTCTCATTAGAGACCTGGACGCTGCAGCCGGTGGGGGAAGAGCTTCCTTGCTGCTGAAAACTACACAGGTAAAACGGCCCCACCATTGCGCACGTGGGGCCGTTCTTATGCTATGGCTGCTTGTGCAGCATTTTTCTCCCTGGGGCATTTCTACTTATGGGGAATGTTGTTGTTTCACATGGGTGGGATATGTGCTCCAGTGGCTGCGATTGTTCATATATATGTATATTTATATATATGTATATTTATATATATGTATATTTATATATATGTATATTTATATATATGTATTTATATTTATATATGTATGTGTATGTATGTACAGGTATGTGTATATTTATGTATGTGTATGGGCATGTATTTATACACAGTATGTGCTGATTTTTTGCACTCTGCTTTGCCTTGAAATTACATGTGTCATGTATATTTATTCAAGATGTTTAAGCTAGCCATATATGTTTGCCTTATTGGTTATGTATGATTGTAGCTGGGGGACTGACTGTGGTCTCTTTTCCCCCACAGATTCTGGGATCCCCTCACTGCAGTGGCTCTCCCGGTCTGTTATACCTGGCTAGTCTTAGTCTCTAAATTGGGATTTTCCCAGGTTTAAAAAAAAAATAAAAATCCTCCCACTTCCGGGACTTTAATTATAAAGGGGCATCCCGGGTTGCTTATTGCGTAAAACCCTGGGTTGTTGCAAATACCATAAATTCACCATATGGAGGCTTCTAATGTTACCGGAAATGGCTCCTCGGGGCCATCCAGGTTGTGTGGGGGCTGTGGGGTTCCGCTCCCAGGCGATGATGTCATATTATGTGTTCCATGTGCTCAGCAGAACATTGCGCGCCAGTCCGTTGCTCCGGCTTCTGGCTCCTCGCAATTTCCGTCATCTCCTATCCCCCCCAACCTAGTCCGGACCCCGTGTGACACTGTCAAAAATGGGGATTCGCATTCAGAGGTGCATGCGTGGTTGGCCAACCTCGAGAAAATTATCTCCGCTTCAGTGGCTCAGAAGGCTACGGCAAAGCTGAAGCACCTTGCTCCGGCAGTACCTGCCCCGGAGGATGAGGTATCTGAATTTTTGGATTATTCCGATTGTCCCCCTGATGAGGAGGGGGAACTTCTTGAGGAATCGGATGAGCTTGCAGACCAGCTATTGTTTGATACTGCTGGTGATCAGGCTGTGGGGGTGTCCCTTGACACTCCTTCTATTTTGGCTCAAATGTTTTAAGTTGTGGCATTGGATCCGCCTGCGGTGGTCCCTCTGCCAAAAGGTGAGTTGTTTGATGTACCCCAGCCGCGTTTGGTGTTTCCCAGGCAACAGCACTTTGAGAAGCTTGTCCTTAAGGAATGGGAACAACCCACGCGCCTGGCTGGAACTCCTCCTAATTGGGATAAGCGTTATCCCTTTCCAGAGGACTTAGTGAAGCTTTGGTCAGTGCCCCCCGAAGTCGACACCCCGGTGTTGGGGTTGACTGGCCCGGCTGCGTTGCACCTTTCTGGCACCACTACCATTAAGGATGGTGAGGATCGTCGGATTGATCAATTGGCTCGCCATGGTTTTATCAGTGCCGGCTCGACACTACGGCCAATTTGTGCTTTGGCGCTTCTGTTGCTGGCTGTTAGATCCATGATTAGGAATCTGCTTGCAGATCTTGATCCCGCTTGTGATATGATTAGCTCTCTCAAGCAGTGTGAGTCGTTTGTTTCTTTTGCCCTGACTGCTCAGGACGATGCTCTTACGACGAGTAGCAAGACAGCGGCATTGCTGGTGGCTATTCGTCGGTCTATATGGCTGCGCCAGCGGACGGCCGACCTTAACTCTAAAAAGGCGCTTACAGCGCTACCCTTCGTAGGTTTACGCCTTTTTGGCGAGAAATTGGATGCTGTTACCAAGGATGGTAAGTTGCCTCAATTCAAGAAACCTCGTTGCTCCTTCAGGGGTGCGAGTTCCTTTAGTCCCTCCTTTCGAGGAGCCAGAGCGGGCAGAGGGGCTTCCCTTCCCGCTACCGGGGCTGTAGGTTGGTCCCGGGGAAGAGGTCGTGGCCGTCCCGGTCAGTCCTGAGGCGCCAAGCCCAAACCTACTGCTAAGCCCGCTCAGCAATGAGGGGCTGCCCTCACCCGTGTGGGTGGGGGGACAATTGCGACACTCCTCCCTGGTTTAAGGCCGGGAGTCTCCGGACACATAGATCTGGGAGGTAGTGTCACCCGGTTACAGACCGGAGTTCGAGTCTCGCCCTCCCTCACGGGTTTTCCTGGAAATGGCGGTCATCCGGCCGGTGCCGCACTTAGAGGTGGGCCTCGATTTTTACACCATTCTCTTCGCAGTCCCCTAGAAGGACGGGTCAGCTTGCCCCGTCCTGCATCTGAAGTTTTTCAAACTTCCCAGGTTCCCCCTTGCTCTAGCCAGGGTGGTGTCCTTTCGGGGAATACGGTCGGGTTTCGGTCAACACAGGGTGTTGCTCACTCAGTCCAAGGTCTGTCTGATTCAGGAGTTGGTTTGGATCCTTCTTTCCAATCCTCGGCCGTCTGTTCTGGAGCTGAGAGCCTTCCGTCTGGTTCTTGCTCTTTTGTCCCATCATGGTCTGGGCCTTCTGGTTCAGCTACGCTCGGACAGTCAAGCAGCGGTTGCTTACTTCAATCATCAGGGAGGGACTTCCAGTCTGGGTGCTCTCAGAGTGGAGTCCCTGATCCTGACCTGGGCGAAGACGCATGTTCCTTGTTTCTCGGCAGTCTGCAGTCTTCTCCGGTGGGGGACACCGGAGGTGGTCCGGTTTTCCTTTTGCCACAATTGCAGGCTCCCGATCTTTGTGTCACCCTCCCAGGATCCTCTGGCTCGGGCGGCGGAAGCCATATCCCTGAGCCGGGGGAACCCGGGTTTTCTGTACCTGTTTCCTCCGATACTCATGCTAGGCTGAGTGGTACGGAAGCTGGTTCTGGAAAGGGTGTCCGCCATTCTCGTGGCCCCAAGAGGACCAAGACGAGTGTGGTGCGCAGACATCGTTTGGCTGACAGCGAATCAGCTCGTTCTGCCTCTTCGGCCCGATCTGTTCACTCAGGGTCGGCTGTCTTACCCCAGTTTACCAACGCTGGGTTTGACGGCCTGGCTGCTGAAACCTCCATCTTGAAGGAGGAGGGTCTTTCTGACTCAGTCGTTAAGACTCTGATCAGTGCCTGGAAGAGGTCTTCTTCTATCACCTACTATAGGACTTGGAAAGCCTATATCGCTTGGTGTGAGGTTAGGTCTTTGCCTTGTAGGGTCTTTTCGGTCTCCAGGATTCTGGAGTTTTTACAATCAGGGCTGGACTCTGGTCTTCAGCTGAGTACTTTGAAAGGGCAGGTTTCTGCCTTATCTATCTTTTTTCAGAAGCGTTTCGCGCTTCTTCCTTTAGTTAAAACTTTTTTCCAGGGGGTTATGCATGTGCGGCCTCCCAGGAAACAATTACTCCCTGTTTGGGACTTGAATTTGGTTCTTTCTGCTCTTCAGGCTCCTCCCTTTGAGCCTTTGCAAGATATTGCTTTGTCTACCCTGACTCAGAAGATTGTCTTCTTGGTAGCTATCACTTCGGTTCGGCGTGTCTCGGAGTTGGCGGCCTTGTCTATTCAGGCGCCCTACTTTGAGAGGCATCAGGACAAAGTGGTCTTTCGGTTCAAACCAGACTTTCTTCCTAAGGTTGTTTCTGCTTTTCATTTGAATCAGGATATTGTTCTTCCCTCCCTGTTTCCTAAGCCTAAGAATGACAAGGAGAGGGTTTTGCATTGTTTGGATGTAGTACGCTGTGTTAAGTACTATTTGATTATTACTTCTCCTTTTCGTAAGACTGATGCCTTTTTTGTTATGCCCTGTGGGCCTAGAAAGGGTTTGGCGCAGGCCAAATCTTCCATTAGCAAATGGATACGTCAGGCCATTATCGCGGCCTATTCTGCTAAGGGGAAAGTTCCTCCTTTTCGTATCACTGCTCATTCTACTCGCGCCGTTGGAGTGTCTTGGGCTTTTCAGCACCAAGCTTCTGTTGAACAAGTTTGTAAGGCTGCTACTTAGTCTTATGTTCATTATTTTTTTCTAAGTTTTACAAGGTTGATGTGCGGGCCTCAGCGGATGCTGTTTTTGGCCGCAAAGTTCTGCAGACTGCAGTCATTTAAGTTATGCCTCACCTTGCCTTTGGATACCCATCCCTTGTGGACACTGCTTTTGGATGTCCCGATCGTAAGTATTAAAAGGGAAGCGGGGTGTGTGGCACACCGAGAATAATACCATTTTGTGAGTACCCCCCGCTTCACCCGCCCTTTTCGGTATCCCGAATCCTTTATATGGTGAAGCTTTTCTTTATTTTGAGGTTACCGTTGGATTTCCTGGTACCTTGTCTTTCTGCTTTTTAAATAACTGGTGATTCAGTGGAAGGTCCCAGGTATATATAGGCCGGAAGGGGCTCGTTTTCAAGACTTCTCCCTGCACGTCGCCACCTGCTGGTGGAGTAACACGATCGTAAGTATTAAAAGGGAAGCGGGGTGTGTGGCACACCGATAATATCCATTTTTCAGGTGAGTACTCACAAAATTGTATTTTTTTTCACTGTCCCCAAAAAGGACGGATCTGTCAGGCCTATCCTGGATTTAAAGCTCCTTAACAAATTTATCAGATTCAGGCATTTTCGCATGGAGACTCTGCGTTCTGCCATAAATTCTCTTCGCCCAGGGGACTTTTCCTCTATAGACATCAAGGATTCTTAACTTCATGTGCCAATTTTTGCAGGCCATCAAAAATTTCTCAGGTTCGCAGTGGAAGATCAGCATTACCAGTTTGTGGCTCTGCCATTTGGTCTTACCTCTGCTCCCAGGATGTTCACCAAGGTGTTGGCAGGAGTAATTGCTCTGTTGAGATCTCAGGGCATTCGCATTCTTCCTGGACGACATTCTTGTTGCTTCTCAGACTTTGCAACAAGCAGAGATGGACGTTCAGACAGTGGTATCCACTCTGGAAAAGTTTGGCTGGGTGATCAATCTTCCCAAATCTTCCCTGTCTCCTTCCAGGGTAAAGTCTTTTCTGGGCATGACTCTGGATACATCTCGGGTCAAGGTCTTTCTCCCTCAGATGAAGGTAGAGAGTCTTCAGGCACAAATACAGCTCCTTCTGTCTTGCCCTCATCTGTCCATCAGACAGGCAATGCAGCTGGTGGGTCTGATGGTGTCCAGCTTCGAGGCTGTCCCATACGCTCAGTTTCACATGAGACCTCTCCAGGTTCATCTCTTGTCAGTATGGGATCGGGACCCAGGGTCCCCGGATCAGGTATTTGTGCTGTCCCCTCTGGCCAGGCGGTCTCTGTCATGGTGGCTGGATCCAAGGAATCTGCTACTGGGCAGATCTTTTCTGACTCCCTGCTGGGAGGTGGTCACCACGGATGCCAGTCTAACTGGTTGGGGGGGGGGGGCTTTTGGAAGTCCCTGACATTCCAGGGGCAGTGGGGTCCTCAGGAGGCCCATGCCCCAATCAACATTCTGGAACTAAGGGCAATAAGGTTAGTGCTCTCCCAGCTGACCACCCGCCTTTGGGGTCTGGCGGTACGGATCCGCTCAGACAACCAGACGGTGGTTGCTTACATCAATCATCATGGAGGAACTAGGAGCAGGAGGGCTCTCAAGGAAGTATCCCTGATTCTGTCATGGGCAGAGGACGATGTTCCCTGCATCTCGGCTGTGTACATTCCGGGGGTGGAGAATCTGGAAGCAGACTCTCTGAGCAGGGGGGCTTCTCGCATGGGAGAATGGTCCCTCAGCAACAGGGTGTTTCACTCTCTGTGCCTCCGTTGGGGCCAGCCGGATGTGGACCTGTTTGCGTCCCGTCACAACCACAAGCTTCCAGCCTTTGTCTCCCTGTCACAGGATCCCCTGGCCCTGTCAGTGGATGCTCTGGCAATGTCTTGGAAGAGCTTTCAGCTCCTTTATGTTATTCTAAGTATGTCACACACCCCGCTTCAAGATATCCATAACATGTGGGTAATACCGACCTGAAGAGGGCGTTCTGCAGAGATGATAGCAAAAAGAAAGCCCCTCCCTGATCCATAAATACCTGGGACCTCCCACTCATTACCCAGTTTTCCATCTCTGCAGACGGCGAGCAAGTCAGAAGATGATGGCTCCTCCTTGCACAGGGGGATTTCAGGTAGCCGGGATAACTCCCGGCCTGTTATTTGATTATTTCCGCTCGGACCCCTTTTTCCCTGAATTGACATTAAGATACATGCCTCCACAGTCTTGGCTGCTGGCCCGAGCGAGGGTATATTGGCACCTCTGGTGCTTAGGAGCAGCGCTCCCCCGTGAGACCCTAAATAAGAGGGTAGGCGGTTACACCGGGTTGGTGATCCCGGTTTGGGATGCCCCGTCCCTTGGTATTTGCCCCTGGGTGGTCCCTCCACAGTCCCCCTTTTTATCACAGTGGGGGTTGGGGGTCTCTATCTTAGGGCTAGTCCTAATTCATTTTATTCTTTTATGCACTTTATTGTGTGGTGTGTCTTTATTGCATGTGTGTCTGTGCTTTTCAACAGTCTGCGGCGCCGCGGCCGCCATTACAGCCGGAGCGCCGGTCTTTTCACCTTGTGAGGGGAATTTTTCCCCTCACACACTTCTGGGGGGGCGGGGCCGGCCCTCGGCGCGCTGCCGCGGCCAGCCCCCCGTTGTCTGTGTCTCCCTGCAGCGAGCGGGGCGGGTGCTCCGATGGACGCTGCGGTCGCACCCGCCTGCTGTGTCACTTAGACCGGCGCCGCGGCATGTCGGCGGCGCCGGTCTCTGAGGAGGCTGTGAGGGAGCTTCTTCCCTCGCGTCGGGGGGGGGGGGGGTGCCGGGCTGTCGCCGCGGCTCCGCCCCCTCTGTTTCTGGCGCCGATGCGGAGCTTGTGGCTCCGTACTGATAGAGGAAGGGGGCGGTCTTTGCTCTTCGCGCGGTCCGCGCTGACCACGCCCCAATCTCGGCCTGCGTCTCACTTCACGGATGCTGCAAGGTCTCCATTGCTCCTGCTTCCTACGGATCTGTGAGTGGCCCTGTGGGCCCTATTTATTCTCTCTTTACTTCCTTATAGTAGTCCTATTTGGTATTTATTGGGTTCCTTTCTGTCTTTCAGGCGGAGGTTTTATCAGGAGGATCATCAGTAGTATTTAGGGGGTTTCTCCCGGTCCTAGATCCCTGGGTTCATTTTATTGATCATAAATCCTCCCACTCGGGACATTACAGGGGCATCCCGGGTTGCTTATTGGCGTAATTCCCTGGGTCATAGCGACTACTAAAAGTTCACCTTATGGAGGCATCCCCGGATACTGGGCTCGGGACCCCTTCGGGGCAACCCCGGAAGTGTATGTTGTGTGGGGTATCCATTACTGGGGACGATGTGCTTCTGTGTATACCTTGTGCACAGCAAACTATTACGCGGCAGTCCGAACCCCAGGCGTCTGGGTCAGCACCGCCGGTCGCTTCATCTCCCCCGCCCACCTTGACACGCACCCCGTGTGACGTCGTCATGGGCAGGGAGCTGCAATCTGAGATGTGCGCCAGATTGGCCAACCTTGAGAAAATTATCTCCAGCTCGGTCGCCCGTAAGGCTCCAGCTAAGAGAAAACATTTGTCGCCGGCTCCGCCGGTGGATGACCTTGATGACGTTAATAATCTGGATTGGTCTGATTATTCCCCGCTAGAGGAAGGGGAGGTGTATGAGGATTCAGATATTTCGGACGATGAGCAGTCTTTTGGCGCTGAGGCCGAGCTTGGTGACTCGGGGAGATTCTCGGATACTCCTCACGCTCTGGCTCTGATGTTGGAGGTTCTGAATAATGCCCCTCCCGAGGAGGCGCCACAGCAGAAGGGTGAGTTGTTTGAGGAATCCAGGCCGCGCTTGGAGTTTCCTACGCAAAGACATTTTGACAAAATTATTGCTAAGGAATGGGACAGGCCGGCTCGGCTCCCTGGCATTCCTCAGGGGTGGGATAAGAAATATCCCTTCCCTTCGGAGGCGGTTAAGCGCTGGGCATCCCCCCCCCGAGGAGGATGCACCGGTTTTGGGGTTGTCCAACTCCTCTGTTTTAAATAGACCTGATTGTTCCACCCTCAAGGATGGAGAGGATAAACGCATTGACCAGATGGCTTGTCATGGTTTTGCTAGCGTTGGGTCAGCCATGCGGCCCGTTTGCGCTTCGGCGCTAATGGTGTTGGCTGCCAGATCTGTGGTCAGGGATCTGTTGACTTCTTCCGGGCTTCGTCCTGGTAGTGAAGAGTTCCTTAGCCTTAAACGGTGTGAGTTGTTTTTATCCTTTGTGTTAACAGCCTTGGATGACACCTTGATGATGTGTGGTAGGACGTCGGCTCTGCTGGTGACTATTCGGCGGTCGGTGTGGTTGCGCCAGTGGGCGGCTGATTTTATGTCCAAGAAGTCGCTGACGGCTCTACCTTTTGTCGGATTACGGCTCTTTGGAGAGACATTGGACTCTGTCACCAAGGGTGGTAGGTTACCTCAACGCAAGAAACAACGCCGTCCCTTTCGGGGGGCGCCTTCCTTTACCCCCTCCTTTCGTGGGGCCAGATCTGGCAGGGGATTTGCCTTCCCCTTTTCCAGAGGAGATTCTGGGAGCAGGGGCAGAGGACGTGCCCGTCCAGGATACAGTTGGGGCTCTAAGCCCAAGCCGGCTACTAAGCCAGCTCAGCAATGAGGGGGCGCCCTCACCCATGCGGGTGGGGGGACGGCTGCGACACTTCTCTCAGATCTGGGATCAAGAGGTCTCGGACAGATGGATCCGGGATCAAGAGGTCTCGGACAGATGGATCCGGGAAGTGGTGTCTTCCGGTTACAAGCTGGAGTTCGAGCTCCGCCCCCCTTCCAGATTTTTCAGGTCTCGGATGCCTTCGGAGCCTCTGGCGGCGCAGGGACTCCTGGTGGCAGTAGAGAATCTTCTGGACATGGCTGTCATTTGCCCAGTGCCCCCCTCAGATCAGGGCAGGGGTTTTTATTCCAATCTGTTCACGGTACCCAAGAAGGACGGATCGGTCCGTCCCATCTTCGATCTGAAGTTTCTCAACAGGTTCATCCGGCCGCGGAAATTCCGCATGGAAACGCTGCGCTCGGCTATTCGCTCTCTTCGTCAGGGAGACTTTCTGACGTCCATAGACATCAAGGATGCTTATCTACACGTTCCGATTTTTCCAGCACACCAGAGGTTTCTCAGGTTCGTGGTGGAGGATCGGCACTTTCAGTTTGCGGCACTCCCTTTCGGTCTCACCTCGGCTCCTCGGGTGTTCACCAAGGTGCTGGCGGGGGTGATGGCTCTGCTCAGGGTGCAGGGTATCCGCATTGTGCCCTATTTGGACGATCTTCTGATCATGGCCTCTTCCTTCAACCAAGCGGAGTTGGACACCAGGGTGGTGGTGTCCACTCTGGAGAGGTTCGTTGGGTGATCAACCACCCCAAGTCTTCTCTTTCTCCGTCCAGAGTAGTGACCTTTCTGGGAATGTCTCTGGACACTTCGCAGGCCAGGGTGTTTCTGCCCCAGGCCAAGATTCTTTTGATTCAGGAGTTCGGCTTCTCTTGTCGGTCCCTCGTCCGGCCATCCGGCTAGGAATGAGGCTGGTGGGGTTAATGGTGGCCTCATTCGAGGCAGTTCCCTTTGCACAGTTTCATACAAGGACGCTTCATCTGTTGAAGGTTTGGGACAAGTCTCCACTATCGTTGGATCAGTCCTTCCTGATGACTCCCCGAGTTCGTCGATCCCTGCAATGGTGGCTGGGGTCTGTCAATCTGTTGAAGGGCAGATCTTTTCTGGCGCCGTGTTGGGAAACAGTCACCACGGATGCCAGTCTGTCAGGTTGGGGGGGTGTTTGGAAGGACCTCCAGTTTCAGGGTCTGTGGGGCCCGCAGGAGGCTCACGAGCCCATCAATGTTCTGGAGTTGAGAGCCATCAGGTTGGTTCTGTTTCGCTTGACTCATCAGTTGCGAGGCCTGCCAGTTCAGGTCCGGTCGGACAACCGGACGGCGGTTGCTTACATCAATCACCAGGGGGGGACTCGCAGCAGGAGTGCCCTCAGGGAAGTGTCTTTGATTCTGGACTGGGCGGAGAGCCACGTCCCGTGTATCTCAGCAGTCTACATTCCGGGAGTGGAGAACACGGAGGCGGACTCTCTGAGCAGGGCCTCCTCTCGTCAGGGGGAGTGGTCCCTCAGTCCTCAGGTGTTTCGCTCGATTTGCCTCAGGTGGGGGTTCCCGGCGGTGGACCTCTTTGCCTCTCGTCACAATCACAAGCTTCCGGTATTTGTTTCTCTCTTGCAGGATCCACTGGCCCTGGCGGTGGATGCCATGTCCCTGAACTGGAGGGATCTGGGGTTTCTTTACCTGTTCCCTCCGTTTCCAATGGTAGCCAGAGTGGTGCGCAAGCTGGCCATGGAGGGCGCGTCGGCGATTCTGGTGGCACCAAGGTGGCCAAGGCAGGTTTGGTTCGCAGACCTGGTAAGGCTGGCAGAGGATCAGTTCGTTCTGCCTCTACTGCCGGACCTGCTCACCCAGGGTCGGCTACGCTATCCCAATTTACCTTCGCTGGCTTTGACGGCGTGGCTGCTGAAACCGCCATCTTGAAGGAGGAAGGTCTTTCTGACGCGGTGGTTCAGACTCTTATTAGCGCAAGAAAGCGCTCTTCCTCTACTATTTACTATAGGACCTGGAGGTCCTATATTGACTGGTGTGAAAGTAGGTCTTTCTCTTGTCGGGAGTTCTCCATTTCCAGGATCCTGGAGTTTCTTCAACATGGTCTGGATCTGGGGCTTCAACTTAGTACCTTGAAGGGGCAGGTTTCTGCCCTGGCGGTGTTCTTCCAAAGGTCCTTTGCACTTCATCCCTTAGTCAAGACTTTTTTCCAAGGAGTTACGCATGTACGGCCTCCTAGGAAGCCTTTTGTTCCAGTCTGGGATTTGAACCTGGTTCTTTCTGCTCTTCAGGGTCCTCCGTTTGAGCCCTTGAATGAGGTCGCTTTGTCTTCACTTACTCAAAAGGTGGCCTTTTTGGTGGCTATCACTTCGGTTAGGCGTGTTTCTGAGTTGGCAGCCTTGTCCATTAAAGCTCCATACTTCGAAAGGCATCAGGACAAGGTGGTCTTTCGTTTCAAGCCGGATTTTCTTCCTAAGGTGGTCTCTGCCTTTCATCTGAATCAGGACATTGTTCTGCCTTCTCTATGTCCTAATCCCGGCAACGACAAGGAAAGGGCGTTGCATTCCTTGGATGTAGTTCGTGTTGTGAAATATTATCTGGTGGTTACGTCTTCCTTTCGTAAGACTGATGCTTTTTTTGTGGTGCCCTTTGGGCCTAGGAAAGGTTTGGCCCCTGCCAAATCTTCCATTAGTAAATGGATTCGTCAGGCCATCATTGGGGCCTACTCTGCCAAGGGGAGGAGTCCCCCTTTTCGTGTTACTGCTCATTCTACTCGTGCGGTTGGAGCGTCCTGGGCCTTTCAGCACCAGGCCTCTGTTGAGCAAGTTTGTAAGGCCGCTACTTGGTCTTCTGTTCACACTTTTTCCAAGTTTTACAAGGTTGATGTTCGGGCCTCAGCGGATGCTGTTTTTGGCCGCAAAGTTCTGCAAGCTGTTGTGGTTTAAGTTGTACCTTGTTGCCTCGTTTTGGATCCCCGCCCTTTTATGGACACTGCTATTGGATGTCCCACATGTTATGGATATCTTGAAGCGGGGTGTGTGACATACTTAGAATAATACCATTTTGTGAAATACTCACCTGTAAAATGGGTATTATAAGTATGTCACACACCCCGCTTCACCCGCCCTTCTTGTATTCTGGATCCTTTATATTGTGAACTTTGCGTTGTTTTGTCTTATATTTGCCTCTTCCTGGTCCCTTACCTTACTGCTTCTTTATACTGGGTAATGAGTGGGAGGTCCCAGGTATTTATGGATCAGGGAGGGGCTTTCTTTTTGCTATCATCTCTGCAGAACGCCCTCTTCAGGTCGGTATTACCCACATGTTATGGATATCTTGAAGCGGGGTGTGTGACATACTTATAATACCCATTTTACAGGTGAGTATTTCACAAAATGGTATTTTTCCTCCATTTCCTCAGCTGGGCAGGGTGCTGCGCAAAATAGCCCAGGAGGGGGTGCCAGCCATTCTGGTGGCCCCATGTTGGCCAAGAAGAATTTGGTTCGCAGAAATCGTACAGTTGGCAGTAGATCGTTTCGTCCTGCCCCTGGTGCCAGACCTTCTCACACAGGGGCGGCTGCGCCACCCCAATTTACAAACGCTGGCTTTGACTTCCTGGCTGCTGAAACCTCCATCTTGATGGACAAAGGGTTGCCGGCCTCTGTAGTTAATACCATGATCAGAGCTAGGAAGAAGTCTTCTTCTACCATTTACTACAGGGTTGGCATGCTTACATTTACTGGTGTGAGTCTAGGTCACTTCCAAGTCGGGTGTTCTCAATTCCCAGCATATTGGAATTTTTACAACATGGCTTGGATCTGGGTTTTCAGCTTAGTACTCTGAAGGACCGTATTTCTGCTCTGGCTGTTTTTTTCCAAAGATCTTTTGCTCAGCATCATCTGGTCAAGACCTTCTTTCAAGGAGTTACTCATTTGTGTCCTCCCCGCAAGCCCATATTACCCGTTTGGAATTTGAATTTGGTTTTGTCTGCCATGCAAGGGTCTCCTTTTGAACCTTTGCAGGAGGCGGCTTTGTCCACTCACTGTCAAGGTAGCCTTTTTGGTGGCTATTACCTCAGTCAGGCGAGTTTCTGAATTGGCGGCGCTTTCCATCAAGCCTCCTTATTTTGAAAGACACCAGGACAAGGTGGTGTTTTGCTTTAAAACTGATTTTCTGCCTAAGGTTGTGTCTGCTTTTCATCTCAATCAGGACATTGTGTTGCCTTCCTTGTGCCCTAACCCCGGTAACCCCAAGGAAAGGGCGTTACATTCTCTTGATGTAATTAGGGCTGTGAAGTTCTATTTGGTGGCTATTGAATCTGTTAGGAAGACTGATGCTTTCTTTGTGGTTCCGTATGGTCCTAAGATGGACCAGGCTCCTGCTAAATCCACTATCAGCAAGTGGATCCGTCAGGCCGTGATTCAGGCCTATTCTGCTAAGGGAAAGAATCCTCCTTTCCACCTTACTGCTCATTCTACTTATGCTATTGGTGCCTCTTGGGCTTTTCAGCACCAGGCTTCTGTTGAACAAGTTTGCAAGACTGCAACTTGGTCTTCTGTTCATACCTTTTCTAAGTTTTACAAGGTTGATGTTAAGGCCTCAGCTGATGCTGCTTTTGTCCGCAAGGTTCTGCAGGCGGCAGTGGTTTAAACTGTCTGCTGTTACCTTTGGGGATCCCACCCTACTTTATGGACACTGCTATTGGATGTCCCGATTGTAAGTATTCTATCTGGAGCAGGACATACTGTATACTAAATTCTGTGATTACTCACCTGTAGAATTGGTATTATGAGTATACATCACGTCCCGTTTCGCCCCACCCTTGTTGTTCTTGTTACCTCTTTATGGTGATTGTTTATATTCTCCCGGCTTTAACTGCTTTTTAAATATTGGGGTTCTGTGGGAGGTGCCTCGGTATATATGGGCCGGGAGGGGCCACTTTTTCTTCTCTGCAGTCACGTGACATCTGAAGATGAATAACCCATGTGTAAGGATATCTTTCGGAACGGGACGTGATGTATACTCATAATAACAATTCTACAGGTGAGTAATCACAGAATTGTATTTTTTACTACCTAAATACATCTCTGCTGGCACTTTCTCATTGGACTTACTTTGAGGAATGGCTACCATTGCAGCTGTCATTTTGACACACTTTTTTGACAATCAGATTTGGAAAGATGCACACCACAGAAATAATTTTGAAAATACAAGTACATTGTGTATTCAAAAAAATCATACACATGCTAGTTTTGTAGTTCAGAAAAGTATGTTTAATAGCCTGAAGTTTTTCCACAGGTCACCTAACCATCTCCCGAATGTTACCGGGTAACTCGGTATGGGGAATTAACTCGGGAATGGCATGCCTTTTTAAGTATCCCCCATCAGGGAAATGTCTTGGCCCTGATGGTCTCTCCCCAACATTTTACACATACTTTGGCCCTCGCATAACCCCCTCCAAGCCAAACTCTTCAATGGGATTTTCGAAGAATATCCCTTTCTCAATCTCTTGAGGCCACAATTTCTTTAATCCCAAAGCCTGGGAAAGACCATACCCTATGCAGTAATTACTGGCCAATATCTCTAATTAACAAGGACATTAGGCTTTAGGCTAAAATCTTATCCCTGCGGCTTCAGCCTCTCCTCCCAGGTCTGATCCACTTGGACCAGGTTTGCTTTGTCCCAGTGAGGGAGGCTTGGGACAACACTAACAAATTGTTCATCCTGATCTTGCACATCTCGTCTACGAAGGTCCCTGCCTGCCTACTGCCATGTGATACAGAGAAGGGTAAACTGGGCCTTTATTAAGGCATCTCTTCAGCAAATTGGTGTTGATCCGACCCTCCTGTCATAAATCCTAGCTCTATACGCAAACACTACTGCAAAGGTTTGAGCCAATGTGCTCCTCTCCAAGCCTTTTTTTTTTTTTTTATTTGGACGGGCACTCGCCAGCGGTGCCCACTGTAACCCCTTTTGTCTTCACTATTGAGCACCTGGTTATTGCTATCAGAAACAACCCTAACATAAAGGGGATTTGGCTGGGAAATCAACAGTAAAAGTCCTTTTTCTGTGGACAAGCTGCTCTTGCATCTAACTACCCCACTGACTTAATTTGCATCTTATTATCAGAATTCAGCAAATTCAGCCACGTTAGCAATTTCAAAATCAACTAATCTAAATAAGAGGCCTTAAACCTCATGCTAAACCCAAACACGGCTAATCTACTTAAACAGAACTTCCCATTTAAGTGACAATCCCAGGCCATCAAATAAACATATTTAAAATTTGCTGAAATTCTTATACATTTTCCAGGCATCCCCCATTAAACCCCCCACTGCCTTTTTTTTGCATGCGCCAGGCTGCATTCTCTAAATTTGTCTGGGGCACACCTAAATTGAGGATACGTATCTCTACACTAGTTAGGAGCAAGTGGGAGGGAGGGACAGGCCTCACAGACCTTTAAAACTCACAGACCTTTAAAACTATACCATACGGCAACTGCCCTTCTATGGATAGTGGATTGGGCCCACAAAGAAAAATGTTGGGTGCGTTTGGAGAGGATGGGAGGCTTCCCTCTCTAGCTCTCAGGTAAAAAGCACCTGAAGACCAAGTCTCTTGGCTCCTACATCATGAACTCCTTGCATTTCTTGCAGCCAATTTAATTAGTGGTGCCCACACCCCACTCCTTAAAAGGAGTCACTGGTGACCCAATCCCCCCCCCCCACACACACGCTATATCTGCACTCTTTACTACAAAATGAAACCCATCTCTTGAGACCCAAAGTCATTAGTTGATGGGAGAATTGAGATCACGGAAACAGACCAAGCTAAAATCTTTTTGCTCACTCATAGCCTATCTTCAACTTATGCAGCTCAAGAAAAAAGCTACCAAATCTCTAGATGGTATAAATGCCCTGTAGACATCCATAAGTGTTAGAGATGCCTCTCTGACATAGACAACATTACACTAATCTGGTGGGGATGCCCAATGGTCAAAGCAATCTGGGACCTTTGTTTCTCTGTATCAGCAAATTACAGGCACAGGAACTAGTTATTTCCCCAAAAATAGCTAATTTTTTCTCATTCCTGGCCCCATCTCTTGCATCATCCTGAGACGCTTCACTATAGCTACGAGGACTATCATCCCCAGACATTGAAAAACTCAGAATGCGCCCACAACAATGAAATGAGTTCAAAAAGTCGAATATTTTCGCCGAATGGAAGAGGCATGGTCTGAGATGAAGAGAACCTGTACTCTCTTCAGCCTGACTTGAGCTGGCTGGATAGATATTCGAGAATTCACCTTCCTGCGCTAATCGGCTCCAATTGATTTCGGCCTCATTTTTAATGATAAATCATATGACCTGGATTTTATCACTTTCATAAATAGTAAAGAGTTCCTTCCTAACAGATCTAGCCCCTTCTGATTCCCTTCCTATCAACCCTTCCACATGCTGCGCCTTAATTCTCCTACTTTTCTTTCCCTTCTACTACTTTGCCTCTTACCTAACCTACCTAACCCACTGACAATAATGCTCTCCGATGAATGGGATAGTGCTAGACTACAGGTCTCATTTCAGGTCTTTTGAAGGTCACCCTAAATTCTTAGGGTCATCCTTACCAGCGGTTTATTAGGCAACATTTCTTGAGCGAGGGCATACCATTTTTTCCCTAGTCCCTCCTCTTGCTCCATACACTGTCTAGCCAGTGTTTATGATCCTAGATGGTGATCTCTTTATAAGTCGCTTCTCTATCTTTCACTGGGACGACCCAAGGGTTGAAGTATTGCCTGCCTTCATCCTTAACACAGTACCAGAGCCCTGAATATTATATGCTATTGTTATGCGATTATCAAATATGAAACATTGTCACTTAATGTACTGTCTCTCCTCCCCTTGCCTACTAACCCCCTTCTTTATATTCTTGGTGTGCCACACACCCCACTTCACCTTTAATTCTTCACGATTGTGTTACTCACCGCCAGGTGACGCTGTGCAGAGAGGAAGTCTTGTAACGAGCCCCCTTCCGGCCTATATATACCTGGTACCTCCCATTTATCACCAGTGTTTTTCTCTCTGCTTGACGACAAGACAGAAGATTGAAGTCTCCTGCTTACAGGTAGCCGGGGTCTTACCCCGGCACCCCCTTTTGGTCTATTTCTGCCCGTTTTTGATTGTTTGTACCTTTATGGTGGAATGGAAGCCTCCCAGCCTAGGCTGCTCACTGGGCAATTGGTAGACGGCACTATAGGTGCCTAGGAGCTTATCTCCTCCGCTCGACCCCCTCTTTTGGAGGCAATGCGGCTATCCGGCATGGTGATCCGGAAATGGGATGCCCCTGTCCCGAGGGTCCCCTTAGCCCCTTACTCTCCCGTTGCGGTCCCTTCTCCCTTCACTATGGGGGGGGGGGGGGTAGAGGGATGTGTATTGTGTGTATGGTTTACTGTATGTTTATGTGTTTTTCTTATTTCAACGTTGTCAGGCTGCACCGCAAGTGAGTGTGCATATGGCCTGACTTTGATTCCTCCTTATATGGCAGTCTCTGTTTTGTGGGCTGCTGCTGCTGGCCTGTAGGGCCAGAGCTTTGGGTCCGCTTTAGGGGTGACCGGGGCGGGCTGTACGGTGTCAGGCTTGCTTATGGCTGCCTGCGTTTTTTTCACTTTATTCAGCTCCCCTCCCCCCTCCGCTTATCTCCTTTGTTTTAATCGGCCACTCCCGGCTGCCTGTCTTCCACCACCTCTTTTGGTCGGGTGCTGGGCTTTTGTAAGCCTCACTGGGGCAGGTAAGCGGCCTCACCTGGCGTGGGGCCGTCTATTTTTTTTTATGGGTTTGACTGTTTATTTAAAAAGTAATATATTTAATGCAAAAATACTTAAAAAAAAAAATATATATATATAAAGAGGAAAATCGGAGGCCAGTTTTCTTGCCTCTTCAAAGCACTTGGTGCTGTGTATGTATGTTATATTGCATGTTGCCATTGGTTTCTGGGGGTTTTACTGTTGGTTTGTTTCTTCCCCACAGATCCTGGGATTCCCTCAATTAGTAGCCTCCCGGTTCTATATTTGCCTGGCTAGTCTCTTTTTCTCCTAAATTGGGACATATTTTTATATTTATATATATATATACTTGTGTATATATATTTAAAAAAAAAAAAAATGTATACTATTATTTTTTAAGGGGGACCTTTATTATCATTAATTAAATCCTCCCTCCCGGGACATTAACATAAGGGGGCATCCCGGGTTGGCTTATGCCTTAAACCCTAAATTTTGCGAATACCATAAATCACCATATGGAGGCTTCCGATATTACCGGAAATGGTTCTTCTGGGCCATTTAGGGTGTGCGGAGGCTGTGGGACACCGCTCCCAGCTGATGATGTTTTTTGTATGCATTCCTTGTGCAAAGCAGAGTATTGCGCGTCAGTCCATTGCTCCGGCTGCTGGCCCTTCGCAACTCCCATCATCCCCTACCCCTCCCTCCCTATTCCGGACCCCGCGTGACATTGTCAAGAGTGGGGATTCGCAATCCGAGGTGGCGGCACGGTTGGCCAACCTCGAGAAAATAGTTTCTGTTAAAGCAGGGTTAAAGGCCACTGCGAAACGGAAGCACCTGACTCCTATACCTCCGGCTTCACAGGATGATGTATGTGAGCCTGTGGTTTGGTCCAATTGCTCCCTGGACGAGAAGGGAGAATTTTTGGTGGAGTCAGATGAGCCTGCAGATCAGCTTGAGGTTGATGCTATTGGCGATTTGTCTGCGGGGGGTTTTCGTGACACCCCCCCATTCTTGCCCAAATGTTTGAAATTTTGAATTTAGATCCACCTGAGGCTGTCACCCTGCCAAAGGGTCAGTTGTTTAATGTCCCTCAGCTGCCTTTGGTTTTTCCCAGACAACACCACTTTGAGAAAATGGTGCTCAAGGAATGGGAACATCCCACGCGGTTAACTGGAATTCCTTCCAGTTGGGAGAAACGTTATCCTTTTCCGCCAGAATTGGTGAAGCTTTGGTTGGTTTCTCCTGACGTCGATACCCCTGTACTAGGGCTCTCCAGCACGGCTATGAGACTACTGCCCTTAAGGATGGTGAGGATCGTCGGATTGACCAGTACGCTCGCCATGGTTTTAGTTACGCCGGGTCAGCGATGCGCCCGGTGTGTGCTTCAGCGCTGCTTCTTTTGGCGGTTAGATCTGTAATTCAGGGTCTGTGTGTGGATCTTGATCCCACTTGCAAGGAGCTTATTGCTCTCAGGCAGTGTGAGTCTTTTGTTTCCTATGTTCTGTCCGCTCAGGACGATGCGCTGGCTATGAGTAGCAAGACAGCTGCAATGCTGGTGGCTATTCGTCGGGCAGTATGGTTGCGCCAGTGGTCGGCGGACGCAGCTTCTAAAATGGTGCTCACAGCTCTCCCCTTTTTGGGGTTGCGGCTGTTTGGTGATAAAATTGATTCAGTTGCCAAAGGTGGTAAAATGCCCCAACGTAAGAAGCCTCGTCGTCCCTTTCGGGGGGCAAGTTCTGGTAGACCTTCCTTTCGGGGATTCAGAGCGGGTAGGGGGGCTTCCTTTCCCGCTACCAGAGGTGCAGGTTGGACTCGGGGGAAGGGCCGTGGCCGCCCCACTCAGTCCTGGGGCACCAAGCCCAAGCCTGCTGATAAGCCCGCTCAGCAATGAGGGGCTGCCCTCACCCGTGCGGGTGGGGGGACGATTGCGACGCTTCTCCCAGGTTTGGAACCAGAAGGTTCCGGACAGATGGATCCGGGAGGTAGTGTCGTCCGGTTACAAACTGGAGTTCGAGTCTCGCCCTCCTTCACAGTTCTTTCGGTCTCGGGTGCCCATCGATCCTTTGGCCACGCAGGGGCTCTGTTAGAAATGGCGGTCATCCGGCCGGTACCGCGCTTAGAGATGGGCCTCGGTTTCTACTCCAATCTTTTCGCAGTCCCCAAGAAAGACGGGTCAGTTCGTCCCGTCCTGGACCTGATCTTACTCAACAGGTTCATCCGTTTTCGGAAGTTTCGCATGGAAACTTTGCGTACGGCCGTCGGTTCCCTTCGGCAGGGGGACTTCATGACGTCCATAGACATCAAGGATGCTTACCTTCATGTTCCCATCTGCCACGCTCATCAACGTTTTCTTCGATTCGTGATGAAAGATCAGCATTTTCAATTCGTGGCACTTCCGTTTGGCCTTACCTCGGCTCCAAGAGTGTTCACCAAGGTGCTGGCAGGGGTGATGGCCATTTTCAGATCTCGGGGCATTCGTGTCGTAACTTCTCATCATGGCTCTGTCACTCAATCAATCGGAGACAGACACCAGGATGGTGGTCTCCACGCTGGAATGCTTTGGTTGGGTGATCAACTTCTCCAAGTCCTCCCTTGCTCCGGCCAGGGTGGTGTCCTTTCTGTGGATGCAGTTGGACTCCCATCAACACAGAGTGTTTCTTCCCCAGTCCAAAATTCATCTGCTTCAGGAGTTGGCTCGGGTCCTACTTTCCAATCCTCGGCCGTCCATCCGTCTGGGGATGAGGCTGGTAGGGTTCATGGTTGCCTCCTTCGAGGCAGTTCCTTTTGCTCAATTTCACACGAGGACGCTTCAGCTTTATCTGTTGGCGTCCTGGGACCGGCAACCTCGGTCGCTGGATCAGCCCTTCCAGTTGTCCTCCCGGGTCCGGCAGTCCCTCCAGTGGTGGTTGGTCTCGACCAATCTCATGAAGGGCAGGTCTTTCCTGACCCCTCTTTGGGAAATTGTCACCACGGACGCCAGTCTGTCGGGATGGGGCGGAATCTGGAAGGAGCTGCAGTTCCAGGTGCAGTGGGGACCTCAAGAGGCCCACTTACCCATCAATATTCTGGAACTGAGAGCCATCCGTCGGGTTCTTGCTCTCCTGACTCAACACGTTCTGGGCCTTCCGGTCCAGGTGCGTTCAGACAATCGAACAGCGGTTGCTTACATCAATCATCAGGGAGGGACTCGCAGTCTGAGTGCTCTCAGAGAGGTGTCCCTGATCCTGTCCTGGGCAGAGGCCCATGTTCCTTGTCTCTCGGCGGTATACATTCCAGGAGTGGAGAACCAGGAAGCGGACCGGTTGAGCAGGGGCTCTCCCCGTCTGGGAGAATGGGCTCTCCATCCTCAGGTTTTTCGCTCACTGTGTCTCCGATGGGGGACACCGGAGGTGGACCTGTTTGCCTCTCGTCACAATCACAGGCTCCCGAACTTCGTGTCGCTCTCCCAGGATCCTCTGGCTCTGGCAGTGGACGCCATGTCCCTGAGCTGGGGGGATCTGGGGTTCCTATACCTGTTTCCTCCGATACCCATGCTGGGCAGGGTGGTTCGGAAGTTGGCTCTGGAAAGGGTGTCCGCCGTTCTCGTGGCCCCAAGGTGGCCAAGGCGAGTGTGGTTCGCAGACATCGTTCGGCTGGCAGTGGACCAGTTCGTTCTGCCTCTTCGGCCCGATCTGCTCACTCAGGGTCGGTTGTGTTACCCCAATTTACCAGCGCTGGGTTTGACGGCCTGGCTGCTGAAACCTCCATCTTGAAGGAGGAGGGTCTTTCTGACTCAGTCGTTAAGACTCTGATCAGTGCCTGGAAGAGGTCTTCTTCTATCATCTACTATAGGACTTGGAAAGCCTATATATCGCTTGGTGCGAGATTAGATCTTTTCCTTGTAGGGTCTTCTCGGTCTCCAGGATTCTGGAGTTTTTACAATCTGGGCTGGACTCTGGTCTTCAGCTAAGTACTTTAAAAGGGCAAGTTTCTGCCTTATCTATCTTTTTTCAAAAGCGTTTTGCGCTTCATCCTTTAGTTAAAACTTTTTTCCAGGGGGTTACGCATGCGCGGCCTCCCAGGAAACCATTACTCCCGGTTTGGGATTTGAATTTGGTTCTTTCTGCTCTTCAGGCTCCTCCTTTTGAGCCTTTGCAAGATACTGCTTTGTCTACCCTGACTCAGAAGATTGTCTTCTTGGTAGCGATCACTTCGGTCCGGCGTTTCTCGGAGTTGGCGGCCTTGTCTATCCAGGCGCCTTACTTTGAGAGGCATCAGGATAAAGTGGTCTTTCCGTTCAAGCCAGACTTTCTTCCTAAGGTTGTTTCTGCTTTTCATTTGAACCAAGATATTGTTCTTCCCTCTTTGTGTCCTAATCCTAAGAATGACAAAGAGAGGGTTTTGCATTGTTTAGATGTAGTACGCTGTGTTAAGTACTACTTGATTATCACGTCTCCTTTTCGTAAGACGATGCCTTTTTTGTTGTGCCCTGTGGGCCTAACAAGGGTTTGGCACCAGCCAAATCTTCTATTAGCAAATGGATACGTCAGGCCATTATTGCGGCCTATTCTGCTAAGGGGAAAGTTCCCCCTTTTCGTATCACTGCTCATTCTACTCGCGCCGTTGGGGCGTCTTGGGCTTTTCAGCACCAAGCTTCTGTTGAACAAGTTTGTAAGGCCGCCACTTGGTCTTCTGTTCATACTTTTTCTAAGTTTTACAAGGTTGATGTGCGGGCCTCAGCAGATGCTGTTTTTTGGCCGCAAAGTGCTGCAGACTGCAGTCATTTAAGTTATGCTTCACCTGGCCTTGAGATGCCCATCCCTTGTGGACACTGCTTTTGGATGTCCCAATCGTGAAGAATTAAAGGTGAAGCGGGGTGTGTGGCACATCAAGAATAATACCATTTTGTGAGTACTCACCTGAAAAATGGATATTGTTGGTGTGCCACACACCCCGCTTCACTCCCACCCTTTTCGGTATTCCGAATCCTTTATATGGTGAAGCTTTTATTTTTATTGATATTGATTTATTTTGAGGTTACCGTTAAAATACTGGTACCTTACAAGACTTCCTCTCTGCACAGCGTCACCTGGCGGTGAGTAACCCAATCGTGAAGAATTAAAGGTGAAGCGGGGTGTGTGGCACACCAACAATATCCATTTTTCAGGTGAGTACTCACAAAATGGTATTTTTTGTACCCCCGCATCCCTCTGTCTGTCTTTCTTCAATTGAAAAAACAATAAGTGATTAAATTAAAAAAAATTGTGATACCTAGAAAAACATACTTAACTTAAGGATACTATCAATGTCCAGTGAAATGTTCCATATATAATCCCCTGGAGAATCGTGCACCTTTTTTGACTATGTACAAAGGAAAAACCATGTTTACAGTAGTAACCACTAGCATGTAGCAACTGATTTATGAAAAAGGCTGAAAGGTTACTAAGGTTACTATGAAAAAGGGTAAAAGATGTCTATAAGACGGTATTCTGATACACCTGTGGCTTAGTCCTATTTGCCAGCTGGGTATGGTGTTATCAGATTACATACAGAATGTACAGCCAAACTAATATAAACATCTGGTTGATCTGGTCAGTTTATCTCTTACAATAGGGTCGATAAAGCACCAAGTAAGAAAACTCTACTTTTTAGGAGAGAGAAGTGATGGGAGTGATTCAGCAACTGGACGTAAAATTTCACCTGGTGAAATCAGCTCCTAGTTAGACAATAACAAAGTGTTCCATACAAAAAAGTAGTAGTATTCTAAGTATACAGTACGTCCTGCTCCAGATATAATACTTACACTTGGGTAATCCTCCGCCAGATGGCGCTGTGCACTGCAGACATGCAAAAACAGGCTCCTCCCGGCCCTTCATATACCCAGGGACCTCCCACAAATCCCCAGGTTTCTCTGCAGTGCCGACTGCGAAGACATGAAGTATCACTCTCTCGCAGGTGAGCGGGGCTATTACAGCCTGTGGCCCTGTTGGACTATTCCCACTCATCCTTCGTTTGATGTGCCTCCCAGCCTGGGCTGCGCTGGTCGGGTGAAGGTAGGCAGCACCATGCGTGCTTATGGAGCCATGCTCCACCGCAGTCCTCCACCATAGGGTAGGCGGTTTAGGCTGATGGTGAGCCTCTAGTGGATGCCCCTCCCGCATTATTGCCCCGTGTAGCGGTGGGCCCTATCCAAAGGGTCGCCATCCTCCCTCGTTTCCCCCCGTAGATCGGGGGGAAAGAAAGGGGGGGGGTGTGTGGCGGTCTCAAGTGTACTACGATTACACGATTATGGCCTTAGTATTGTCCTTGACTTGTAACTTGGTGTCAGAGCCGCGCTGTTTGCTTTTTTATTATCTGCCGCCGCCGCGCTCGTCTCTTTCCTTACTGGATGTGCTGCGCCGGGCGGCGTCGCCCCAGACGCTGCTGCGTCTCCATTGGCAAAAATCATCTATGCTATGTGTGTCATACACTCTGCTTCTCTTTACAATATTGACCCCAGACGCTGCGGCGTCTCCATTGGCAAAAATCATCTATGCTATGTGTATCATACACTCTGCTTCTCTTTACAATATTGACTACTGCCTTAGAGCTTCGCGCTCTTCGGGGGGGCGGGGGCCTGGTTTGGCGCGCTCCGCGTCATGGCCCGCTCTGGCCCGCCCTTCGAGGTTCTCTTGGCTCCATTTTGATGTTAGTCGCGCGCGCGTGGTTACGGCCCTCCCCCTACCTTGGTCTGTAAGTGCCCTCACGGGCGATTTTCATGATTCTTATTACCGCGCATGGCTCTGACACCCTTTATTCCCATTATGTCTTTAAGACAGTTGAATCCAGTGGCTTCCCCGGCCTGGGTTAAATTATAGCGGGTCTTGTAAAATTCTCCCACCTTCCTAGCGGGTCTTTGGGGCATCCAGGGTTGCCTATTGCGTAAATCCCTGCTGGCATATTGTGCCTAGATAATCACCATATGGAGGCATCTCAGAATTATGTGACCGGGGTCCCTCTGGGACAAGACCGGCTGTGTATAGCGTGTGGTCAACCCCATGCTGATGCTGACGGGCACAGGTCTGCGCCCCATGTACCGAGCAAGCACTGGCCCTGCAATCAGGCTTGCCAGTGGCTGCACCTCGTTTCAATACACTTGTTTCCCCATGCTTAATTCTCACTCCTGCTGAGTCGCATACAAGTGGGGATTTGCAGCCTGCTGTGTCTTCCAGCCTGCCTACGGCTGATCAGATTATGGCGAGGTTGTCAGGGCGCAGGGGCCCTGGTAAGAAGTGGCCCTTGACGCCTCCTGTTTTCTGTTGTCCTATGGGAACTGAGGAGTTGACTACTCCGTGTGACTATACCTTTTCTGATGAAGGAGAGCTGGTCTCTGACTCGGGCTCATCTGATGAGAGGCCGAGGAGTCATGGCGATTCTGGCCCTGAATACTGGGGCCAGTGTGAGATTTGTTGGTTAAGGTCTTTAAGGTCCTGTCTATCTCTCTCCCTGGTGAGGCCTCACAAGCTGAGAGGGGAGCGTTTCCATACAGCGACAGCGCGCTTGGAATTTCTAGAGCAGGCTCGTTTCCATGCTCTTGTACTCGAGGAATGGGATTTCCCCAGTAAATTCCAGGGGTCCCAGGGGACTGGGATAGGACATACCCCTTGTTTCACCTGAGGGGGTCAATTGTTAGTCATCACCCCCGTGGTGGATGTGCAGATCGTAGGGGTTTTTAACCCCCCCCTTTTTTATTACAGCCCCTGCTTATAGTACCCTTCGGGATGCTGAGGACTGGCGTATTGACCTGTGGCCTCCCACACCTTTTCTTGTACAGGGATGGCGCTGCGCCCGGTCTGTGCCGCGGTCATTACTGCAGTGGCCGCTAGAACCCTCATCAGAAAGATGCTTGATCATCACCCTGAGTATCTCCCCTGGGATGCGTTTCATGCACTCTCCAGTTGTGATGTATTTGTAAAATTTATCCTATTAGCACTGGATGACACCATTAGAATGTGTGCAAGGACTTCTGCCCTTGTGGTGGCTATACTTCGCTTGGTTTGGCTGCGACAGTGGGGTACTGACGATGATGCTAAGAAGACTCTTACTGGGATTCCCTTTAGAGGGCAACGCCTGTTTGGGGCCGTCTGGACCTGTTGGTAAATAAGGGCAATTCACCCCAACGTAGGCGGCCGTCCCGGCCCCTCGGGGCAGGGTAACCCCCCCCCTCCCTACCATAGTATAAAACAAGAACCAGGGGTGTCCTTCCTGGGGGCTTGTGCAGATTCCTGCCCCAGGAGTGGCATATAATGCCCTGACCCCTCTGGCGGGGCTAAGCCTAAGTCTTCCACCAACATCCCCTCAAGCATGTTGGGGCGCCCTTGCCCGTCTGGGTGAGGGGACGGCTGCGGCACCTTGCTCATGCCAGGAGGTATCACGCCTCAGACTGGTGGATTCAGGAGGTAGTGCCCTCCGGATACAAGATAGTTTGCTGAGCGGCCTCCCCCAAGATTATTGGGTCCCGGGTGCTCCTGGTCCCTGCCTCTGTTCAGGTGCTGGTGCAGGCCATGCAAGGCCTGCGGGGTCTGGGGGTCTCTTGCAGATTGCCCTTAATAGGCAGAGGCAGGGGCCTTTCCACAGTTCCCCAAAAAAGGATGGGTCAGTCTGGCCAAATCTAGTCTCACAGATTTTCAGCAATTCTTCAATTACAGGAGGTTTCTGCAATGGAAACACTGCGCTCGGCCATCGGCTCCTTGCGTGTCGGGGGCTTCTTGCCGTCTGTGGAGCTCAATGCTGCTTATTTTTACTTCCCTGTGTCTTCTGGACACCGAGGTTCTTCAGATTCGCGTTGGTTGACCAACACTGATAATCGTGACCTTGTCATCTGGCCTCTCTTCAGCTCCCAGAGTGCTCACCAAGGTGCTGAGGGGGGTGTGGTTTCTCATGAGGCCAAGGGGCGTCCGCGCGATGACCTACCTGGACGTCCTCATCACTTCCCAGTCTCTACGTCTGGCTACGTTGGATACTCTGCTGGAGGGTGTCCATTTGGGAGTCATTTGGAGGGGTGATCAAACACCCCAAGTCCTTATTGTCCCCTTCATTGGTAACTCCATTCCTATGAATGAATTTTATACAGTTCAAGCAAGGATCTTCCTTCCTCAGCAATAAAGTGGACAATCTGGTTGTATGGGCTCAGTTCCTCTTAGCTGTCCCCGTCCCTCCACCAGGCAAGGGAGGTAGCTGGTGGGCCCGCTGGTGGCGTACTCCGAAGAGGCCCCTTATGCTCAGTCCCCCCTGGGACCTTCTGCACCTTCTCCGATTTGTCCTACGGGACAAGGACCCAGCATCCCTGGAGCAGGGTATGTGTGCCTTCCTCCATGGTGAGGAGGTCCCTCTTGTAGTGGATGAACTCAAGGAACCTGCCTGATGGCAGTCCCTTCTTGCCCTTTCCTGGGTGGACAGTCACCATGGATGCCAATCTATCAGGTTGAGGGGGGTCTTCTTCGGGAAGTCCCTACGGTTCCAGGGGAGGTAGGGCCCTTAGGAGGCCTATACACCTATCAATGTTTGAATCTCTGAGCGTTCAAGTTAGTTCAAACTCGCTTGCCTACTCCTCTTCAGGGTCTGCCTGTTCGGGGGGGCTAGGCCTAGCTGATGGCCTTGGCCTACATTGAATATTCAGGGAGGGACGAGGTGCAGGAGGGTCCTCCGGGAAGTGTCTCCGACCCTGGTCTGGGTGGTGGACAATGTTCCCTGCATATCAGTGGTATTCGCTCCGGTGGAGGTCCCTCTGCGACAGGATGTGTGCTAATCCTTGTGTCACTATGAGGTCCAACCAGTGTGGATCTGTGTGCGCCCGTCACTATCACAAGCTCTCGGCCCTTGTTTCCCTGTCCCAGGATTCTCTGGCTGTGGTCATGATGATTTAGTAATGTTATGATCCATGCCTCCTGCTAGGCAGGGTTCTGCGCAAAATTGCTCTGGAAGGGGGGACCAGTGGTTCTGGTGGCCCCCGGGTGGCCCAGTGGAGTGTGGTTCGCAGACATGGTACTGAGGACAGTAGATCTGTGCGTTCTGCCAGGAGTGCCAGCTCTGCTCACTCAGGGCCCCTTTACATCACCCCAATCTACAGACTCTGGCCTAGACGGCCTGACTGCTGAAACATCCATCTTGATGGAGACAGGCTTATCTGTCTTGGTGATTGAGACTATGGGAAGACTAGGAGCAAGCTTCTTCTTCTTCCATCTATTATAGGGTATGCGTACCCATATTGATTGGTGTGTATCTAGGTCTCTTCCCTGTCCGGCGTTCTCTGTTCCCAGGGTTCTAGAGTTATTACAGCATGGGTTGGAACTCCGTACTCAGAAGCGTCAGGTTCTGCCCTGTCCGACTTCCTGTAGAAGGCTTTGGTTCAGTTTCCTTGGTTAAGGCTTCTTTCAGGGGGTTACTCATGTGCGTCCCCCACGTAATTCTATGTTCCCTGTTGGGATTCGAATTTATTCTGCTTGCCTTGCGGGGTGTTCCCTTGGACCTATTCCGGATGCTGTCTGACTGTTCTTACCCTCAAGTTGTCCTTCTAGGGACTGTTACTTCAGTCAGCCGTGTGCCTGAGCGGGCGGCTCTGTTTAGCTAGCCCTCGTTCATAGATATATACACCAAGATGAGGTGGTGGTCTGCTTTACGCCGGACCTTCTGCCTAAGGTGGTGTCTTATGCTCATGTATTCAAGACTTTGTCTTTCTTCTGGGCCTTAGTCCTAGTATCGCTGAGAAAAGGGGGTCTACATTCCCTCAACAGGTGTTGGACGTGTTTTCCTGAATTGTCTCTCGTCCCTTAGAGGGACTGTTGCCCCTTGGGGTTTGCGGGCATCTCCATCCTGTATGTGCCTGATTTCGTCTGACTCCAGTGGTTCAGGAGGTCTTTGGCCTGGTCTTTACTTGGATGGGTCGTCCCTTCTGGTCCTAGGAAAGGTTTCGGCTTCTGCCAAGGCTACTGTTAGCTTTTGGACTTGTCAGGCTGTTACTCAGGCCTGTTCTTTTAAGGGGAAGAATCTTCTTCTCGCCTTACTTCTGATTCTATTGGTGCCTTACTGTGGGTAATCCTCCGCCTCCGGCGCCATGCACTGCAGACATGTAGAAAACAAGCTCCTCCCGGCCCTACATATACCGGAGGACCTCCCACAAATCCCCAGATTTCTCTGCAGTGCTGGAACTGCGAAGACATGAAGTATCACGCTCTCGCAGGTGAGCGGGGCTTTACAGCCCGAGGCTCTGTGGGACTATTTCCACCCGTCGTCTTTGTAAAAGAATATGCCTCCCAACCTGTGCTGCGTTGGTCGGGTTAAGGTAGGCAGCACCTAGTGTGCTTACGGAGCTAGACTCCACCGCAATCCCCCACCATAGGGTAGGCGGTTAAGGCAAATGGTGAGCCTTCAGTGGATGCCCCTCCCGCATCAGTGCCCCCACGCCCCGTGTAACAGTGAACCCCGAATATTGGGTCACCTTCCTCCCTAGATCCCCCTGTTAGTGGGGGGAAAAAGAGGGGGGGGTTGTGTGTACGATGGCCTAACCTTGCCCTGATTACACTAGAGACTTATAGCCTTAACGGTTACCGAGTGTCAGAGCTGCGCTTCACACTTATGTTTAAGTTAGCCGCAACGCCTTATTGTTCTTTACTTGGCGCGGACGGCGGCTCTGTTCGTGGAAGCTACGGCGTTTTATTCCTGTATTCACCCTGTCAGTTTTCTCTCTGAGGCGATTTTCTAGATCGGTTGTCGGTTGCATAGCTACTGTTTTTCTGATTGGCTGCGCGCTTTCGAGATGCGCGCTCTCAGGGGGGGCGTGTTTTGGTTTAGCGCGTTCCGCGTCATCTCCCGCTCTGGCCCGCCCTTCGAGGTTCGCTTGGCGCCATTTCCTTCTCACGTGCGTGTGGTGAAGACGGTCCTCCCCTCGCTGTTCTGTAAGTGCCCTCATGGGTGACCTTTCTTTAGCTTTTGCTTCTCCTCGCTTGGCTCTGACATCCCTGTTCCCCTTGTGTCTTTCAGACCGTGAACCTCGGTGGCTTCTCCCGGCCCGGTGTAGCGCCTGGTCCAGACCATTTAAAAATCACTCCCACTTCCCAGCGGGTCATTGGGGCATCCAGGGTTGATTTATAGCGTCAATCCCTACTGGCATATTGTATGTAATAATCACCATATGGAGGCATCTCAGGATATTGCGAGGTTCCTTTGGGACAAGCCCGTCTGTGTGTAGCTTGTGGGGTATTGCCTAGCAGGGGTGACAATGCATGGGTCTGCGTCCCTTGTGCTCAGCAGGCGCTAGCAGGTATCCCCACCTCTTCCGAGGCTGGGCCCGCACCTCGCCTTGCTTCCCCTACTCCCCCAAGCCTGAGCCTAACCCCCAATACTAGTGGGGATTCTCATACTGATTTGGCCACTAGACTGGCTAGTGTGGAAAACTTACTTGCTGGCTCCTTGGCGCGCAACTGCTAAGAGGCGTCATTTGAATCCTGAATCTACTATACTTCCTATAGAGTCTGATGATTTATTGCTTTCCTATGCACATTCCCCCTCAGAGGAAGGGGAACTGTTCTCTGACTCAGGGTCATACGACGACGAGTCCAGGGGACAGGAAGAGTCTGGTTCTGATAATTGGTCCTCGGACGACATTAATAGACTGCTGACCCAGATCTTTGATGTGTTATCCCTCTCTCCCCCTGCCGCGGCTTCTCGGCAAAGGGGTGATCTGTTTCACACCGCCATGGTGCGGTTGGAGTTTCCCGAACAAACTCTTTTCAATAGCCTTGTGCTGAAAGAATGGGAACATCCCAGTAAACTCCATGGAGTTCCTAAAGCTGTGGATAAGAAATATCCCTTTCCTGCTGACCTGGTTAAGTGTTGGACATCGCCACCCGAGGTCGATGCCCCAATTCTAAGTCTGTCCAACACCTCTATTATGCACTCCCCCGACACCACTACGCTGCGGGATTTGGAAGATCGGCGAGTTGACCAACTGGCATGCCATGCATTTGGGGGAGCGTCGCTCCGCCCAGTTTGTGCCTTAGCCATTACGGCGGTGGCGCTCAGGACGGTGGTTAAGACTGCTCTTGAAGGGGCGGATGACTTGCTCTCTGATGCTGCCAATGCTCTGGCCACCTGTGAAACTTTTGTTAACTATATCCTATCCGCATCGGACGATGCTATTAAATTTAGGACGAAAGACAAGACCAAAACTGTACTTGGAGAACCCCAAAAGAGGTAGATCCTTGTTGGGAATTGGTTTAGGCACGCTTAAAGCATGTGTCAGAAATTTTAATCTGTCTGACCGGGGATATATGGAATATCCACGCAGGACAGGTTATGTTCTGATATATTGACATATCTGCCAAGCTAGGCTAAATGAGGATGAAATGAGCTGCTAGCAGAAGCTTATTTTAAACACAAAGTATTTAAATAATGTCAATGATAAATGATACAATATATCTGTCAGCTTGATAAGGTAATCAGAAGAATGATTTGTTCAGGCACTTACCGCCGTGGCCCGGGGGTTCGTAACCCTCCCAGGGCCTGTCCAGGTTATATGGAGAATACTTTAGTTGAGCAAACTTGTAATAAGAACACCTTAAGATGTGAGGTGTAACTTCTTTATTTAAAAATAGGTCAAAGATTAGGCCATTAAGGCTCAACAATAAACTTGAGATAAAAATAACTGATTTGAAGATATAAAATCCAGCGCTTTGTTAGGCTCGCAATGGGTTAAATGAGCGGCGCCTAAAACGATGGTGGGAGTTGTGCAATAAAATCCACTCGTACTTGAGGGATAAGTGCAATGTCTGTGTTCTAAAAAGGGGGGGTGTCTTCTAAAGTCCGTTGTTTTAAATTATCCGCTGTTTCACGTGCAGAGTAGGCTGTTTGAGAAATACGCTGGAGCGGTGACCTCTCGTCCCGCTCTGTAACCGACGCGCGTTTTGGCGGTGAGCCGTCCTCAGGGTGTCAGTAGGCATGCGTCGCAGCTGCCTTTAGATTGGTTGAGTATGACGTCGTTGATGTGAAGGGGTTGGTGGGAAATTTAGTTTTTTCTGCACCTGTGTCCTTCTAGTAGAGCAATTAACGCTTTGTTACAAATGTCATCTTCATGATTCTTGTGTTAAGCTTGCGGTGGCCGTACCTCAGGAACAAGTTAGATACATTAGTTCAAGTAACAACAGGATTGTTCTCTATTTTTAAGTGCAGGAGTGTGTCAACTCAGACAGAAGGCATAAATGTACCACATACGGCGCGGAGGTCTGTTTCAGCAGGAAATGACATGAATGTATTACATTTAAAGTGATTAAATTCCACTGATATGGCTAATGGAAGAAATCATGTGTGCAACAAAGGTATCTAATATGAACTTAGATGGAATGTATGGTAGGCAAAATGAATAAAAAAATAAAGGAATATGCTTCAGAATAGATAAGTAGATATAGCTGATATAAGAATTCATATGTACAACCAAGCGGATGTATATTAGAATAAATAGAATAAGTCATGAAGAACACGGGTATGTTATTGATTAAATAAGTACTAGATTTGGATATAAACAATTAATGATGAACGTTATAGTAAGAGCTGATAATGGATAGTCATAGAAGGTTAATGGTTTTGAAGGAAACAGTTTAAATCTATTTCAATATTTAATCCAGCCGGAGAGGTAGAATTTAATTCAAATATCCAAAAAGTTTCTCTTTTGGAGATCTCTGTTGTTATATTGGAGCCTCTCCAGTTCATGTTGTTTTTTTCTTGTAAATGAATCTTGGTTTAGGTGGGATTAGGTGTCGTAATGTAGAGTCTGTATGTAGAATGTTCCAATGTCTTTTAATAATTCGTTCAATTTGTTTGTGATCATTACTGAAACTGGTAATAAAAGGTATCTTTAAGTCTGTTTTTTGATTAACGTCTTGATTTCTAATTCTGATCTTATCCGGGTCTTCTTCTTCCATTAGCCATATCAGTGGAATTTAATCACTTTAAATTTAATACATTCATGTAATTTCCTGCTGAAACAGACCTCCGCGCCGTATGTAATACATTAATGTAGTACATTTATGCCTTCTGTCTGAGTTGACACACTCCTGCACTTAAAAATAGAGAACATTCCTGTTGTTACTTGAACTAATGTATCTAACTTGTTCCTGAGGTACGGCCACCGCAAGCTTAACAATTCCATTTGAGAACTCTGCAGCTTCACCTTCTGTCAGTCTGGAACAAGGACCCAGCGTCCTTGGACGAGATCTGGGTGCTGCCCCCCCCCCCCCTTGGTCAGACAATCCCTTGCGTGGTGGCTGGACCACAGGAACTTGACAAGGGGCAGATCCTTCCTGGCTCCCTCCTGGGAGACGGTCACAACGGATGCCAGTCTGTCGGGCTGGGGGGGATTCTGGAAGTCCCTGCGCTTCCAGGGGAGGTGGGGCCCTCAGGAGGCCCATCTACCCATCAATGTCCTGGAACTCAGGGCGGTCAGATTGGTGCTGGAACAATTGACCCAGCACCTGAAGGGTCTGACGGTTCAGGTACGCTCAGACAACAGAACGGCAGTTGCCTACATCAATCATCAGGGAGGGAACTGGAGCAAGGGAGCTCTCCAGGAAGTGTCTCTGATTCTAGCATGGGCGGAAGCCAATGTCCCATGCATCTCGGCTGTATACATTCCGGGCACGGAGAACCTGCTGGCAGATGCTCTGAGCAGGGGATCGTCTCGTCAGGGGGAATGGTCCCTCTGCAACAGGGTGTTTCAGGCCCTGTGTCTCCGTTGGGGAGTGCCAGACGTGGATCTGTTTGCGTCCCGTCACAATCACAAGCTCCCGAGCTTTGTATCTCTGTCTCAGGATCCTCTGGCTCTGGCCACGGATGCCCTGTCAATGTCTTGGAAGGAGTTTCAGCTCCTGTATGTGTTTCCACCACTTCCGCTTCTGGGCAGAGTTCTGCGCAAGATTGCTCTGGAAGGGGTACCCGCGATCTGCCACTGTTGCCGGACCTTCTAACTCAAGGGTCTCTACGCCATCCCAATTTACTAACTCTGGCTTTGACGGCTTGGCTATTGAAACCTCCATCCTGAGGGAAAAGGGTTTGTCTGCATCTGTAGTGGCTACTATGGTGCAAGCCAGGAAAAAGACTTCTTCTGCTATCTACTATAGCGTTTGGCGTTCTTACATTGACTGGTGTGAATCCAGGTCTCTTCCCTGCCGGGAATTCTTAGTTTCCAGGGTGCTGGAGTTCTTACAACATGGTCTAGACTTAGGTCTTAAGCTTAGTACCCTGAAGGGTCAGGTTTTCGGCCCTGTCTATCTTTCAGAAAACCTTTGCACAGCACCCTCTTATCAAGACCTTCTTTCAGGGGGTCACTCATGTGCGGCCTCCTCGGAAACCTATGGTTCCTGTTTGGGACTTAAACTTGGTGTTATCGGCCCTGCAGGGTGCTCCTTTTGAGCCTATTCAGGAGGCTGCTCTCGCTGTTCTCACGCTCAAGGTCGTATTCCTGGTTGCTATCACTTCTGTTAGACGTGTATCGGCGTTAGCGGCTCTATCTATTCAGCCTCCCTACTATGAGAGACACCAGGATAAGGTGGTGTTTCTCTTCAAGCCAGACTTTCTGCCTAAGGTTGTGTCTGCTTTCCATTTGAATCAGGATATTGTACTTCCTTCCTTGTGCCCTAATCCTAGTAACCCTAAGGAAAGGGTTTTGCATTCCTTGGATGGGGTTAGGTGTGTCAAGTATTACCTGGTTATCACTAAGGCTTTCAGGAAAGTTTTACAAGGTTGATGTTAGGGCCTCAGCTGATGCTGTGTTTGGCCGCAAGGTTTTGCAGGCGGCAGTAGTTTAAACTGCTTGCTGTTGCCTTTTCTGTTGGGGATCCCACCCTACTTTACGGACACTGCTATTGGATGTCCCACATGTTATTACTACATCTGGAGCAGGACGTGCTGTATGCTTAGAATAATACAATTCTGTGAAGTACTCACCTGTAGAATTGGTATTATACGCATACAGCACGTCCTGCTCCACCCCACCCTGGTTTCACTTTGTTCTGGATCCCCTGTTTGGTGATTATTATCATCATGGTTATTGCCAGTTTTGGGTGGTTGGTTTCTCCTGGCTTCTCATTCTCACTGCTTTTCAATGCTGGGGATTTGTGGGAGGTCCTCCGGTATATGTAGGGCCGGAAGGAGCTTGTTTTCTACATGTCTGCAGTGCACGACGGCGGAGGATTACCCACATGTTATTACTACATCTGGAGCAGGACGTGCTGTATGCTTATAATACCAATTCTACAGGTGAGTACTTCACAGAATTGTATTTTTGTTGATCTTCGCGCACGTGTTTGCGGTCCTTCTCCTCCCCAGGTCGGTAAGTGCCCTCGCGGGCGATTTCATCATTTTTTCTGCTGCGCATGGCCTTGACACCTCTTCTGTCTTTCAGAGGTCAAAGACTCCGGTGGCTTCTCCTGGCCTAACATATATTGTAGCGGGCTTACTAAATTATCCCACATTCCTAGCGGGTCTTTGGGACATCCAGGGGGACATCCTATTGCATAAATCCCCACTGGCATATATTGCATTGATAATCGCCATATGGAGGCATCTCAGAATTATGTGACTCTCTCCTGATGAGTCGCACTTGAGCAGGAATGACCAACAAGTCGTGCCGCGCAGACTGCCTACTGCTGATCAGGTGATTTCGAGGTTGGCAGAGCACTTGGGCCCTGGTAAGAAGCGGTCCCTGACGCCTGCGGTTTCCCCCATTCCTTCTGAAACTGAGGAGTTCACTACTGAGCAGGGTTTTGCTCTTTCTGATGAAGGTGAGCTGTTCTCTGACTCAGGCTCATCTGACGAGGGGCCGAGGAGTCATGATGATACAGGCCCTGGTTCCTGGGGCCTGTGTGACACCGATGAATTACTGATAAAGATCTTCGAAGTCTTGTCTATCTCTCTCCCTGGTGAGGCTCCCAGGCCTAGAAGGGAGAGTTTCCATACGGCGACGCCGCGTTTGGAATATTCTCAGTGTGCCACACACCCCGCTTCCCCTTTAATTCTTACGATTGGGTTACTCCACCGCCAGAGAGAAGTCTTGAAAACGAGCCCCCTTCCGGCCTATATATACCTGGGACCTCCCACTTAACACCAGTGTTTGATCTCTGCATGAGGCGACAAGACAGAAGAAAGAAGTCTCCTGCTTGCAGGTAGCCGGGGTCTTACCCCGGCACCCCCTTTGGGTCTATTTCTGCCCAGTTTTGATTGTTTACCTAGATGGTTAATGGAAGCCTCCCAGCCTAGGCTGCTCACTGGGCAACGGTAGATGGCACTATAGGTGCCTAGGAGCTTATCTCCTCCGCTCGACCCCACATGTGGGGCAATGCGGCTATCCGGCTTGGTGATCCGGATTTGGGATGCCCCTGTCCCGAGGTTCCCCTTTGGCCATTTCTCTTCCGTTACGGTCCCTTCACTATGGGGGGGGTGGTTTTTGGGGGGTTCTTATACTGTGTGCATGTGTGTTTTAACGTTAGTGCTGATTAAAGAGTGCTGGCAGTCTCAGGCTCAGCGCCACGGGTAGCGCTCATGCGGCCTGGACTGCTAGGGCTGTGATATGTGTTTTTCCTCCCCCACTGACTCCGAGGGCGTCGGCGTGGTTTGAGCTGGTTGTCTTGCAGCTCGGCCCCACCGCACTTCCTCCTTCTAATCAAGGAGTCAGGTGCGGGGGACTCGGCTGCAGGTTGCTGTCTGGCTGGCTGCTGCTGCTCTTCGTACAGGTAAACGGTCCCCACCTCATGTGTGGGGCCGTCCTTTTTACTTTCAGTTTGCTTCAGCATGTTTATAAAAAGTGTATGTTGGCTGGCTTCAGTTTAACTCTGGGGCTTTGCTATTGTTATTTATTATGCCTTTCTCTGTGTTGAATGACTATGCTGCATGCTGCCTTTTCTTCTGGGGGTCTGACTGTTGTCTCTTTTCCCCCCACAGATCCTGGGATCCCCTCACTGCAGTGGCTCTCCCGGCTCTGTTATACCTGGCTAGCCTTAGTACTCTAAATTGGGTTTTGTCCTAAGGTTTTAAAAAAAAAAAAAAAAAAAAATTTAATCTTCCCTTTCACGGGACATTAATTATAAAGGGGCATCCCGGGTGGCTTAGTGCGTAAAACCCTGGGTTGTTGCGAATACCATAAATTCACCATATGGAGGCTTCCGACAATACCGGAAATGGCTCTTCGGGGCCATCCAGGCTGTGTGGGGGCAGTGGGGTTCCGCTCCCAGGCGCTGATGTCATATTATGCATTCCATGTGCAAAGCAAAACATTGCGCGCCAGTCTGTCGCTCCGGCTTCTGGCTCCTCGCAACTTCCGTCATCTCCTACCCCCCCTCCCTTATTCCGGTCCCCATGTGACATTGTCAAGGGTGGGGATTCGCAAGCCGAGGTGTGTGCACGATTGGCCAACCTCGAGAAAATAATTTCCGCCAAAGTAGCTCAGAAGGCTACAGCGAAGCGGAAACACCTTTCTCCAGCAGCACCTGCTTCGGAGGATGAGACGTGTGAAATAGTGGATTGGTCCGATTGTCCCCCTGATGAGGAGGGGGAACTCCTTGAGGAGTCGGATGAGCCTGCAGATCAGCTAGGGATTGACGCTGCTGGCGTTCAGGCTACGGGGGTGTCCTTTGAAACCCCTTCCATTCTGGCTCAAATGTTTGAAATTTTGAATTTGGATCCGCCTGAGGCAGTCGCCCTGCCAAAGGGTGAGTTGTTTGATGTTCCCCAGCCGCGTTTGGTTTTTCCCAGGCAACGACACTTTGTGAGGGTTGTCCTTAAGGAATGGGAACAATCCACGCGACTGGCTGGAATTCCTCCTAGTTGGGATAAACGCTATCCCTTTCCGGAGGATTTGGTGAAGCTTTGGTCAGTTCCCCCTGACGTCGATACCCCTGTGTTAGGGCTGTCTAGCACGGCTGTGGTACAATCTTCTGAGACCACTGCCATTAAGGATAGTGAGGATCGTCGGATTGATCAATTTGCTCGCCATGGTTTTATCAGTGCCGGATCGACACTGCGGCCAGTGTGTGCTTCGGCGCTTCTTCTGTTGGCAGTTAGGTCCATGATTAGGAATCTGTACACAGGTCTTGATCCCGCTTGTGATGAGTTTTGTACTCTTAAACAGTGTGAGTCGTTTATTTCCTTTGTCTTGACCGCTCAGGACGATGCTCTGGCAATGAGTAGCAGGACAGCGGCTCTGCTGGTGGCAATTCGTCGGTCAGTGTGGCTGCGCCAGTGGACGGCGGACTTTGTCTCTAAAAAGGTGCTTACAGCGATCCCTTTTTTGGGTTTGCGCCTGTTTGGTGATAAAATAGATTCAGTGGCAAAAGGTGGTAAATTACCTCAACGCAAGAGGCCTCGTCGCCCCTTTTGGGGTGCGAGTGCCTTTAATCCTTCCTTTCGGGGAGTTAGAGGTACAGGTTAGACCCGGAGGAGGGGCCGTTGCCGTCCCGGTCAGTCCTGGGGCGCCAAGCCCAAACCTGCTGGTAAGCCCGCTCAGCAATGAGGGGCTGCCCTCACCCGTGCGGGTGGGGGGGACGATTGCGACACTTTTCCCTGGTCTGGGACCAGGAGGTTCCGGACAGATGGATCCAGGAGGTGGTGTCATCCGGTTACAAACTGGAGTTCGAGTCTCGCCCTCCTTTACGGTTCTTTCGGTCTCGGGTGCCCACCGATCCTTTGGCCGCACAGGGGCTCCTGGCGTCGGTAAGGAATCTTTTGGAAATGGCGGTCATCCGGCTGGTGCCGCGCTTAGAGGTGGGCCTCGGTTTCTACTCCAATCTTTTCGCAGTCCCCAAAAAGGACGGGTCGGTTCGTCCCGTCCTGGACCTGAAATTGCTCAACAGGTTCATCCGTTTCCGGAAGTTTCGCATGGAAACTTTGCGTTCGGCCATCGGTTCTCTTCGGCAGGGGGACTTCATGACGTCCATAGACATCAAGGATGCTTACCTTCATGTTCCCATATGCCGAGCTCATCAGCGTTTTCTTCGGTTCATGATGAACGACCAGCATTTTCAATTCGTGGCACTACCGTTTGGCCTGACCTCGGCCCCAAGGGTGTTCACCAAGGTGCTGGCAGGGGTGATGGCCATCTTCAGATCTCGGGGCATTCGTGTCGTACCTTATTTGGACGACCTTCTCATCATGGCTCCGTCCCTCAATCAATCAGAGACAGACACCAGGATGGTGGTCTCCACGCTGGAAAGCTTCGGTTGGATGATCAACTTTCCCAAGTCCTCCCTCGCTCCGGCCAGGGTGGTGTCCTTTCTGGGAATGCAGTTGGACTCTTGTCAACACAGGGTGTTTCTCCCCCAGTCCAAAATTTATGATTCGGGAGTTGGCTCGGGTCCTTCTTTCCAATCCTCGGCCGTCCATCCGTCTGGGGATGAGGCTGGTAGGTTTGATGGTTGCCTCGTTCGAGGCAGTGCCTTTCGCTCAATTTCACACGAGGACGCTGCAGCTTCGTCTGTTGGCGTCCTGGGACCGGTGACCGCGGTCGTTGGATCGGCCCTTCCAGTTGTCCTCCCGGGTCCGGCAGTTCCTCCAGTGGTGGTTGGTCTCGACCAATCTCTCGAGGGGCAGGTCTTTCCTGACTCCTCTTTGGGAAATTGTCACCACGGACGCCAGTCTTTCAGGATGGGGGGGGACTCTGGAAGGATCTTCAGTTCCAGGGGCAGTGGGGACCTCAAGAGGCCCACTTACCCATCAATATTCTGGAACTGAGAGCCATCCGTCTGGTTCTGGCTCTTCTGACTCAACATGTTCTGGGCCTTTCTGGTCCAGGTCCGTTCAGGCAATCGAACAGCGGTTGCTTACATCAATCATCAGGGAGGGACTCGCAGTCTGGGTACTCTCAGAGAGGTATCCCTGATCCTGACCTGGGTGGAGGCCCATGTTCCTTGTCTCTCAGCGGTATACATCCCAGGGGTGGAGACCCAGGATGCGGACCTGCTGAGCAGGGGCTCTTCCCGTCTGGGAGAATGGGCTCTCCATCCTCAGGTTTTTCGGCCGCTGTGTCTCCAATGGGGGACACCGGAGGTGGACCTGTTTGCCTCTCGTCACAATTGCAGGCTCCCGAACTTCGTGTCGCTCTCCTAGGATCCTCTGGCTCTGGCAGTGGACGCCATGTCCCTGAGCTGGGGGGATCTGGGGTTTCTGTACCTGTTTCCCCCGATACCCATGTTGGGCAGGGTGGTACGGAAGCTGGCTCTGGAAAAGGTGTCCGCCATTCTCGTGGTCCCAAGGTGGCCAAGGCGAGTATGGTTCGCAGACATCGTTCAGCTGGCAGTGGACCAGCTCGTTCTGCCTCTTCGGCCCGATCTGCTCACTCAGGGTCGGTTGTGTTACCCCAATTTACCAACGCTGGGTTTGACGGCTTGGCTGCTGAAACCTTCATCTTGAAGGAGGAGGGTCTTTCTGACTCGGTCGTTAAGACTCTGATCAGTGCCCGGAAGAGGTCTTCTTCTATCATCTACTATAGGACTTGGAAAGCCTATATCGCTTGGTGTGAGATTAGATCTTTGCCGGGCTGGACTCTGTGACTCAGGGCTGGACTCTGGTCTTCAGCTGAGTACTTTGAAGGGGCAAGTTTCTGCCTTATCTATCTTTTTTCAGAAGCGTTTTGCGCTTCATCCTTTAGTTAAAACTTTTTTCCAGGGGGTGGCGCATGTGCGGCCTCCCAGGAAACCTTTACTCCCTGTTTGGGACTTGAATTTGGTTCTTTCCGCTCTTCAGGCTCCTCCCTTTGAGCCTTTGCAAGATATGGTGCCCTACTTTGAGAGGCATCAGGATAAGGTGGTTTTTCGGTTCAAACCGGACTTTCTTCCTAAGGTTGTTTCTGCTTTTCATTTGAATCAGGATATTGTTCTTCCCTCCTTGTGTCCTAAGCCTAAGAATGACAAGGAGAGGGTTTTGCATTGTTTGGATGTAGTACGCTGTGTTAAGTACTATTTGATTGTTCTCCTTTTCGTAAAACTGATGCCTTTTTTGTTGTGCCCTGTGGGCCTAGGAAGGGTTTGGCGCCGCCCAAATCTTCCATTAGCAAATGGATACGTCAGGCCGTTATTGCGGCCTATTCTGCTAAGGGGAAAGTCCCCCCTTTCCGTATCACTGCTCATTCTACTCGCGCCGTTGGAGCGTCTTGGGCTTTTCAGCACCAAGCTTCTGTTGAACAAGTTTGTAAGGCTGCTACTTGGTCTTCTGTTCATACTTTTTCTACGTTTTAAAAGGTTGATGTGCGGGCCTCAGCGGATGCTGTGTTTGGCCGCAAAGTTCTGCAGACTGCAGTCATTTAAGTTATGCTTCACTTTGCCTTCGGATACCCATCCCTTGTGGACACTGCTTTTGGATGTCCCGATCGTAAGAATTAAAGGGGAAGCGGGGTGTGTGGCACACTGAGAATAATACCATTTTGTGAGTACTCACCTGAAAAATGGATATTGTCAGTGTGCCACACACCCCGCTTCACCCGCCCTTTTCGGTATCCCAGTTCCTTTATATGGTGAAGCTTTTTCTTTATTTTGAGGTTACCATTGGATTTCCTGGTACCTTGTCTTTCTGCTTTTTAAATCACTGGTGTTAAGTGGGAGGTCCCAGGTATATATAGGCCGGAAGGGGGGCTCGTTTTCAAGACTTCTCTCTGCAATGTCGCCACCTGGCGGTGGAGTAACCCGATCGTAAGAATTAAAGGGGAAGCGGGGTGTGTGGCACACTGACAATATCCATTTTTCAGGTGAGTACTCACAAAATGGTATTTTCTGAAGCAGGATCACTTCCAGGCTCTTGTACTCAAAGAATGGCAATGTCCTAGTAAACTTCCAGGGGTTCCAGGGGACTGGGATTGGAAATACCCCTTCCCCCCTGAGGTGGTTAACTGTTGGTCATCACCTCCCGTGGTGGATGCACCGATCATTGGGGTTCTTAACCCCCCCTTTATTGCAGCCCCTACTTATCGTACCCTTCGGGATGCTGAGGACCGGCGCATTGACAAGCTGGCTTCCCACGCCTTTTCTTGTGCAGGGACGGCTCTGCGCCCGGTCTTTGCCGCGGCCATCGCTACAGTGGCCGCTAGGACCCTCATCAGAAAGATGATTGATCATCAACCTGAGTATCTCCCCTGGGATGTGTTTAATGCACTCTCCAGTTGTGATGTATTTGTAAGGTTTATCCTTTTAGCGCTGGATGACACCATTAGGATGTGCGCAAGAACTTCCGCCCTTGTGGTAGCTATACGCCGCTTGGTCTGGCTGCGACAGTGGGGTGTTGACGATGCTACAAAGAAGACTCTTACTGGGCTTCCCTTTAGAGGGCGACACCTATTCGGGGCCCGTCTGGACCTGTTTGGAATAAAGGGCAAAACACCCCTTCGCAGAAGGCGGTCTCTGCCTTCTCGGGGCAGGGGCACCCCCCCCTCTTATGTTAGTGTCAAACCCAAACCAGGGGTGTCCTTCCAGCTTTTTGGTGTAGATTCCTGCCCCAGGGGAGGCAGACAACGCCCTGGCCCCTCCGGCAAGACTAAGTCCAAATCTGTCACCCAAACCCCCCAAGCATGATGGGGCGCCCTCGCCCGTCTGGGCGAGGGGATGGCCGCAGCACCTTGCTCCTATCTGGAGGCGTTATGCCTCTTTCTGATGGGTTCAGGAGGAAGTTTCCTCTGGATGCAGGATAGTGCTTCTGGTCCCTGTCTCTCTTCAGGTGTTGGCGCAGGCCAACGAGGTCTGGGGTCACTTGCAGGTTGCCCTTAAGAGGCAGGGGCCTCTACACCAACCTTTCCACATTCCCCCAAAAGGATGAGGCACTCTGCCCATTCTGGCCTTCCATAGGTGCGGCAATTTACTTTCACAGGCGGTTTCTGCATGGTTTCTCTGAGTTGGGCCGCCAGTGCCCTGTGTCCAGGGACCCCTTGCCGTCTGTGGAGATCTAAGATGCTTATTTCATTGCCACTGTGTCTTCTGGGCACCGAGGATAGTTAGTGTTGGAGGTCCAACACTGCTGATTGTGGCCTTGTTATCTGGCCTCTCTTCTGCTCCCAGAGTGATCGCCAAGGCGATGACGGGGGTGTTGTCTCTGATGAGACCAAGGGGGCGTCCTCGCGAGGAACTGCCTGGTCGTCCTTCTTTGCTTCCCAATCTCTGGTCAGGCCGAGGTTGTTACTCGGCTGGTGGTGTCCTTTGGGAGTCTTTGGATGGGTGCTCAATCACCTCAATTCCTCCTTTTCCCCTTATTTGGTATCTCCATTCCTAGGGTTGAACTTGGATTCGGTTCAGGCGGGAACCTGCTTCCTTGACTATAAAGTGGACAATCTGGTTACATGGGCTCGGTCCCTCTTTGCTGTTTCCGTCTCTTCACCAGGCTGGATTGCAGCTGGTGGGCCTGTTGGTGGCTGCTCAAAGGTTGTCCCTTATGCTCAGTGCCCTTGGGCTCTTCTGCAACTTATATTGTAAATGCTGGACTGGGTTCCAGCTTCCCTGGAGCTGGGTCTGTGTACCCTTCCACCTTGGTACGGTAGTTCCCCTTGAGACTGTTGTACTCAAGGAACCAGTCAGGGGGCACCCCCTTCCCTGCGTCTTCCTGTAGATGGATACCAAATCTATCAGGTTGACGGAGGGGGGGGGGTTTCTTCTAAAATCCCCTGTGGTTCCGGGGGAGGTGGGACCTTTAGGGGTCCATTCACCTGTCTAATTTTTTAAGCGGTAGGCTTTCAGGTTGGCTCTATCTCGCTGGACTTCTCCCTTGTGGGATCTGTCTATTCGGGGCTCCTTGTTCTGTCTGATGACAGGGACTGTATTAATTATCTGTGTGGACGCAGAGCAGGCTGATCCTCCAGGAAGGTATCTGACCCTGATCTGGGTGGAGGACAGCGTTCCCTGCACATCAGCGATATTCGCTCCGGTGGATGTCCTTCTGAGACAGGATGTGCTAATTCTTGTGTCACTATGTGATCCATCTAGGGTGGATCTTTTTTGGGCCCCGTCACTTTCATGGGTTCTAGGCCCTTGTTTCCCTGTCTCAGATTGTTCTGACCTTGGTCATGAGACTTAGTAACTTTATGGCTGGACATTCTATTCTGTATGTCTTATCTTCATTTACCCTGCTAGGCGGGGTTCTGCGCAGGTTTGCTCTAAAAAAGGGGGAACCAGTGATACTGGTGGCCCCTGGGTGGCCTAGTGGAGTGTGGTTTGCAGATGTGGTACTGAGGACAGCGGACCTGTACATTCTGTCAGGAGTGCTGATCTGCTCACTCAGGCCCCCTTTGTTATTTCACCCCAATCTACAGGCTCTGGTCTGGATGGCCTGACGGTTGATTCATCCACCTTGATGAAGAAGGGCTTATCTTCTGGGTGACTGTGATTTCTGGAAGCCTAGGAGTTGGCGGCTTCTTCTTCTTCTTCCGTCTATTGTGGGGTATTGCATACCCATATTGATTGGTGTGAGTCTTGGTCTCTCCCCTGTTGGGCGCCCTCTGTTCCCAGGGTTCTAGCGTTATTACAGCATGGGTTGGAGTTGGCTCTCCTACTCGGTACTCTGGAGGTTCAGGTTCTGCCCTGTCCGCCTTCCTGTAGAAGTCTTTACTCAGTTTTTGCCTTGGGTACGCATTCTTTCAGGGATTGCTCAGGTGCATCCCCCACGTGGTTCTAGGCTCCCTGTTGGGATTTGAATTTTATTCTGTTTGCCTTGCGGGGTGTTTCCCTTTGACCCTATTCCGGATGCTGTCTGACTGTTCTTATCCACAAGGTTGTCCTTCCGGGGGCTGTTACTTCAGTCAGACGTGTGCCTGAGCGGGAGGCTCTGTTTAGCCAGCCCTTGTTCTTTGATATATACACCAAGATGAGAGGTGTTCCGCTTTACGCCGGACCTTCTGCCTAAGGCTCATGTATTTAAGACATTGTCTTCTTCTGTGCTTTATTCCTAGTAACGCTGAGGCAAGGGGATCTACTTTCCCTCAACTGGTGCTGGAATTTTTTCCTGGATTGTCTCTTGTCCCTTAGAGGGACTGATGTCCCTTGGGGTTGGTGGGCACCTACATCTGTATGTGCCTGATCTCGTCTGCTTCCAGGGGTTAAGCGGCCTTTGGCCTAGCCTTTACTTGGATGGATGTCCCTTCTGGTCCTAGGGAAGGTTTGGCTTCTTCCTGGGCTACTCTTAGCGTTTGATCTTGTCAGGCTGTTACTCAGGCATATTCCTTTATGGGGAAGAGTTTATTCTCACTTTATTTCTGATTCTACTGGTGCCTTGGTATCTTTGGGCCTTTCAGCACCAGGTTTGGTTGCACAAGTTTGCTAGACCGCTACTTGTTTTTTGTTCATACCTTTTCAAAGGTTTTTATGATGTTGACGTTAGAGCCTTTGCTCACATCGCTCTTGGTAGCAAGGTTTGCAGGTGACAGTGCTTTTTCTGTCTACTGTGCCTTTTTTGTTGGGGATCCCACCCTACTTTATGGACACTGCTATTGGATGTCCCAAGTGTAAGTATTATATCTGGAGCAGGACGTACTGTATACTTTGAATAATACAATTCTGTGAAATACTCACCTGTAGAATTGGTATTATACGTATACAGTACGTCCTGCTCCACCCCACCCTGGTTTTTGCATTATTCTGGATCCCCTGTATGGTGATTGTTATCATTGTTATCATTACCAGTTGTTTTTGGTGGTTAAATTCTCCCAGCTTCTGGTTCACTGCTTTTCAATGCTGGGGATTTGTGGGAGATCCCCGGGTATATGAAGGGCCGGGAGGAGCCTTTTTTTGCATGTCTGCAGTGCACAGCGCCATCTGGCGGAGGATAACCCAAGTGTAAGTATTATATCTGGAGCAGGACGTACTGTATACGTATAATACCAATTCTACAGGTGAGTATTTCAGAATTGTATTTTTCTCACCTGGTGCAGAATCGACCCTTCCATAATACCAATGACCAGCAGGGGGATTGAAAACAACAAAATGATCATGACATAGCAAAGGATATATAATTATGATGTCCTAATTAATTTACAATAAAGTACAAAATAACATGGTATACCCTTTTATCGATATTTAGATGATAGTTAGAATTTGTCACTCTTTTGAGATACACACTATACATCTGTTAGTTGCATATTAAATGAAGTAAAAACTGGTGCAACTTTATCGCTTTTCCTTTCCAGACGTCTTCCATGTAAAGTACCAGGCTGCTTTCTGACCGACCTTTCCTGCCCAACATCCTCCTATGTCAAGCAATTCAAACAGAAGAAACATGAACTCGCAACAAGGCTGTACACCCTTTACAACCGTACAGTTTTTGATCAAAAGGTATGTTGATGAGGAGCAGTCGTTCCAAAACCTTTTACTATACCATTTAAAAAGTTGGGTGAACAGGTTTTTAAATGTTTGTGTGTGCATTTATTCTTCTGCGCTTACACACAAATATTGTTGCCAATGCCGACTACATCTCAACAGTTGTTTCTATGCTGTAAGGGCTTTAGGTACCAACATCCACCTCTAAATTGCCCACATACATACAGCGCGATTGAATGGTGGTGGTGAAAGGAGCATGGTGTCGTGTGCTGTAATTTAAAAAAAAAAAAAATCATTTCACAGACTTTCCGCATAGGAGACTTCACTCTAATCCATGGTTTACTTATATATACTGCAGTTCTTGCATGTGTGGGTGAATGATAGCGGACTGTAATTTCCATCTCGTATTGAAACAAAAAAAAGCATTTACATAGCCGATACTAACCAAGAGTAACAAGTTTGGCCATCATTGTTGGTAGAGCCATGGAAATCCTCTTGATGGTGTTCTTCGCCATACTGAGCAGGGTAGTTGGGATGTCCATTGCAGTTTTACACTCCCACTTGTGGTCATATGTTTCAGGCTTTATGGCACTCATTAACGTATGGTATGGTGCGGTGCTCATGGCTGTATGGAAGTGAGGCATAGGGAATGCCGAGACAATAGTAACAAACTATATTAAGAGCAGTTCATGTCGGGCTTTAAAGCGGAACAAAACCCTTGTTTGTTTACTTTCCCGGGTTTCGTTCTGCTTCCCTGGGGCATTGGAATCTGAATGCTCCTCTTTGTGAAACCCCCCATATTGCTCGATCTGATTACCTCCACCCCAGTCCATTGGCAAGCGGCTCTAATTTGGATGAATGCGGAGTGCGCGCTTCTGCATGCACGACGGGCACGCACACTCCTGCCCCAATCTTTTGGATTCCAAGCTGGCCGCTGCTGGGTTATGCTTTGCTTTAATGTTGTGAACCAAAGTAAACCAAAATGGCCTATCACTATTGTCTCAGGTTTTATTAGACATTTTAGATTTACAGATTGCCCCCAAAAGATCATGTTATGTGATGGTTCTCAGTTTACTCCTTTCTTCAGCTTCCAGAAAATCTAGAAATACTCTGGAATAAAAAGATGCGCAAGACAGCTGGTTACTGTGTAACTGGACAGAAAAAGCAACCTACATTGCATCGATACGCCAGGATAGAACTGTCGGAAAAAGTCTGTGATTCAGCAGGTAAGGTATTTTCACTAAACTGCATAATGATGTGAAGTAGTCATGGGGCAATTCTTCTGTGTCCCAGTTTTTTTTTTCCTATGGGACTAGCCGAAATTGTTTCTCAAAGCATCTAGTGTTTTTGATGCTTCTTAGATATTTATAGCTATTCGACCGTTGTACTTATTTCTGGGTCATAGCAGATCTATATGAGATGTTAGCATACACTGCTGTGTTCAGACAATTGCAGGACCACTTCAGCTTGCCATGCTTGCTCACATTCGGAGCAGCAAGAGACAGTGTCTGTTAGACCACTTTTTTGTTGGTTCCTAGAAGAATAAATTAAAAGGAGTACAAATTTTAGAGACATTTACAGTATTCAACCTGCCACAGCAGAAAATAGGGGAGAAGCTCATGGGAGAGGAATCACGTGAGCTGCTTGCTGCCTTACGATTTCCATTGGGTTTACTTTTTTAATAGGGTTTTATGATCCATATTACATAAATATACACTGGTGTGTTCATTTCCAGAATAAATTCCTGCCCGTTAGGCTTTCTCTAGTAGAGTAGTTCTCTCTCTCTCCTCCTGCTTGCCCGGCCGCCCAGTGACAGTGCTGCACGGGTAGTATGTGAGTACTTTTATATTCTTAGTATACAGTACGTCCTGCTCCAGATATAATACTTACACTTGGGTTATCCTCCGCCAGATGGCGCTGCACTGCAGAGACATGCAAAAGCAGGCTCCTCCCGGCCCTTCAAATAACCAGGGACCTCCCACAAATCCCCAGATTTCTCTGCAGTGCTGACTGCGAAGACATGAAGTATCACTCTCTCGCAGGTGAGCGGGGCTATCAAAGCCTGCGGCCCTGTTGGACTATTCCCAACCCTCCTCCCTGTGATGTGCCTCCCAGCCTGGGCTGCGCTGGTCGGGTAAAGGTAGGCAGCACCACACGTGCTTAACAGAGCCATGCTCCACCGCAGTCCCCCACCAAAGGGTAGGCGGTTTAGGCTGCCGCACTATTGCCCCATGCCCCGTGTAGCGGTGGGCCCTGTACAAAGGGTCGCCATCCTCCCTCGTTCCCCCCGTAGCCCGGGGGGAAAGGAAGAGGGGGGGGGGGGGTGTGTGGTGGTCTCAGTGTATGCTTACACGCTTATGGCCTTAGTACTGTCTTTGACTGGTATTCCTGGCGTCAGAGCCACGCTGTTTGTGTTTTTATTATGTACCTGTCGCCGCTGCGCGCACCTCTTCCCTTACTGGATGCGCTGCGCTGAGCGGCGGTGTCGCCTCAGACGCTGTGGCGTCTTCATTGGCAAATCATTTTTCTAAAGTGTGTCATACACTTCACTCCTCATGACAACGTTGAAACTATCTCAGAGCTTCGCGCTCGTTGGGTGGGGGGTGGGGACCTGGTTTGGCGCGCTCCTCGTCACGGCCGCTCTGGCCCGACCTTCGAGGTACGTTGGCGCCATTTTGATGCTGGTCGCACGCACGTGTGGTAGCGGTCCTCCTTTGGTTTGTAAGTGCCCTCGCGGGTGATTTTCATGATCCTTGATTACTGCGCATGGTTCTGACACCCTTTATTCCCATTATGTCTTTCAGACTGGTGAACACCATTGGCTTCTCCCGACCCGGTGTAAAATTATAGCGAGCCTTGTAATACTCTCCCACTTCCCTAGCGGGTCTATGGGGCATCCAGGGTTACGTATAGTGTAAATCCCTACTGGCAGATTGTGCCTTGAATAATCACCATATGGAGGCATCTCAGAATTATGTGACTGGGGTCCCTCCGGGACAAGACCGGCTGTGTATAGCGTGTGGACAACCCCATGCTGATGCTGACAGGGCACGGGTCTGTGTACCCTGTGCCGAGCAAGCACTGACCCTGCAATCAGGTCGGCCAGTGGCTACACCTAGCTTCAATTCACCAATCTCCCCAGGCTTAAATCTCTCTCCTGCTGAGTCGCCTACAAGTGGGGAATTGCAGCCTGCTGGGCCTTCCAGACTGCCTATGGCTGAACAGATTATTGCTAGGTTGTCAGAGCGAATGGGCCCTGGTAAGAAGCGGCACCTGTCGCCTCATGTTTCTGTATCTTCTATGAGAACTGTAGAGTTTACTACTCGGTGTGACTATACCCCTTCTGATGAAGGGGAGTTGTTCTCTGACTTACTCATCTGAAGAGAGCCCGAGGAGTCATGACGATTCTGACCCTGAATACTGGGGCCAGTGTGACACTGACGACTTGTTGATTAAGGTCTTTAAGGCACTGTCTATCTCCCTCCCCGGTCAGGTCCCCAAGCCTAGAGGGGAGCGTTTCCATACTGCGACCGCACTTTTGGAATTTCTAGAGCAGACTCATTTCCATGCCCTTGTGCTCAAGGAATGGGAATGCCCCAGTAAGCTTCCAGGGGACTGGGAAATACCCTTTTCCCCCTGAGGTGGTTAATTGCTGGTCATCACCCCCCCGTGGTAGGTGCGCCGATCATAGGGGTCCCTAATCCCCCCCCCTTTATTACAACCCCTGCTTATAGTACCCTTCGGGATGCTGAGGACCGGCGCATTGAGCTGTTGGCCTCCCATGCCTTTTCTTGTGCAGGGACGGCATTGCGCCTGGTCTGTGCCGCGACTATTACTGCAGTGGCCGCTAGAATCCTCATCAGAAAGTTGCTTGATCATCACCCCGAGAATCTCACCTGGGAGGTATTTAATGCAATCTCCAATTGTGATGTATTTGTGAAATTTATTCTATTAGCACTGGATGACGCTATCACAATGTGTGCAAGAACTTCTGCCCTCGCGGTAGCTATACATCACTTGGTCTGGCTGCGACAGTGGGGTGCTGACGATGCTACAAAAAAGACTCTTACTGGGCTTCCCTTTAGAAGGCGACGCCTATTTGGGGGCTGTCTGGACCTGTTCGGTAAAAAGGGCAGATCACCCCTACGCAGAACGGCCCCCTCGGGGCAGAGGCACCCCTCCTCCCCCCCACCTTATTGTTGAACAGGAACCAGGGGTGTCCTTCCGGGTTTTTCGTGCTGACTCCTGTCCCACAAGCAGCAGACAACGCCCTGGCCCCTCTGGCGGTGCTAAGCCCAAATCTTCCACCAAAACCCCTCAAGCATCATGGGGCGCCCTCGCCCATCTGGGTGAGGGGATAGCTGCATCACCTTGCTATCATCAGGAGGCATCTCGCCTCATTCTGGTGGATTCAGGAGGTTGGGTCCTCCAGATACAGGATAGAGTCTGCTGCGCGGCCTTCCCCAGTTTTATCAGGTCCCAGGTACTCCTGGTCCCTGCCGCTCTTCAGTTGCTGGCACAGGCCATGCTAGGCCTACGAGGTCTGAGGCTCTCTGGCAGATTGCCTGTAACAGGCAGAGGCAGGGGCCGCTATACCAACCTTCCACTGTCCCCTAAAAAGGCTGGTTCGGGCTGACCCATTCTGGATTCACAGTAACTCTCTAATTACAGGCAGTTTTCTGCTGGAAAAGTTGGGCCATCAGAACCTTGCTCCCAGTGGGCTTCTTGCTGTCTGGGGAACTCTAAAATGTTTGTTTACATCCCTGGGACTTCAGGTCCCCGAGGCTCTTCAGGTTTGTGTTGGTAGTCCAACACTGCTAATTGTGGCCTTTTTATCTGGCCTCTCTTCAACTCCCAGAGTGATCTCTCAGGTGCGGACGATGGTGATGTCTCCGATGAGACCAAGGGGCGTCCGCGAGATGACTACTTGGACGCCTTTCTCACTTCCCAGTCTGCGTGAGGCTAGAATGGATGCCCGGCTGATGGTGTCCATTGGGAGTCATTTGGATGGGGGACCATCACCCCAAGTCCTCATTGTCCCCTTAATTGGTGGTCCCATTACTAGGATTGAATCTGGATCAGGTTCTAACGAGAATCTTCCCTTCTCCGCAATGAAGTGGACAATCTGGTCACATGGGCTCAGTCCCTCATTGCCGTCCCGGTCCCTTCACCTGGCAGAGATGCAGCTGGTGGGCCCGTTGGTGTCTTGCTCGAAAGAGGTCCCTTATGTTCAGTTCCCCTTGGGCCGTTCTGCGACTCCTATTGTTAATACAGGACAGGGATCCGGCATCCCTGGAGTAGGGCCTGTGGGCCTTCCCACCTGGTAAGAAGTTTTCTCTTGAGTGGATGAACTCAGGGAACCTCTCTGGGGGCAGTTCCTTCTTACCCATTCCTGGAAACGGTCACCATGGATGCCAAACTATCAGGTTGAAGGGGGAAGTTTTTCTTCTGAAACTCCTTGCGATTCTGGGGGTGGTGGGGCCCTTAGACGGTCCTTACGCCTATTGATCTTGAAACAATGGCTCTGCCTCGCTTGACTACTTCCCTTCTGGGCCTGCCAGTTGGGGACGCTCGGTTTGTCTGATGACAGTGTCCTACATTAACCATTTGAAGGGGCCTGGAGCTGGGGGACCCTTCAGGAAGCGTCTAGGTTCCTAATCTGGATGTTTCCTGCATATCATTGATATTCGCCCCGGTGCAGCCCCTCTGCGACAGGATGTGCTAATCCCTGTGTCACTATGGGGTGCAATCAGCTGTGGATCTGTTGTGTTCCGTGACTATCACAGGCTCTCAGCCTTTGTTTCCCTGTCCCAGGATCCTCTGGCAGTGGTCCGGATGCCTTAGTAACGTCATGACTGGACGTTCGGTTCTCTGTCTTTTTCCCATTCCCCCTGCTAGGCAGGGTTCTGCGCAGGATTGCTCTGGTAAGGGGACCAGTGATTCTGGTGGCCCCCAGGTGCCCTAGTAGAGGGTGGTTATGGTACCACGGACAGTAGTTCTGTACCTTTTTGCCAGGAGTGCTAGCTATGCTCTCTCAGGGCTTCCCTTACGTCACTCCAATCTACGGACGCTGGCCTAGTCAGCCTGACTGCTGAAACAACCATCTTGCTGGAGACAGGCTTATCTTTCTCAGGTGTTTTGAGACTATGGGAAGGCTAGGAGCAAGTTCTTCCTCTTCTTCTTCTTCCATCTGTTGTACGGTATGACATACCCATATTGATTGGTGGTGAGTCTAGGTCTCCTCCCTGTTGGGCGTTCTCAGTTCCCAGGGTTCTAGTGTTGTTTGCAGCATGAATTGGAGTTTGTTCTCCAACTCAGTACTCTGATGGGTCAGGTTCTGCCCTGTCCACCTTTCCTTAGTAGTCTCTGGTTCAGTCTTCCTTGGTTAGACTTCCTTCAGGGGGTACTCATGTGCGTTCCCCATGTAATCCTATGGTCCCCGTTGGGATTGAAATTGAATTTCATTCTGTCTGCTTGGAAGGTTTGTTCCTTGGCCCGATTCAGGATGCTGTCTGGCGGTTCTTACCCTCAAGGTTGTCCTTCTGGTGACTATTACCTTGGTCTGGCGTGTGTTAGCGGGCGGCTCTGTTTACCTAGCCCCCATTCCTTGAGATACACTAGGATAAGGTTGAGTTCCGCCTGAAGCCGGGACTACTCATTGATTCGAGATATTGCTATCCCTGCTGCGCCTTTTCCTAGCAACGCTGAGGAAAAGGTTCTGCCTTCCTTAATCAGGTGTTGGAAGTTTTTTTTTTTTTTTTCCTTGGTAGTCTCTGTGTCCCTAGGGGAACTGATGTTCCTTGGGGCCTGTGGTCATTACATCCTGAATGTGTTCGATCCCTTCTGCTCTCGGGAGTTGGGCGGCTTGGTCCTGGCTATTACCTTAACCCTTTGAGTGCCAATCTACCTAGATTTTTTGTCACACTCTGTTGCCCGACGACTTTTCATGGGGGGGGGGGGGGGTGTGGGCCTATTTCGGGCCCCCTCCTGAAGATCTTGGCTTATACTCGAGTATATACGGTACCTCCCATCCAGTGTCCCACGCTGCTGCAGATGACAGTTGTTGGTAGTGATCGGAGCAGGGAGGGTGGGAGGCAGCGAGATCAGAGCCTCTCTGCCTCCCACCCTCCCTGCTCTGATCACAACCGACAACTGTCAGATCGCTGCTCGGGTGCCGGTAACCCGAGGAGCAGGATGACGTCATCAAGTGGGCGGGGTTAGGGGCGGGGCCAGCGCCGGCCGAAGAGGATGGTGAGGGCCCGTTTCTGGGCCCTCACAAGCAGCGTGGAAAGCCCGGGGGGGGGGGATCGGAGCCCCCCCTGGTGAAGAGAAGACCCGGGGAGAGCCATCGCGCTGCGAGGTGAGTAAATGTCATTTACTGTTTTTTTTTTTTTTTTTTACAGATGGGGGGGGGGGATGGGCCTATTCCGGGCCCCCTCCTGAAGATCAGAGGCCTGGGGGCGGAAATCTAACAGCGGATTCTGTACAGAATCGCTGGCCCTTTCAAATGAGGGGTAAGGTAAGTCTGTATGTGTTTTACTTTTTGTTTTATGGGCCTCTAAAGTCAGCTACGTGACTCTCACGTAGCTGGCACTTAACAGTTGGAGAGGCAGCTACGTGAGAGTCACGTAGCTGGCACTAGAAGGGTTAATGGATGTTCCTCCTAGTCCTTGGGCAGTCTTTTGGGCTTCTGCCAAGTCTACTGTAGCTATTGGATTCGTCAGGCTGTTACTCAGGCCTATTCCAGCAAGGGGAAGAATCTTCCTTGTCGCCTCAATTCTTTTTCTACTTGTGCTTGTTGCCCCTTGGGCTTTTCAGCACAGGCTTCTGTTAAACTGGTTGGCTAGGCCATTACCATTGGCCTTCTGCTCATATCTTTTGCAAGTTTTTACAAGGTTGATGATAGGGCCTCAGCTCATGCTGTCTGGGCCGTATGGTTATGCAGGTGACAGTGGTTTTAAACTGTCTGCTGTTGTCGTTTTTTGTTGGGGATCCCACCCTACTTTATGGACACTGCTATTGGATGTACCAAGTGTAAGTATTATATCTGGAGCAGGACGTACTGTATACTAAGAATAATACAATTCTGTGAAATACTCACCTGTAGAATTTATATTATTTGTATACAGTACGTCCTGCTCCACCCCACCCTGGTTTTTGCATTATTCTGGATCCCCTGTATGGTGATTGTTATCATTGTTATCCTTACCAGTTGTTCTGGGTGGTTTAATTCTCCCGGCTTCTTGTTCACTGCTTTTCAATGCTGGGGATTTGTGGGAGGACCCTGGGTATTTGAAGGGCCGGGAGGAGCCTGTTTTTGCATGTCTCTGCAGTGCAGCGCCATCTGGCGGAGGATAACCCAAGTGTAAGTATTATATCTGGAGCAGGACGTACTGTATACAAATAATATCAATTCTACAGGTGAGTATTTCACAGAATTGTATTTTTTATTTATGTAAGATTTTTTAAATTTATGATGGTCTTTTTATGGCTCTTGTAAGTAAATTTGTTTTGTTGTTTCTGTTATAGATTGTGGGAAGAAGGGATAGTGGGTTGTGATTTCTCCTAGTCTGTTGGAGTAGTCACTTGACTATCGAGGACTTGTATATACTTCAGTTTTTGGCCCTTGGGGTTATTTAGACTATAATTGAATCACCATGACGGAGGCATCTGGGGATAGCGGATCCAGTATCCCAGCGGACAGGGTTATACTTTGTTCTATGTGTCAGCATAGACCGTTGGGCGAGTTCTGTACTGTATGCCCAGATTTTTACTGAACATGGTAGGAGGTCTGTGCCATCAGTAACTATTGATGCGGGCCCCTCAGAGCCTAAGGCCCCTTTGGTAACTATGCCTCCTCAGGCCAGAGGAGGGGATGAGGCTCAGCCTGATATTGTGGAGAGGTTAGCTCGCCTTGAAAGGCAGCTAGCTCAGTCAGGTCCCAAGAAGGCCTTGGAAAAAGGATATGTTCCTCTAATTCCGAGAAATATTTATACGCAGCATCAGTTTCTGAGGAGGATTCTTTTGTCTGGAACGAAGTGGAGAACCTCATAGTTACATACCGTATTTGCCGGCGTATAAGACGACTTTCTGCCCCTGAAAAACATGCTTCCAAGTGGGGGGGTCGTCTTATACGCCGGGTGCACGAGTGACATACCTGCAGATAGGGGCGGACTGGCCATCGGGCGCACCAGGAGAAGCTCAGGTCGGTGAGCAGCAGAAACAGGGTGGTTGTGGGTGAGTGGGCGATGTGCAGGAGGGCGGTAGAGGTAGCAGCCAACATGCGTGGGGGAGGGAAGCGGAGTTAGCGGCCGACAAGCTGAAAGGCGGGAGCCGGGAGGGAGGCCGATGTGAGTGGCGCAGGGTTGTAGCTGCTGTCATGCGGGAGGGCGGCGAATGAGCATCCGATGTGCAGGAGGGTGGGTGGTGACACTGGCCAATCGGAGTTCCTTCAGTTCTGACGTTTGCATACCTCGCAACTGTCCCGATTTGGGCAGGACAATCAGGGATTGGTGAGTTATGTCCCGCCGCCCGCCCCCTCAGGAAATGTCCCGGAATGCCATTGGAGCAGCAGCCTGCCGAGTGCAGGGCCGCATAAGGCCATGTGAGGCTGCAGCGGCAGCGCCTGTCTCTTTCGCCTGACAGAGCGGAGCCGGCTAGCTGCGGGAGTTGGGGGTGTGTGGTCCCAGCCGCTGATCCACCAATGAATCAGGCGGCACAGGCTGAGGACCTTTTGATCACCCGCCCCACTGTCTGATCGCTCACTGGACCGCCAGATCGCCTGCTGCTTCAACAATAGGTGAGTGCTTGCTGGAGAGGCTAAGGTAAGCCTTTCCTTTAATAGATGTAAGCATACCTCCCAAGTGTCCCTATTTGGAGGCCGTGTCCCCCAGTCCCTCGTTCTCATTTGTCTGTCTTTGAAGTGTAACATGCAGATCTGCAGCAATGGTTCATTTGCCTATTCAAAGTCTTTCTATTGTTGTAACTGTTACAATGTATCTCCTATCCATCAATTAATGAGGGGGTGTGGCCTAATTTACATATTGTCCCGATTTCCCATTCTGAAAAGTTGGGAGGTATGCGTTTGGAAAGGGCTGATCTCTCACCTCTGCTCTCTGCCCTGCCCCACCCCTAGTGTAAGGTCAGGAGCAGAGGCCAGTGGCCCGGCTAGCATCGCATCTCCAGTGTAAGATGCCTGGTGCATGGAGCTGGCCAGAGATGGGGGGGGGGGGCAGCGTAAGGCTGGGCAGAGATGGAGGTGCAGTATGGAGCAGGGGCAGAGATGGGGGTGCAGCGAGGAGCTGGCCAGAGACGGAAGTGCAGCATGGAGCTGGCCAGAGATGGGGGTGCAGCATGGAGCTGGCCAGAGATGGGGGTGCAGCATGGAGCTGGCCAGAGATGGGGGTGCAGCATGGAGCTGGCCAGAGATGGGGGTGCAGCATGGAGCTGGCCAGAGATGGGGGTGCAGCATGGAGCTGGCCAGAGATGGGGGTGCAGCATGGAGCTGGCCAGAGATGGGGGTGCAGCATGGAGCTGGCCAGAGATGGGGGTGCAGCATGGAGCTGGCCAGAGATGGGGGTGCAGCATGGAGCTGGCCAGAGATGGGGGTGCAGCATGGAGCTGGCCAGAGATGGGGGTGCAGCATGGAGCTGGCCAGAGATGGGGGTGCAGCATGGAGCTGGCCAGAGATGGGGGTGCAGCATGGAGCTGGCCAGAGATGGGGGTGCAGCATGGAGCTGGCCAGAGATGGGGGTGCAGCATGGAGCTGGCCAGAGATGGGGGTGCAGCATGGAGCTGGCCAGAGATGGGGGTGCAGCGTGGAGCTGGCCAGAGATGGGGTTCAGCGTGGGGCTGTGCATAGATGGGGGTGCAGCATGTAGCTGCCCAGAGATGGGGGTGCAGCGTGGAGCAGGTTAGAGATGGGGTGCAGCGTGGAGCTGGGCAGAGATGGGGTGCAGCGTGTGCGGAAGAGGGAGTAGTCTTATACGGCGAGTATATTTTGAGTGGAAATGTTGGGGGGTCGTCTTATACGCCGGCAAATACGGTAGTTAGATAGTTACATAGTTAATACGGTTGAAAAAAGACATATATTTCCATCAAGTTCAACCAAGGGTGTTGAGGTAGGGGAAGTTATTTTTTTATAGGGGAAGCTATTTATTTTTTTTTTATTTTTTTACTGATAACCGCTAATAGTAACTGTTTATTTCTTCTAAATAAGCATCTAGTCCTTTTTTGAAGCTGTCAGCGGTTGATGCTGTGACAAGCTTCTGTGGGAGGCTATTCCATAGATTATAGTTCTTATGGTAAAAAAAGATTGTCGCTTCCGGAGACTAAATTTCTTTTTTTCCAATCGAAGGCAGTGCCCCCTTCTCTTTAGAGAGGATTTTACATGAAATAGTGTTCCCCTCATTGCAGCCATTTTTGAGCTTTGGCTTATTTCGCCTTCCAGAGCTCCGAAAAGGAAGGAGGAGACTTATTTAAGCCCGAAACACCTAGACTAATCGAATTTTTCTAATATGGTTTGGAAGGAATGGGAGAAACATAGAAGGTTGACGGCAGAAGGAGACCATACGGTCCATCTAGTCTGCCCTTTTGTGTATACTGTATCTACTCTTTATCTTAGGATAGATGTGTGCTTATCCCAGGCATGTTTAAATTCAGTGACTGTTGATTTTTCAACTACCTCTGCTGGAAGCTTGTTTCAAGCATCTACTACTCTTTCTGTAAAATAATATTTTCTAACATTGCTCCTGATCTTCCCCCCCGACTAGCTTCAGGTTGTGCCCCCTTGTTCTATCATTAAGTTTCTTCTTAAAAACACTTCCCTCCTGAACCTTATTCAATCCTTTCACATATTTAAAGGTCTCAATCATGTCCCCCCTCTCCCTTCTTTCCTCCAGACTGTACAAATTAAGTTCTTTAAGTCTCTCCTGATAAGTTTTAAGTTTAAGTCCTTCCACCATTTTCGTTGCCCGCCTTTGGGCACGTTCTATTTGAATAATGTCTTTTTGCAGGTAAGGTCTCCAGAACTGCACACAGTATTCTAGCTGTGGCCTTACCAGGGCTCTATACATCGGCATCACAACCTCCCTCTTCCTACTGGTGATGCCTCGAGCTATGCAGCCGAGCATCCTGCTTGCTTTTCCCACTGCCTGGCTACACTGTCCACTCATCTTGCAGCTATCAGTAATCAGTACCCCTAAATCTCTCTCCTCCGAGGTCCTGGCTAACACAGCAGGGATTCCTTCTACCCAAGTGCATGATTTTACATTTAGAGACATTAAACTCTAGTTTCCACAGTTTTGACCATCTATCCAGTAAAGCTAAATCATTTTCCATGTTGCAGACACCTCCCGGAATATCCACCCTATTACTAACCTTTGTATCATCAGCAAACAGACAAACTTTTCCTACCAAGCCTTCTCCTATGTCACTTACAAATATATTAAAAACAATGGGGCCCAGGACAGAGCCTTGCGGCACACCACTTGTAACTCGCCTTCGTTCAGATTGCACACCATTTACAACACTCCGATACTGATCCCTCAGCCAACTGGAAATCCACTGAACTATCCAGGGATTGAGTCCTACCTTCAATAACTTATCTATGAGCTCCTTATGTGGTACAGTGTCAAAGGCTTTGCTAAAATCCAGATAGGCGATATCCACAGCACCACCTTCATCTAACACTTTAGTGACATTGTCAAAGAAATCAATAAGATTGGTCTGACATGATCTGCCCTCAGTAAAGCCGTGCTGTTTTGGTTCCAATAGGTCATTCGTTTTTAGATTGGAAATTATCTGTTTTATTAAGAGTGTTTCCATTAATTTGACCACTGTAGATGTTAAACTAACTGGCCTGTAATTACTGGCTTCTTCTCTACTCCCCTTTTTATGGATTGGTATGACATTGGCCATTCTCCAATCATCTGGAACCTCACCAGTTGAAAGGGAATGGTTAAGTAAATGAGTCAGAGGGGCTGCAATCACAAACCTAAGTTCCCTTAGAACTCTGGGGTGGATTCCATCTGGACCCATCGCCTTACTTACCTTTAGATGTGCCAGTTTGGCTAAGACATCAGCCTCCAGAAACTCTGGAGCTGTGCCCTCCCAGCTGGATGCTGTGCTATGGCAATGGCTGCTACTATCTGAAAATACCGAACAAAAGTAGCTATGCAGATGGTCAGCCACAGCCTTATCTCCATCAATATATTTATTTTTCCTATTTCTAATTTTTGAGACTGCATTGTTTTTCTTCTTTCTGTCACCAATATATCGGGAAAAGGTTTTATCTCCCCTCTTCATAGATTTGGCCATTTCTTCCTCCCTTTGCCCTTTAGCAGTCCTTATAATTAGTTTTGCTTCCCTCTGTTTAACCCTTTAAATGCCAACCACGTAAAATTTACGTGGTTGCCTCTCCGTCACTTAAGTGCCAGCCACGTGCCTGGCATTTACCCCTGCTAGCGGGCAAAAAAAAAAAAATACTCACCTGACCCCTCGTTGGATCCGGCCGGGTCTCCTCTTTAATTTGGTGCCATCCGATCCCCCGTGGGCTGTCGGATGGCTCCAGGAGAGCCCCCGGAATAGTTCGCCCCCCCCTGCTTCTGCAGCAGCAGCAGCTGCTAACTGTAAAAAAAAATGACATTCACTTACCTGCATGTGCGCTGGCTCCCGCTGTCCCTCGTCTTCACCTGGGGGGCCTCCGATCCCCCCCCCCCAGGACTTACGGATCTTCAGGAGAGAGCCCGGGAGGCTCCTCGATGGCGGCCGCCATCTTGCTGCTAAGCCCCACCCCCTTGGGGGCAGGGCTAATGGCGTAATCACGGCCCCGATCAACGGCTTCAGCGTTCTCAGCTGTCAGATGCCGGTGATCGGTGCCGGGGAAGGAGGTGGCAGGAGATCCTCTGATCTCCTGCCTCCCCCTTCTCTGGATGCCGATCACCGGCATCTGTCATCAGAGCGGTGAGGGACAAGAGCTTACAATCGGAGGTAAGTACAGTAAAAATTTTTTTTTTTAATAAAATTAACGTGTGTTTTTTTTTTTTTAACAGTTAACCCTTTGTGAGCTGGTAAGGGGTCCATGAGACCCCTTATACCAGTTCACAAGGCTCTGGGTCTGGCAAGTCACCTGCGGCTAGCGGGTGACTTGCCATTAACCCCCAGCCCCCCATTACCTGCCTCCCCAACGGCCGGGGGGGGGGCAGAAGGGCCCGGGCCACTTAGTGGCTATGTGGGCTAGTAGCCTGCAGGGCCAGGGGCCACCATCGCTGGCCCCTGCTCCCTGTTCTACAATCCCCCATAGCTGGCCCGGGTCAGTAGTGCTGGGTAGGGGGGACCCTACGTCATTTTTTGGGGGTTTTTTTTAAGGGTTTTTAACCCTTAAAATTCCCCCCAAAAATGGGGTCCCCCCCCCTGGGAGGGGGGACCCTATGTCATTTTTTTTTTAATTAACCCTTTTGTGTTCTGTCAACCAGCAGCTATAAAAGGCTTCTAGCAAGTGAGCAGAAGCCAGTGATCCGCCGAGGGACAGAGTGCTCCAGTATGGAGTAAGTATTAAAAAAAAAATACTAATAAAATATTTTTTCTCTTTGTGTGCCTGTGTTTTTTTTTACATTTAACCCCTTGTGAACTGGTAAGGGGTGACTTGCCATTAACCCCCCCGGCACCCCCATTACCTGCCTCCCCAAAGGCCAGGGGGGGACAGAAGAGCCCATGGCCGCGGGCTTGTAGCCTGCAGGGCCAGGGGGCCACAAAAGCTGGCCCTTGCGCCCTGTTCCTACAAGCCCTGCATAGCTGGTCCCGGGCTGGTTACTTTGGGTAAGGGGGGCCCCATGTCATTTTTTGTGGGGATTTTTAAGGGTTTTTAACGGGGGGCTACCGATAAATATGTGGTACCGTTCTAATCGGTAGAAATGGGGCTTTCACATGCAATATGGTTTTCCCTAATAAAATACATTTTTTATTTAAAATAAAGGAGGCAATTTTCTAAAAAAAATTTATTTATTTTTTTTTTACTTAATAATAAATAAAATTAATAATAAATAAAATTTACAAACAAGACATTTCATGTTAAAGCCTAAACTCTGCTGCAAAATATATATATATATAATTTTCCTGAAAATTCCAGCAAAAATGTCGCAAAACATGGCGCAAAATGGGGAAAAATGACCTGTCAACAGAGGGTGACAAAATCTCAAGTAGGCTGGCAATTAAAAGGGTAAATAGTACCTCTGCATGTTGGGTATTCTGTTCGGGGGACCTTGCGCTTTCAGACTTAGCTTGTTTTTTCTTGTTTGCATATTTATATTTTAGGAAAATGTGTTTTTTATTCAGCTTTTTTATACATTTTTTAGGGAGCCCTGCGCAACCAAAGAATTCTTTGAGGGATCAATTCCAGAAAGATGAGCCCACTACAACAAGCTGGGTACGCTTAGAAAGCTTAACATGTGTACTTTCAGGGAATATATGGTTTATGGGGGATATTCCAAATGTAAAGGGTTGTTTTGGTTGAAAAATCGCAAGGTGCGCACTTTGTCTGCAGAGCTGAAATTTTCAAGAAAAATTACCGTTATGCTCATGCTTTACTTTAGGGTGTTTGGCAACTCTTTGCTTGACGGTAGCAATGCATGTTGGGTATCGTTCTGTTCGGGGGATGTTGCTTTTTCAGATTATACTTGTTTTTTCTTGTTTGTATATAGTTTTTTTAGGAAAATGTGGCTTTGATTCTGCTTTTTTATCCTTTTTTTAGGGAAACTCTTTGCAACCAAAGTATACATTGAGGGATTACTTCCAGAAAACTGTGGCCACATCAACAAGCCTGGTACAAATAGAAAGCCTGAGGTGTGTACTTCCAGAGAATATATAGTTTGTGGAGGGTATTTCAAATGTAAAGGGTTGTTTTTCTGGAAAAACTGCAAGGTGCGCATATCACAGTTGTATTTTATCTGAAAATCCCCTAAAGCTCTGTTTCAGTTTGGGGGAGTCTCCTGGGCAGGAAAGGGTGTCTACCTATACATATGTGGTACTGCTGTGACCGGGAGAAATTGGGGTTTCACACGCAATAAGATTTTATTGACAAACTTACATTTTTATTACAAAAAAACACTACAAATTGTAAAAAATAGATATTTTTTTGCACATATTTCGCCAAAAAATATTGAGAATACACCTAAAAATTATAAACAAGACATTTCATGTTAAAGCTCAGACTCTGCTGAAAAAAACAATATATCATTTTCCTGGGAAATCCCTGGAAATCCCTTCAAAAATCACATTTGAACATGGGGAGCGCAAAATGGTCTGGCAACAGAGTGTGACAAAAACTCCAGGTAGGCTGGCACTTAAAGGGTTAATTTTATATGCCTCTCTGTCAGCTACACTTCCACTTATACTTCTTATAGGCAGACTTCTTATCTTTTATGATAGTGCTGACTTCCCTAGTAAACCATAATGGTTTCTTCTTCCTTTTATTCTTGCTAGTTTGTTTCACATATTGCTTAGTTGCCTTTAAGATGGCCATTTTTAATAGTGACCACTGGGCACTCACTTCTGCTACTCTGTTCCACTCACCTAATTTTCTTTCTACATACTCCGCCATTTCCTTGAAGTTTGTCTTCCTAAAGTCTAGCACTTTGGTTCTGGTGTGTGATTGCACAATGTCTGTTTTTATTCTGAACCATAAGCATTGATGGTCACTGGAACCCAGATTTTCTTCAACCCTGACCTCGGACACCAGATCCCCATTGGACAGAACTAAGTCCAGAATGTTATCTCCTCTAGTTGGCAATGTCACAAGTTGTTTTAGAGACACTCCATTAAGTGCCTCTAATATAGTCCTGCTCTGTCCTGCTCTTGCATGTCGATGCACTTGGGATATTCCAGTCCACATCAGGCATGTTGAAGTCACCTGTAATTACAATGTCCCCCTTCTCTGCCATTCCACTGATTTCATCTATTAACAGGTTATCTAGATCCTCAGATTGTCCAGGGGGCCTATATATCACACCAATTCTGACCACAGCTCCCTCCTTAGTCTGCATGGTAACCCAGAGAGTTTCTAGTTCATTATGTGTATGCTGAATTATTGTTGATTGAAGTGTAGTCTTGACATAAATGGTTACTCCACCGCCCTTTCTATCCAATCTGTCTTTTCTGTACAATGTGTAACCAGGTATGGCTATCTCCCAGTCATTGTGATCCTTGAACCAAGTCTCTGTTATTGCAACAAGATCCAATTCATCTCTGGATATGATAGCCATTAATTCACAGAGCTTGTTGCCCAAGCTGCAAGCATTGGTACACATCATGTGGATGTTGTTGGTATTGTATTTTAGTATGTCCTTGATCTTTTCCACCTCTAGCCTCCCACTTATCGGGTTTCCTGCTTCAATGTCCTGCTTCATCCTAAATGGTAGGGGACAGAAATCACCCTTACAAGTTATATCTCTGTCCCCTTCCTCTAGTTTAAATCAAAAAATGCTCTGAGTTCCACTCCAAGTTCTTCTGTGCCTTTCTGTGAAGGATGCAAGCCATCCCTCTTAAACAACTCATTGTTCGACCACCTTCTAACATCATGACTAATACATCCAAAGCCTTTGTCTTCACACCACTGACGTAACCACAAATTGAACTTGGCGATGTTGAGTACCTTTTTTCCCTGATTACATACTGGCAACACTTCAGAAAAGGTGATGGAATCTGTTATTTTGCAAAGCTCCTGACTAAAATTTTGGAAGTCCCTCTGTACAACAAACAAATCTTTTTGGGATAAGTCATTTGTGCCAAGATGTAGCACAATGTCCACTCGGTTATGTTTGCTTGCAGACTTCACAATATTTAGAATATGTTTTTTATCCCTATTAACCGTGGCACCTGGGAGACACCTCACTTCCTTTAGCTCATCTTTATCCTGTCCAAAGTCCACACCTCTAATTGTTGAGTCACCAACCAGAATATGCCTTTTCCTATTGGTTGGCTTGGTAACTGTTCCTTGCTGCCCTTTTGTACTCATTTTATATGGTCCCTTATTTAAGTCCACTACCTTTGATCTTACCAAATCCTGCCCAGGCTGAGCATTAGCAGATACATCCACATCAAGCTCAGAAAGAACAGCAAATGGGTTATATTGTCTTAGTCCAAAATGTTGATGTTTTTGTTCTACATTGCGCAATCTTCCAGAGCCAACAGTCTTCCACTCTGCCCCTCTGTTGTGAAGTGTTTGTGGGAGTGGTGGCTGTATACCTAGCTGCTTTACTGGCTGGGATAGGTTCACAACTTCAGACTGAAGAGTAGAAACTAAAGACTGTAATTTTGAAATCTTGTCATACAACCCCTTCATTTGCATACAAATTGGACAGCATCGCAAGTTCCACAGAGTACTACGAAACACAATGGCCAGGCAAGAGTTACACTGCACTGTAGCGATAACCTTTATCACCGGAGGGCTTCCCCGCCAGAGACGTCCTTTTCCCAATGGTGAGAGGTGCTGCAGGAATTCCAGAGGCATCCGTGAGGAACCAGGAACAGCCCTTACAAGGGCTAGTGAATTGTAATATAGCGTTTCCCCCAATAAGAGACAGAACTCAGTATTGAGGGTGAAGATGAACTTAGCTTTATTAGTGCCACACTGTGCCTTATATGCAAGGCTCCATGCAAGGGGACCTCCCCCGTGGACCTGATGGAGGACTGCATGACAAATACACAGACCAATGGGAGCAGGGCACACAATCCCTCAACTCTGCCGGTAACACAATCAGTAGAACAAAAGCAGTCTGTAACACAATCCGTAGAACAATAGCAGTCTGTAGCACAATCAGTATAACAATAGCAGTCTGTAATACAATCAACAATGGCAGTCTGTAAAGCAATCAATAACACAATGGCAGTCTGTCTGGGACATGCTCAAGAAAATGAAAGTAATGGGTCTATGCAGAAACAGCGCCTTTAAAATCCAAAGGCAGAGTCTGTCACAATGCCCCCTTTTTT